>CM050323.1:49412177-50612177 GCA_027475135.1 Bactrocera correcta
GTTATTCATGTTTTTCAAATATCCTCCTATTTGTAAACTTTAAAGGCTCCTTTTTTCATCAAGTTTTTGTGAGGGAGTAGTAAGAAAGGAAATGAAGTAACAAAAACCTTTTTAGTCTAAATATTTGACTTATCCAATACCTTTATTATTTATTGTAAGAAATGTAAATAGAATAATGAAACACTTCAAAGAAACTTAGGCTTCACTGTGGCGCACACATGTGTGTCATTCGTGTGGATTTGCATGCTTTGCTTTGTTTTGTAAATTTTGTGTTGTCTGTGTTGCTGTTGTTGCCGTTGGTGTGCATAAATATGCAAATGCATGCTGCATTCTGGCATACTTTTAGGCGTGCAGGCGCGGCATTCAAGCTGATAGCAGGTTGTTAGCGTTGATGAATAATGCAATTAGAACGAAAGTGAGCTTCTAATGAATTGCATTCAGTTTTGTTATGTCAAAGTGTGTTTTTGTGATTGTCGGTAATAAAATGCCCATGGCTTTGCGTTGTGTGTGTTGGGTGTGCATATGCTCTTTGTATGAGAGGAAATGCAATTGATTGACTGCAACGATTGATTATAAATGAACTCGACGCTTAATGGGGCGATTGGAGCCTGGAATTTGTGGGTAAATATTAGGCAGCAACGCCTTCTAGTGCACAAATTTGTAGTCAAGATATTGGTGTTGTGTGATTGACTGGGAGCAACAATTTAAATTAGTTGCACAAGTTATTTGGAACAATACTAGAAAGAATCATCGCTATAATGATCTTCTTAACTAGCCAATCGTGCGCGATCAGGTTTAAAATGTCTTTGAAATCACCCTTTACTTTTAGGCTAAAAAACAAAGCTTGAAAATTTGAGATACGAGCTAGTATTTAGCTGGAGTCAAA
The DNA here is from genome assembly GCA_027475135.1 of Bactrocera correcta. Lineage (NCBI taxonomy): Eukaryota > Metazoa > Arthropoda > Insecta > Diptera > Tephritidae > Bactrocera > Bactrocera correcta. The sequence goes on from CM050323.1 coordinate 49,413,064, forward strand.
GTGATTCAGCTTTATAGATTTTTAATGGGTTTAAGTCATTTTGTTAATATATGAGACCCAATCGAGTGAGATTTATGCAGCCAAAACTGAATTTTCTTTCGTTATTCAAGTGGAATCCTGACTCCTGAGTTGGTAACGGAAATTAAAGCAACCTATGCTATATTAATATACATTTTGGGGTATCGCAAGAATACAATTGATATAAGCTTAACGTCTAAGTGCATATAACAAGTCAATAGAAAAGTCCCCAGCCTGCCATGTTAAAACACAGTGGCATTTTTTTTTTTTTATTTAACATCGATGAGTTCCCGCGGAATAAAGTGATTATAGCGTACTTCCAACTTTCCGATATTATATATGTAGAAAAATGCATATTTTGTTTCAAAACAGGCCTCAGTTTTGGCGATTTAAGAGGTGATCGACAAAAATTTTTTCCCAGAGAGCATTCTTTTGCGATCTGAGAACAGGTAATATTCACTGATGGCAAGATTTGGGGAATGTGTTGAAAGCTGAAGCAATTTGGAGCCCAATTAAAAGATTTTTTAATTGACATGTGGCCTAGGTCCTTGCCTTGATGAAACAGCTCTTTATTTTTCTTCAAATATGGTCATTTTTTTGTCCTTCAAATGGTCCAATAACGCTTAGTCAGTAAAAAATATTCCGTGTGTATCAACAAATAACCGCCATGACCTTGTCAGCCGACTTTTTTTGATTTAAAAAGTCCACCAGTATAACTGTCTATTGCACTTCGGAGTGAAGTGATGGAGTCATGTTTCATTCATTGTTATATATCGATGCAAAAACTCGGGTTTGTTACACTTGAACATCTCCAAACAGTGCTTCGAATCAACAACTCCTCGTTGTTTTTGGTCAGAAGTGAGCTCGCGCGGTATCCTCTTATTAAAGAACTTTCTCATACCCCATTAATGAATAATACAATGAACACGTTCAGTTGAGTGTTCTTAGAATGCCTATCTCGAAAAACTTCACTTTATGGTCATGCAAAATTATTTTCAGAATTTTCTAGATATTTTTATCCGAAAAAACATCTTTTTCGGTGCTCATTTCAGCATGTCAAAACTTAGCATAAAAGCTCTTTATGGTTGATTTTCCTGGGACAGTATTCGGGGGATCGTCATATAGCCAAGTGTTTCCATCAACTGTGTATTTTCCCTTCAAAAGGCAGTATTTAAACAACACTCGAAATTTATTTTTATAATTTTTTTTTCACAATAGCAAAAGTGGCTTCACTCAAAATAATAAAATTCACAAACTAATGAACTCATATAAAATTAATAATACCGCCACGTATGTGTCTGGCCGGGAACTTTTCAATTTACTCTCTATTACTATCATATTACTGCAACTTGCGGTCATCTAATGCATGCTTCCGCCCATAATATATCCATTCACATTTGTGTTGGCATTTAAGTTCCAAATATGCAACAAAATGGCAAGCACTTTTCAAACAATTACAAATTAATATTGCATACAAATAGCTTTAAGCATCACCCGGAAAGAAATGCGAAATCATTTTATCGCTTGAGCACTTCCACGCCCGCTGGGCATCCACAAATAATATGTCCACTTAAAGTAACTGTGCATGAAATCGACCAAGCTAACGGCAAAAACAAGCAACACAAAAAACTAAACGAAATCAAGCAGAAGCAGAGCAGCAAAACGTTTGCCACAATGCAACTATCGCTTTATAGAAATAAAAAAATTTGGAAAAATATAAAAACCAAATAAAACTTGCAACAATTCCCATTACGCTATGACTGAATATCCTTTTCTGCTGGTGAGTGTGTAAAAATTGACATTTTATTAAATAGAAAGCAGCAAAAATAGCTTCGAGTGTAAGGGAGAATGCAGAAAATGTTCAAAGGAAATCCCACAGCAGCTTGACAAAGCAATAGACCTATTTGTACTTTGATGACTTTTGCAAAAGCAAAAGCGATTGCAGCCCTAAGCTGTACGCAGCCAAACACACACACACAACACACACTGTGACACCGACGCTGTGCAGTGCTGGCATTGTTTCGTCAGCAATTTTATGCTGCAATGAATTTCGGCAAGTAGGCACAAGTGCATACTTAAATTGCCGTATTGCCCAATACTTTTCTCGTCATTCTTGACATTTTATTTAGTTGGGTGTCTTGGAATCGCTGAGGCGGTAACAAGTTGTACATATTTGCCCGAGGGGATTTATCACTACATACATATTTAAAAAGTGATCGCCTGTCAGTGAGTGCCAGGCTGCTTGGCCTGGCTGTTTGTTTGTTCGCTTGGCTACGAGCCTTAACAAGCTGTGCGCTGTGGCAGCCGAGTGAATGACCCTAATAACTGTCGGCGCCGAAAAAGCTACTGCCGGGAGTTGTAGCTCATGGCAGTCACTTAACTTCGAAGATATTGAAAAATCGAGCATTTTATTTTACGCAAATTGCTAGCTCAGAGCGCTTCAACTGATGTAGGTGGCAGGCGGTTTGGTTTGAGGGCAGTTTGTAAACATGTGTATATTGGTGAATGTCTAGTGTAAGTTTATGGTATGAAAAACTATATGCAAAAGAAGTCAGTGAGAATTATACATCGAATGTGGTTAACTTCCTGCTCAATCATTTTCTATGCACCAATAATAATAGCCGTTTATATCAGCTGCTTTTTCAATAATACAGAAATTTTATTTCAAATAATATACAGAAATATTAATGAAATGGTAAATTTAATGGTAGCAACATGAGGCCGACCTATGATTTCACAAAAAAGACATTTGTATATCTTTAGCCGATACTTTTTCCATAATCACGAAGCCGGAAGCTCAGAATCACACCAGAAAGAAGCTTTGTGGCGTTGCCCTGCTGGTTGATGTCCTCGTTAGAGTGAAGGCTGATATCACCGCCGTCCAAGAAATGTAGTGGCCATATGAAGGAGCGCAAATTCGGTGTAGGATTCGTGGTGGGAGAGACACTCCGGCGCCGAGTACTGTCATTCACTCCGGTGGATGAACGTCTAGCCGCAATCCGCATTAAAGCGAAGCTCTTCAAAATATCTCTGCCTTGCGTCCAGTACTAGATTGCAGAGAAGTCTATGTCATTGTCGTCTTTTATCTCATACAGCTCATCATTCCATCGACTGCGGTATTCCCCGTTGCCAATGCGCAAAGGACTATAAATCTTCCTCAGAACCTGTCTATCGAAAACTCGTAACGCCGATTCATCAGATGTTGGAAATAAAAATAGAAGCTCATCAAACATTTATATTAGTAGTCGTGCTGAGGACCGGCAATGTGTCCAAACTTTGTCTGTAACATCAAATGCTGCTCCTCAATTACTTTAAAATAGTGTTTAAAGTAGTTCGACATCGTTTATGCAAGTTTCCAAAAAAAAAACCAATCACAGTTATATGAAGAAGCGACCCACTGTCCACCACTAAATGGAATTCAATTTGTGGCGCTCCTGTTGAGTGTCAATATTTTTGTGCTTTTAGGTTGAAAGTGTCGCTTTGCAATATCTTTTTCACCTATGCTATTTATATTGTTGTTGTTTGGGTATTTTGTTGCTGTTACACTTTTGTGGCATGGCTATTTGTTATCTACACTTTTGCCAAAGTTAAACTTGTGTCCGCCATACTCGCACTCATATCCTTCACCTAAATGCAAGCCTGTATCTGTTATGCACTGAATGTCGGCGAAAAAGTTGTTTGCGAAATTTTTGCATTTTTTATTTATTCCCTTTTCAATTACACATGCATATGTTTGAAATGGGAGTGTAAGCGGTCGTCTGTTGGATTTTTGGCGTTGTTGTTGTATTATTTGGCATACTTTTTAGCATATTTTTGTAACAATTTACTGCTCGTGTTACTCATACGCCGATATGTTGGTGTATTTGTGTGGGTACGTGCATGCCCTGTAGGAAAAAGTTTGGTAGCTGCTTAAATTTTAAGATATTTTACTTGTATGTTGTAATTTGTTAGGTGGAGAAGCTCATTTTTCTATGTGTTCGATATGTGAGTAATGTGTTTGTTTATTTCTGTTCTTCGGAACAGTAAGTAGAGGATAGTAAGTGCTGCATCCTTTTGTCTTACTGACTCCGGATTCAGTAGAGTTGCAGAAGATAACAATGTCAATGATGTCAATTCTGTTTGAAAACTCTTGGATTGGAACTCCTGCATAATTTGTTATTGAATTGTGTCTTTACTAAACCTCTCTTTCTAGCAAATATTTCTATAGCAAAAATTACAATCGTTATGCTCTCCGAACTAAATTTTGATTCAAGAAGACGTTTCACCAGTGAGAATTGTGTGCTCAGCGAATATAAATAAAACGATTCAAGCTCCAAGAAAAAGTGATGAGCATCATGAAATAGAAGGAAACGGCAGAGTTGCTAAATTAGAGGCTTAAATTCGATTCAACAAGATTTTGTCCATTATGAAGCCAAAAAATGCGATTAACTGTAATAACAAACAAATCTACCGGAGAGCTGAAAGGGTGAGAGCCAAGCTGCTTGAACACTTGCTTCACAAGTTGTTTCGGTGGTGAAGTAGGACATGTTGAAAATGAGTGATCGTGGCAAAGAGAAGAATAAGAATAATAATAAAAAGGAAAAGAAAAGGAATAATAAAAAAGAAGAAGAAGGAAATATAATATAAATTTCACGAGCTCAAGACCTCGCAAACTCCGCACAAAGCAAGTGTCTTTCAGTAATAACAGGTGTATAGCGGCTTGATAGAAATAACAGATGTATAGGTTAGATATAAACAAAATCGAACATGGCTGCGCACTCACTAGAGGGCGCGCTGTTTCAAACATATTTTTTCTTGCTAAACTTACATTTGCCCGAGTGCGAGCGTCAAGTGTTTGCATGCTAAACTTTTTCATTTGCTATACCAACAAAATGTACGTGTGTTTGTTGTCTGCCGCTTACACTTTTCAGTGCTTTTTTTTTGCATTTCTTTCATATGTTGTTGTAGTTGCTTTACTGTTTTGTCACTGCTGCTGCTGCTGCTGTTGCTGCTGACTGGTTGGTGTCTCATGCATTTTTAAACGAAAGTGGCAAATTGTTTAGCTACATTTTCCGGGCGGCAGCAAGCAAACTAAAAGGAAAAACTTCAAATATAACAAAAACAAGAAAAATATCAAAAGAGCAACAACAAAACGAAACAAAAATATATAAATTCAAGTTGAGCTTGCCATTTGGATCGGTTTCCTGGAAAATGTGCGGCAGCAATTCGGTGCAATTTTGTTTTTGTTTTGTGTCAGAAGTTCTCACTTTTGTCGCTCAGCGGCGCGCCCCCACAGACCCACAAACACACGCATGCATGTTGCTCGAGTGTTATTTATCTTGTTCGCCAAAACTGGCCCTTCCGCTCTTACCACTTTTAGTTAAATGTGCATGCATGTGTGTGTGTGTTTGCGTTGTTGCCTTTTGTGTTTTTAAAATTTACAGTTTTTCTCAGAATTTCCGTCCCGCTTGCCGCTCCCATCGACGCAGCGCACGGATCGCATGTGCATTTGTTGATATTTTGTCAATATTACAGCAAGTGATATGTGAGCATGTGTGCACCCCCACAAACACAGGCGTGCATATATGTGTACGGGTATGCATTTGCTATCTACCACATCTCGTTCAACTTTGCTGCGGCCATCCGCTGCCGAGCGCTGAGTTATATTTCACTTTTTTTTTCAAAACTTATGTGTGTGCCTGACCAAATATTAACTTTTTGCAAGCGCACACCCATGCACACGCTGCCTTACCACGCTAAACAAGCACGTGTATGTTGGGTGTATATGTGTTGGGGTTGGAAAAAATCATCTAAAATATATCGTGCAACAGCTGTTACATATGAACGTATCGGTTGTGGTTGCGGGTGTGGCACGCACTGCGGCTTGCCACTGTGGCACGGTTAGTTATGTGCGCGCCTAAATGTATGCTTTAGTACTATATATAGTTGTAGTATACCTACAGGCGTTTGTCGCATTCCCACCATAGCCATTTTGGGGATTTTAACAATTTAGCGAATTCTCTTGCCGCAACCACCGCTACCCACCGCTTTATTGCCGTTCTAACGGTAAGCATTCGCTAACCGCTAAGTAACAGTATTTTTCATAGATTTCTCCCACCGCGTACATGGCCGTGTTGCTTTGAAGTACAGTTGTATTTTCGTCTGTTGATTTTGCGGCAGGCGACATTTTACTTGTGTGTGCGTGTGTGTGTGTGGTTTTAGGTTGCGTTTTTTATTATTCTTGCAATTTGTCGTCAACTGCAGTTTGCTGCGTTCACGTATTCGTGGTCGAATACCAAGAACAGGCTAAATCATGTGCTTTGTTTGCCTTTAGGGGCTTGCATTGCTTCTAGGTTTGCTATTCCAGTTGCAGTTCCATATTGCAACGATTGTGGTTTGGCCTCATAAAAGTCAAGTCGTAGGTTGGCTGAGAGTCTGCTAGTAATAGCACTGACTGTTAATCGGAAGTAATTTTTCCAAAAATCTCTGTGCTCTGCAAAAATGAAAATTCGTGAGGCGAGAATTTAAACTCGTCTTTTATTTAAAAAAATTGAAAGAGTTTGTTGTTTCCCGAAGATTACGTCCTCATCTTTGTAAGTAACATTCTCGAATGAAATATCATATTTGAGTTCAGACTTTAGACACAGACTTCATTTAAGCGTTTCTTTCTGAAAACTCAAAGCTTATGTACAAAAAATTAAGTATAAAGCCTCTGAATATATTTCTGTTCCTGAAATCATTCTCTTGAACAAATTTGTGTTTTCTCCAAATTTTTTTCACGTTTTTTCTGCTTTTGTTTCAGTTTGTATTTATATTCAGGTTGGTATCATCTATCTATCTAACCTTACACAATAATATATTCTAGATTGAGTCCCGAGATTATCGTTTCTCGTGGCTCTTTGTTTAACCACGACCTTTGCCTCTTCTTTCCTGTCTTTGTATTTTAAAGTCGATATAAAATCCTGATTTTTTGTAGGTTTTTCTAATACAAGAGGTTTTACACTTTCTGTAAAACAACTGACTGCTACTGGATATTATAGAATCGGAAATCAAGCATCCATTTAGATAAAACTTTTTAACGTGCCTCCCCGCCTCGCTTTTAGTTCTTCACATTGCCGATGAAGTCCAGCAAAATCAAGTTTTTCTCTTCTTTTATGACATTGCAGTGAACATTTTCTTTAGTCCGTGCTCTATATAACACCTTCTTGTCGAAATAGTTTCGAAAATTCTCAAAGGAAGCCGATAATTCAAATAGCTAGCTATTATAAATAGCATTTTTCATTTATTCGAGCTGCGTATCCGAGTCAGTCATCGACCTTCTTAAGCAATATCGCTTCGCTCTATGAACTCTTGAAAAGTTCCAAGAAGATCTGACGTTTTCGCGCCAAATTTTGTTCAGCGATGAGGCCCATTTCTGGCTCAATGGGTATGTAAACAAGAAAAATTACTGTATTTGGAACGAAGAGCAACCTGAAGAGATTCGACAGCTGCCACTTCATCTAGAAAAGAAAACTTACCGTATTTGGAACAGGAGCAACCTGAAGAGATTCCGAAAGCTGCCTCTTCATCTAGAAAAGCAACGGTTGGGTGTGGTTTGACGGCCGGTGGAATCATCGGTGCAAATTTCATCAAAAAAATTCCGATGAGAACGTAACCGTCAATAGAGACCTTTTCGCGCCTTGATCGGCGACATTTGGTTTCAACAAGACGGCGCCACTTCTCACACATCTCTTCAATCAATGGATTTATTGAGAGAACACTTCGGTGAGTAGATAATTTCACATTTTGGGCTGATTATTAGGAAACCACGATCGCGTGATATCCTACCGTTAGACTTTTCGTGTGGGAATATGTAAAATCTTAAGTCTATGCGGATAATTCCGCTTCGACTCAGGCCTTGGAACAGAAGATCGCGCTTGTCATTCGTCAGTTACCAGTCGAAATGTTCGAACGAGTCATCGAAACTAGAACTCAACGGATGTACCATCTGAAGTTGAAGTTTCTGTGTGTTGTTTTCTTTAAAAAAGTAGAAAGCCTCGAAATGGATTACCCTTTACAAGTATACCCTAATTGATATATTAATGCTGGTATGTTTGTATGTGTGCGTCTTCAATCACACAGTACAAGCAAAAACGACGAGCACTAAAATAAATTGAAACTTTTCCACTTAACTGTGTAAATTTCAATTTTTTAAACGTTTTAACTGTCAAACACCACATCAATTTGCAAAACACACCAGCAACAACAAAGAATGAGTACACTAAATGGAATCATTCTCCATTGACTGCTGACTTACGGCTTGTGCCGCAGTGGCCAGCAGGAAAACATTGTCACACTGCATTATTATTGCTTTCGAATGGCAGATGAGAGATTGCGCTTTAAGATTTAAAATAAGATTAAAAAACATTATATAATAAATATTTAAGCAAAATGTTAGCTTGATCTCATTTGAACGTGTTTTTAAGTCTTCTCTCTGCAATTCTGCTTGGTAGCGCCATAAACTTTTCCAACAAGGCTTTTGCTAACTGCTCAGCACATACAAACCAATATAGTGCTGCATATATGCAATAATAACCACCGACGCTGCACAGTCGAAAAACCACATACAAATCGTTTGGCAGTGCGAACTTTTTCGGCATTAAAAAAATTGTAGCGAAAGAAAAAAGTAAAGAAATGCGAAAAAATTAAACAATTTTTGCCTTACCACAGTAAAAAGTTCTCAACATTTGCTTTTGGCAAACGAGCGTGCAACTGCCATGGCGAACTCATATTTCCTACGCATTTGTGCGCTGTGTACAAGATTATTTGCTCTTTCTCCAGCTCAAGGTGATGTACAGTTTCTGTACATTGAATTTACTTCGCAGTGTAGGCACACGTACTGCTGTTGATGCTGAGCGCTCTCATTAGGGGAAACGAAAATTTTCGGTTTTTGTTTTTACAATCACTTTTTAGGTACTTGAGTTTGAGATTCTCTTGTTCGAAGCTGAAGTGATATGGAGAGAAATAATATTGAAAATTTGTGTGATAATTTTCGAAAATTGTTTATTACATTCATTCTGAATATTCTCCCTCAAGATCTATATACTTTTGCATCCGTTCGAAGCAATTTACGAAGCCACTCTGACTGAGGATCTCCAAAACATGCATTCTGAACTCATCAACTGCGTGTCCAGGTGTCGAGAAACGTTGATCTATTATTCTTCTTTTAAGGATGGCAATAAAAGGAAGTAATTGCGTCCACTCGAAGACTATACGGTGCATAACTCATCACATTTACGGTTTGAGTGCTCAAAAATGCAATTGTTGCAGACGATGTGTGAGAGCTCGCAATATCGTGGTAAAGAGTGGTTCGTCCACATTTCTGAAGTGATATGGTTGCGATATGTTCAGTTGTTAAAAAAAAAATAGAAAACTATTTGCCTGGAAATGCTTCAAGTTTTGTGGAATTCGGCTCATCTTGAAACAACCGTACAACATCAGTCGACTACTATTTGCTTTCGGGCGCATACGCGTAATTCCACGTTCCATCATCTGTCACGATTTCATAGACGTGTTTCTAACACCGTTATCGTATGTTTTTAACACTTCTCTCGACCAATCGACGCAAGCCTTTTTTTAGCGATGGATAAATTGTTTGGACTCCAACGTGAACAAATATTTTTTAGATTCAAATGTAATCATATCATATTTTAGGCTCACCTTGACATAATCTTAAAAATGTCTGAATATAACATGGAATGTGGCTCACCCTAATGTACCAATATATTGTAAATAAATGCGAGTAAACGTTTCTTTAATGCACAAGTTTTGTCTTATCGTCGTTCTAACGCCACAAAATGCCGAAATGACAATGAGCACGCTCACATATGCTCATTTAAATTTTTTTTACAAATTCTTTTGTGCTCTCTGCAAGAGCAAAAATGACATTGAAAGTTTTGGTTGTGTCGTGTGCGGCGTTGTTGTTCTTTTTCACTGATTTATTTGGTAATTTTCGGTTGAGAAACTTTGTCATTTAAAATGCAAATTACACGCATGCAACAATAACAAAAACAATGCAACAAAATACAAATAAAACTTTGCTACAGTTATACAAATAAAGGCAAATGCTTTTCTTTTTTGTCGCTTTAGCGTACGTGCCAAAGGGAAAGCCATCCATCTATATGTGGTGCAAAACAAATATATACATACTTATGTAGTCATAACAGTATTGTAACAGTACATAACATATAAGCTCAGTTGATTGCATCAGCTGTGTGTGTTGAAAGCGTGCTACGAAGTTGTTCGGAAGTGAATTTGCCAGTATGTACGTACTAGCTCGTGTTCTAGTGTTGTTGGTTGAGAGTGCGATCCCTGCGGTTAGTGCATTGCCGGCTTATAATAAACTAAAATTATGAAGATATACTAAGTGGTGACTCAAAATAATATGCCAACTGTGTGGGACTGTCGACGAGCCGTAGAAATAGCAGCAGGAGATCAGCCAAGCTTACAGTATGCGCTTAAAGTCCAATAGTAGACCCTGTAATTATGTAAGTCTCTGCCCACAAACTTCGGATGAAGATTAATATTTTTCTCTTGAAAAAGAATAATTTTCTTGCGGACGACGCTTTCTTTTAAAAAAAAGTCTTTATCTTTTACACCAAGAGCCAACCTCGAACTATTCTGGCAGAAGGGTTTTTGATAACTTAGACTTAGAGATTTCGAAAAAGTTTGAAAAAGCAAAGAGATATGCAAATAAAAGCCTGACTAAAAATGATGCGAAGACAGCACAGATTCGATATTGCTAATGGAGATTTCAAAATTATAGAATCTATTAGTTCAATTGAGAATTATGAAAGTTAACAAGGTTCACTCTTCGTTTGGACTTGGATCTGTAAGAGAGAGAAGAAGACAAATACATAACTAACTTCTCAATTGGAAGTTGAATTTCGTTTTCTATCTGCAAGCGAAACCCTTTGTTTTGATTCAGCGATCATACAAACAAGAGAAATCCAAATTATTAGAAGGAATAATTACAGAAATATGGCGCTATACTTACATAAGTATATCGTGCTGAGTTATCTCATAAATAGATAATAGACACCGAAGCGGTACTTCGACTTTATATGCCGCGATGATTTTTTGGGAAACCGCATTGTGAAGTTTGTCTGTAATAACAAACCAAAGCCTGTATAAATGTTCGAAGAAAAGGATCTGAATATGGAACGATTACTGTCGGTGTAGTGAACCTTAGAACTTTATTGCTCTAACTGTTCTTTTTGTATTATGTAGGCTCCGCTTTCACTTCACTTGCTTAATGAAGTATAAGCTAAGTCCGTTAGTCTTTCATACGAAGAAGAGTAAATATATTTAAAATAATACTTATACATTTGATAATAGTATATCCATATTTAAGGTCCAAACACCGAATCAAGTTTGGTACACAGCTGCACGATTGGCATCTGCTGTTTCCCAATGCGACTCTGCGCACGCGCTGCGGTCTCGGCTGTCGGTTTAATTTCATGTGTCCACGTACAGCTATACATTCGGCAAGTTCTGTTGCAATCTTAGTTAGATTTAACTTTTCGGATGTGCGTGCCATACCCAAGGGAGCAGCATGAGGAAGATAGATGTAGGTGGAGTGTTGTTGGGGTCCAAATATTTTCTGCAACAATACAAATGCACATATAATGCATGTACCGTTAGGCAACCGCTAAGAATATGAATTTTCACACGATCTCTATTTCGCACGTTGGCTTCGCTTTTGCGTTTTGCTTTTTGTTTTGGTTTCGCTTTCGAAAAAGTTTTAGTTTTGTTAAGCTCCGGATTGTGCGAGAAGAAAAAAATTGCGGCGGAACAACAAAAACAGCTATGTTTACGCAGCTGCAGCGCTTCCACTACGTTTACCACTATTCCTTCAATGCTAGTTTTTTTCCCAACTCGCCGGCAACTTTTAGCTTGATGAGGAATTTCTCTAATTAAATTCACTTGATGCCATGAATTTGCGTGAAAGGAATGAAATGAACTGTGGCATGTTTTGCACTCGACTCTGCCAGCGGCTGTGGTCGCGTTGTCAGCGCCGCGCCTGGCTGCTCGCTTCTCTGACATGACACTGCATTGTTGTTGGCTCGAACAGCAGCCACGTCAACAAAAACATACAGTTTTGCACTGAGGCTAGCGAAATTCACGAAAAATGCATCCTTGCCGTGGCCATCACGAAGCGGATCAGTGGCGGCGGTTGTTATGCAGCTACCTATTCGCTCTAAGATTTTAATTTGCTTGCTATTTTTTCGCACTTTCGCAACTTTTTGCCTTCTCTAATAAAATAATGAATTCGCAGTATTATTGGAGCGAAGTAAAATTAATTTTCATCGAGCGCCGTTTTGACGTTATTAGTATGAAAGTTGAAGAAATATGTGCAGGTATAAGAACTAAGATGCAAAGCTCTAAGCCCTGATTGGTTGAAAAAGATTCGAGGAAATTAATTATTTATGCAAATTAATTGGACATTTTTAATATCTCACTTGTTATTTATGATACTATTTTAGGAAGGTGTATTCAAGGTTTGCCTCTTTTAAAAGTTGCTAATCTCCACAGCAGGGCATCCGACTTGAAAGAAAATACAGCAATTTGATTTTGCATTATTCAGCTCTTTAATGAATTTTTATAAAGATTTATACATAAAAGTATGATAGCTGAATCAATCGTCATGCACTGAGATCGTATACTTTCGCATACTCAACAATCTGAAGTAAAAATTTACGACTGATGTGGCAAGTGGTCTGTGAGATATTTGAAGTGTTCTTATTAGGAAGTTGAGTTCAAAATTGTCCCTTACGTACATCTATTTTTATAATTTTAGTAAATGGTGCCGATTTCACCTCTACAATATGTCATGATAGGAGTAATTTAACTACAGATAAAATCGTCTAAAAATTAATTGACTTAACCAAAGAACGGTTCGGATATAAATCAACTAAGAATGTTCACTCAGTAGCACTTTAAAAGTAAAGTTTGAGATTCTCTTATATTTTGAAGTAACAACTGTGACTATGGGTTTACTATCAACTTATAAGAAGTAGCTGTAACGACCCGGATAACATGTAGGACTATATAAAGGTTAATGATAATGGTTCAATATCTTTAGAAGATTGGCTGCGGAATGCTTAACCACTCTGCCGCGCCGTTATATATACATTAAAGCGGGTCGATTTACAGGGCGCCAAAAAAAAAAAAATCGCGAAATGTGGGAAATATTCTTGGGATCATTCTGAATAGCTTCGTCTAATAGACTATGGTACTGGTAGCAGCGAATTTTAAGGCGAAACTTTGTCGTCAATTTTCGAGATATTCCAATGAAATTTAATATTTTTCAGCATTTTTATGTTTTATTGATCATTTGTCGGAATCGGCAAGATCGAATAACTATATCATAAAACAGATTTATCAGATATTTTAAATTTCGCCTTAAAAATCGCTGGCTCGAAACTGGGTTTAGACTCATAGTTTTTCAGACAAAGTTGTTCAGAATGATCGGTAGAATATTTCGCGCATCCGTGATTTTATAGTAAAAATATCGACCCGCAGTAATACACATATATAATATTTTTAATACATAACTAAGGAAATGCCTGGACTGTTATGTACCGGGCTACTACTGAGTGTAAGAGTTCATTTGCATACTCATAAGGACAACATCTCTCCTCCTGCACAAATATACATAAAGCTAGCTGCTTAAGTAGCTAAGGTTAGCATAATTTTAGGATTCGTTGTGCTAAGTTATACCAGTCTGGTAAATGGTTGGATCACAACGTTTTGCAGTCATTTGAAAAATATAATAAATATTACTAGTGAGTAAATACTACCGCGCGCACGAATTCGTATTTGTGGTGGTGGTACGTGGTACGGTGTGTTACATTACTGTAAAAATCGCCTAAATATATACTTCTGCCTAATATGTACATATTCTCATATTTGCCAACTGGTACAATCTGCTGAGTGGTTTAATCTGTGCGAACAAGTTGGTTGCATTGAAAGTGCATAAAGTTTGGTTTATTGTTAACGGATTTCCCGTTAGTTATATGGTGTGCGTGTTCAATATAAAATTGAAAAAAAAAAAACGCTTGTAACCGAAGCAACTTTCAACGCACAGATAGATAGTGGATAAAAAAGAAATACATATATTCGAACTTAGAACAGATTTAGTACAAAAAGCGAGGAAGTCACCAAATAGTAAAATCAAAAAAGGAAAAACACCAAACGGCAACTAAAGTCAGAAGAAGTCTAAAGAAGCGAAGCACAATGAATATGTAACAAAATACGAGCATTAAGAAAAAAATGTAAAGCAAATAACCATGTCGGAAAATGGAGCAAAAAAACCACAAAGCCGAAGACAAAGACCAAAGCGAGATAGCGATTCGTAAGTGCTGAGAAATATGGCAGCAGAAAGTTTTTAGCGGAACTGTAAAAACTTTTAGCGACATTATACTATTTTCCTTTAGCTGCGCGCTAAGACTTTGGCATGCACTTATATGTGTGTGTGTGTGTGTGGCCATTGCTGTGCTGGGGCTTGTCTTTTAATGCATCCTTGCCGGCAGCTTCAATGGCTGCAAAGCGCAAATTATTGTCGTTAGCCGCAGCCGAAAAAAGCTGCTTGCAGGGATTTCAGCCAAACTTACGCGCACCCACATATGGATTACACTATTTATATATGTATATTATATATATAAAGTATATATATAAAGCCACATATGCTTGCGGTGCAATAAGTGGAAGTAAGTGCGCTTTACCATTCGCTTCTACTGTAAGAAATTGGTAATATAAAAGCCATGCCACACTCGTATAAATGCATTAAGGCGCATAAGGCGAAATCGCATATGCCAGTGGGTATATAGTATATCTACATACTTACTATAATGTAAAATGAAGTTTTAATGAGGTTAGTGGTGTGACAAAAGTTAGTTTTTTTGGTTTTGTTGTTGGTAACAAAAGTATGTTAATAATGCATGCACTTAGCTGTTGCGCTCGTATCTTAAAGCGTGAGGTTAAATGCATAAAAATGCAGCACTTAAGCGCTTGCCTCACTATGCTTTGTCTTTGTATACTTTGGGAGTGCTCCTCTGCCGGTGTTTTTGTGTATAAATGAAACTAGGTAGAAACTCTATAGCGATCTAGTAGTTTTTAAGTTTTAAAGTATTTCTGAAACTATTGTTGAACAGCGGCTCTGATTAAAGTAAGAATTGTTGTCACACTTCTATGAAATCTCGAGACTCCGAGAAAGATGGTAGATAAGAGAGAAGCGATGTTGGATGCAAGTAAGCTCCATTTTATATGTAAATATATATTCCTCGTATTTTAGACTAGACCATGTGTCGAATAGTTAGGTGGAGGATAAGTTGGGTGCTCATGCGGGACTCCGAAGATGGCTATCGAAAACAATGTCAATTTGAAGCAAAAAACAATTGTCAGCTTTTTACTTTGCAGGGCTTTTGAACGGCCCTCATTTAAATCATTCGACCAGATATTATTAGTCAAAACTTTATGAAATATAAGGTTTGTGTTATCAGACTTTATAGTGTTTATAAATTAAATGTGTATAGAACAGAGTATATTGAATGTTTTAAGTAATATTTCCTCTGGTTAAATGACTCTACTGATTGCATAATGGGAATGAAACCTGTTCAAGCCACGATTTCCTTAGCAACTTGTTTCAGAAATAAAAATATATTAAATATATTTAATGCTTTTTTTTTCAATATTATACATGGAACAAGCAGATTCAAGAAATATAGTAATTAAAAAAATATATAAGGAAATAAATATTATTTTAGCAAAGACACAAACCTCACCAAACCTTTAACCTCACACTTGAATTGTAGTCAGACTAAATAAAATAAGTAAAACAATTCTAATTGAAATGTCTACCTAACCGTTGTGCGTTTAAGCCAACATAAAATAACAAACATGCCTTAATATTCTCGAGAACTCAACTCCTTTTACCCCCCACTGCATCTCGACCAAATAGAATCAGTGAAAATTCCAATAAATATATTTTATAAAATCCACAGTCAAACCAAACTCACATTACCAAAACTTTATGTATTAAATTTATAGCAGATAAATGTTGCGCATGTGTGTTGCCAGCGAAAATAAACACAAATTCAACTACAAAGGCACCTTCACCCACACACACACATACACGCACACACCAAAACAGTTGGCTTAACCGCAGAAATTCTTAAGCCACTTGCCGCATTCACAATTCTGAGAATATTCCGCATAGGCAAGCCGCTAAGCAAACATTGTGTGTTTATGCGCCTAAAACTATGCATTTATTTTTGCACATTTAATGTGAAAGTTGACATTTTACGGCGCTTTGACGGCTGCAGCTGCCGCATTGACTGTGAAGCGGCAACTGCTCACGCAGAAATAACAAAAACAATAACAACGGCGCGTGGCAAACTGTGAAAACAACCAATCAGCTGAAACAAAAACTTTGACTCGCAGAAAATGTGGCCTATATATACATAAATACAAACATACGTGCCTACACACACACGCACTGTAGCAAGCGCCATTTACGCTAAACATTCTTGCAAACAAATATATGCGTGTTGCAGGCTTCTCAGCGTAATTGTCACCTTGCATGTGTGGTTAAGGCGGGCGGTGTTTCTCTAAGGCAAGATTTGTAGAAATGTGCGGCATTCTCGGAAAGACATCAGATTCCATTTGTTATGTGCAAATAATAACAACAACGACATGAAATGCACGAATGAAAACCGTAAGACTTGCATTTGATGCAAAAGCAATAACAATAACACAGTACTGCTGTGACATAATCGCCAACAAACAACACTTTCATTTCATTGCAATAACAGTAAAACCAACAAATATGGCAATGATACAGCAGCGCCAAGAAGAGCACGGTGGAGTAGTGACAGCAAGGCCATATTCAAGCAGCTGCATGCTGGAGCTTATAATCATATGCCGCAGCAATCTGGGTATTTGCACTCTTTTTACGAAGCACTGAAACAGTTTTGCTCTGTTCGTTTTGTTGGTTTCTCAAAAAAGTTTGTTTACAGTTTTTCCATTTCTACAAAAAAGAATTAAATTTTACTTTTCGGTTTCAGATTTAGATGATATAAGCACCGCATCCACGGAGTACTCAGACATGCGAGCTTTTAAAGCACATTTCTTGGAATCGATTTACAAGTAACTACTAATGCATGGTTATCGATTATTTGCGGTTATTCTTTTTTCTGAGAAACCAAGTTAGAAATTAAGACAAAACTGTATATCTCTTTGTAGCTTGAACAGGATGTACTAAATTATTATGGAGACCCCATAAAGTAATGTTTGAATGTTTATCTGTATATACCCGAACTTGCCCATCAGTTATGGAGATATCGATCTGAAAATTTTCATATGTCTTTTTCTGTTCTTTTTCTCTGAAATGTCAACTTGCTGTGATCGATCAAAAAAAAGTTCTTGCAAGGAATCTTTTGTTATTGTGAAGGGTATTATTTAACGATAACGCCCTTCTTGTGTCTTAGCTAAAAATGACTATACGATAAAGTTCTTTGAATCGAGAAATCCACCTGAATTTCCGTCTACGAGCTAACTGAAGAGTAACTCAATATGGAATCCAACTGGGCGTAAAAGCGGGCTGTTGTCAATCCAAGTGAAAATGAAGTGGTTTCATTTACAAGGAATGGAAGATCGTAAACCATGCACCTCCCTTCCATGGGGGTTCACGTGTTCAAGCTGTTGGTAAGGTGAAATCTATAATGCTCTTCTTGATATACAGCTTTCTTGGAGGCCAAATTTAGGGAGAGAACTAAGAAGTCAGCGGTTGTCTTATATTGCTGTATAGAGATAAGGTGAAGAGTCTCACTAAAGGTTGTGGTTTTGGCTCAACAATAATGTTCTTAAAATTCGTTTGGTGGAAGGCGCTCCAAAAGCTAGACTTATCCAAAAGCTTGAAAGTTTCCAAAAAGCGGCTCTCATCGACATCTCAGTTGGACCACTGACTAAACCAACATTGGCCTTTAATGTCATTTTAAACATAGCACCTGTGGACATTCCTGGCAGCTGCGAAGTGTGCTCTAAGGCTCAAGAAAAGAGGTTGTACGAAGGAGTCCGAACAAGGAGACGTCGAAAATTTCTCCTCCTTCAACTGCGTACTTGAAAACTTAGATCAGTGCAACGTACATACCATTGGTGGTGGCTTCTACTCTGCTCATATACCGACGAGGGATATGTGGATGTTGCTGGAGAGTCGCAGTGAGCTTTATCACAGAGGGGAAAAAGTCAGGAGAGAAGATTAGAGAGGAGTTTTGTGTAATGAGCTCTTCGTCCATTTTAGCTTTAGGATGCCGGACCAGTGTAATGCAGCCTCTTTCAATGAGGTGAGCATTCACTCCAACAACTCCGACAACAGAGAGGCAATACTAGCTCTGAGCTCGCAAACTGTGTACTCAAAGCTAGTCCAGCACTGAATCCTAACCAGAAACAGCAGCAAGCTATGATTAACAGATTCGTTTGGATGCCTGGACACAGCGGGGTGGCTGGCAACTGCAAAGCCAATGAGTTAGCCAGAGTGGTTATCATTGCTCTTCTCACATCGGAATCGAACCAAGTTTGAATCTCCCTTTGTATCTCGCGTTTCAGCACTGAACCAAGGTACCACGCTAGCGCTTTCCGTGTGCTGGTTGATGACCAGCTTCTGTGCGACTGCGAGATCCTTCAGGCCTAGAGTAGAACAGAGGAGATTTACTGAACTACTAGCCTTCAGTTATTACTTGATACTGTACAATAGGCATCCAAGTCGGAAGACTAATAATTGTGCCGGATGCTAGTTATCAAAGTTGTATGAAGGAGCATGAAGTGAAAACATCTAGGCAATTTCTCCTTCATTGCCCACACTTTTGCACTGAACTGATGGAGTCTTACCTTCGGTATACCAGAAGACCTAGCCGCAACTGAAAATAGCCGATTCAAAAAAACTGTGATAGGCTCAATGAACCTTGTCGATTTGTAAGGGTGTTTTGATCCAATATATAGGAGTTTTTAGGTATATTAATGGACCGCCATTGTTAGCTGTCCAAGGAAGATTCCTGTTAGGATTGACTTCGTAACCCAACATAACCTAACTTGGATCAAGAAATGCATCACCGATCGTCGGTAGCAATCGTAGGTTATACTGCAGGAGATTAGAATATTAATTAAAATTTCAGAGTTTTTCATGTTCCAGCCTTAGTTCATCTTTCAGGTTCTTACTTCTAACATGGCATTCCTAACAGGTGATCTCTTTAATTAGCTAAAGTGTTTAAACTGCCTAGCTTTGAAGTGTGAAAATGTGTGGCGTAAGTGCGCAGTCATCCAATTGCATAAATATATTGTTGTTGTTATTAAAAAGCACAAAAATGGCTTGCCAACAACACCGCTGTACATTAATATCCAGACAAAGGCTCCGCGCTCACACACGCATTTAAATCAACTTGGTCCTTGTGCATCCACTTAGATTTCATTCATGCACTCATGGGGGTGCGTGTGTGCGTGTGTGTGTAAATTGGCTTTATGCTTGCGCTTGTCAATGCATCTCAACAGTTTTTTTTTTGCTCTCTAACGGAATTTACTTTTATGCTCACTTTCTTTGGCATTGGTGTATTTGGTTTGCAGTATGTGTGAGTGCATATTATTTGACAGGAAATTGCATTTGCTTTGTGTGCACTGACTTGATGCACTTACAACACGCATCTATACACTTAACACACATGCGCGAATGCATATTTATACTTACTTATGTAAAAAAGAAAATAACATAATACCCTCCCGCTTGAATGCGCTACTCCCTGCGTCCCGTTAGACTTACATTTGCATTTTTAAGTTGTCATTCGCAATTGTAGTTGCCGTTGTTGTAATGTGTTGTCAGCTGCTTTCGTTTGTAGTGCTGTTGCGCCCTGGTGGATATGCGATGCGACTGGGGTGAGTTCAAAATATTGAAGCTGTCAATTTTTCGCACATACTTCGAATCGCTATCAAGCAGCTTGCAGTGCATTAAGAACAGTGAGTTCGACGGGTGTATTTCAAAAGCTGGCGAAGTCTATGCCTGAAATCGGTGAGAGCTTGGGAAAATTTCTTTAGATAACGCAATGATGCTTTTAGAGCATTATTTGTTAAGAATATCATTTACTTTACAAATAGTAAGTATAGTTTTTATTATTAGATTTTTTAAGACCACTCTCTTAATATTGGAAAGGGTGCCAGTTTAGTGACATTAGAAGCTCAACCACTGATATTCTATCTTCTACAAATCATTCCACCTCCCACTCAACAAGTGATTATTGAGCAAACAATTTACTCGCGGCAGCAAATTTAAACTCTCTTTCACCTTTTTAACATCGCACTCTCTATCCGCTCTCTCTCTTTGAAGCAGTTTAGACCACAGAGCAATTCAGCCTATTAGATTAAGAAATTCAATATTTTCAACACTTGTAGATAAGGCGGATACTAGAAGGGCAACGTTGAAAGCGCGCTCTCATGATGGATGGAAATATTTTGATTTATATAAAGTCTGAATTACTCAACGCTCTTGGTATAAATATTCGTGTTATGAACCTGGCATCCAATAACGCTAGAAATAGCTTTAGTGCTAGTAGAAAACCGACACATTTGCACTTTACTCCTTTTTGAGTGTTCTATGCACAAGAAAGATGCTTCTAAGAAAAAAATATTTTTCTCAGGTCTAGGTTATCTCTACTGCTTTGGATAGAAGCCAATGTGGGAGATTGAGTTTTCTTTATCGACAGGATCCATTATTTATGAGTTATTAATGGCGCTCTATCAAGCTCTCAAAGTGATAAGTCAGTGGCTTGGGATAGAGCGAGCTAAAAAAGAGTGTTTTTTAGCAATATGCTATCCAAATCTTATATGACATATTCACAATCGTAAACAAAGTCATACGAACTGGTAAATTATCCACACATAGTCCGAATAAAAAGCTCGACGAACCCTGAGGCAATCCGGCTTTTTCTTGTTTTGCATATCATTTCGTCTTGCGGCGATGCGTTTGAACTATTATCATTTATTTTTCCACCACAATTGGAGATCGCTTGTGTTTTTGAAGCAAATATCTCTAGATGCTGAAGAGTCCTAAGTATTAATTATATGCAAACGAGGAAAACCTGCGAAGATTTTATAGATTAGCAATAGTATTTAAGCCCTTTACTCGTTCTCGTTCTTTCTTTTTTGTTTTTATTTTTATTTTTCTCTTTCTCCTTGCTTCTCTGTCTTTATCTTTCTATTTTTTTTCCTCGTTCTCTTGCATTTAGAAATATAATCTCCCCAAAGATATTAATTAACACAACAGCAACTGTGAACATTATGATTAAAGGATTTCCTCAGATGTACGAAAACTTTGTGAAGTATGACCAAAAAATGGAATGAGCAATGTGAACCTCACCTATTATGGACTCTAATTTATACTAAGCCATTTTTAATGTCTGCTTTAGAGCGCCATCTATCGTTTTTTAACTTTGGTTATTCGCGCTTTTGAAGTTCACCGCCTATTAATTTACGTCCCTCGATTGTTATACATTTTACTTTTAGATAGATTTTATAACATTCGACCCATTGTGCAATATAATGTCACACCAGTGCATCAGCAACTTTGAACCCATCTCTTTGGCGTTACTTTTTGTCTGCTCTTAGCATGAGTAGTACCTTCAAACTTTTTATTTCAATGTGTTCGTTCGTTCTTTTGCTTTTTTTCACTCGTTCGTCCCATTTGCAAAAGCTTTTATTCCTTTGAATGGCATCGATGACATTGTAAGCATAAAGTAATTTCCTTCTTGCACAAGTTCATCCGGTGCAAACACATGCAAGACGCAGCCAAACCAGTCCAACCAGGCGAACCACTTGCGCCAATGAAGCGCCGTTGCGCTCAAGTAGTTGCCTTGATGCGCCACCCGACGCCTGCTGCAGCCAATTCGACAAACTATATAGCTATATATATGTATGTATGCAGATGGGTGCATGTGACAGTGCGTTTGTGTGCGCGGCGCTGTAATGTTTGCGTGATTTGGCAATTTTGCACTATTACATAATCATAAAAGCTGCATTGGCAGCGGCAGTAACAGCGGTGGTTGTGCTGGTGGTGGCACTACCAACAACAACAACAACAACGATGGCAGCGGCAGTAATGTCAGCATCTTAAGATGCCTCAAAGCACTAGCCGGAAAATGTTGCATATATGAAGGCGCAACAGCGGGTAGCAACGCCAATTTCTTCAAGTGAAGGTTATTAATGGGGTGGAGAGTGTGTAGGAGTGTGTGCGAGAGAGTGAGTTAGCTAGCGAACGCGTGAAAATGGAAGCGACAAATGGCGGGGATGTGCGGCGGATAATCGGAAAGTGCTGAGTGACGGCAAATTGCAAATCTCTGCAGTTGGCACAGCTGCACCAGCAGCAGCTGCTTTTGCTTGTTTGCCTGCCACAACCCGACACACACACGTACACACATACACCCCTCAAAGACGTACACACGCAATACCGCTGCACTGCTTGATTTTGGGTTCCATTTTTCTCATTGGAAATGCGATGATTTTGTGGAAATTACAAAGAAAAAGGACCGCAACGAAAAATGCATGCTAAGTCGATTCGCTTTTCTTTTGCATAAATTGACACAAAGACGACATGTTCACTTTCATATTTTACCCACACAAGCCTCTACTTCACAGTGGTGTTGCTGTTGTAGTTGGTATTGCGCACTTTTTTCCCTTCAGTCCCAGTTTGCTGCAGGAAATGTAACTTTTCTTGGCTCATTTTATTTTGGCAAAGCGTCATTTCGTGTAAGTTGGCAGCGCCCCCGCGCCCACCCATGTAATTGCTGACGTCAGCATATTATTGGTGTCATTTGGCTTTCTACTGCTTGGCTCAGTTGGCTCAGTTATCGGCGATGACTTTTCGGAAATCGAAGCCAAATTAAAATGCATTAAATTTTACGTGAACTTTTCGCTTTGCCTCCACTTCTTGCCCCTGATGGCTTCGGCCGGCAGCCCCACACACACACACACATTCACACCAGTGTTTGCTTGTAGCAGGGGCCGCAGCGAAAGTTCAATAAAAGATTTTCGTAAAGCGTGCAAGTTTGCCTTAATTTAT
Organism: Bactrocera correcta; assembly: GCA_027475135.1. NCBI lineage: Eukaryota > Metazoa > Arthropoda > Insecta > Diptera > Tephritidae > Bactrocera > Bactrocera correcta. Next base: position 49,436,198 of record CM050323.1, read on the forward strand.
ACCGAATGCGATGTTCAAGTTAATAAAAATCCAAAGTTTAGCGTTGCAAATGTGCGTCATAAAATAAAAGGAACGAGTGCCGAGATCATTGGCGTTCGAATCGTTGATTGTTAATTGATGAGCCAAGCTCAATCTGCATATCAGTGTGTGTGTGTTGTTTGCTGGAAATTTAAAACTTACTTTTCATGAAAATTTATGGGCATTGCCTTTGTCAGTCATTACAATAACACTGTTGCGTTTTTCAAATACGTTTTATTGCACAATTTAAGAAAATTAAATATTCCATTTTATAAAAACTCCAGCACCATTTTCGCTTCTGTTTTAAAGGTTTTTAGTCCGCTTTATACGTTACTTATTACTTTTGAGAGAATATGTGAAATAATATTTTATTGATATTATTTATTTAAGTTGGTCATAGGTTATTTGACCAAGAAGGATTTAAGTCAAAAAGTCACAGTCCTGGCGCAGGAGCGTGCGACTCACCAGCGGAACTAACAACATCTATACGACGGATCAAAACCGGCCAATGTGGTAGCAGTCGGAACATAGTGCTCGTAGCTGGATCTCAGGATTAAATCTTCCGGAATGCAGTATCTTCCAGGTAACAAAAAGAAGATTAATATATGCCGCAATAGCCAGATGGCATTTTAGACACTAGTTTAAAATCGTATTACGTCAGAGCTTGACTTAGAGGCAGAGCAGTATATGTACAGAGTTTCGGAAACGAAATATCTGATGAGACGCCAAAGTGTCATTAGTCTGGCGACCGCAACAGTACCGGAAATACGGAAGTCAATAAAAATGTTACATAATGAAATTTCCGAAAGCCTGATAGGCAGATCAAGGTGAGATTGAATGCCTTAATAATATAGGGATCGCAAGGATCATAAGGTCTCGAAAGGATTGCAATACGGTTGTTGGACTTATCTTTATTTCCAGTTGATATATTGGGTCCTCTACTAATTATTATACAGGGTAGGCCATTTAAAGTTGACCCATTTGTTTGTTTGCCAAAATTAAGGCGTCGCGGATAATCAGCTGGGTTTAGTTTTTGTGCCATTTGAATTTTATATGGAAACATCTTCAAATCTTTATGAATTATGCGTCGGAGAGTGGTGCGAGAGATGTCTAATTCCTGAGAGCGGCGATAACTCGATGTCGATGCAGTCTCCTCAATACTGGCTCGTACAGCTTCGATATTTTCATCAGAACGTCTTGTGCGTTGTCTGGATGCATGACTGGCATTACTGAGATTACCGGTGTTCACAAATTTTGCGTATAAAGACTTAATTGTGTTCTTAACTGGAGCACTTTTCACTTTATTTTTTTTGCGAAACGCACGTTGAGTTAACACAATTGAAAAGTTATTTTGAATATAAAGCTGAACAATTTCAGCGCGTTCTTTTGGAGTGTACTGTTCCATGGTATAAATTGTCTTCGAATGACGCTTCTAACGCGGTATGACATTAGCCGATTTGTCAGCGCTGTTAAAAGTTACAGCGTTGCCAGATGGGTCAACTTTAAATGGCCTACCCTGTAGTTTGATGTCAACAGTTGACCTTATTGAACTTTTTCGTAGCCAACTTCACACTTAACCACTTTACTGCTATATATTTGAACATGTGACATAGTAAAGCTCGTCTGTAAACAAAATTCTTAAATTTTTTGGAAGTTTTTTTGTCTAGTGCCCTATCGGAAGTCAAGAAAATAAAATTGCGACTAAATAACCAAAAAAATGATGCACTTTCAGCAAAAAGAGCTGATGAAGAATGTCTACTTAGATAACATAACTAATAAGTGAAACCTTCTCCTTAAAGCGAACAAAGATCTCATTTCCATTTTTTCATATGGAGTTCAAGCTTCTAACAATTAGAGTCCGAACTAACACCGCCACTGAAAAAACCATCTATTCTGTTATTCAATGAGCTAATGAAAGTTAAGTCTTACTTTTCTTCAACATACTTCTTAATCTGCACAACACATATACTTGTTTTCAATCCAAATACTTCTATTTACCAGACACCCACTATATATGTAAGTACAACGCTTACAAATAAAATATTCCTCATTGAAATTTAATGTTTAAAGTTTGTGCCGAGTTCATTATTTCGCCATAAAAACCCATCGAATTATTTTAGCTACTCGGCAAAAGTAAGAAAACGAAGCGGAAAGCCAACCCAAAGCATTCAAAACAAGAGATAATCAAAGATGCAGGAAGAAAATAAAATATTGGAGAATTTCACTGAGCAATCATCGATTGCAATCGATGTGAATTCAATTTTATTTATGCGCCAACGCGTTAAAATAACGGAAAGCAGCATAAGCGGAAATCGGAAGAAGCAACCAGCGACGGTTATCAAACTGCTGACGAGGGTCCTTGACAGCGCTAGAATACTCGTAAAAACCAAGGTGGCCAAGGCAAATGTATGCGAAACCGTGGTGGTGGGAGAGGCTGCGTCTTCAGTCCTCTCGAAGGGTGGATGATAAGTACTAAGAAGTGTGAGTATAACTGCAGTGCTGCTTACAGTTACACAGCTGTGCCGGAACGCGCTTGCTAATTCAGCTGCGAATACAAAATGTAAAAATTTAATATATTTTATAAGTTTTCATTCACAATATCCTAGCTGCGAATACTTTGCACCTTCTTTAGGCTTACTTTGATTTTCCTGCCGCCGGAATTATCTTGTACTTACATGGATGTGAATATGTTGATTTTAATATAGTCGTAAAAACTTGAGAATTTTTCTATAAGGTCGGTGGAAATCAGTTTAGTTATATTCTCCATGCAGGTGCAGGGCAATGGACGTCGCTTGTTTGATTTTTGGGTGATGCTTCCAGCCGGCGTCTAGCTAAAGCAAAGGTATCTATCCACCCTTTTCTTCCTGGCAACTGTGCTTCGACACACGACACTGGGGTAGGCTGCCGTCAATATACTTGTAGAAGAAAACAAAGGAAAAAAGGGATATTAATGTCTATGTTGCTTAATAAAACAATTGAGAAGTCAAAATTTTAATGATTTTTTTTTGAATGAAAGCTTACTAATAACTCAGATCAAGAGTGAAAAACAAAATAGAATTATTTTGAATGGAAGACCACTTTCAAAAAATAACTTTCTTGGACAGTGAGAGCGACCTTCCAAAATCCACCAAAGCAAAAACAATCCGATACAATAATTTTGGTCAAAAGATGAGGTTCCATGGTTCGGATAAGAATAATTTATATGATTTTGTGGAGTCTCATTACTGGAAGTACACTAGTAAGTCACAAAACCGCATGTTATTGTTCTGAATAGCATCGATACTAGAAAAAAAAACAGTATTTGGATTGATGTAAGCCCCAGTTCCATTATCTCAACTATTCAGAGAACAGCTCACTTCAACCTAATGCTTTGATGTACCTTTGTGAACCTTATTTTATAACAGTAAATTTATAAGAAATCGTTTAAAAAAATGTGTTGGTAAAGAATATTCCTTTTGGTAGTATTTTAGGTAGTATTTTATAAAACTCCGTAAATTGGTGAGTTCCAAATCTAGGTCAGTCCTACACATATGGTGTTTTTATAATATGAAATACACATAATCCATTTTACCCAGTTAATCGGAACCAAGCTGGGCAACATTTCAAAAAAATATTTGGGAAATGTTAGAATATCTTGGGAAGTAAAGTTATAAAATTAGAAGCTTCAATTTTGAAGGTGTTACATATAATATTTATAAAAAGTATCTGAAAACTACAGCCTTTATCTCGTTTTGACTGAGGCACTTCTCTAAGCTACATCTAAGTATATTTAAATAACTAATTTATGGAAAATTTTTATTTACATTGCACACGCTACGAAGAAATTGCGTTCTCTCCCTACTATGCGTCCCTGGTCAACAAGTAGCTTCAATTCAAGGTCCTTCAGGCAGCCTTCTTTAGTTCGTTACTCGCTCTTGTACTTATCTACGTTTCTAGATTTACTTAACTACTTATGTACATATGTTTTCCACACTTTAGTTTACACCGTATTCGTCTGGTTTTGAGCTTTTTACTTTACATTCCGTGCTTCCAAATCAGTGTCATTTCCGCATTGAGCGCTGTTTTGCTCGGAGCATTCGGTTTGTTTATTTGTTGCAATTTTTGTTGATAACTTCCAACAGTTGCTTTCTGTCTTCTCGTTGACTTCCATCGACTTTATTAGCTAATCTGATTGTCTTAGCGGATGTGGGGGTGGCAGTCATGCCGGTGCATAACCGTTAGTACGAGTATTACTCAGTGAACTAAGCGTTGAGCGTACATTTCGGTCGGCTGTTGCCAGCTGCAATCGGTAAGTCAATAAAAATAAAACCTTGACTTATATTGCTGGAATACCAATATTAAGAACCTGTTAGATATAAGCCATTGGATATTACACTGTTTTCTTTTTCTTCTTGCTTTCCATATTCAATTTTCTATAGTGTCTCTTTTCACGTTTCATTTTCGTCGATTGTGCTGATTTACAATGCTTTTATTTAACAGCTGCTAACTGTTTATTTCAATTGCTTTGTAGACCTATTGGCAACGCTCGCTGATTTACTGTTATTTGACTTTTGTTTTATATAAAATTTACGGGTTTTGTGAGGGGTTTCCTTCGTTCAATTGTCTTTTACTTTTACTTATACTTGTATTTATAACTTTTACATTTTCTCTTGACTTGGCTTACCGCACTTTGATCTGAAATTTCGTTTATGGTTAATCGAAATTAGGGGCCTGTGTACGTTGCATTTATGTTCAATACTTATTCTTATCTATTTTTTTTTTTAACAAAGTAATAATTAAATATACATAATAGCTTCTTGTTGGTAAACAATTCCATCTAGTCGTGTTTTGATACTTATTTTTTTAATATAACAGTTTTTCCATAATCTTGTGTACATTATTCTTCATGATATTCCATTTAGGCACGGAAGAACTTATGATAGCCCATTTACTCGAGAGCTGCGCTCTTCTTCTTCTTCTTTACTGGCGTAGACACCGCTTACGCGATTATAGCCTAGTCAACAACAGCGCGCCAGTCGTTTATTCTCTTCGCTACGTGGCGCCAATTGGATATTCCAAGCGAGGCCAGGTCCTTCTCCACTTGGTCCTTCCAACGGAGTGGAGGTCTTCCTCTTCCTCTGTTCCCGCGGCGGGTACTGCGTCGAATACTTTCAGAGCTGGAGTGTTTTCATCCATCCGGACAACATGTCCTAGCAAGCGTAGCCGCTGTCTTTTAATTCGCTGAACTATGTCAATGTCGTCGTATATCTCGTACAGCTCATCGTTCCATCGAATGCGATATTCGCCGTGGCCAACGCGCAAAGGACCATAAATCTTTCGCAGAACCTTTCTCTCGAAAACTCGCAAGGTCGACTCATCCGTTGTTGACATCGTCCAAGCCTCTGCACCGTATAGCAGGACGGGAATTATGAGTGACTTATAGAGTTTGGTTTTTGTTTGTCGAGAGAGGACATTGCTTCTCAATTGCCTACTTAGTCCGAAGTAGCACCTGTTGGCAAGAGTTATCCTGCGTTGGATTTCTAAGCTGACATTGTTGGTGGTGTTTACGCTGGCTGCGCTACCTTCTGAGAAACTATGCATTCGTTCAGTTGATTCGAAGGAGACTACTTCTATGGTTGTATATTGGCTTAACCATAACCGGATATCCGAGTGTTTTGTCAACGGATTTGGATAAATATTCGAATATTTAGCTGTCTTCGGTAGTGCAAGGATTGAAGTTGGACATATTGAACAAACTTGGTATATAAAAATGCCAATGCCAAGTAAGGTGTTGAAAATTACCGCAGAAGGCTAAAAATTATTAAGATATAAAACCGATGTGTGGGTAGCATCCAAAAATACACCACAAAGGAAACTCGACAAAATATTTGTCAAAGGTTTAAAGCACATAGTGTTAGAAAATTGTCCCTTCGGAATAATGAACCAACTTGAAGTTATGAGAAGAAATAGTCATCTCATGGAGAGCCCCGACACTTTGTCGTGGAGCTCTTGCTTAACATCTACCCGCTAATATTACTCTGCTGATGTATGAAATTTAACAGTCAAAGAAGTCGTGACTAGAAGAATATTTGCTTTAGATGTCCACCCAGAAGGTACTCTGTGATTCTTTTTTCAACGAAAATGCTATAAGTATATATATCTTGAACAAGTACACTGACGCGGCACGGAATATAGAATTCGCGGTTATTTTTGCCGAATGTCAAACCACTGTTTTTATAAATTTTGAGCGGATGCGCATAGAAGAATGTTCAATTTTACTACGTGGCTGCATGCTTGTACCTTTTAGCTGGTCACGCTGTTCACACCACATTTTTCCACGCAACATATATACATATAATATAAATTTTAGTTGAACGCCTACCACCTTGTGAACTGCAAGGGGTTGTAGATGTAAAATGTCACTGCAGCAACAATGAAAGGCAACAAAAACATCACGTTGCGCCAGCGCTTTCTGACAGTTGCACGCGCATAACCGCTTATTAGCGCTCCGCAACCGTGTGATGGCAATGGCATTGTGTTTCGCTTCCTTTTCCGCCATGGCATCCGCCACAGCTGGTTGCCTCATCATCGTTTCTGACATTTGACAAATGACCTGCTTATTCAATGATTTCCGTCCAGCTTTAGCGTTCGCGAAAAAGTACGAAAACAAGTAAGGTGGCACGAAAGTCGGATGGAAACGTTGTCGAGTGCCAGAAAGCTGTATTGTTTGCCTACTCTATTAAATTCTGTGTAAAACTCGCTAAATCTGCGACAGATAATTGTTTGATATGATAAGCAGGCTTACCGTATGTTGCTTTAGCAGGAACTGGTGTGATTCCATGGCACTTTTTGGGGGCGAAAAGAGGTTGCTGATGAAAACGATGTCATTGTCCACAATGAATTTGTTCCTTCTGGACAAACCATCAAAGCCAAGTTTTACATGGAAGAGACTCAAACGAAGGGTCGATCGGATCCGACGTGACATCGCACTCGATTGGAAGTTGCACCACGACAACGCCCCGGCTCACAACGCCTTTCTTGTGAACAGCTACCTAACCAAGGCTGGCATCCCAATGCTTCCATAGCCACCCTACAGCCCAGATGTGGCCTCCCGGACTTTTTTGGTTTCCTTGCCTGAAAAAGCCGATGAAAGGCAAGCATTTTGAGACGATAGAGGGCATCTAAGCTGCATGAACCTCGGCTCTCAAGGCTATTTCGGAGAATGCCTTCAGTGACGCCTTCAATGCTTGGAAATCGCGTTGGCAGTGGTGCTTCGACGCAGAAGGAGCCTATTTTGGAAGTTTTTAAAGAACTGTAACGATTGGTTCCATAAATTTTTATAACCCGACTCAGTCCTATTACTTTCCGGACAAACCCTGTATATCGAAATCAAACGAAATCTATTTTTTATATCTTTAATGTAGGCAAAATAGGTAGAGTTGCCAAGTAAAATTTGAAATTTATTTAAAAGTAAGAAAGTACTTTGAAGGTCTTTAAACTATACTTGTTTTTGGACTATAGTTGGACTCTGCTATTTAGACACTTCTTGGGATGGAGTTGCCACCTGTCCAAAAAGATGAAACTGAAAACAGAATTTAACAAGCTGTTCGGTAAGCCGGGAAATCGGATATTGTTGCCACCTGTCGAACAAAATTTATTACGAAGTAAATATCAAAAACATAAGGAAAAATGTTTTGAAAATATTTAGTTCATACAATTTTTGGGACAGGGTTGCCACCTAACCCTAACCCATGAAATAAAATTGCAATATTTTCAATAATATCTGTCAAACATTAGCAAAACTACTGAACAGTAGGCGAGAAGTTATCAATGTGGCAAGACTTAGGAGGATAGTTGCCAGCTCTTCAAAATGTGAAACTTTCAAAAATGTATGAAAAATGCGAGAAAATGAAGAAAAAGTATTGCAAGTTTTTGAAAACGCTTAAATTTTAATATATTTTTTACAGCGTTGCCACTTTTTGGGAAACTTAGAATTCATTGTGAAAAGTAAAATTGATTCGAGAGCTCTTCCAGATAGATGGTCCAAGCCTAAGTATACGCCATTATGTATCACCATTATTATACTTTTGGCAAAATGTTGTCTGCGGTTATAAAAATTATTGTCGAATTTTGTTGCAACCGCGCTGGTACATCTTTCAATATTTCTTTTTGCTATTTCGAGCTATTCTTTTCTGAAATTCTCTAGCGTACGTTCAAAGAAAACATCCCATACATACAAACACATTTTTTACTAAGAAAAGTAGGTGTTGCTGCAACAACTTTGACATTTTTGTGTGCAACCGTCAATCCAATTGTCGGGCAGGAGTGGCAAGAGAAAAACATTTTATTTTCACACACAAAATAAATTCACTAGAAATACCAAAAAAAGCTTACAACTATTTTCATATACATGCATTATAGGTGTATGTGCCTTAGTCGCATTTGTGTGTGTGAGTGTGTTATTGCCTGAACTTGAGTTTTCAAGTTGACAGCTTCGTCGTTTCATTTGTGTTTACATAGTTATACAAGCGCTTTTATTGTTCACAAACGTTTCATTTTGCGTTTTTGTATGCGTTTATAAGTGTATATAGTATGTGTGTAATTATGTGTGGGTACGAACTCGTTCACTCAAAGCTGTCACTTGTGTCAAATGAAAAATGAAACACGCACGCCATACAATTACAATAATTGCCCAGCTCCAATACACAATACAAGCACACTCACGTACACACTAACACACAGGCAACAATATCGCAATGTTTTTACACGCAAACTTACGGAAATATGCCTATGTACATTTATTGAAAAAGAGCCTTGCCCCTGACACCAACGAGTTTGAGCTGAATGATTTAAGTGGAAAGGTCGATGGAGTTGGATCATAGGATGAAAAAAGTATGTGGCGAAAATGGGTAAAAGAAAAAACGTTTGGACCTCGCGCTCATATTCTGCGAAATCATAAGTTAGGCACTGGTTAGATTGTCTCCCTGAGACATCCTTGCGATCTAGCTGAAAAATCCAAACACTACGCAACTAGCCGTATAGGAAAATTGCTTAGAACTTCGCATTAATCGTACAAAAATCGCCTCTTACGCAGTAATGAAAGTCACATGACAGTGCGCTCCTTTTTAGTCTCTCAGTTTGAACCTCACAGTAGATAGACCGATGTTGTTTAAAAAAATCATCTTTTTGGACAAAGAGTATTTCTACGTAAACTTTTGCCGGCTTTTGAGAATCAACAACTCAAACTTGATCGTGCAGAAGCTCATTGTAGGCATTGTAGAACATATACTATATATCATCTTTTAGCTCCGTGGGTTCTAACAAACAAAATTTTGTATTTGGGAACACAATACAATCAGCAGATTGAAATAATATTAATGTCATGCAGGCATTGCCATACATTGACAGACATTGCCTGTGATGTTCCTTGATAAAATTTAATCATTCAAAACTCTCTTGACGATTCAAGCTCTTAGTGGTTGAAGAAATCGAAGGGCAATCGATAAATATAAACTGCCAATTAGTCAAACTGCTTGGATACCTTGACACCTAGTATAAAGTAATACTGGCAATTTATATAATTAGGAAATATGCAGTTAAAGGTATGTCTTTTGAGACCTTAACCAAGTCCAATAAAACTGTCGTTGCATCAATCGTTCTGTTTGAGGTGGAAAGCGGCCGCCAGAATGCTTCAATTTGGTGTTGTCTGGATCGATCTCTACGCTCCTAAATAACTAATGACATGAGAGACCGGAATAGTTTACAAATCTTACAAAAACATCGAGCCGCCTAACTTATGATTGTTCTATGGAGAGACAGGTTCTAAACACGATCTAAGTTTATTTAGGTGCTTCTGATTTGAGTGAATCACTTCGCCATTGACGTACCAACCCTTATTGTTTGACATGCTCGCTCTCAACATACATGCTCTGTAGTCTTATTGTAATGAGTACTTTGAGACAAAAGCGCACAACCTGCTTCCCTTTTCAATTTGGCCCCCTCGACGATAATTCTTTGTCCAGCAAATGTGCTGTGTGCACCGGTAGCTTGGCTCGGCAATCTCGCTATTGTTTTACGTTGCTACATTTATTGTTGCTGTTGTTTGTTAACAACAATTACACTGGTGATGCCACTTACCGATGTCCTTTACATGTGTTTACTTGACACTTTTAGCCACTTGCCATTCGCAGGCACTTGTCACTTTTGTTAACTGCCGTCCGGTCATCCGCTCAGGCGGCGTTGAATCCGATTCGACGAACCATTGGCTGCTACCATTATTCCACATCATTCGGCTTGTTACTCGCTGTCGTCTATGAGTGAGCGCTGGCTGCAGTGACGGGTGGTGTGTGTGAGGAGAGTAACTTCTCGTTCCAATCACAGTCTAGACAGGATGTGAAATTTTTTTGTAGTGGCTATTGTGTCAGACGTCACATGGCTGGGTTCATTTCAATAGTCGTCTTCACATTGGCAAATTCTTTTGTTTCACCAGGTTTTTCTTCGACTTTCCGCGCTTGTTTGCACTGAAGGTGTTAAGAGCGCTGTAAGTATTAACAAGTGCTTCAGGTGGCGGAATCGTAAACATGTTCAACACACACCGGAAAGAAATCTGCGAAATTAACAAATATACGTAATTGTCGTGAGGCTTTTTTGTTTTTATTTGTACACTTTATTTGTCTTAAGCACGTCGGCATTTGGAAAAATAAGCTTTATGAATTAGTCAGTGATTTTAGTTTGCAATTTTTTCATTATCGCGCTCTATATGTGGTGGACTTGGAAGTTTTGGTTTGATTCACCAGTATCGTATATTCTTTATTCAACAAATTAGCGTAATCATTTCACGAAAGCCAGGTTCAAGACAGCATAAAGCATAAACATATGTACCGCATAGCAAAAGTTATCAAGGCCTAACCTTCGGATCGGTTACCTATTGTTCTGTGTCTGTTTGATATTTTTGCATAAAAGAGTTGTCGAAAATTACTTAGCAGAAAGCCTTAATTTTTCAGAGAACTAAATTCGGCGAACAAAAAAATTGTAACTCGTTTTTCATCGTTCACACTTTCCCTCGTTTCGTTTCAGAGATGCTGTTCCAAAAGATATATCAAGAATTTTGTATTGAGGAGTAAGAACTACTGAAGTTTTTTTTTAGGTAAGTAGGGTCTTGGTTATTTTCTAAATAGTTAGAATTTTTCTCAATAATGATATCGATTAGCAGCATTCATCACGTCGAAGTCAGGTAGAAGTGACGCGGCGAGGGAAGTTTGGGTTGCTTTGATATTTAGTAAGCGGTAGCGACCGAATGTACTGTGGACTGATTTTTATTTGTTACCTTTCTAGATATAAATGGAAGGTCAGACTTTGTTAGTTCTTTCCTAAAAAGTTGAGAGCTAGAAAGAATCTGTATGCTGCTGCTGGGTAGAAAAGGTCCTGCTAACCTTTTGTACTTGCAGGACAAGCTTAACTCAGAGAAATTCAAAAAATTCAAATCAAAGAATACTAATTATTTCGTCTTAATCGTGGCTAACGGAGAAAGCAAAAGCTGAGAACTCAAAATGAAACTGCCCGAGGTCAAACCTACTGCTTAATTTCGATGGAAATTTCAATGAAGCTTGACAAATACTGGAAAACTGTTTTCCTGCCAAAAACGGTATTCATCAAAATGCAAGCGGCGAACGAGAGCAGCACTTATTCTACTTGTTGTTGGTGTTAAGTGTCACAGCTACTCGGACACAGTCTTCTGGTGTCGTAGAGTACATGCTGAGTGCAATGAACGCATACAAGCGCTTGGTGAAGGCGATTGCAACGGCTTCAAAATGGTAAGTCTTTCACCAACAGTTCATAGATTATCTAATCAGCAGATAAGTGCAACAGCAACAACAGCTAAATGCAAGCAAAACGCTTTTGAAGAGTAAAAAACAACAACAACAACAACAATATGCTTGACAACTATGAGGACAAGTATGTCCAATGGCTGCTGAACAAACTCACGTACCCCCATGCATATGTGACACTGTGAGAGTGTGTGTGTGTGTGGGCTCATTCATGAATGAAGTGTGGCAGATGACATGCTGCAACAGCACCGACAAATCCAGTGACCGGCAGCCAACTCATCATGCTGTGAAGCTGAAGAAATGCAAACCAAAACAAAAAACAACAACAGCAGCAACACCGACATCTAACAAAGGTAAGAATTTTCAGGAAGAAAGCGAATGCCACCGCAGGCCAACAAAAAAGCATGGTTGAAAAGCGAAACTGCAGGCAGGGCAATACGTTGCAGTTGCTGATAGGCAGCTCGTTAGTGGATGGCGCACAAGCGAGCGCTTGCCACACACAACACACACACACATATGTGTATGTCGAAACATTCACACACAAATAGCAAGGTTGTATGGGTGCGTCATCAGTCAAGCTTGCGAGATGAAAGCGCCTCTGGTGGTGCCACACATCCAGCTAACTATCTTACTCATCACAGCATTACAACAAACACACCTTCATGCCCACATAAGCATGCATCCAAAATGTCTAACCATACAACAGCGTTGGCGGTTGCACTGTGTTAGTTGCTGTTGTTGGTCGCGCAAAATACTATATTCCGGCAGTCATTTGCCGTTAGCATATGTCAGTCAATGCCTTACTGAGTACAGCAGCTGCGTTTGTTGTTGCTTTTTTCGTAGTTTATTAACGCAGTGCATCTGATAACAGTATCACCTTTCATTGCGTGTGTGTGTGCGTGTGTGGCGCTCTTAATAAGGTGAGTGCAACAATGAGGAAGCAAGTGTGGAAAATTGAGTCGTACTCGGAAGAGTTTGGTTGCGGGCTACACAATCTAAAGCCATCACAATGTACATACATACACATACCTACAATCAGCTGCTGAAAATAAACTCTTCATAAGCGTATGCGAGTTTCCTTGGCATATTTCACGTCAATGGATCAGATTTAGACCATGATAGTCTCAAGTTTTGGTGACGTGTGGTGAAGAAGACGGTTTTGGTTTTGCTCTTGCTGCAACATTTTGTTGATCAAAAACTGAGGTGATGAGTTCATACCGTCGATTTATAGCTGCTTAACCGCAAATCTACTGACTTCATAAGTCTAATGTATAGACGCTTTGTAGAGGATGTTAGAGGATGCAAGAAGTTATCATACTGAAAAAAATTAAGTAAAATTATCAAATTCATCGCAAGCGGGTCTGGGGTTGAACCCGAAGAAAACCGATCTGCTTGTGTTCACAAAAAAGAAAAAAATTCATTTATGCAGATTCCCTTCTGTAAATTCTTTCTTAAGGACGGTACCAAGTACCTTAGGGTAGTCTTGTACAGCAAATTGCCGTGGAAGCACAACGTCGAAGAAAGAGCAAGCTAACAATGCTTTATATGCGTGTAGGCAGATGCTAGGTATAACCTGGGGGATCTCTCCCTCTCTCATCCACTGATGCTACACAGCTATTGTAAGACCAATTCTGCTTTATGGTAAATTTAAATTTAGAGAAATAAACATTTACACGGATGGCACAAAGTTAGCTTTAAGGCAGCCTTTTAAGTTGCTGTACCACTGCAGTATAGCTCAAGCCAAGTTCTTTGCTATTGCGAAAGTCACGGAGCTTGCCTCTTATACACCGGCATTCAATTCCATGGTCAACATCTACGTAGACAGCCAAGAAACAATAAAGGCAACTTCACTTCTACATGGCGCAGGGCTACAAAGGCATCGACGGCAATGAAATAGTTGACGAGATTACCAAAATTTGTGGATGGCTAACACCCTAAAAACGTGAACAAGCATGATAAGTAAAATCAAAACCTGATGGAACGAATTACCTGGGTGCAAAATTAGTAAAGTCATTCAAAACGGATCGGAAGTACGCAAAATTCCTATAGAATGACTACTCCTCATGTACTTATTAACTGAACTAGTATCGTAAAGGACCAAAACTGGTCTATACGTGGCTCATTAGGCTACTATATTAACCCTACCTAATAACATAACCTATCGATTTTCTCACAAAAATCACGCATCCATGAACTCTTTTTGTAAAAGCTCATTAGTAGTGCAGCTAAAAGCTACCGAATCCCACTTTGTTACTTTCTGAAAGTCCACATATGTGACCTGGTCTACGGAAAGGGGGCTTAGGTGTCAAAAAATAAAGTTTTCACTTTTTAGTTGATTGGGTATGGAAGATGAGATGCTTTTTCACGTGATCACGTTTCCCAGAAAACTAGTTTTCGCACGTTAGCTCCCTTTTCGTAGACCAGGTCACATATAGTTAAATAAACCTTTCGTTCGTACGACCTGGCTTCGGTTGTTGAAAAAGGATGTATGGAAATCGGCTTTGCTAGAAACAAGACCAGTCGTGACGTCAAAAACTTGAGGCGTCTCCTTAATATGTTTTAGTAAAAATTCAAGCCGTTACTGGACAATGTACTTACGTTGTGAAATTTTCCCGAAGCTGGTTCTACTTACCTGGCCTATATTGGTATTGTCGTGTCTACAATATAGAATGTAAATGTAATGTGGGTTTAAAACTTTCAATAATTTTGTATATTTAACGTACATCTCGTATGGCAACGTACATGACTGTGACTGAGTGCATTGAACCTGAAGTTCGATGCCTTTTTGCGATCCAGAATATTTTTGTCATAAAATAAGCATGTAATTAAAAAAATTTGGACTTCAGGGTTGGTTCAGAGTTCGCATGATCCTCTACATTAAATTAGATCGAACCATCTAACTGAGGCATCCACGCCGATTATTTTATACACAGACAAATATTTATTTGTTGAACACAGAACACTTTCGCGCACAACAAAAAAGGAAAGTACTCGTAATCGTGAGCATTAATGCCTTATTAATATGATCGACCTTGAGTTCTTCAATGTCTAAGAATTCAATTATCATATTGACAAGTAGGCCAACGGCTTCGATACAATATATCTTCAATAGAAAATTATACATTTTTGAATATGTAATGTTATTACTTCTCTTCATAAATACCGCTTTTCTACACACATACAAATAATGCTAATACTAGGTAGTTAGTAGCGTAATTTAGTGTGGCATATCAATGTCATTCGAGTATCGTGCTGACGACGGCGTGTTTCATTCAATGACATTATAGCAAATTTGATTGATAACCTAGAGTATTGACATACGTGCATATATGTACATATGTATATGTGTGGCCGCGTAAAAAAGTGTCTACCAAAATATTCGACTTTTTGGTACACCCCACTTGGCAAGAATTTAGAACCAGTGGCATTTTTTTGGTCTCTGAACTTTGGCACCACATTCAATTGAAATTAAAACTACAATAGTTTTTCGAAGGCTTTTGACTAAATGTGGCACAAATGGAAACACTTGGTGCATGAGTCTTCTCTTATTGTACTGTGATGGAGTCTGTATTACGAAGAGAATCTAAGCTTTCAATATTTTGAAGACGACGGAAGTATATATTGATGAATCAGTTAAGGACTTTTGTCGCTTTTTGCCATCGCGAATACTTCCATACTGAAAAAAAAAAAACAAAAATAAATGACTGAGTGGTAGACCAGGGAAAAAAACTTCGGAAGAACATTACTAAAATCTAGTCCGGTTAATATTTTATGACTTTTTCTCTTTGCAGATCAATAACCTGTCCCAGCGATGCTTCTTTTTTTCGACATACATTGAGACTTTTTAATTTGAGAAGAAAAAGAAGTGGCATGTCCCAAGTCTATAGAATATATTGGAGAAGAGGCGTCATATACAACATCCAAGTGCTCTCTGATTTCATAGTCCGCTAACGCGGTTTAAAAAATCGAAGTGAAAGTATCGCTCTCAGGCGGTGTGCATATGGGAGCGCCATGGTAAGCAATCTAACAACCTTGGCAAAAAAAGAACCATTTTCGAGGTGAAAAAAAAAAATGTTCCAGAAGAAAAGTGTTTCAGATTTACTGGAATGACGTTTAGCTAAATTTCCGAGATCTTCCAATACCCTCAATAAATTTAGTGGTAGAATATTCTTCTATTTATATATGTGTATATAGGTTTTTTTCGAAGAATGACATAATAAAGAAAATTTCGCGAAAAAATCTAATTAGTTGGCCATGGCTGTGCATTAGATCAAATTCGTACAACTGCTCATTAGCCGAGTCACAATCAGCGCCAGCCATCAGAAAGCAAAGAAATTTTGTGGCCTGCGCATTTTGCTAACCAAACAGAAAGTGCTTATTAATTTCAACTTATATACAATGTAATAAAAAAAACATACGATTAAATAACAACAATAAGAAAGAGCGCATGACAGTGACATAGACGCAGGCAGACACACGAGTGCTACGTGCCTCCGCAAGGAAAGTGTGTCGAGCTGACATTCGTCAACTTTAATTATAATGCGCTTTTGCGGATGTCAGTCTCGGCTCAGTGCAAGGCGCGACAGACGAGGGCACGGTGAGACACGCAAAAGACCGTTAGACATATAACAAAACCAAAAAAAAAAAAGAGTTTTGTAATACAATGGCATTAACAAAATGCTAAGCTTTAATTAAAACTCAATAAATCCCGGAGGTGAAATGTGACCGAGAAATGTGGCGCATAAAGCGAAAATAACGGTAGTACAAACATGCAAGAGCAAATGAGCAGAATATGCGTTCAAAGCGAACAAACAGGCAGTTAAGTGTTTAAGCATAAAGAATGTGATGAAAGAAGAAACATATACAAGCACGCGAAGCACGTTAACGTATATCTGTGTGTGTGTGTGTGCGTAAAAATTCTCTTTTGTATGCTTACATGATTGTCGGTTTACTTTACTCAGTTTTCCTCCGAGGATCACATCAATTCCCACAAGGAGACAAAGTAAACTCGACAAAAGCGCTAACCACGCATCAACACTAACAGCAACAGCAACAACAATAGCAATGCAGCGCCGCAAATATTATATGTAGTTGTCACAGCTATTGTTGTTGCTGTCGCTGCTGTCACATCCTGTGTTCGCAAGAATGAGAAAAAATTGTTGAGCAGCAACTTTTCGTTGAACAACAATTGTGCACAAATCAACTATAATTAACACGCGGACACTTGCGCTGCCGCACACACACACTCCCTCGCATGCGCAAGTGTATGTGTGAGTGTGCGTGTTGCGAACTGGGCAACATTGCAACAAAGTCATTTAAAGTAAGTAACTATTATTATAACATTAATTTACAAGCAATATTGTAGCTGTCAGGCGACAATGATACATAAAACAGCTACAACAACAACTAGAACAACAAAAATAGCAATAATATCATTAGAAACAACAACAACAACTGCCGCTGGTTGACAATATTGCCGGTTAGTGCTGAGTGTGTCGCCCTCAACCACATATACCGGGAGTAACGTGTCATGTATGTATGTATGGGTGAGTCTAGCCCAGCAAACACAAGCAGCTTTAATAATCCGTTAGAATATGACGCATAAATAAAGGTTATGTATAAGAATTGCGGCTTGTTCTGTCTTCTTTAAGGGCTTATATAAACTTGAAAGTCAGAAAAATTTTTTTTTTTTCGGAAAAGTTTTTATGAGTAATTTCATTTCATAAAATAATTAAAATATTGTATATTTGAATGTATGTAATTTAATAATTATTTAATTATAATCAATGATTAATTAAAAAAAAATTGAATTCTCTTGTTGCCGTAGCCAATCTCCAGGAGCATCTCCGAAAACAGGTGTCTGGCGATGAGGAAGAATTTTCTGTTAAAGCCCAAAAACTAAAAAAATAAAATGTTATTTTTGCTATAAATAAATACTGGTAATCATGAAGGATGGTTCAAAAATTTTTTTTTGACAAAGTAGCGGTTTATCAAAAAAGTTGTTTTTTGTGAAGAAAGGGTAACCTCGTAGTGTCTTAAGAATATGAAATTATTATCAAAAAGTATATTTCAGGAGCGCAAATTTTAACTCGAAAAGTCCAGCCGTTTCGAAAAAAAAAATCCTGACTATGAAAACATCTTTTGGAAAAAAATGTGGTTGAAGTTTTGAGAGCCGATAAAATCAAATTAAAAATTTCTGATAAGTATCTTCAAAACTACTTGCCAGATCAGCTTCAATTTTTCGGAGATTATTTAGAAAAATAAAAAAAAATCGATTTATTTCAATTTCCCAATTGCATAAGTAAATCGCTTTAAATATTACGTATACGACACGGTGTACTGGAAGTAACTCTGCAAAACAACTACTGAGCGGTGAGCAAATAGAAATCTACAAGCTCATAGCTATCTATCAAAAGTTTTTGCCAGAAAAGTAAGGACTGAAAAATGAGAGAATAACCGAAGAAAATGGAAAAAGAAGAAGAGCAGTGACTTTAAATGTTAAGTGAACGACTTTTGGTTTGATAGATTACAAGGAATTATTACTATTCCTTCTTAAATTATAAACACGAAATGGATATGACAATAGGGACGCCATAACATAGCGTTCGAGTATGCTTGGTATCTATTTTGAACAATAATAATGCGTTTTTAATAAACCCAAATATACAATCTGTTTTAGACATAATCTTGCCTCACAACGTCTACAATCCATTGATACCGATAGTTGTCATTCATTCCTAAATACAAATTTATTGTATTTGGTGGCTTATTCTTTCAAAATCAACCCAAAATTATATAGTTTTCAGTTGGAAAGATTTAGCAGAAGATATAACCGATTTGCATGCTCCTCGCTAGCCAAGCTGGGTGGACAAAGTGGACCAAGGCCACGTCCACAAAACCATACTGCTATAAAACACAATTCGCGTTGTTAAATAGAAATGAAATTGACTCATAAAATGTCGCGCTTGTTAAAAGTTATTACTTTTTATGACACTAAATTACAAAGTACCTTCCCATGCTGATCTATTTGGTTCGCTGTGACACACTACTCGTGTAAAAGGAGGAAAAACTTGGAACTAAAACAGCGCACGGCCACCATCCCTACTTGGGGCCAGCTGAGCGATGGCTAACATGCTAACGACACACACAAGCACACATATGAGAGCGCATTAACCGATATAAATAGCATTAAAAATAGCAAAAACTATTTCAGCGTCATTTAGTTAGTAGTTAGTGTCGAGTGGATAAGAAAAAAAAATATATCTCACAATATATGTGTGTGGTCTGCTTGTACTTGTCCCGAGTGGCAAGGAGGCAACAAAACTAATACTGATGGGTGAGTGAATTAATACCAAAAGCAAGAGCAACAACAACTGCTAAAATCAACAACATCAGCTCGGACAATAGCAGTGTATTGTAACGGAATGCTTTGCTGATAGCGTGACGCGCAATCTGTGGCTGGCTGTTGTTGTTACTTATATTGTATTGTTGTTGTGTCGACATTTTGTTGTTGCTATTGTTGATACTCTGCTCGTTTTTTTCGTATAACTAGGTTTTTGTTTTGTTCCCATGTGATGCTTTGTGCCCTCCCTTTGGTTGTTGTTGCTGCTTATGTGCGCTCGCATTGCAAAGCACATGACACACACACACATATAGGCGCACACATGTGTTACGGTCCCGTTTCGCAGTTTTACTTTTCACAGTTGGCAGTCATGTGTCGTAATTACATGGCACTTGACGCTTGGCAATTTGTTTTCAGCGTCGCCATTCAACGTTGTAAACGTACAACAAACAAAAACGAAGGGCACAGTGTGGCAGCATACACCAGCCGATATGTGCTTGTAGTGCACGAGGATAATCTTAACAGTTACAAATGGCAACCACAAAAATTGAGTTGAAAACTGAATGTAAATAACGGCGCTGATCGTGTGGGAATGTCCTAATAGTTAAATTACAGCTATAAAGTAGTCGTAAATAAATGTCATCGGGTTGCTAATAATCAGAGTTTTAACTGAAACAAATGTTTGCATGGCTGATTTTTGTTGATTTGACAGTCTATACTTATGCTTCTAATCGTAGTTGTGCTTGATTGGATTTATTGGAACGCATTAGAGGCTTTTTCTCTTCGGTGGTCTGCGCTCGGTCTTTCGAACGAAAAGGGTGCCTTCTCTTTCTTTGTTGCCTAAAGCATACTAAAGTTATTGATTATTTTCTGAGCAACAAAATCAAAACGTCAGATATCACCATTTTACGAATCCGGCGTTTTTATGTAAAAATTCCTTTAATGGCTTTAAGAGATCAGCTACAACTTGACCAACTTCGGTTTATGGTCTTGCAGAATCATCTATTCAATTTGGGTTTGCCGGTAAAAGTCTTCTCAGGATCCGGAATTCAGCAAACGTCTCAAAATGAGCGCTCGGTCTAGCGCAGAACCCAATTAATACGCATTAAGACATTTTTTGGTATCAGCAGGAACAAAAAGTGTTTCAATAGTTCATATGAGCATGACTACATAGTAAAGAGTCCTAGCATTATTCTATCCCTGAGTAGGTATACATGGCATATTCGGTGCAGAAAGCGAACCGCCTGGAGGGCACAAGGTTTTCAGATAAGCGGGTATATAAGACTATATACATACATATGTATATAGAGCGTAATTATGTGAGGCTTAAACCGCTTTTACGAAAAAATTTATTCGCTCGGATATTGCATGGATTCGCTGAGGCCGTACTCACAAGAATATGGAAATGAAGTCGACGAAGTTTAGGTCAAGCGTTCATATTGCTGTAAATGTAACTTCGCACTTTTGGAATCGGAGATGGTCCAAGAAACAACCAAACTCTACGCAGCAGTAGAAGCTTTCTCATATATTTTTTTTACTGAAAAAATAAATTTCGCTTATAACAACGTCCATTATTTAAATATTTTATCATGATAATTATAACTTGCCTCCTCACAATAAACAGTTAACCAAAGCAAAAAAGCTTTCACCTATGCAATTTAAAAGCTTTCATTCGAAAAACCAGTATCGTTAGTGCGCAAATAAAACGCTTTCATTAATGTTAATGCACAGAAGACCAACTGACATGAATTCGCCAGAAGAAGTGTTGAGTAGCTCAAAAAAGGCAGTGGTTCGAGTGGTTTGGCTAGGAAACGCATGCAATTCTCAGAAAGTGTAAAGCAAGTAAAGCTTTGCTTACGCCACACCAAAGCCGCTATACGAAAATGTCAAAGCGTTAATGTCATTTGGCCACAACTTGTGTTACCACGCACACCACCAAAGGCGCTGAAGGAAATAAAGTTAGTTAGTTTGCGCTTTTTGTTGGGTACAGAGCGAAGAGGAGTTGAAAGTCAGGAGAGTATATTTTTGTTTTTCTGAAAAATAAATTTCATACGTGGGTTGAGAGCAGAAGTTGTCTTCAATATGTGGAAGATTGCTGACGATACGACTTTGAACCACTTAAGTGCACTCTAGACCCTTTAGAAATCATTCGGAAAAATTGAACGATGTTACATAGTGGCTCGCCTTAATTACAAAACTCGCATTCGAGTCCAGCAGTGAAGCAGCAATCGTAAAAAATACTCAGTATGCATTTCAAAACTCCGCGTGTGCTTGTGCCATATACAAGTAAATCTTTCAGTTGTTTGGAGTTGACCCAAAACATGTAGAACCTACGAATAAAATTAGAAAATTGGCCAAATACTCGTATTAGCAAAGTGGTTTGGATCTGTAGGAAGTCTATGAAAACTCACAAATTTTCTTCCACAATTTGCACTTATTAAGTTGTTGG
This sequence comes from Bactrocera correcta, assembly GCA_027475135.1. NCBI lineage: Eukaryota > Metazoa > Arthropoda > Insecta > Diptera > Tephritidae > Bactrocera > Bactrocera correcta. The sequence goes on from CM050323.1 coordinate 49,457,814, forward strand.
AGCCATTTAAAAAAATCAAATGTATTAGGTTGTCAAAAAAGTCTTGCGGTATTTTTATTGAATTTTCAATTGTTCATAAAATTGGTTACAATAATGCGATTCAAGTCAAATATGCGCCGTTTTGTTCGATGACGCGTTCCCAACGAGATGCCAACTTCATAATGCCCCTCTCATAGAAGCTCGCTTCCCTATTGGCAAAAAACTCGGAGAGCCAATTTTCACAGGACTCTCTTGTGGCCAACTTCAGACTACCAAGCGCGTTCGCCATGGACAGAAACAGGTGGTAATCACTTGGTGCGAGATCCGGACTATACGGTGGATGCAAAAGAACCTCCCATCCGAGCTCCCGGAGCTTCTGGCGCGTCACTAAAGATGTGTGTGGCCTGGCGTTGTCCTGATGGAAGACAATTCGGCCTCTGTTGATCAAAGATGGCCTCTTCTGCATGAGTGCTGCCTTCAAGCGGTCCAGTTGTTGGCAGTACAGGTCCGAATTGAGGTTTGGCCATAGGGGAGCAGCTCATAGTGGATTATTCCTGCCAATCCCACCAAACACACAGAAGAACCTTCCTGGCCGTCAATCCAGGCTTGGCCACCGTCTGGGCCACTTCACCGCTTTTCGACCACGACCGTTTGCGCCTTACGTTATCGTAAGTGACCTACTTTTCATCGCCAGTCACCATACGCTTCAAAAACGGGTCGATTTTGTTGCGATTCAGAAGCGATTCGCAGGCGTCGATACGGTCAAAGATGTTTTTTGCGTCAACTCGTGTGGCACCCATACATCGAGTTTCTTAGTGACTCCAAGCTTCTTCAAATGGTTTATAACGGTTTGATGACTCATGCCCAGCTCTTGACCGAAGCTACGGCTGCTACTATGCCGGTCTCTTTCGACCAATTCAGCAATTTTCGACAACAGGCCTTCCGGAGCGTGGCGCATCTTCGACACCTCTACACCAGAACGAAAACGTTGAAACCATCGTTGTGCGGGGAAATGGAAACTGTATCGGGTCCATAAACTGCAAAAATTTTATTGGCGGCTTGAGATGCATTTTTGCCTTTATCGTAGTAGTACTGTAAAATATGCCGTATTTTCTCTTTATTTTGCTCCATGTTTGCGACGCTATAACTCACGAACGACTTAAAAGAAACGACAATCAATCAAACACGTGTTAGCGCGTGAAATGAGCTTTCCAAAAAGGTATAGCATGACCCGATGCGACGAATAAAACTAGAACTACGCGCTTTCAGCGCCACTAGAGAAATACCGCAAGACTTTTTTGACAACCTATTATATCGAGAAGGAAATTTAAAATTTCATTTATTAAGTAGCGTTAACCCTAATTATCTTATAAATATATCCGCTTAGAATATATAATATTTTTTAAGACTTATGCTTGCTATTTCCTACACTCCTTTTTCCAGTATGCTTTCAAACTGAATATTACGTTTGAATGAATGAAAAGTTAACCTTAAAATTTATTTGTAATTACTAATTACTATAATGGTTTATTAAGTAGAACATTATTTATTCAAAAGAGAAAATCTAACTTTCTTCAAACGCCAACATTTGAACACTTTACATGTTGTCGTTATGAATAATTTAGCTATCGTGGTGATACTGATTACTCGAACCAACTCAAAGCGTGAGGTCAAATATTCCTGCATTCACTTGAGGTTATGTACATAAGTAACTGTCTGTTTTAAGTTAGGCAAGCGAGGTAATAATAAATTTGTGGTTGTTGATGCTGAAAGTGAGACTAATGGCAGAAGAGACAAAAATAAAAGGCTAAACGCAGTTTTAAAAGGCTCTTATTTATTCAGATTGAAAATGAGTTGCTGAAATATTAGAAGCTACCAAATTATGCATAGAATATTGTACGAGTACAAATCACAATTGGTCGACTTTCTTTAGACTTTTATTTCAGGGAGTATATTATGAGTTGGAATAGTTCTTTTTTTTTGGTGCTAAGCGCAAGCTAGATTTCCGACTAGTCGCTCCAAGGATTCGTGGTGATTTGATTAACAAATGAGTCACAGCAACTAAAATTCTTTCATTTCTTGAAAGGCGGTCAGAGCCATTTTTATGAAGACATCAACAAGCTGGGTGGAGGTACCTTTCCTCTTAAGCAAGTGCATTTATCAGAATCCGAATATTTACATTTTTAGCTCGCTTGAAGGACTCGTGATCGAGGGAAGGGCTTTGCTTTTGCAAAAATTTGTAATTTTCTTGAGGTCGTACAGTGACTATCGACTTAGAAAATGGACGCTTAGAAAGCATCTTGCTAAGAGACGGATACCAACTGACAGCCAAAATTTTTGGAGTAAAGGCGCGGTTGAGTGAGTTTTTTTATCTAATTCTTACCCTCTCTGATTCTACTAAAGCTTCCACTTTTTCCGCGCGAGTTACACACGTTAAATCATTTCGGTAGGAATTGACGATACCCAAAAGCTAACCATATTCCTTGTCCTGCATTGAATTGTAGAGCGCCTATAACTCAAGTAAAGAGTTATTGAATTTTAATTTATTTGTTTACTTTCAGTTAATTATTTACCTTAATTTCAAAAAGACAATCGACGGCTGTGTGGAAGAGCTTAGGTTTATCAAAACTTCAAAAGACATGACCGAATTTTGACGTAAGTATGACAAAACTGTCTGCTGCCAAGCAAAATACAAACCATACCCCGAAACTGCTGCACATCATTATCTGTTTTGAAGAGTGACAGTTTGGACATTTTAACCCCACACTTCGCTAACTCTTACTTTGGCATTTATTTACAGTTCTTGTTGCTATGGAAGATGCTGTCGTTGTTATCATTGTTGTATTTCATGTCGAAGGAATAAATACAGAATGACAGCGCAGATTAGTTTACCCAAATTAATGGAATTTTACACTAATAATACGCAGCAGTGAGGTGGGACACTCTTATAAAGCCTGTCTTTAGGCGCAACGGTGCTATAAAGCTGAGTTAGCGGTTGTAGCTCTGCTTGTAGCAGCAGCAAATGAATTGTTCGGTTGAATACAGGTATGCAAGTGCTGCGGTAGGGTTTTGAGCTTGTTGTTGTTAGTAGACAAGTTGTTGTGATGTTGACTTTAAATGGCAGCTTATAAAACAACACGCTTATTATTACATAATAAAGCTGATGGCACGCCATTTACTTAAACGGTAATTTACCTAATACCACAGTGAAGGTGTAGTAGGTGTGCGTGATAAAATTGTTATTATTCTAAAAGGCGTTTTCGTTTATATAATTGAACTAAAAAAATTTTTCTCGCGCTAGATTGGCGCTTTATTTAAATTACTGAAGATTACTTAATCCACTCATTTTGTTTTCTTATTCTATTGGTTGGTTCGTTGGGTGCTTGGAATGTACTATTCAAGCGGAGGTTTGATTGAAGCCAGAAGGTAGGTCTATTGTGCTTTTAATACCTTGAAAAAAGTATATTTAATTTAATACAAGGTTTGTAATACCCAGAAGAAAACGTGGAAGATCCTATTAAAACTATATGTATAAAAATGATTAACTTTTGAAGTTGAGACGATTTAGCGAATTAGTACCTCAGTTCTGGAGATATCGACCTGAAATTTTGCACGCGTACTTTTAGCTTCAAGAAGCTGCTTATATGTTAAAAACGACATCGGATTACCATAGCATATAGCTGTCATACAAACTGAGCATTCAAAATTAAGTTCTTGTATGTAAAACTTTTTTGTTTGACAGGATATCTTCAACGAAATTCGGCATGGATTATTATATAAAGTAACGGTAGAATCTCAGAAGAAATTGTTCTGGTTGGATCACTATAGCATATAGCTGCCTTAGAATCTGAACTTTTGTTGTAGTATAAGAAATGCATCATTGAAGGGTATTATATCCAAAGTGAAACCGTAAAGGGTATGCATCAGTGGAGTAAACGTTTTTTTTTGACTTTTAGTTTGATTGTCCTTGTTTTCCATATAATGTTGCCTACATTTCGGAGTAAAAACTGGCATGAGTTTTGTATGCTCATTTTTTCAACGGCCGAACGCTGGCTATAAGCTACTGAAATCGGTAACACAATTTCAAACTTAGCTGGTTCTTATAATGTTATCTGTAGAGAACCTATTCACGTGCACTGTTGACTCTCTGAGTCTAAAAAATATGTGCGCGGCTGTGAAAGCACTATGATTTTCTCTACTTTGAGTTACTTTTGTGTCCTTCTTCAAAAACTTTTAGCAGCTTCCAATTCAATAAAATTAAAATTAGACCTAAATTGTGCATCTAACTGCTAGTTTCTTAAATTTTAACGATGTCATTTTCAATAGAGTACGACTGGACTTTACTCACGAAGTCAGCGATAACGACTACCGACGATCACTGCAGTGAAAACATTGTAGAAAAATACTAAATAACTTAAAGTTAACATCACTATTTATAAATGCCTGCTGTGCGTTGCCTTTTATCACATTTCTTATTAAAGAAAATATTGTGCCGTCGCTAATGTATTTATATAAAGCAATATGTTGTCACACAACCAATTAGAATCGAGGTTCAAGCCGCAAAAACCACACAAAGCAGTTGCGTATCCATTCACGAGCCACACACGTGCCTTGCGCATATTATACTCACATTACCATTACTTGACGGCGGTGTTGGAACGAAAAATTGTTATAAAGGGAAACAAGAGATTCAGGTTGAATTCAGAGTCTCGCTTTTAAGTCATCTTATAATGCAAAAGTTAAGGTTTCATAAATAAATATCTTCTTCATCTGTTCGGCCACTGCTTGTCTCAGGCAGGTATACTATTGCAAAATCCAACAACTTTGCTGTTTTTAATTGTTTTCGGCTTTTTAGTGCCGACGGTGGGCCTCTGTTGTTCTTGATTTTAAATTTTAATGCACACTCACTCTTGCTTACTTTGTTGAACATCTTTTTCATGTTTTGAACATTTATGCCCCTACCGTCTTTCTGAATGCTCGGTTTGATTGTTGGAGTTGTACCTGCAAAAGTTAGTCCTTTGTCCTTTAATGGTGTGCGTTAAGTTTGGCAACATATTAATTTCCCTGGCGTATACAAATTTTAAATATACATACACACTCACTTACGTTTGAAAATGAGAGTGAAAAGCTGCGGAGTATCAAAAGTACGCTGATTTGGGGACTGCCGTCAGACTGGTCCGAAAGTGTTCTTTTAAGGGTTCAAGAGTTTTGAGGTTTTATGAATTGTTATATAATTTTTAATTCAGCGATCCCTGATTAAAATTAGTTATAAAAATCTTTCAAAATATTTTTGTAAAATATTCATATATAAAAGTAATTATTCAAATACTTACAGGTTACACCTACACTTTTGTGGTCGCACCACGTGTCGCCATGAAGCTCATTGATTTTTTGTCTTTGCTTGTGTTACTTCGTCATTAAAAATCATTAACTTTTCATGCTTTGGCAGTGAGCGTCGCAACCCTTCGTTGTAACTGGCTATATACAGCTTCTGAGGTCAACATCTATTTTCGTTTTTTAAAGTGAATTCTTCGTAAAAGTTGTCACTTCAAATTTTGGTTTCCACACCGTTATAATGTGGGAATTAGAAAAGCCAGACACTCCACTCTCACTCTCTATGTTTTCTAAGTTACCGCATAGCTATTGCCGGTACAACATTCGACCTCTGAGGCAATGCCTGGTATGTGCGGAGTAAAAGTCAGACACCTTAGTTGGCGATGTCTGCCTCTGACTGCCGTAAAAGGCGCAAAAGCTCACAAAATATGTTCAAAGTGAATGCGTGAATTTTTACATATGTGAGAGTATCTATCTTGAAATGTATAATTTGTGTCTGTGTCGGCAAAAATAATTAATTTTCAGTTTTTACCTTCAACAACTAGTGAAAGTGTAGATAACAGAAATTACTTTGACTTTGTTGGCACTCATATCTAGATACTATGTATATTTGTATGTAGTATATATATAAAAATATGCATGCTTAACACAAATTATTGCAAATGAAATGGGTATGTTTGGTGAAAATTAATATTTTTTTTTTTTAAAAAATTGTTTAAAAAAATTACAGAAAATATAAAAAGAAGAATTCTGGCGCTATGGCTACAGCTTGAGCCGCTTGTTTGCTTGCATATTTCACATTTTTCTCTACGAAAATTTTTTAGCATAATTAAAATATATTTTTCGAATCAATTACTCAAAGCTCAAACTCGTTAGCCTTCTCTAATCGGTTTCAAAATGCAATTGTGATTTACTTTCCTCTTTAAAGCGACAATCCAAAATCCGAAATGCGTTTTTACATTTCACTCTGATACAGACAAATAATGAAATCACTTCTGCTTAATTAATAATTTCACTAAGAGACTTTTTTTGCTGTTGTTTTCACTTTTCATCCTCCTAACTGCCCGTATTATTATGTAAAATAGAAAGGTTTTTAATTTAATTGCTTTCCTTTTGGCAACTACAATCTAACTTCATGTCACTAAGCCACACACAGCATATCGAATCACTCATCAACAGTTCTAGGCCATATACACCTACACGCAGGCACATTCACACACATATACATACTCTTGCAAACTAATTCTTTGCAACACGCTTTTCTATGCTGTTTGGCGAGCGAACGAGCGAGCGTTCATGATTTCACTTTTCCATTTACTTAGCTTTTTTGACGTTGCCAACTTGTTATTACTCAACTTCCAAAAGTTTTGCGTAATTTATCAGTCTCTTTGAAGCGTATAGATGGATTGGTTGAAAAAGGCGTAAAGTCAAATTGAAATTTCCGGCTGCGAATTGTAAACGAAATTGGTAAAAAAACAACATAGCAACGCTAAGCATACATGTGTTTGAGTGAGTGTGTAGGTGTGCGTGATTTTAACACACTTTCGTCAACTTCACTTTGAAGCCTTCCAAACGGAGTATTAAAATTTGCAAAACAAAAAATTACAAAAAGCGAAAAACACAACAACAAAATGAAAGGATTTTTATCAAAGTGCGACTGTGTGATTTTCCCGCCGATAGAGAATAGTTTGGCGTTTGCATATGGCGTGCGTATGTATGTGTCCATCATATCAGCTTTGGGCACACGTGTATTTTGTGTCGAGATTTGCAGATGCGAGTGGTTGTCCTGCTTGTGCGCAAGCAACAACAAAAAAAGGATTGAAAGCTACCAACATGTTAAATATAGCGCAAAAAAAAATACACACTAAGTCTAACATCACAGCTATTGGGTGCTAACAGCCGCATTACAACTGTCACCTACAATTCTCGCACCTTTTCACAAGATTTTTGTAATTCGACACTTTTTCGCCTGTCATGTTGGGTCCATAAATGTTAGCACGCTGTAATGCATGTAATTTACACGCCGTTTGTGGATAGCAGTTACCAGCTATAGAGGCGGGGTAGCTGGCTCAGTCTATAGGTTGGTGACTGGGCGTCGTCGTGGCGTATGAGTAACATAAATTGAAGTTGTTCCGCAGAGCTACTTTGGGCTTGTAACGTGGCCAATAAGAGAAGGCACTTAACGGCTTGTTGCAGGTATACTTACATCTTTGTAATTACGAGTGAAAATATGAATGCACCGTGCATGCGATTGTGTGTATTAGGGGAGCTGTTTTGAGACTTTTAAATAATTGAATTAATAGCGAGAGTGAATGAATTGAGTGTAGAAAAAATTAAAAAAAACTTATCTGACGATTTTGACCTAATTTCACATATTTTAATATGAGGATTGAATTTACAATTAAAGCCATAAGTGGTATGCGGAAACCTTCGAAGCAACTTTCCGTCAAAATTATCCATCTGAGCTTAGTAAAGGGATCATATACAGTCAGAAGGCCATAATAAGCGAATTTTCCTAATGTTTTTCTGGGAAATTTGTTGACCCAAAAATTTGTACACATATTACGGTATTTTTTATCTGTATTTTAAGACCTAGTATTAGCAAAAATATTTATTTGGAAAGGAATCTGATCTCCATTAACTCCTGTCAAAAAAGACGTTTTAAGGTGACCACTATATCTCTGAACTTGTTCCTCTGAAACAAAAAAAAAACAAACAGATTTCGTATAAAACTTTTGAGCAAAATGGCGGTTTCTCAAACAAAAAAAAAAACCGTTTTTTGACCTAAATTTTGACATTGAATTAAAAACCAAAGCAATTTTAGTGAGAACCATCTCCATTTTCCTTATAAAGCTCTCCCTAATACATATGAATTAGCCATTAATTTTTACTAATAATACTGTAGTAGGAATAATATTGGATCAGTATGCTTTCAAAAAATAATCAATTTACTATTGCATCTCTGAGTCTTTCGAAAAAAAGCTGCTGGTCACGATATTCACTTATGTATGTATATTGAATCCCTTCCGGAGCTGTCGCTAATACTTGTTTTTCGAGACCACAAAGATTTCGTCACAGATAAAAATATGTATCTAAAGTATTAATATCGGAGGATGGAGTCATGTGTAGAAGTTCACGCAAGTGAGGAAAGTTTTCTGATCGCCATTCACTTGGGAGTGGCCAGAAACGATTCTTTTACATATGACTCAAGCAGCTCACGACTTCCGGTCTTTGACCAAGTATCCTCTGGGTAGCCTAAGAACATCCGTCTGAAGGCGAGCTAAAGTGAGAAGGCGAAACACTCCTGCATAGGGTTGTGCGCTGGGTTTGGGACCCGCCACGTAAAAAAACACCCCCAATGAAAAATCATAAACAGCCTCGGATGAGAGCCCCCCCTTTTGATGACGACCATGGCAAACGAAATAAGGAACGGATGAGTCGACGTTGCGAGTTTTCGAGAGAAAGGTTCTGCGAAAGATTTATGGTCCTTTGCGCGTTGGCCACGGCGAATATCGCATTCGATGGAACGATGAGCTGTACGAGATATACGACGACATTGACATAGTTCAGCGCATTAAAAGACAGTGGCTACGCTGGCTAGGTCATGTTGTCCGGATGGATGAAAACACTCCACCTCTGAAAGTATTCGACGCAGTACCCGCCGCGGGAAGCAGAGGAAGAGGAAGACCTCCACTCCGTTGGAAGGACCAAGCGGAGAAGGACCTGGCCTCGCTTGGAATATCCAATTGGCGCCAAGTAGCGAAGAGAAGAAACGACTGGCGCGCTGTTGTTGACTCGGCTATAATCGCGTAAGCGCTGTATACGCCAGTAAAGAAGAAGAAAGTATTAATATCACCGCTCTTGTAATTGTGGTAGAAAAAAACATCAAAAACTTTACTATATCAAGGAGAGTATATAAATTCAAGCTAATTTGCTCGAAGAAGCCATTTGTAATATGATTTTGCTTAAAAGGGGCTTAGGAAGAAATAAATTATATTTTTTTACCGTAGGTGGACCTGCGTACGTGGTGTGCCCACTAAAAACTCACTTATCTCTTAAAGATTTTCTCCTTGTTCCGGACCCCCTTTTACCTTACTTCAGAGATTGTAGCCAGCCTCAAGTTATTGGGCTCATCTTCTATTGAATCGAATTCTCTGGAGTCGGAAACACCGCGTCCATGTTTTTTTTTTGCTGCGAATTTTCACCGCTAGCTTGCAATTTTGATAATAGATTTTCCGCGCTGAGTTGCCCGAACTTGTTTTCTAAAGTTCTCCGGTTTTTTCCATCGTTTTCATTTAAAAAAGCTATGATTTGTGGCCTAGTGCTTAGTCTCCGTAAATAAATTCAGTACTTTCCGCTTTTCCCATGTTGTACAGATATTTGCGGAAATACCCATGACCCGAAAGCATCTGGTCCAACTACATCTGCGTTCCCTCGCCCACCGGTCTTGCCTGAATTCAAGTGTTTGTTGCTTCGTCTATTGTCTTGTGAGAAACCGGATGTACTTAATATGAACATGGGAGATTTTTAACTGTATAAGTGTTCATTTTAGTTATTTACAGTAATGCTTTATATTTCTTCCGCAAACTATATGTATAGTATATGCCTTATTGTAGATTTTAGACTTTGATAGAGTCATTCGAATAGTTTAAACTTCGACAGTACTTAGAAATTTCAAGAGATCTTGAACGTATTGCTAAGCACAATGCTGACCACAAGTGAATAATAAGCACAATAATTACCCGTAGTTCACTATTTTTTACACTTTACAATTTAACTGTAATCTGTACAGTTTTAGCACAACTAGTTTTAAAATTGTCTATGAATTGCGAAGCGAAAAATTGCCATCATATAATACCGAGATTTCAAGAAATTTCGTTGTGATTTTATATCCGCTCGTGTTTACCGTTAAACCATTAGAGCTCCATTATTTTAGTCGTATGCTTGTATGTATGTATAGGTTGGAGTGTGCGCGTAATTGTCATCAATCAAAGTTAAACCGCATGAATTATTATTTAGCATGATGAATAAGGCGTAAAATATCCTTTCAATCAAATACATTAAATCGCCAGCTTGACAAGCTGTCGCGCGCAATCCACGAAAAATGCGGCAAAAAATCAACGCGTGCCTTTGAAGTTGAAAAACTGCACGCGTACGTGTGTTTGCATTTGTATGTGTATTATGTATGTGTGTACTTGGTACAGGCGCACCTATTCACGTGCATAAATATTTTTTCCACCAATTGCCGCGCACTTTCAACACCTTAAGCTATCGTTTGATTTTAGCTGTTTTCTTTTTTGTTGATAGTTGACGGATTGGTGGATTGGCTTACGTTATGATGCCGTCGCAACGCCAAGCCAAAACGAATTAGATGCCTTACGCAGCTCCATGAGATAGGTACACGAAAACACTTCATATATAGATATTTTTGTGAGTGTGTGTGTGCTCAGGCAGCTCCATTTGGCTTTCGGTGGCTTCAAGTGTGCTTCCATGTCTGGTTGGCGCTTACTTCTAAGGGCGCGCTGCTGGTGACGCTAGGGTTTATGGTGCGTGTGGCAACGAATTTGCGGTATTTTGTTGCTGTCGTCGTGCTGCAAGCCGTACCAGTGTATATGTAAAAGCGTGTGTTTGTAAATACATTTATTCATATGTTAAATGTTGCGCGAAATCTCGCCTCAACGCTGATTTTCAAGTCTGCTACAAACAACTTGGCGTGGAGCTTCTATGTGCGAACATGCATATAAGCATATGTATTAAATATGTATATACGAACATGCATATGTTAATGTATGCATATGTTTCTATAGAAACATTTATTAGTGTTTTTTCCAGCTTATTGCCCTGTATTTACTCAGAAGCTCATGTTTGCTGCATGCATTCCCCAGATATTTCCGTTGTTGTTCGAAATTTATTTACTGCTGTCATGAAGCTGTCAAAATTGATAGAAAAATCATTTAATTTTGACTTCATCCATCCAGTGTCATATGCAGACGTTTGATTCAAAAAACAAATTCTTTTGATTGCGGCGAATCGTTTTCGTCTAATCGACGCCAAAACGAATCAAAAGAGATAGAAATATATTTGAATTTTGCGCGGAATTCAACCGAACTGCATGTAAAAATATTAAAATGTAATCTTTTTTTAATTGAAGTCAATTAAAGAAGAGTTGTTGCATAAAGATAATAAGTGGTGTTCACGTATGCAAAACTCAAAGCCATCGTAGGATTAGGAGAGACAGATAAATAGGCGCTTGAAGAACTTTTAAGTCGCTATAAAGGATCGTGAAATTGTTTTTTGGAAGTTGACTGCATTTAGTTCCCAGTTATAGTAAGTTCACAAGATTACTCCACAGTATCTCGTCCGTCAGTCTCTTATCGTCATAAAGCCTAATGGAAATCAGACTCATCAAGTATCGTTGTTAATAGTTTGAGAGTTGAAGATTTTACTAGGACTCAGCAAACTACTTAGATTGCAGTATCGGATGACTACTTTCTTATAATATGATATTAAATACCGCCAAATCTCAAAGATTCCTAAATTATAGGCAGAATCTCTCTCCCATACCGAAATGTATTTGCTCATCGCCCACGTCCTTCTATCATATATTGCGAAGTCGAAAAAGTCTTTTCGTATTTTGTCAATTGATGTCGTAGCAGTCGTATATCTCCAGTGCTACCAGTGCTTGATGTTTGGGTACCACATAAATTGTCTGTGAAAAATTTAAAAGACCGATTTAACATCTGCGATTCTTGGCTGAAACAAAATGAAATCGAACCATTTCTGAAGCGAATGTTAACAGGAGGTGAAGAGTGGATCATATAAGACAATAATATGCGAAAAAGATCATGGTCCAAACGTGGTAAAGCTCAACAAAGCCAGGATTGACGCCTCAAAAGGTTGTTCTGAGTGTTTGTAGGGATTGGAAAGGAATTATCCACTATAAGCTGGAGCAGCCTGGTCGAACGATTGGTTCTACATTTTACATAAACAACTAAGAGATTGAAGCAAGCAATTGAAAGAACGACCAGAACTGATCAGCAGAAAGGGCTTCGTCTTCCATAAGGACAACGTTAGACCACACACTTTTTTGATGACTCGGAAATAACTGGGACAGCTTGGATGGGAATTTTGATGTATCCACCATATAGCTCTGACCTTGCACCATCGAACTACCATTTGTCTCGGTCAATGCAGAACTCCCTTAATGGAGTAAAGTTGGCTTCAAGAGAAGCCTGTGAAAATTATTTGTCGCAGTTTTTCGCCGAGAAACCAGAAAAGTTTTACACTGATGGAAGAATTTCTAGCGGAAAAATACAAAGTGGTCGCCAAATGGTATATATTTGGTTCATTAAAGTTCATTATAAATATATAAAGAAATATGCTGGAATTTGATTAGAAATACGAAAATACTTTTTCGAATACCCAATATTAACACTGGTACTTTTGATGAGGTGCTGTTTTGTTAGTTTAGTTCGTTAAAAAGAGGGCCAGAAAGAGCCAAAATTTTTCAAAAATCAAAATTTTACTTGGTTCGTGTTTTTTTTCGAAAATTTTGGTATTTTTGGGGTCAAAATTAAAATTTCAACATGAAATATTTCACTTTCGATGGATTATAAATTGAGTCCTATTTGAAAGTGGTTCTCTGTTAAAAAAATGTTCGTAATTAATCGAGGCATTATGTTAATTCTAATGCAGCAGACATGTGCAAATCACTTGCCAGAGCTGTAGCCTGTAATTTTTAAAGGCAAGAGAGAGAGAAAAGAAGTTTAGACCAGGTTACTCACTTCGAGCACTCTAAGAACCAATGGATACTTTTACTGCTAAAGTCCAAAAAAGTGACAACATATTTCGATATCTTCAGACAAGTCAAAAATGTGGGCAATATCTGCAAGAAAGTGCTTCGAAATTTCGACGAAAATGTTGCTAATTTTAAGAAAGTATATTTGTGTCTTTCTCTGACTGGCTTGTGAATAAGTTTTATGACTAAACAAGTCGTTTACGTTCAAAACATTCGATATTTTGTATTGATTGGTTCGAAGTAAATAGCATTACAGATAAGAGTATAGAAGGCGTAGGTTGGGACAAACGAACGTTCTTTATTGTGGACCAGTAAATGGGAAATAGTGCCACAAAAAAAAAGAGAGGTTGCTGTTATCAACAACATGAAAATCGAAGAAAAGTAGTTATTGAATGATAAAATTACAAAAAAAAAAACAAACGTGCAGAAAGTAATTTTGTTCGTGGAATGGGTAGAAGTTTTCGTATAAAGATAATTGAACCATTTAATGTGCTTTTTATTTCCCCGCACACACCATACAATTAAATAGCAGCTCCGACAAGAGAAAATCCCGTCTGCGATAAGATAAAAAGGACAGCGTGGATCGAGGGAGTGACTGAAAACACAACGGATATCGAGATGAGAAAGCTACACTTCGATATAAAAGAAATAAATGTTTTTGTGCTACAAAAACAAAAAACATGCTGATATGGAGGAAAACGGCAGCGGCAGTCGCATATCCTCAGCGATTAGATGGCACAAGCAGAGGGCAACAAGAAACTGTCAACACATACTCGTAAACAGTAAGCGACTTAACCGCACACATATGCCGGCTTACGCCACACACACACACACACACATGTCAATATAAATTTTGTTGAGCTGACAATGATGTGCGACTTCAAAGGGATAACGTCAACTAATCAAGGATAATCGATTTTGATTGATCTTTGATGGTGAATTGGCGGAAGACAACGTTGCACAGCAGCAAGTTGACACAAACACACGCACACATATACATAAAGAAGGGAGTATTTGTAGTCTGCATATCTTAAGTATTTGCTTAAGCACATGCGTATGCAAAGCCATTGGCATTTGCAATGCCGCTCGCTCCCACACTCTCCTCCGCTTCTGTTGCGCGCTTGGAAATAAGCAAAGCGTTAACATTTCGATTGAATTAGAGTAATACGAAGGCTTTGCGGCAATTGTGACAGGAATTTATTTATGTCAAATTGTGGTTTGGGAAATCGTTGAAAACGGTAAACGCACACGACTGACTCTGTGTAGTTCGGCATTATTGAGTAATTGTCTTGTAATGCTTTGTGGTTACTAATTTGTCTTGCTGCCAACGCTGATTGAGAAGCCAAAGCGCTCAGTGGGTTTTAAATAAGTTACGTTGTTTTTCTCCATGTGCGATTGCCGATTTTCGGTTTTGTAAATTTGTTTTGCTTGTCTTCTTTGTGCGCCAATTGTTTGGAAATCTGTTGAGCATTAGCCTTTGATGTACAGCTTGGCGGGCAAGTCAATTATGTGTGGGTTAAATGAGAATCAATTGGTTTTCGTTAAATGAAATAAATTTGTTTCGCATGTCTTATAATGCCATAAACTAAGTAGTATAGGCTTTGATCACTGGCTCTCCTTCCCTTTTAACTTTTGTTACTTTCATTTGAAAACGATGGAAGCCAAGCGCCGATTCTGTTAAGTAATGCAGAAGCCATCTAAGGTAATGCTAATGAATTCTTAGTCATCATGAGTTGTTTTTGTTGTTGTACCGGCTGAAAACATTCTTGAAGTAATTTGTTGGAAAGTTGCCAGTTTGACAGTCCTTTGTCGGATAAAAATCCGTGTCCGTTCCGAGTGGCGTTAATGCTGCAAAATTGTTGTTTAGGCTTAATGTTCCTTGAAATAGCACTTGATATTAATTTTTTTAATAAAGAATATAAATAAGCGTAAAAAAGATATATTCATATAAAATTGTCTGTGAAAGTGTGGTTCCAATTCATCGTCGTTTGTTTTTTTTTTATTTATTTGAAGATTTTGTCATGTCTCTCTTGGAAGTCTTCATTGAAAATATTCGCTAGATAATCAGAGTGAATAAATATTACTATAGCCTTTTCATCTAAATCGATTGATTAGTTTTGCTGATTATAAGGTGGACAAGAAAAGCTCGCTTTATGACTTTCAAGTATTTCGAATATTCTTCTTCTTCCTCTATTGATACTGGCGTAGACACCGCTTACGCGATTATGGCCAAGTTATCAACAGCACCTCAGACGTTTCTTCTTTTCGAAATGTGGCGCAACCAGGTCCTTCTCTACCTGGTCTTTTCAACAGAGTGGAGGTCTTCCTGCTGTACACACTTTTAGAGGATTGTACCTGTAGAATCCGCAGAGGTGATTTAGTAACCGATGTCCCAGAGCATATCAAAATTATTAAGGTAACACTTCTGAAGCCTGGTAAATGGCAGTGAAAGTACAACGCCAGGAGAAGGCGAATCCGATTCTCCAATCAATGACGATGGAGCAGACGTTCCATTGCCCGACCATGAAGAAGTTCGAATAGCAATTACCCGTCTGAAGAACAACAAAGCAGACGGGGCCGAGCTATTAAAACACGGCGGCGAAGAATTGATAAGCAGCATGCATCAGCTTCTTTGTAGAATATGGTCGGACGAAAGCATGCCCAACGATTGGAATTTAAGTGTGCTATGCCCAATCCACAAAGGGAGACCCCACAATCGGCGCCAACTACCGTGGGATAAGCCTCCTCAACATCGCGTATAAGGTTTCATCGAACATATTGTGTGAAAGATTAAAGTCCACCGTCAATAATCTGATTGGACCTTATCAGTGTGGCTTTAGACCTGGCAAATCAACAACCGACCAGATATCCACCAATCTTGGAAAAGACCTGAGAGAAGAGAATCGACACGCGAGAATCGAGGCGGCACCCTATCGTGCGACTTCTTCAATCGGCTGCTGGAAAAAATAATTCGAACTGCAGAACTTAATCGAGCAGGGACAATCTTCGTATATGTAGTCTTGCGTAATAGCATGGGTTGGGCTGCTTATTCAATACTTTTTACTTTAATATAATATTTATTATAGGCAATACTCTCTGTAGCTTTTATGGGCAACAATCTGAGCATTCTTTGGGTCCCTGATCTAATACATATGTATGTACATAATGCAAATAGCTGAATATTTTTACTTTACTTCTATCCAAATGGGAACGCTTTTTAAGTCTAGGAAAAAATGTTTATAGTGTTCCATAGGCTACATATGATCTGAGGTGGCACTTATGCTTTCAAACTATTAAACACTGTTGAACTACTGAAGCACTTTGTCTTGGTTTGAGAAGCTTAATTCGTTAAAACCAATTTGCAATAGTTAGATTCTGATTATGAAGTTCTGCTGTTCGGAATATAAAATCCGATGGCACATCGTGAGGTTAGAATTACAATAAAGGGTCCATCAATAATCAGCTTTACACTAAAAAGTTGTTACTTTATATACATCAGAACTACTTTTTGGTACTGTGCCCTTTGCGAAAGCAACTTTGGTTTGTAAGCAAAGAAGGCGTTCGCACCAAAATAATAAAATTTGACTAAGTGAACCGTTTTTAAGGGATAATACCTCAAATATATGATTTATGAAGCTGAAAAGGTTCCGGTACATATTGAATAAATTGTAAAATATTGGAAAATAATAAATAAAAAATTGGGTGATGATACAGAGGTGAAGCATTTTCAAATTTAATATGAAAAAAAAATTGGTTATAGCCTTTATATAGAAAATTATTATAAATAACGTTATCAGCAAACATGGCTGCATGCAAAATTTGCGCTTCCTACTTACACGCTCCCAGCTCTACAACGACGTCCCTTTTGACGTCGCATTTAAAGTAAATTGAAAGCGAATTTTGCCATTTTTTTGATAATATTTTTTATGCTACAAGAAAAAACTAATCATCTGGTAGTCAGCTTGTAGCAAAGGGATAACATTCGAGTTGTCAGTTGAGCAAATAAATCAGCATAATGAAATAAATAAATGTAGCGCCTAAATGCTTGCTACAACAATTCGCAGCACAAGCTTACTTGAAGAAGTCACTTACACTCATTTATTTTACTTATGCGCTGCTTAAGTGCATAAGTCGACAGTAGTGGCAGTGCTCAATTCACACACATACACCAACAATACACTTACCCGCACTAAGCTCTTCAATTCATCTTTTTTTGGGGATGTGTGTGTGTGTTTGAAGGAAAAAGAAGTGTAATGAATAAAATATTAAGAGCGAATGTGATGGGTGTTTGGCTTTCGGTGCGTTTTGCGTGATAATTTTTCATTTCGCAAAATGTCTAACAAAGTAGGTTAATAAATAGACTAGCTAACTTGATAGACAGTTAGGCTGATGAGCAAGATAAACAAAAGTGTTGGGCTTTGTTCGCATACAAATAATATAAATTATACACGCATCGCTCTATATATTAACCCGCACAGATGAATAACTGTACACAGCCCCGCTTTGAGCTCATGCGCGCACTTTATCTCTTCATACTTAGGCTGGCCAGTTAAAACCCCACACAACTGTTATGTGTGTCAAGTATGTGTGTGTATGCTGATGTGATTGTATTCATACCTCAACTTATTTCTCTATTTATTAATTCATTTGTTAGCTACTCTTCGTGATATCTCTGATCCTGTGTAAGCGCAGAGAAGAGAATTAATGAGCAAAATCCTTTGAATGAATGACCGCACACATAGGCTTAGTACACATATACACTCAAACAAATATATATGTATACATACAATTTATATATAAGTATTCGTAAATTTGTAATATAAACTGTTATTTTAAGCGTTGTTTTCTAGCTCGAAAAATAGGAAAGTCAAACAAATTAATCTGCAATCCTTTCTGCTTTTCATCTCTCAACGAATGATAAATGACCCGTTACTTATCTAATAAATTTTGAGTAGCGTATTGTGCCAGTCGATAACAGTAATGCAAATAAAGTTAAAAAACAGTGTCTATTTATAATAACATACATCAATCAAAGTTGACAGCTCAAAATATTCAAAATTCGATTGTTTATTTTACCTACACAATACTGCGCTCTCTGAGAAGTACAAAAGCCAGACCTTCGCGCTCAGTTTATCACAAATTAATTTAAAGGTACTTTTTAGTGTTTTATAGCTTAAGCGAGTGGCAATAGAACACTCGCTGAAATAGTAAAACTTGGCGATGACAGTTTGTACAGGAGGAACAAATTCATGGTGGACGATGCCTTTAATATCAAATAACACAATGAGCATCGTTTACACTTTGGATTTGCTCATTGATCAGCAACTTATTTCCGGCCCACCCAAAAGGCCAGGTGCCTCAGAAACACACTACTTTTTGCTTAAGCAACATAAGCCTGCTTGATCATATCAAACGTCTCTGTCGTAGATATACCGAGCAAGCATTTTCGGCTTGCACCACTCACAGAAATACGCGCGCGAAAATGTTTGTCCTGACTTTCCAGGTACTCGAAGACAACTCGTTCGTTAGCTAGGAACTATCCATCTACTCGTAATAACATAATCGTTTTATTGAAAAAAAAAATCACTAAATTATTCATATGAATTTGTTTAAAACTAAGAATATATGTTGTCTAAGGTTTCAGTTCACAAGTGCTCGGTTCTGCTGCCGCTCCGGTACAGCAACAGCTAACGCATTGCAGTCTGCGTAATTCCTATGGGTAGATTATCCTATATGAGCTGTTGTTTTTGTGTTGTATGTTGTTGCACTTTCTTTTCAACATTGCAAACTGCGAGCTGCTGTAATTGAGAATCTTAAAATATACAAGCTAAGGATTAGCTGGGAGCTTTTCAACACTTCAACTGACTACACTTACATTTGTAAATATGTTAACTGTAATCCATATGAGTAGCTGTGGCGTTATGTTTTTAATCTTTAGTCTTGTCTATTCTTCGTATACGTTTTATGGTATGCGTACAAACAGTGAAAGCATTAACTTTTACTTTAACTTAAGCAGGATTGAATAAGCAATTTTAGTTTGAAATTGGAAAACTCGCAAATGAAGGTCCCAGAACTTTCTAAGCTAGAGAGTATAGAATTGTTGGAATATAAGCTGTTTCGAATTGTCATTTTTCTGCTCGCTTCTGTTCTTTTGGTAATTCACAAAATCCCACAAAAATTAGTCCAGCGGAGTTAATTCAAACGAACGTAACGTTTCGATAGTGGCCCTTTTGGCTATTCAATCAAAAGTAAGCTTCGTCACTGAACAAGATTTTTTTTTTAATTGGGATTGGCGGTCATCTCGTTTTGGGCTTATTCTTTGAGCCAGCGATGCGTCTGATGACCGTTCTTCATCTATAAAGTCAATTGAACGCACGCAGACTATCAATAGAGTTGCCTAAAACTCAAAATATATAAAACCAGAAGAGTTCTCTTAAGGTTAGACATCCTCAGAATGAGGTCTCACCAAGCGAACTGCTTAAAAATCTGTCGATTGTACAAGCGGATCCCTCTGACGGCAGTCAAGAATTATGACAAGTGGTTGTAAATAAATTTATATAAATTCTCATAAATTTTAATTTAAAGGCTGCCCACAGCACGTGGCATACTTCAAAGTGACGCTAATAGACGTATATACATGTGTTAAGATAACTTAACACACATCCTTTGAAGGAAAGTGCATATGCATTGTGTCTGCGACAAGGCGATACACGCACGCACATACACATGCGCACTTACACGCCACTTGCGAAAGAGGAAAGTGGAGTGAAGTGCGTTTAATTCGCTACATGCCACAGCAAAGCGCAGACACATTAACTGCACAGAAACAACAACACGCACGAGCAAGGTGCGCAGCAGCAACAAAAACAACATGACAATAGCAATAACAACAACAACAAAAAACATAGCGCCATGTAAATTGGACGGCAAGAGCATTAACAGCGGCAGCAACTTGTGCCACATATTGCGCAGCACTTCATCACCCCGTGCTCTTCCTCTCAATTGCATGCCGCAATCACACAGCCACCGCTTAAAAGTTGCAGAAAGCGTTTTTGTTGCATGCATTTTAAATTTGCATTTTTTAAACTTAACTTACAATATTTGCGGTGTTTTTTTGTTGCACGCGAAATAGTGTTAAGTGGTTGGGGCAAAAAGCGTGGTGGAGTGGCCAGGAAAAAAATCGCGCGTAAAATAAATAATAAATTCAAAACTACCGTTATGTAATAAACTGAAAAGTAAAATAAAATTTATGCAAAATTGCAGCGACGTTGTTGTTGTTGCTGTTTGTGGCACTTTATTTTGCAATTCAAACCTCATAAATGTGGAATAGGGCAGTAAGTGCGGCGTTTGCTTTTGTTGGCCGCCGGAGTTAATGATGTCGAGGGTGTTGAAATTGAGACAAGCGTTGAAGCGTTTTTATTTTCTGTTGAGAGTGGACCTGGTATAAGCTTGAAATTGTCGTTTAAAATCTTTGTTTTGCTAAGTTTAAAACTTCACTAATCTCAACTGGTTTTAGGAGCTTCACCATCCTATTTTGTAGTTTGTCATTTAGAGGCACAATCGGGCTCAGTTTAGTGCGAGTGAAGAGGTTATGGTGTATACTATACTAGATCAGCACTCAATCAGCGCTGCCTTTGAAATTAATCGTCATTTTGTTCACTTATACGGCGAGGTTGGTAATATAGGATTTATATTTGAAGTGGCAAAGATATTATGTTGATTGGTTTATAGGTAGTTCTTATGGCAGCGTCAAAAATATTTGCAATCTGAAATATTTGAAAGAAAGAAAGACCGCGCCGAGCTTGAATTGGCTAGTTCTTGTATCTCAAACCATCGACAGTTACCTCGTTTGCTGTCTATAAAGGAATACCAATTTGGTTCTTCACAAGAAAATAAAGTCTCTAAATTTATTCTACTCAAGATAAGGTGGCAGAAATCGCTTATACTACTGAGAGTGGATGAAAGTTTAGACCTCGACTTTCAAATTAATATATTTAGCAAGCTCAGAGTGTATTCCGAAAACTCAAATTGCCCCTACAAATTATATTTTTCAGCCAGTGAGATATATAGTTTGGGAGATTTGCCGTCAACTTATACCCCTCATTAATGAGACGACTTTAGATCTAAGGATTTAGATGTTTCTTAGGTTCGTAGTAGTTCTAATTTCAAGATGAAAGTTTCAGAGCCTTTTAAGACAGATTTCGATATGCGTGTGACTTCTATTTGGATTCCTATGTGATGTTTTTTTTATAATTTTAAATAAAAAAAAAGTTTTATTACCGTACTTTATTATCAAAGGTAACTTTTAATCGACTTAGCTGATTCTAAAAACTAGACAAGTATTCTTATTTTATTTTTAGCATACAAATAGTGCCACAAACGTTCAGTATCTCCTGGTAAAGTTACATCTTTCTACATTCTGGTGCATATTTAATATATATTATATATGTAAATCTTTCTGCACGAAGTTATAAAGGAAAGTGCTAACTCAATATCTGCCAAAAGCTTTTAGAGTAATTTTAAAGGGAAGACATGAAACCTGAGCACAAGTAAAAAATATTTGCTCAAATGTCATTTGCATACGCTTAGATACATGTACATATATAGTATACAACAGCTTTCATGCATATGTAGTTTCAAACTATATACACATATATATATATGTATATATAATATTTAGCTATTTCCATGCAAGACATGCGGCAACAGTTTTCTGCAGTCAGGCTTCACTTGCGAACTCATTTGGCCTTTGCCATGCACTCATGTGTACATGTGGGGTGATGGTGAAGTGTGCACAAGTTGAATTTGTTGCATTTACTGTTTATTAAATTTACATTTAAATATTTGCAACACATCAGTTTACACGCTTATAATTTATGTTTACAGTTTTTCGCAAAATCACATATGAGCGTAGTATAAAGGTGACCGGTATATCACGAGTTGGTTTTGTTTTTGCAAACGCCACCTGAAGTTGCAGTATTTTCCCTATAAATAATAAGTCGGTGTAAACAAGCTCTTTATTTTAAATTTTAAAATTTCCCGCCATTAACCATTTTGCTTTTTAAATTTTTGTTATAAGAAATTTTTTGATTTAAGAGGTAAAACCTTGAAATAAAGATGTTCGAACACAAAATTTTTAGCTCTACAAAAAATGTCAGGGTGATTTTTTCATAAAAACATTCTATTAAAAATTATACGCAGTTAAAGCTATACATCCAATGCCCTGAGCATTCATACAAGTAATTTATAAATTTTGGGTTGCTCATACGACATGGTGTACTATATGAATACAGTACATTTGATGTATAACTTTAACTCAGTATAGTTTTTAAAGCGACATTTTTATGAAAAAAAAAAAATTATCGAGACCTTCTTCTATCTTCAAACACTTTATAGCATAATATCAAAGAATCCCATATAAAATATGCGGAAAAAGTAAAGTGATTTTAGATCCTATTATATTTTTAGAACAAAATCTGAAACTTCAAGGCACATTTTCAAATAAAAATCAACCTGAAAAATAAGACACACCCTAGTGTAGTATATAAATGAATGTAGCTACATGCTGCCTTCGATGATCCTGTGATCTTTGACTCTCCTGTCTGTAGGTACAATTTCGCTCTAATTGTGCGCCAGGTCGTATAAGTAATCATCGTTAGTGCACTTACCTCAAATTCAATATAACCTAGGACACAAGGTTTCTTATTTTGGTAAACAGATAAAATTCTCGTAGGGTTTCTGCTCATAACAAAAAACTCGCATCAACTCTACATAAATTGCAGATATACATATTTACAATTATGGTGGCGCTGAACAGTTAGTGCTTGCTTTGCTCGACTTGGTCACAAAAAAGTGAGTGGAGGTTGTAAGACTCAAGCGTTTTCTCATTTGCTATTCGTAATTTGTTTAGCTGAGAATTTTTGCATTTTGTTTAAGTTATTACTGTTTTATTGCATTGCATTTTACCTTTGTTATGGTAAAATGAGAAACCCGTTCTTAATATAATCAGGTATAATTGAAGCATTTTGCATAAATAATGTGTATTGCTTTTAGTGAACCACATTTCTTTATTTGTTGGTTTCATTTTGAGCATTTAATTTATGATGAAGACTTCAACTAACTCAGTAGTCTAGTTTACCCAACGTTTTTATTCTGTATTTCATGTTGAGGAATAGCTGATCTCTTCCTCACAATGAGAAGCAGCCAAATTCATAGTTGATCATATTTTTCACGATTCTGCAGTTGTTTTCAGACCGCATTACGAAATCAGCAATTACGCTATTACTACTAAAATTATTATTGCTATAATTATAGCAAAATTAATGAGCACAAATTTTGGCTTGGTTTCGCAAGCAGCGTGTTGAAAACACCCACAATCCCACAATTGTAAGAAAGTAAGCTTAATTGAATTGTGAACTTTATTACATGCCACTTACGAGCAGCAGCCACTCCTATGAGACAATGCCTGCAACAAAAAAGAGCAAAGCAAAAACGTAAGCGAAATGCACAACTGAAAAGTATAACAAAAAGCAACACATTTTACACTTCAAAGCAATTTAAGTCTGTAAATTTTCGCTGTCAACAACAATAGCTGGAACGCCAACAGCAACGCAAAATAATCAGAATAGCAAAAACTTCGTTAATTTGAATTTCGCCACTTCGCAAACACTCAGCGCTTACAACGCATGAGCTCACACTCTCACTCACACAAACACATACAATCACATGCCAACTACATTTGCTGTGTGTATGTTAGTGTTCGAGAATAACTTGTAAATGATATGTAAATGCATTTAAGTAAGCAATTGCAAGTAGGTACCCACCAAATGAGTGAATACTACGGCTGGGCGTGACAGCAGTTGTAGTGACCAAAAAATTTACATAGATCCGCCCAAAAGCCTCAACAGCGCGCACACATACACCCACAGAGCACCTGAATTATTCGCAGCGCTTAGTGAAAATCAGCGCGCGTTGAAGAATGTGGAGTGCGTCTCTGTCCTAAGGCAGGTAGTAGCCAAGTTCGAAACCAAATGCAGGAGGAAGAAAGTATTTTTTGGAAGTGAGCGCTTTCAAGCTCACCGCTGCTGGTACTAAATACAAAATATTTATGCCAAGAAAATCACTCTTTGTACACATTTGTCTTGCAAGTGTCTCGTAATATTCTAGTGCGTCCCACAATTTTGTTAAAAGCAGGGCCCAAAAAACGATCAATGACGACAGCTTATCGCTGCACTTGCCAACGCGCTACCATGCGCATTAAGTTGTAAAGTTGCCACACGGTTTTTGCACACCTTCGCCTGCACCCTGTCATTGGCGTTGTTTATTTATTGTATTTTTAGTTTTTCCAAGCGCGCACTTACTTTTTGCGAGCAAGTGATTGCTTCTGCAAATTATACACAATTTTGCATGAAATTATATGCAGAAATTTTTCGGAATACTCCAGGTCCGTAGGCATGACAAAACAAACGTTGTAAAGTACTAACACTTAGCGCCTGTAGAAAAAGAAAATGTCAAACGAAAACTCTGCATTTAATGAGTCTACAGATAAAAAGTGTTGGCGAATTTTGCATGTTGCAAAAATAACAGCTCAATGGTGGCACTGAGACAACGCACTATCGCAGAAGTATCTAAAAGGATATTGAGCGGAGCTTAGGAAGAATGAAACAGAAGTACACTTAACCTCAATAAACTAAACGGAAAGGTAAATGAAGTGAGCGTTAATGCAAATTATTATATGCAACATTTGTATTGTCTATAAAAGATATATTTATATACTATATATTGTGTATATATATTATATAGAAGAGACCTCTGTCTTGGCATGATGCCAGTTGATACTGCATATCAGGCTTAGTGATGGAGACTTTGATAGATTTTCGGATTTTCCTTCGAACACTTTTAGAGTTACCTTTGTTATTAATTATGCTGATGTAAAGGGTGTATTTTTAGACAAGTAATTTTCAAAAAAAAAAAATCAAACGCATATAATTTATTGTTAGGGCCAGGAGTTTAGCTGTACAGTAAAAATAAAGCCATTATGTTTTAAAAATGATTTCAGGCAAGGTTAAAACTTTAAAATTTTTGACCTCGTTTTGCTTCAACTAAGACATTGTACAAGGTGCGTTCCAAAGTAAACAGGACTTTAAAAAAAATAACAAATGGTTTTTTCAGCAAAATCAATTTATTTTATTCAAAATCGTCTCCTTCTGCTTCAATACAGCTTTTTGCACGGTGCAAAAGCATCTCGAACGAGTGTTTCAGCTCGTTGGCCGGTATGGCCGCCAGTATGCCGGTGCAAGCCTTTTGAATGACCTCTACGTCTGCATAACGCTTTCCTTTCATTGGCAAATGAATTTTTCCGAAAAGAAAGAAGTCGCACGGTGCCATATCAGGTGAATATGGGGAGTGGTTAATGATTAAAATGTGATTTTTGGTCAAATAATCGGCCAAACCTTTTTTTAGATTCTTGCTTGGGCACTTCTGAAACTAACTCTCAAAATCACCTTTTAATCCGGTCTAAAAGTGTCAGTTTGGCATACAGTTCCAGTAAAAAGAAATGGAAAAACCGCCAAGAATCAGGACAAGCAAAAATGCAGTTAGTAAATTTAGCTACAAAACATAAGCAGTTAAAATTGCAGGTAAAAATGCCGGTAAACAGATGCCATGCGTTAAAAGTTGCTGAGAAAAACAGTTGCTGCTAACAAATAAACAACCGAAAACGTCAAAGTTTATGTCAAACAGAAGTCAAGTGCGTCGTTGCGTGCGGACAGACAAGTTGAGCGCAAAAGTGCGCACAAAAAGTTGTTGGAGTGCGTCGACGAGTTGCTGGATGGCAGGCGCCTGCAGCCGTTTCGCTTGTCCAGCGAACTAAAGGTTGAGGCTTGTAAATTATTACGATAAACTTTATTTCCGTTTCCGTTACCCGATCGTTTCACCATGCCCACTAGTTGGATTTGTGTGCTCTCTTTTTCTGTAAAGTAAAGGTTGCAAATTTTTGTGTGCAGTTTCGTAATATTTCACCTGCAATGGTGACAACACTGCTAACGAAGTTGTTACATTGTTCGGTGCAGTGTTGCAACGATTCGTGAAAAGTTGTTACGGCGCATTTTGGTGCTATCAGGAAAAAATGCTTGTTCAATACCAACGGTAGGTCCCGGTTGTTGCTGAATATGTGTAAATAGGGGATAGAGTATATATGTAGATTTGAGATATACTGAGATACACAGAGGCTCTTTGCACTGGGTTGTTGATATTTTGAAGCTACGTACAAGGTTAAATCTATTAATATAGAACCCGTTTTTGCCATCAGTAGTTGTTTTAATATCGCCGAGATCAGTTTTAACCTAAAATCTTTATGCATTGTAGTGTTTTAAATCGTAATTACTATATAATATTTCCTTGTGAGGATGGAGAGTAAACAAGATATATACAAAGACCTCTACAATATCCAAAATTTCTAAATATTCCTCTTCACTAGCTAAGACCAGTCTTGGGCATGTATTCTCTACCCTATCGGCAACAAATTCTTTGTAGCAAAAAAGCCAAGTCACCTTTTAGCCTGTATTATAGACATCAGACCAAAGTGTAATGGCTGCACGCTTTATTTCGAGTCGATATGCACTTGTGAAACACAGAAAGTTCTCACACGTACTCGGACTTCGTCATTTCACTTTTATTCAAAAAGTCCAGTGTTCAAAGCATTCTCGATTTTGGCCGGTAGACAATTTGTATGCCTCGTTTTCGGCGTACACATAACCTCAAATTCAGCACCTCTAATTTGGATAACAACACGTTTATGATTTACATAAAGAACTATAGCCACCGCAATTGCATAACCGTGTACCTACGTGCCGTCATACGAACGACTTAAATAATATTTGCTGCGCTAATGAATGTAACGCTACGCGCCGAGATTGATGCTGCGGCTGGGGTCCACTAGCTGATGTTAGTGATTTCTTGCCAAGTCATTAAGCTTATATTACCCAACATTAATGTAAAGCTCCCGCACAAAGGAACAACCATAAACGCCACAGTGCCCTTTCGCCTGCATAATATCCTTTCAGCCAACAGCGTGTTCCACTCGCGACCACACATACGCGCACACATTGCTTAAGCAAAATAAATGAGTTTGAATGTACATACACACATACACAGCCATTTGCGTAGATGTGTAGGTATGGTTATGCTTTTATAATGACTATAATGGAAATGGCAAGGGCCCCTTAGGTGGGTGTAGTAGGGCGGAGGTCACTCACATCTTTGAATCTCTGCAGCGTATGCAGTACTGGGGGTATAAAGCCTTTGCGTATTATTTTCCAAAAACTTTCTGCTAACGGATTATGGATTGAAAAGTGCGAAACAATGTTGCTTCGAATGGAGAGAGAGTATGTGCAACGCACATGACTTCTTTATATTTATAAAACATTGGTTGTGGGTCATAAAAACATTTGTAATAAACATTGCGTTTAAATTAAATACACACATATTCAGATAATGAGGTGTATTTAAACACAAAAATGCCTGCATACATAAGTAAACATGTCTGAAAATGAATAATGAAGTTTTAGGATTTATTAAAATTATATTTTCCTTTGGTAAGGCGGTAGAGATGAGCCTTCTTTCTGAATAATTTACATTTTCTATTGAAATTTGAACCAAACTAAATTTTAAAATTTTTACTAATTAATTAATTTTTTTTTATAAAAAAAATCAGTGATATTTTCTTGAAGTCATAAAACAAGTTTGGCAAACTATTGCAAAGTATTTTCCTGTTCGAAACTTCAAATTTAATGGGGAATGTGAAACCATTCTTTACCGTTTGTTTTTTGTAGATTATGGATTAGATGGCGTCAACGTCTCAGATGGTCCATCTATTCAAGTTTCTGACTCGCCGATGACTCGTTCGAGCATTTCGACTGGTGAATGACACGCGGGATGTTTTGCTCCAAGGCCTGAATCGAAGCGGGATTGTACGCATAGACTATAGACTTTACATATCCCCACAGGGAAAAGTCTAATGGTGTGATATCACACGATACTGAAGGGCAATCAACTGGTCCAAAATGCGAAATTATCTGCTTACCGAAGTTTTCTCTCAATAAATCTATTCATTGATGTGATGTGTAGAAAGTGGCGCCGTCTTGTTGAAATAAAATGCCGCCGAGATCAAGAGCTTCGATTTCAGGCATTAAAGCCTCGCCGGGCGCGATAACGTTCGCAATTGATGGTTAGACTCCCACCGTAAGCATTTTTGACAAAATATGGACCGATGTTCCACCGGCACACAAAGCACACGTAAACGTTGTTTTTTCTGCATGAAATAGCAGCTCTTGGATCCCTTCAAATTGATATTCGTCCCAAATGCGGAAATTTTGCTAGTTTACATACCCATTGAGCCAAGAGTGGGCCTCATCGTTGATCTTCTTGGAACTTTTCAACACCCCCTAGAGCCAGACGAAGTCGCTTCGAAAGGCCGAGAAAATCACTTTGAAGATATATACATTTTGGTGAGAGTATTTTGGCTGTTCAAAAATCTTGTGGTTCCTGAACAGTATCTCATTTGATGACGGAATTCTATGCCATTCTCTCTACCTGCAGAGGGGACTTTAAGCGATATTGAAAACTGCTCTAGTTCCATCTAAAGAAGTACAGAAACAATTTACCAAATATTCTAAATAACAGTACAAGCAAACCTTTGTCAAAAATTGTTAAAAACATTTTATGGCAGAAATGTTTTAAAAAAATAATTTACGATTCCCTGGCAAATACCAGGTTTCATTGCGAAGAGTTCATTATCTAAAAGAGCACTTATGATTTGTGTTTAGATTGCTGCATCATGTGGCCTCCACATGTGCTTCAGACTTAGATATTCGCCATTCCCTCTTTAATATTATTTTCTACATGCCTCACGTAGCCGCTTGCTCTTGCGATTCAGAAACAACTGCTGTGAGTTTTAAGTACCCCAATGCTATCTTTTCGAAACCTCCCACATTCCGGCCACCTGCTTACTGTTGTCACAGGTACGAGATTGCTAAATTGCACACTGGGTAGCAAAAGCTTTATATCGCAGCGAAAGAGGTTCCCGTTCTCCCCCAAAATGCAGTGCTAATGATATTATATACATGAAAACTCCATTAATAATTTTTCACCACTGTTTCCTTTTTTTAGATTTTTCTCATACATGCAACGGCCGTTAATGCTACATCATTGTAATGCAGCTGCTACAGCCGCTGCGCGTGTGTGCGCTTTCCGCTCGTTGTCGCATTCGTTGGTGCGTTGGCGGCGCGTATGGGAGTCGCTGTTACCATAAATCCGTGTTCTTTGTATCATTTTTCACACTCAGTGGATATTACTGTATTATGCGCTCATATGCCGATTGGGAACTAAAGCGGTCAGTAGGAAATCATATACTTGAAAGTTGCTCACAGATTAGTTTATTTAGTGGATATGTTTTTTATTTTAGTACTTAGAGTTTTTTTGTTAGAAAAGCAAATATATAGTATAATTGAAATCTGAACATTTATTACAATTTTCATGCAATTTCCGTATCAAAAATCAAGCTTTCATATCATTAATAGTTGAGAGGTTGTCTACATTATGTCTGTATATATTTTAATCTATTTCGTATAGTATTTCCTATTTTATAAATTACTCAACTTTAAAAAAAATTTCCGACAGGGAGTCTTCTTATTTCTTCTTTTCATTTCACTTTTTCTTTTTAAATTGGCATACGCTTTAATTTTTTTTATTTTGCCAGGGGCCTTTCAGAACTCTTTATGCTCAATGTTAGTCGCACTCTTTCTCGTATTCGGTGATGCGTAGCATATGAAAATTATCCACTTATTAGTAGGCATAGGTACTATTTTGACGCGAGCTAAATAAGATTTAAGTAGCTTTGAAAAAGCCACCGATTGTAACTCCAGCTTAGTGGAATATGCTTTCGTGAGAACACGTAATATGATTGGTTGAGTTAAAAAATGAAATACTACTGATAGTACTGTCTTGTGTTTCAGAGGTGGTTAATAGCAATCTGCCGAGGTTCCACCATAGTATGTGACAGCGTGTTTGGCTACGTTAGTTTTGATTGATAAGGAGAGACAAGGATATTTCCATTGTTTTGCGGGAAATTTTAAAAGAGTTAACGGGATTTAAAATGACGCTCTATCAGAAATGATTATATTTTTATTCCACTGTCTTTCTATTTCCAAGCAGTGTGAAGAAAAGCTTGTAGAAATTACTCACCTTATTTGATTCAAATTGATTGAACTAGAAATACTGACAGGGCCGGATGCACGGGTGGCAACTGCTTAGAAAGCACTCAGTTTCATTGAACTGAAATTAAAAACAAATGAGCAATAAACAAATTCCCAATAATATTTACGTGTTATTATTGAAAAAAGTACAACAACATACACACACTTACGTAGTGGTGTGTCGAGTAGGAATGTGAAAACAAAAAAAAGCAGTGCGAAATATACCGAAAGTGACTACGAGTAAAGGGCTGTGACAAGAAATTAAATGACAAAATGCAGGTAAGCCAATACGAGCAAAGCCAATATGAGCATTAGGGTGGTTCTCAAGAGGAGCGAAACAAAGCATAATATACACTTTAGGTATTATTAAAGGCGCATACGCAGTTTCGCGTTAAAATAGGCTAAACGACTGGGTTCAAAATGCTATATGCTGCGAAGGTCTAAAATACATAAATTTTCTTGCCAAGTATAGGGGTTGGTAGCATGAAGTTTGGCCGCTTACAAAACGACCAATCGACTTTAATTTCATTTGCTAAATGCTACTTTCCGAAATGATTAGTTGCGTTTTCTGCAAAAACCAAGTGAACTTCATTTCTTAAGTACACCCCTAATGTGCACAACTAGAAAATATGACGAACAGAATGTAGTGTTGCGGCAATCAACTCAAGTGTATGCCTTATTGCAAACCGCATACTGTGGCAAATAAAAGTATGCTCACTTTGTGTTGTTGTTGCATGCATATATGGGCACATGTGGCAAGCAACGAATAGCTGCTATTGGCAGCCAATGAAAGCTAAAATGGAATTTGTTGTTCATTGATTTGCCTGAGCAATTCCTGCAGCTGCTCGAGATTTACTCAGCGGCTAAATGAAAAGTCAAAGCGTCGATTTGTTGCTCTTGGAATAAAGTAAGCATATATGTAGCAAAGACGCCAAAACACACAAGAAAACGCTCCTGGGTAAATATCTACAAAAGAGTTCGAAAATTACTGTAGAATTTAATACCAATAAATTTGACGACGTACTCAATGCGCAGACGAATGTATTTCGATTCGTTTTCGCTTCTTTTGTGTCATTATTTCTTTGAATTACTTACCTTACTTCTACCTTTTGCTTCACTTTCCTGCGCTCCGATGTACGGTGTGTATATGTATGTGTGCATGCACTTGATTTCCTTGTAAGTCTAAATTGAAAACACAAAGCTGAAACGACGCTGAAAAGTATGCAAGCATGTTGAATTGTCAATTTGTTGTGTAGTAGAAAACAAAGCAAAAAGGAATAAGGAAATCGAAGCAATAAGCAAATCAGTTGCATTTCCTTATTGTCTTAAGATACTTTGCTTTTATCACATTTAATTTAATTTGTGGATACAGAAAAAACCACAAAATTGGCACAGTTCTGCATGCAGCGGTCTGATATTATCCCACAAAATGAAACAATTATATAAGAAATTTTTTATATTCTAAATTATGCAGAATGATATAAATGCAACCCCCAGATTTTTACTTTAAGCTTTGGCTTTAACTTCAGCTTCCCGATTAAATGAGGAAAAAAATTACAACTTTGTTTTTGTTTTTTACACATTACCCTTATAATGGCTGCATTATTTGATTGAGTCCGTTTCATTTGCGTTAAATATCACAGCTGCTCATCGCGTTGGTATGGATTATAAAAATTTTGCTTTTTCAAGTCAATATGCAGTTATAAATATGTACATGTATATGAATGTACAGTAATCTCTTTAATTTATATTAACTCACCAGCTGATGTTAAGCGCATAATTATCGCAATTCTTCGAAATACCATTGCCTTTTGATCCTTTGGATGAGCTTTTCATTATTGTGTGTGCGACTTTCAACAAGCCCTGCAGGAAAAATGGATCATGACACAGAAAACAATTATTGTATGATGAAGTTAAATAAATAAGGTACTAACGAGAAAAAAAATTAGACGCAGATCGTTTTCTAAATATAAGATAAAAGTTAAAAACTTCCAACTGATAGATGAGACTTTAAGCCTTTCTCTCTTCCATGAAATAATGCTTAATCCGGTGGTTCCGTGGGAGAGATATGATTTGGGAATAGGTTAGATGTATATATTTATAGAAAATATATATATAGTGTTACAGAAATGAATTCAAGATCTATTGAGGGATGCAATTTCTTTAGTGAATTTTTGGTTGGTTTGTGGACTCTAAGAAAATCTTGGGTACAGTTCAAAATCGGGTCATAACCTCGATTAAAAATTTAAAAAGGTTTCGATCCCAGCATTTGATTCCGATAAGGTAATGCGGCAGCTGCTGATCCAAGGGCTTATTTGGCTTCAAAGATACTAAAAATTATTTTATAAATAAATGATGGATTTGTAGGACTTGTATTAAAAAAACATATTTTATTTGAACGAACTATTTTGAATGTAGTTTCTGGTATCCATTGGCATCTTCCCTTTGATATATGATGTGCGGTGAATTAAAAACGTTTTTCAAGCTCGGAGTTCGAGTACTGCAGCTAAAAAGCACTGCTGTCTTTAAAACCTTTAAATAAAATTAGAAAACTATAAGGCATTCATTGCGCAGTAGTGCAACTCCCGTACGGTGAGTATTCACTGCGATAGTTGGACTGTGCTGAAGAATAATGCCAAAGTACCTACCGAGCCGATCAATGATTTAAAACTACTTCGTAATAGTAGAGTATGCATCTAAGGTGCAAAAACCGTTGAGCATGCAGGGAAACTGAAGATCATCAGACGGTGTCGGAGTGCGGCAGTTTTCATGTGATTGCTCTCTAAAAATCTGTACTTCATGGGAGTTTGTCTTACGCTGTTCAAAGTTAAATTCTACTGTCGAAAGTTGGAGTGCTTCTAGGCTGGCGTACCTTCTTCACCATATTCACCTTAGCAGATTTGTAATGTATTCAAAGCGCTTTGTCCTTACATAAGTGCTCAGACTATAATAAGTCCTTTGAACATAGGTTTTCTTTCAAATGCCTGCTAAAAGGTTTGACAATTAAAGTAAGGCTTACGAAAATGCATATTCAGAACATACGTTATCAACATCCTTCAATGTTTAGCAAATATGCATATAACTTTGTACAAAAATATATGATATAAAGTTACAACTCTACTATATACCATACACAGATTTTAATGAAAAGTATTAAACGTTTAAAACATTCATATGCAGAACAAAGCTAAGACCCATATTACACCCGTTCATGCAAATGAATGACAACAAAAGACACGATGTACAAACGACGAAGTCAAGTGAATTGATAGAGAAAAAAAGAGAGAGACGAGTTTTTCCCATGAAGCAGAAATGTGTGGAAAATCATCAGCAATTAATCAGTATTCCATTAATCATTTTAACATGGTGAAAAGCGCTTGAAAGCGCAGCGATTGTAGTGGCCAATGTATGCGTACACACGTGCGCGTAATTGAAAATGTGCGAGTATTGACAAAGTGTCAACCGAAGTCCAGACATTCGCCACAATAGCCACTATGCCAATTACCAATTAAAGGAATACCAATGCGTGCGTGTAATCAGGTGTACGTGTGTGCGTGTGCACAGACAGCATGGTTGGACAAAAAGATATTGTGCAAATAAAAAACACACGCACCGTGCGTGCCACTGTGTGTGTTTGTGGCGTACGTGCGCTGCATGGCGTACAACTGCGCACAAATGTATGCTTCGCAAAAAAAATACCACAGCAAAAGTATTCATCAGCCAACTGCGTTGCATACAAATATGCATACAAACGCATACAGTCACCGCAGTTGTGTGCTTAAGCCGTGCTTGTTTAACTGTGGGTTGTGCTCTTTGAGGGAGACAACCTTTTTTAGCTTAAAATTCATAGCAATCCAAAGCGTCAAATTCACAAAGGCTTATAAGCCTTAAGAAATTCGAAAAATCTTCGAAAAGTGGTTAGCATATTATTAAGTTGATAAAAATTTTCTTTCAAATTTTTGTGTTCACTTCTAGCAGCACCTTGTCACACTGTGCCTGGGGCGCAGCTGGTTTTTGCCGACTGCTGTACTACGAAAATTCCAAGCTGAAAGCCGATAATGAGACAGCCAAACATCCAGCAATTCGCAGGACCAAACCGCGTCAATGAAAAGTTAACATATGTACTGTATATAAATGAGTGAGGCTGCTTAATTTTAAAACCGAGCTTTTTATACACAACTGGGTGCACATAAGAGTATGATTGCAAAAAAAATTTTGATTTTAAATTTCTTACTTAAAACAAGGATGACGGTCTGCAGCAAAATGTTCAAACAGCTTCATTGAAATTTAAGATAAAGCTACTTGGCCTGCTATTATAACGTTGAGTTTTGCGTCTATATCTTTGTTGGAGCTTGTAATCTCTAAATCCAAGCTACCTTTATGGCAAAAATCCAGTCTCGAATAGATTGGTTCAACTATTTTCGGTTGACTGTATTAGCTTAGTTCAATTTCAACTTTTTCCTTTTACTTATTGGCGTATAATTGAAAAACAAGTAAGACAGGGCTATATTCGGGTGTAACTGAACACTTCATACTCTTGTAACCAGGACCAAAGATAGGGTAATACTTTTAGTATTAAGGAACGGAATCCAAGCAGTTTTACATGTGTATGTAAGCCAATATACTAACCGCCATATTTGGCATTAGCTTTGTTACTTGTAAGAGTAAGAGTAAGAAAAATAATTATATCTAGTACTCTTGGAGATTTGAGTAATTGGTAGACAAATTAACATAGTTTAGGATTTGAAGATATTGGAGATGTTATTGACCCGATTTTATATATGTTTTGTCAATACTACGTGAAATTAAAGGCCGTAAGCTATAAAAATGCTCCCACAGTTTCATCGTCGTTCGTCTTATACAATCACTAATCATGCGGAGTAAAGTCAGACGGATTTTCGAAAATCCTAATATTAGTTATATGCAGGCTAGGAAAAGTGCCCACCTAATCTTATCCATACTCGGTTATGAGTAAAAAACCCTCCCTAATTATAACTAACATATACCGATAGATGCGGTATAAAGTAAACAGGAAGTTCGAGAATCTTCATATGAGGTAAATGCAGGCTCAGGGAAGTATTGACCCGACTCAACCATTTTTGATTCACAGATTTACTATTGTCATAAAAGGACTCTGTATGAATTTCAAGTATATATCTCACATATTGACCGATATTTTCTCTCAAAAGCCAACCATACGTAATGGGGTCCGCAAATTCGGTATCTATGATAGGGGTTATTTTGGATTTAGAGAATTTTGCAAGAGTATACTTATGTTTGATAACATTGATATTGGTGTAAATTGAAGCTGGAATTTTAATGTAAGGCATGACAGGTTTTTTTAACAAAATATTTTCACTCTCGTGAGAATATATATATAATTGAAATTCCGCAGAGCTGATCACAATTAATATCAAGCGATAATCATGTGATGTAAAGAAGAAAAGCATTATACCTTTAAGTAGTGATTAAAGATCGATTTTCAATCTAATAATCTGGCTGTTGCTAAAAAGAATCAATCTTTTAGAGAGCTTGGGTAATTGTAGAAAATTTTGAGTCCTTGAGTGAGCCTTAAGTAAGATTAGCCATAAAAGCCCCAACTTCAACTGTCTATGTACTGATTTAAGTAAAATTTCGATTCACATTCAACTGTGCCCAAAAAAAGGTGACATTTGAATTTAAGCTGCGCGCGTCGAAGGATTTGGAGAATTATTATTTTTTAAGTCGGTAGTACTGTCAGTCACATTTATATCAAATTTCATGTCAAAATATTCATTAGTGTTTGAGATATGTGTCGGTTTGTGAGCTGCTAAAATGAGTTTTTCGTTTTTTGCGATGTCGAAATTTGTTGAGCAAAGAATTTGCATAAAATTTTGTTTACGGAATCAATTTTCTGCTGCGGATACAGTTGAGGATGGTGCAGAAAGCCTTTGGTGATGAGGCTGTGACTAAAAAATATTTTTACAAGTGGTATAGTGAGTTCGAAGCCGGCCGTGAACGTGTCGAAGGCGAAGGGCGTCCAGGGCGACTATCAACCTCAACCGACGAAGCTCACGTTCAATAAATCTAAGATTTGGTGTTGAAAAACCGTCGATTAAAAATTAGAGACCTTGCTGATGAAGTTGGCATATCGAAAGGCTCAGCCAATACTATTTTGAAGGATGTTTTGGGCCTCAAGCGCGTCAAATCTCGACTGGTACCGAAAATATTGAATTTTTTGAAAAAAAGCGTCGCGTTGAAGTGTGTGAAACGATGCTTTCAGACTACCAGGGTGTCATGAAACGCATTATAACTGGTGACGAGACTTGGCTCTATGCTCACGACCCCGAAAAAACCGACCAATCGAGCGAATATCGTGCCAAAAGAGAGCCGAGACCAAAAAAATCGCGCCAAAGTCGCTCAAAAATCAAGGTCATGTTGACTGGTATCTTCGGTTATCATGGTGTTGTGCATTATGAATTCCTTCCAACCGGTCAAACAGTCAACAAGGAATATTATTTGAACGTTATGCGTGGTTTGCTTAACGCTATCCGCCTAAAAATGCCGGAATTGTAGAAAGACAATTCTTGGTTTTTACACCACGATAATGCACCATCCCATACTGCCCTCGTAATTCGTGATCATTTCCCCAAAAACTCAACCCATATCGTTCCGCAACCACCGTGTTCACCTGATCTGTGCGTCTTCTGGCTGTCCACCAAGCTCAAAGATCGTTCCGGGGACACCGTTTTTATACGATAGAGGCGATTCAAGCCGCAGCGAAGACGGAACTGAAGGCCATCCCGGAAAGTGACTACAATCAGTGTTTCGAAGATTGGAAAATCCGTTGGCATAAGTGTATTGCATCGGAAGGGGATTACTTTAATTTGAAAGAATAAGTAAAGAATTTACCAAATAAATACAATGCCACCTTTTTGTGCACAGTAGTAAATACAGTTGTTGTCCCTTGGAATCGTTTTAGGTAACACGAGCTAAAACCATGTGTTTTTTTGGTGTGATATTAATTTTTGATAAGCAGCTCTCTTAAGAATTGTAGTCTGGCAGCAAAAAAAAAATACAACACCCTATCTCCACACATACAAATATCTAGAGACCAACTCTAAAATGTCTAGGCTTTAAAACATATTGTCATTGTGGCTGTACGGGTTCTCTCATTGCTTTAATAGCTGTATCCAACACACGAAATTGGGTATGTATGAACCATATCTCACACACATACATATATACTATATGTACATACGTGTGTATGCTTAGTAGACTGGTTTGAATAAAACGACTAAAATTACTTGCACACTTTGTAGCAGCTAGACCAGAAACTAGTTTTTTGTAGTTATAAGAGCATTAGGGTTTTCCAGTCTTTACAATTGCTTATATAATAAAATTTTATTTAAAAAAATTTAGATAACCAAGCATTAAACGTCTTTTGAATGGTTAGGTTTACGAACAAACATTTTAAGCCCTTTTTTGTAATTTTTGAAAATTAGAATTTCCCACAAAGTTAACAAAATTATTACTTTTTTTCAAATAGTTGGAAGAGAGTTACAAAAAAAAAAAACAAAACAGAAAAACGTTAGGACTTTCTCTTTATAATTAAGACTTTGAAATGGACAGGCCTTCTTAGAGGTTTTCAGAAAACTAAGCGAGTTATGCTTACTTGGTTACTAATTTTTCATTCAAAAATTTTGCACAATAAAAAATATTGCGGTTTCTCAATTTCGATTGTTTTTTTCACGACTTTCTTTAAGAGCTTTTAAAATTCAGTTTGTGTTATCATCGTAAGATTTCTTGCATTATATAATTCCACTTTTTCAACAAGTCTAACATTTAAAACAATGTTCAAACACATCTAAAAGTAACTTTGTTTTGTATGCATACGAACCGCGCCATACAGCATACTTCGAGCAGAAAATTTATTTCAACTGAATTTGTTTATACAAATTTAATGTATGCAAGTAAAATTCTAAAACCAACAACAACGGCAAGCAAATGGGTTGAAGTGCACAAGCACGTGTTCTCAAGTGAAATACAAACAACAATAAAAAGGCACAAAAACAAGGCGACCGCTTTCGAAGACGACTATTTAGTGAAGGGTATAATAAGATTTAGTTTGTATGTACGCAGGCTAAGTGAGCTGGTGACGTGACGAGGGTAGCAAGTGTACTGCCAGGCCGTGTGTGCCACCCAGCAGTCGTCGTTCGCTATTGTTTGGATTTAAATTTTAAAGTTTAAATGCCGATTGAATTTCAGTGTTTTTAATGAATGTCACAGCTTTTATGGCTATTCCTTCTTGAAGGTTTCTAAAGTTTTACGGTTTTGTAGCGTGATCACGTGAACGTGTTTAGCGATGCTTGCGAGCACGGGTGCGATATTAGTGGCAGCGTTTGGGCGGACTAAACCTCAAATCGAAGGTCAAGATTTCTGGGCGCTTTTTATATATTTCAGATATAATTTATGTAACAATTATATAATATTATTTTTTGTCGAACAAAATATAATTCAGTAATAGCAAGTGGTTTTGTAATGCAGTTATTAGAAGACTTATGATAATGGTGCTCTAATAGGAGGCTAGATTCGGTGAGAACCAATTGTTGGTTAGGCATTGTTCATCTTCACAGCACTACTTGCCGATTGTTCGATGTTTGATAAACAGTTAACTATTGGTTTTTTCCTGCAAGTTTGGAAAAGTTTTCCTGTTTATAAGGCTTGTTATTTATATGGGGTCTATGGCGAAATATGGGCTCGCGATTAGTCAACAAGTTTGTTTACAGCAGTTACTTAAGTCGGTACACCTCAGTAGTGTATTGAGATTTTTACAATG
The DNA here is from genome assembly GCA_027475135.1 of Bactrocera correcta. Lineage (NCBI taxonomy): Eukaryota > Metazoa > Arthropoda > Insecta > Diptera > Tephritidae > Bactrocera > Bactrocera correcta. The sequence goes on from CM050323.1 coordinate 49,496,995, forward strand.
GATAATAATATCGAACAAAAAATTTTGTCTCGAATGTTGTATTTCTAACTGAACTTGGTGTGTGGAAATCTTGCGAATGTTGGAAAAGTCTGAACAAAGCTTTCACAGACGATCGAGAGATCGTTGGACGACCTTCAACCTCTTCAGCTAATGAAAGTATTAAAAAAGTTAAGTAGATGATACTTAAAAATCGTCGTGCAAGTATTAAAGTGATGACCATTTTGTAGACATTTTGGGTATGAAACGCGTTCTTGCACGGATTATTCCGCTAAGACTGAAAATTTTTCAGGATTATTACCAAATTTAAAGCCAAAATCTTAATGAATAGAACTGATCAACCCAGTATTACCAGATTGGGCTCCGAGGGATTTTTTCTTGTTCCCTAAACTAAAATTTTCGATCCGAGGAACCCGTTTTCAGTCAGGCCATCCCAAAAATAGCTTACGAAAAGCATGGATGACTAGAAAAATAGTTGACATGAGTGTATTACATTTGGTTTTGAACTTAGAAGGCGACAAAATAAATATTGATAAATACTAAAATATTTTGCGTTTTAATTACAATTTCCGGGAATTTTGTCGGCATGTATATAAAGCATTTAGCGTTTTGAAACTTCAGAATATTACAGCAACGTTCTTCTAGGCACAACATGTAAAGAAACGCCTCTGTAGGTAGTTTCTGCTCAAAATATAAGCTTTGAAGTAGTTCTCAGCTCTAAGCGATGAACAGGCATTTAAAATAAAATTTTGTAGATAAATATATTTAAATTTATACAATAAAAGTAGCGCATATTTCAATACAAATTTCAGTATTCAGTTAATGTAAGAAAATTTTTTGTCATGCAAAGCCATTTGCGTTGCTCATACGCCCAGCTGGCCAGCTGCAAACCACTGGCACTAACGCTCACACTGCAACGCCCCCTGCCGTAATTGCAGCTATGATTTTTCTTGTTTGCCATACAATTTATTTTACTGTTGTCATTTGTTCAATTTCATTATTGCACTTTTCACTTGTGTTTGCCACACACACACATAGAAGCGTGCATCTACCACAGCAATTCAAGTGCACAAATATTCCAGCTCAACCTCCGTGCTCTGCTTTGTCGGCGCCTTCGTCCACACTGAATTTTAGGTGGCAATTTTGTGTCGCAACTCCGCATGCTGGCTGTCCATCCATCAGCGCCACTTTACCACCCATTCGACCGACAGCCGGTTGTAGTGGTTTTTGACGCTTTTAGTTACCAACTCTCGGGAATTTACTTTTAGATTAACTTTTGAGATGAAATGTTGAGCTTAGCGGCCAGCGGCTCGGTTTGGCGGGCAAAGCGGTGTAGGGGCAGTCTGACGCTTTGAGACTACATCGCTGCTGGATATACAACTTATTTGCTGTCTCCCTGCCTGTGCTTGTGTGTATGTTGTTGCACTTGTTGTTTTATGGCGTCGCTGAGCTGCAAGCATCACATTGGTATTTTTAGTAAAAATTGCTTGTTGCAACAGAAGATAACGACCCCGACACCGACAAGCGGCAGCATGAGCATGAGCATAACAGGAATGCGAATTTGCTGCACTATGTTCATATGTATGTGTATGTGTGTGGTGTTTGTGTGCGGCAGCTTGGTATGAGCGCCTGCAAAAACGAAAAGTGTTGATCGCCGCAGGAGCATAGCTGCAACTTAGTAGCGTTCTAACGGCACTTCGGTGTAACAGCCAACGCACTGCTTGGACGCTCGACTAACTGTTGTATTTTACCAGCAGCTGAGGGTGTGTGCGCAGCTATGAAAATGTAAATACCACTGTGTGTGTATGCGTGTGTGTGCGTGAGTTACCTCTGCAATTTGCTTCGCACACCAGAGTTTCCGACTTGCAGCCAATTTTATTTAAATGTTTCACACAACCGACTACTTGCCAAAGGGACTATGCTCATACCCAATACACCTATGCAAGGATAGTTGTGTTCAGCGCTGGATATGGCGCCTGCCGTTGCCGTTGCTGCTTGCTGCCATCGCTTGACTGGCGCATTTTTGATGTGCGCTGTCAAAAGTGGCTCGCATGATTTACGTTATGCAATCGGTGTTACTTCGTACCGCTGTGAGCGTTACTCGACAGTAACAACAGAAACAATAACAACAAGCAGAAATAAATAGCATAAAGCTTTACATTTCTCAATTTTAGCTTTTACTATTGACCGACTGAGCGCTGTTGTTGCTTAACCTAAAAAATTGCACAAATTATTTTATATAAAATCCACTCGACCAGCAACCACACCAACACCACTTGCACTACAACTACCACTACACATACAAACAGCTTAAAGTTATTGCAAGTATGCAAGCTTTGCTGTGCATAGCCCCTTCTACCCATCCGTCGGTGTATTGTTGCAGCTGCAAGTTGAAGAATTTGCACATCATCGAAGCATCGATAAATTGCAAATATTTTCTGCTCCTCCTTACTCCGTGCTGCAATGTATAATATATTTCGCATCTTCACTGGCGGTGTTTGTTGTTATTGTTGGCTCGTTTTCGAAATTCTGACAGTTTTATTGCAATTTTATTGAGTAGTTTGGCTCACTACGCTTCTGGCGCATACTAATACCTGCTTTCAGTTTTGCTGTTAAACTTGCGTGCGCTTTTTTCTGATATGAAATGAGCTTACTCAAATAGTTTTATGTTGGTAGTTCAGACCTTATTAAATTTATCATTGCAATTATAAGAACATCAACAATTTTTAATTCTGTTTTTCAATTTTGGTGAAATTTATTATGATGAAAAGTTCTATTGTGGACCCAGGAATTAAATTCTTGCTTTTTAAGTTTTTATATACATTATTATTATATATGTATCTTTCAAATAATAGGGGTATTCAGACCAGTCTTGTTAATTCGTTAGTCGTTATTTGGTAGTTTTTTACATGTATTTTGTTTTTGTAAAATTAACAGACTATCGTTTTACCGAGTAACGAACTATCCATCTGGCAAGCTTGATAATTGTTTCGTTCTCGGTAATATCACATCAGCTGTTCTCTTGCTCCTCTGTACATCAATTAAAAGTACTTACCAGTAATAAATTTGATCTGCTCCACATAATTTTCAATTAAATGACTGAAAATTTTTGATTTTGCACTTTGTTGGGGCATTTTAACTCTTTAATAAAATTGAATCAGCTGGTTCGGAATAAAATTTACCATACTACCAAGGTAGAGCAAAAAGTATGTTCACAGTTAAGCCTTTTAACGAAGTATCAACTAACAAATTACCAAATTAACAGGCTTCGGTCTGAATACCCCTAATGTATAGATATTTTGGTCTCAAAAATCTTCATATTTCGAAATAAACCGCTGCTGTGAACAGTACCCTACAGTATTATTATTATTTCTGAATATTTCTAAACCGCAGTTTTTTGTTAATTCTGACTTCATTTAAAATACATTTAAGACGATTCCTCTTACAATAAATTAGCTTGAGTTCTGGTTGCATTTAGAATACTTTCCATGAAAACGATTTTTAAAGTTATTAATTTAGTCAATTAGCTAATTGACTCCATTAAGGGGTATCAGACTTATTACCTTGAAATCTGGTTTCATGTAGAATACATTTAAAATGATTTTATTCCATAAAAGCGATGTTTAAAATTTTTAATTTAGTCAATTAGCTAATTGATTCTATTAAGGAGTACACGATAAATAAGCTTGAGCTCTGGGTCTTGAGTTGAAACCAGATTTCAAGTTCTTTAATATGGCTTTTTTTCATAAAAATTATTTTTAACGTTTTAGTCAGGCCAGTCAACTCCATTAAGGAGATAATTATTCAATTTATACATTGCCTTATTATTTCTTCTTTCTACAGGTATGATACTAAAAAATTTGCTGCAATTTTAAAGTGATTACACCCTACCTCGCAACGTTACGATCGACTACAACACGTGCGGGATGGGATAAACACCGAGAGTTGAAGAGGGAAGCGAGACGACAGACAGACAGAAAGAGGCCGAATGCGTGATTATGAAGAGCTTTACAAGCTGACCGACAGGGGTAATGCTCGAAAATTCTACGAAAAGATGCGGCGACTAACAGAAGGTTTCAAGACCGGAGCATACTATTGTAGTACCCCCAAAGATGATCTAGTGACCGCTGCCCAGAGCATACTAAAATTATGGAGGGAATACTTCTCCAGCCTGCTGAATGGCAGTGAAAGCATAACGCCAGGAGAAGGCGAACTCGATTCCCGAATCGATGACGATGGAGCAAATGTTCCGTTGCCCTACCTTGAAGAAGTTCGAATAGCGATTACCTTTCTGAAGAACAATAAAGCAGAGGGGCCGAGCTATTGAAGCACGGGGGCGAAAAACTGATAAGAAGCATGCATCAGCTTCTTTGCAGAATATGGTCGGACGAAAGCATGCCCAACGATTGGAATTTAAGTATGCTCTGTCCAAGAGGAAGATCACCACTCCTTAAAAAAGACCAGGTTTCGCTGGTTCGCTGGCGCGACGTTGTGAAAAGAAGAAACGACTGACGCACTGTTGATAACTCGGCTTTAAGAATGGTGTCTACGCTCAGTAAGAAAGAAGAAGAAAAACGAATCAAAACAGCTTTGCCATTCTTCTGTTCTCCGAATGCTGTACAATTAGTCATTAATATATAAATAAATTATCATGCAACCCGAAATTTAATATATTATTTTACCATAGATGACAAATCTATCATCATCAAAATACATATAAAGCACTCATTTGTTTGTTCTTAGCGGACAACTCGGCTGCCTTTTCGTTGCCGAAAAATGTCCTGTGACCGGGAACCGAAATTAGGGACAACTGGAAATGACTTGACAATGAGCTTAAAGCCCTCCAGTAGTTCTTGACTACGTTGGAATTAATCTGTGGTGTCGACAAGGCAAGCAATGTCGCCCGTCTGCCTACGTATATGGTTGCTTTTGTATCCTCGCATAATTATTTAATGGAGCTTCACAGGCCTTCTCCATATTGAGAATTTCCGCTTGGGAGATGATGGCTAGTTGGTAGACGGATATAATCAAAGATGTTGATCCCTCCTTCACAACTATACCTTTTCTCCATTCTCGTCTAGAGGAATCCTCATCTGAAAGTGACCGTTGAAATCCAAGCAAGGGAGGATGTAGTGCGATTTCCTTATATTCAGCTGATCTAAGATGGTGCTATGTCTATACTTTTTCTGTTTCCATCCTCCTAATTCCTTAATTCGAATAGCAGAATTTGCATCTACTTTTATAGCTTACATGCCTATGGACAACTGATGCAGGAGTATATTGTATGCATCAGTTGAACATGACTTGAACACGTTGATAATATTACCAAAAGGCATTTGTTGATCGAACTATGAAAAAAAAAAAATACAAAAAGTGTTTATAAGTGGTATAATGAGTTTAAAGGGAGCCGAGAATGCGTTAAAGATGAACCAAGGGGTGGACGATCATCAACCTCTACCGACGAGGGCCATGTCCAAACTTTCAAACAACTACTTTCGTAGGACCAAACTGCCTACAAAGTATATCATTTGAGCAATATAATTTCTTTGCGTCCACAACAGTTGGAATGACGGGTAAATAATCTTTAAATCCTTCATCACTGTAATGCCGATATCATAATGCATTGGTTCTTCGTGAATTTTTTGCCGAAAACTCGACTCATGTCGTTCCATAACCACCGTATTCGCCTGATTTGTCAAACACAAATGGCCAATGTGAGCTCTGTTTTAGACTAAGTTAACTAGCCTTAGATCGCGTCGAATTCAATATCGGTTATTTTTGTTCTGCGTGTAATATCAATATCAATTTGAAACAAAAAGTTAAATTACACTCACTCAAAATATGAAATTGCACTCAAACAATGAACAGTAACCTTTGAGTAAAAGCTTAACAAAAACGCAACTGAAGAATTTAATATAAGAGTATAAGACATAGATTTGCTCACCAATATTTATACGTTTTTTAGGTACTCGCAAACGAAAATTGTCTCTTCGAGCTTCGGCTTGTTTGAAATGTCACGTGCTAGACTTGTGAGTGGAACAGTGTAGTAGTGCTGATGTATTCAAACCACTTATTTCGTTCTTGAAGCAGCATGCGAGCATGCTGTCCATTTATCGCACCGCAATATGAACATTTCAATTTCGAAATGCTCTCAGCGTTCGGTTGTTGAAATGCAGATGTTGAATATACTGAGAGTTTGAGTAAAGTGAGTTATATGAGAGTAACGCATAGCTGAACTTGCTAGCTTTGAGACAGTTGAGTGTCAACTGCTGTTCTTTTGAAGAACGTAAAGTTTAAGAATTCTGAGAATTTGTCCGATTATTCGCGAAATTTACTTTTCGTTTTTAAACACTTGTGCAGAGCATCTTTTACAATAAATTTGCAACAGAATGTGAGTAAATGCGCTTATAACTCCCGCTGCTCGGAAGAAGATAAGTGAGCATTGCTGAAAGTCCAAGCACTTGCATTATGATATAAAAATATTTTATTTTATGATATTTATATGTGTTATGTTGAACTTAATAAGTAAAGACAGAGTTTTATTTTTCGGTTTTTAGTGCCGCTTTTGCTTCTTTCCGTCAATGATCGATTTTTTAAAAATCTCTTTAGAAAGATTTTTGACGCATACGTTTGAAACGTGTGGACATCGTCGGAAACCTGAACTTGTTTCTTTCTAGGTTCTTCCAGTGTTTCTCAAAAGGTTCTTCCAAACAGCCAACACATTCTTCTTGAGTGTCTACTATTTCCTTGCTGTACTTTCTATATTAAATTCGTCTGCGGTTTTTAAGAAAGTGCTGCGCCATCTTGGTTAGTTCGTCAGTCAACTAATAAGTTGCCGTCTTTGATTACAAATCTGGAAAGGCAAATGATTTTGCTGCTGCAGCGACTGGTATTGAAGCAGACTATCCTATATGTTTATTTCTGAATATTTCTAAACCGTAGTTTTTTGTTAATTCTGACTTATTTAAAATACATTTAAGACGATTCCTCTTACAATAAATTAGCTTGAGTTCTGGTTGCATTTAGAATACTTTCCATGAAAACGATTTTTAAAGTTATTAATTTAGTCAATTAGCTAATTGACTCCATTAAGGGTATCAGACTTATTACCTTGAAATCTGGTTTCTGTAGAATACATTTAAAATGATTTCATTCCATAAAAGCGATGTTTAAAATTTTTAATTTAGTCAATTAGCTAATTGATTCTATTAAGGAGTACATGATAAATTAGCTTGAGCTCTGGGTCTTGAGTTGAAACCAGATTTCAAGTTCTTTAATATGACTTTTTTTCATAAAAATTATTTTTAACGTTTAGTCAAGCCAATTAACTCCATTAAGGAGATAATTATTCAATTAATACATTGCCTTATTATTTCTTCCTATCCAGTTCCTGATTTGACGCAATAGTTGCATTTCAGGAGTTGCATTTAGTAGTACATAGATTAGAAACCGGAGCCGGACTGCCATGAAGCTTCATTTGTCATGTTACGTATCTCCGGAAGATTCCAATGAGAAATGTCTTTGTTTACACTTTTCGACATTCAATTGCAGCTTTTATTAATTTCAGGTTTTTCACAGCTGTCCCATCTACGGACTGTCGCTCTACCTTCTCTCTCGTCATTTATTTATAATTCATAACTCCATAAATTGTCCTTTCTTTATGCGTGCATTTATAAGTCCCTGAATTATTGCTTCGTTTGCAAACAAACCAGGCCCACTAAATTAAAGGTTTCCAATTACACAATACAAATAGTCAAGCATGCCGATGAGCAGAAATAAATAATTCATTATAAAAGCTGCAAATGACTCGGGTTTCATATTACAAACCAGCGATAGACGTTTCGAAATCAAATATGTCGTGTTGGAATTTGAGAGCGTATTATCTGCGGAATTGTGTGAGAAGGGTGGTTTATTATGAGCGGAGAGTAAGCGGAGCGTGTGTGAGAGATAGAATGGAGAAGAAGAGGTAGAGCGTATGTTGCAAATAGTCTTCGCTGAGAAAGAGAGGGAGAGCGTAAGATGCAAATAGTCTTGCCAGTATTTTTACCATATAGTATATTGTGTTTTATCGACGTATTAGTGAACGAGTGGCGTATATTTCGAGTATCCAGTTTTTGCTCTTTGAGTTGCAAATACGCTAATTTTAGAGAGTTTGTGAAACTTTGTGATTTTTCTACTGCAGAGTTTAACTCTATTCGATGCTTTTTGTATGAGGTTATTTTCAGAGAGCTTATTTAAAAAACAAATATTTTAAAATAGTTTGTTGTTATTATTGTGAACTTAACTTTGTTTTAGAGTGTTCATATGAGAGCGGTGTGCCGAGTTTACCATTTACGAAGTATCAACAGCTGAGATTTAGGTTAGAAGGACTTCTGTACCTTTCGAGTATTCATTATTCGGATCAATTGTAGAAAAAAATAACCTCATCTAATATGAAATATCAAACGGGAAATAGATGTCAGCATACTTAAAATTATATAAATATTCATCTAATTACTTTAAATCTTGTTTACATCTTCGTTCAGGAGAAAAATCTAATATTTCTCAGTAACACTACACAATGTTTTGCCAACCGTTGCCAGCGCCGACCAACTTTTGAGAAGCTGAACGACGGAATGAATGACCAAACGAACAACTCAACTCGTACGAGTTGCCAACGAGTGCACACACGCAGCTGTGATTGTCTTGTACCAGTTGTCATTGATGTGTACGGTCGTTTACGTAGCGAACTATGTGTGTGTGTGTGTGTGGGAGCGAACGAGTAAAATCAACAATGCCACCAACGCCTCCACCACTACGACGCGCTTGTGAGAGGTTAGGAAAAGTTGCTGCGAATAACCCACGACTGAGCAAACAGACACTTGAATGGCCATGCCCGCTGACGACCGTCGAGTGAGCCAACGAGCGCTGCTCTTCCCCGCACGGCGCGCACACGACAACATTACGAGCATACACACGAAACGAGTACGCTGACGAACGCATGTATGAATGGGCGAAAATCCTTTAGTACTGAAAAGGTCGTGGTTTTGTGTAGTCGTCGTTTGGAAAAATAGCGCAGCAGCGCAGCTACGTTTTTTCAGCTTTTGACGGTGTGTCGTGTTGCGGTGTGTGTTACTCTAATAATAAATGTGCAAAAATATATACACGAATAATATTTATTTTCCACATAATAAAGCAAAAGTGGCAAATAAATTGGAGTTCAAGAAATATATTTATAACGTCACATTGATGGAAGTTATAGAAGTATATATGGAAAATCCGTTAAACAAGTTGAGCGGTAGTGAAGCAAACGATTAAATAAGATGCGTGCATATAAACAAAACAGGCATTGATTTTTGTGAAAAATTTGCTGGCAGCAAAAAAAAAAACATTTCAACTAACGGTGCTTGGAGTGCAATGCGGTGTAATTTAATGCATCTGCGCGCCTAAAAGTAGGCTAAGCTTTCATATTAATGTTTTAAATGCCAGCAATTCGCAGGAGTTTCATAGTGTAGTGCGCGCGTGAAAAGGCTCAACGCAATATTTCTACATAGTACATCTTATACGTGTTTGTGTGAGTGTAAGTAGTCGCCGGCGAACATAAATAAATACACCAAATATTCAATTAAACAAAATAACGGCAGTTGGGCAATTTTGGTGTTCTGAAAATCGAATTAGTTCTATTTGCCTGTGATTTTTGCATGTAACGTGTGTGGGCTTGTATGTATTAGTGAGCCTCTGCATGATTATGGTTAGCACGGTAAGCCTAAAAGCATGCTAGTACATGTCAAAATGGTTTTGCCTATATATAGTATTTTGGGGGGTTTGCGGTTCTGTTATAAAAATAAGACGACATAAAACTTAATTGTCTTTCATTTGCCTTAATGTTGGAGATGGAATGTTTCAACAGAGTGTGATCATATGTTGTTGCAAGTGGATCTTTCAAATCATTAAAATTTCCGAAGCCACAAAGTTCTTGCCCTCAATTAAGCTGAAGGTAAATACGCATGTATGATGTGTTAAATACTTTTGAATTTTAATACGAAATTTTAATAAAATAAAACTAAAAAAATTATAATAAATTCATAAGTTGCAATCTGCAATTTTTCATATTCTAAAATCTATTTCTTTTTATTTCCAACTCAATTATTGTATAAAAAAACAAAAATAAGGTCACTTATAAGCCTAGCATTTGACATAATGATTCTGCTTGGTGGCTCTAAAAATAAAAGGTCAGCCTCTAAGAAATTTTCAACAGTAAGCCTCTTTACCAAACGCCAGCTTTCTCGAAAGCAGCTTTGTACTTGTAGTGTCTGTTTATTTTTAATGTGAAATATATTAAATGTCAAACGTCAGTAGCTTAAACAGCCACAGAGCCCGTAAAAATATCAAATAACATAAGTATAGTTCACATAAATAGTTAGTCCATAATATGCCCCTAAAGTATGCTTCTAATAATACATGTAATTCAAAGTGTTCATTAATGCATAATTCATTGTGATAACAATGTCAAAGAGCAATTGATAAGTATATAGATGATTCGCCCCTAAAATTATGCTTCTATGACGTCACCACAATTTAACATCCTATTTTTCTCTCATTCTTTTACCCGCTTTGCATGCCACTTTGGCTGTTATGTCCCGCAAAGTTTGTTTTTTGACGTCTGAGTACATGTAATTAGTTCGACTTATTTCTATATTATATCAGTGTATGAGCATTATTGAGTTGTTTATACAAATAGGAAAAAAAGACCTATAATTTGAATTACAGTTAAAAGTAAACATTTAAAGGAAAATTGTAGAGAACTTGTTTTGAATCAACTAAGGAATTAGACTTGTTGACACAGGCCCGTAAAAGTATGCTACTCAATGTATTGAAATAATAAGGGGGAATTAAAAATTGAATGAAATAACCTGTTACTTGTATTCTAAATAGAGCAAAACCATGTAAATATGTCAATAAGGAACACATTTTGTACTCAAACACTGAACTACTTACGCCCCTAAAATGTGGAATGTTGCTGGCCCACAAGTTGTGCGTCATTGAAGCCGACAATTTCACGCAAAATTAAGCATTTCCGTTCAAAGCGGCAGATACGAAGGCAGTTCGAGGCATTTGCAGAGCCAAAGCAGCATCGAAAGTGCAGTCAGAGTGTGCATAGAGGTATTTAAAGGATATTCTACAAAAATTCGCTAAAAAGCAACAACTTACTCACAGTATACGCTAAGGAAAAATCGAAGTAGCAGGGGTAATAACAGTGAACTAAAGTTTACTCATGCACGAAAAAAGGCTTTTAAGGGCTAAAATTGTTGAAACTTTTTGCCTGTAAGGTTGTGTATGCACGTAACCCACCATATGTGTGTGTATGTATGTATGTGTCGAATGCCAATAAACTTGTGTACACCGTTGCTTGGGTAAAGTGTAAAACAACTCTTTATATTATCTTTCATACACCTTCGTCGTTTTTTTGTTTTTTGTTTACTTAAATAAAGCTTATAGTTCATAAAATGTGGCATAAGCGCTAGAGTGTAGCATACCTCCAGGCGTATATTAGCAACCGAAATGTGTGTATGTGTAAAAATTTACTACACAGTTTATGTGCGGACGCACGTGGCTCATAAATTGTTTGCGGTAAACGAAAAATACATCAAAAGCGAGGCACATAAAACAGTCGATCAGCGAGTGGTTGCTATGTGCGCCTACAAATAGGCTATAATGCTAGTTAACAACCAATATTACTACTTATTTTGAGCGGTGTGCTGCGTGGCCATAAATCATAAGGTAAAATAATGCATTAAGGAAACGTGAAATAAATATCAACAGACGTAAATTGTACGCGAATGAGCGGTTGGAGCCAAATAACCAAAATTTGGTGGGCAAAAATTAAGTGCATTTGGGATATACCAAAGTAAGGCTAAGCAGGAGATAACATTGAAAGATAGCTAACAATAAAGTGCAAGCACTAATGTAGCTTTTGTTTGATAGGTGTATACAAAAAATTAAAATTTGAAATTTTTAAAAAACAAATAATGAATATAAATACCAATGGATGTCGTGCTAAATTACAAAGCACTGAAGGAGTATTGAATAGCACGAAAATATGTCAGCTTAAGTTGTATAAAGCTTATATATTAGCATGTGTAAAAATTATTGGTGCGCAAAATGATTGTTTGAGATCAAAGTGCCTTACATGTTCGAATTTTGTCGAAGCCAACATCTTTTGGAACACTTTATTTGAGGTAAGTAGTTATAGCAGTATGCTAAAACTCTGTATAAATATAAAATTTTATATTGAAAATATTTTTTTTATTGTATTTGAATGCAAGAATTGTAAAAATAATGATTATTAACTGAAATTTTAAAGTAGTCTTTTAACCGGAGTTCAACAACTCGGATCTAAAAATAGCATTGTCTATCGGGAAGGCATGATGATGTTATATTTCTCTTCATTAAAGAAAATATGCCGGGGAAAAGTTTGTAATCCTTTGAAATCTATACCACAAAGTGAGAATTTTGATAGTATTTTTTATAGTATTTCTTAAAATAAAAATATTTTAATAATTTTTTTTTTCACACCTAGGGTGCTATTATAGATTTATTATAAATTTTTTACCACAACAAAGTTTTGTTTTGGAAGAAAATGTATTTGTTTTCTGCACTATCCATGCTGCCTTTAGAGAAAAAATAGTCATGCTTTTGTTTATAACGATCTATATCTAGAATTTCAAGTGCTGGCTAGCTCTCAAATCATGAAAATTTTTTTAATTTTCAGAACAGGTACATTTGCCGCTGGAACAATATTTAAGCAAAAGTTCTATCTAAAGTTTAGTACTGTGCTTTGGTAAAAATGCAACATTTGAAAGACTGCATTTAATGGAATTGAATGGCTTCGAGAACTTGCTACCTTTTCTAGAAAGATTCATCAATTTTTCTCCAAAAATTTTCATGTGTCTAATATTTCAGTCTGGATTTATCTTTCTGAAATAAAAATATTTTGCTTAGAATTATTGGCTTATTTACTTAGCCTCTTTAAGTCTCGAAGTGCGATATATGTGAATTTTTTGAAGATCTATTAGAAGTGCTAAGTGGCAAGGAAGCAAGATGTTAGTCCCTAATGAAAACTTCCAAAAAGTGATATGAGCGAGTCACGGCTCAAATTGCGAAACTACAAATTATTTTTTTATATTTATACTAATAAATAAATAAACAAGTATGTACCATTTTGGTCGACTACTTTTTGCCATTTTTCCGCACGAGATATTATTTCATCAGCGTAGTCATCATCCAGAACGGAAACGAGTGAAGCATTGCTGAGCTACACGAACTGATAGCATCGTCTCCGTAAACTTCGGAAATTTCATTTGTGGCTTTCGTGCATTCTTCCCTTTTTATAAAAAAAATTTAAAAATATAGCCAATTTCTTCATTATTTTCACTAATTTTTGAAAAACTTCCTTGAATTTAATTTTTTGTTTAGCTAAATGAAGTTTAAAACCTCACCTTTCCAACACTATATGACACAATGTGATTTGTAGTATGGGAGATACACGACTGAAACGACATCTACTGACAAAATATGAAAAGACTTTTTAGGCTAACAAATAATAATAATAATTTTATAAATAATAATTTTAATTATATAAATACGCCATTTTCTCAAACTTCGAAAAGAATATCTGAGACTTTCTATGCAACTTCTTTAAGATCACGATCCCATATTCCCTAAGCCGCTGAGAATAATTTAATTTGCTAACCTGCTGCTTCACGTAGCATTTTCCAATAAATCAAACGGCTTACTTACAAGTTCTATCTGCAATTTATCAAAGTTGCATAAGTGTGTGCCACATAGCCATGGCCTCATTTAAAATGCTCACCATTTGAATAAAATCTTTTTTCTCACTTTTAATTTGTACCAATATAATGGACCGCAGCCTTGGACCACAAGCTGGGTATTCGTGTCAAACTGTACATGATTACAATTGGTTACATGTTGGCAGCTGCCAGCTGCTCCTGCAACTCGCGCACAAGCATGCATGTGTGTAGCTGGCGTATCTGCATTAAAATGTGAGAGCAACTATGGAAGTAATATGACAGCATGCAGACAGGTGTATGTGTGTTGGTGTGTTTCCGACACGTAGCCGGCGCCCAGCGGGTGCCGCTGCTGTTGCTGCGGCTGTTGCAAGTATGCATATGAGCGCTCCTACACTTGATTGCTTGCCTTTATTTAATTTGCCGCAAGTCAAACGAGAAGGATGAAGTAAAATAAATTTCGAGGAAAAAAGAAAGATACGTCGGCATAAAGTAGCGCGTTCAATTGTTAGTGTATGTTACGTGCTGTATGCTTGTATGAGTGACTTTTGCAAATCCTTCAAGTTTGTCTCGACACTCTGTCTGATGCTGCTGGGTTCAGGGTTCGCACAGTCAGCCTGGCAATAAGTCAGTCAGTTTTTGTAGTTATTTCGTGTTTTTTCTGTGCTCTCGTCTTTATAGTTCACCCACTTGCTGGCGGCGTAAACTGACTTGTTATTCAAGCTAAGTTTTCCGGTCGTAATGTATTTATATATACCCACACATACGTACGTTTGTACACATTTTTACGAGCGGTCTTTACGCCTATGTGCTGGCTACATAACCATTTTTATTTCCGCAATATGTGATGCCTCAACAGTTACTTCTTCTTAGTACAGCGCATACATAATAATATATAATATAAGCAGACATGCAAGTGTATTTATCTTTCATTGCTAAATGCCAAGTAAATATTTTGCTTTTATTTGTGCAGGCTTCATCAGGCAGGTAGTTGATATTTTATGAAGCATTACTTGCTAAGCGCGTGCAAGTGATGTGTGTGTGTGTGGGTTCTCCTTTATATAATATTTAACTTTCTTATGTCTTCATGCACATGTCTTCCCTCAAGCCCATGCATGTGCATATACAGTTGTGTGCGTGTGTTGAGTTGATTTCCGTTAGCTACTCTATAATCCAGGCTTTGCCCTTTCCCGGCCGGCATCCGCTGACTGGCGGCTTTGCCTTACAACTTTTATGTGTTTTACAGCAGCCATTTCGTTAGTTGATTTAATGCGCAACGGTAAAAGGGCCACAGGCGGTATTTGCGGAAATTTGCTACAATTTTTGTGTAAACATCGAAAGGTAGCATAGATAAGCGCAATATATGACCGCCTTTGCCAGTTAAAGTGCCTGTGTGGGTTTGTGTGTATACGTGTGAGTTTTAAATAGACCAACAATATCCCGTGTATGCAAGTGTGTGCGCGTACAACTTTAAGTGCAAAGTGCCTGCAGAAGTTAAAATGTTGCGGTCCCTCCAGGGCGTATGAGCAACATTTGTAGTACAAACTTGTGGGCGTCTGGAGATTACGAGCAAATCGAAACCTTTTGAGCTTGTCTGTCTATTTGCTTTCTTAAATTTTAAAGTCAACCGATTTTGAGAAATTGCTGTTAGTTTTTTTTTAATTTATGTATTAAGCACTTCATATTAAATTCCCTTGAACGTATTTGTGTCAAAAACTTAGCGGGATTTGAAATTCATTTCGCGGTAGACATAATTTTCAAACAAATGCAATTGAAATATTACTCTAAAAATCGATGTCAGCTACCAATGGCTTAGCAATAAACTTAAATTCTAGCTTTCTACCCACCAAATCGTCAATGAAGCTGACAGTAAGCTTTTAAACACGTTAGTTTTATTTTATAACTAGATGATATTCGGAGACTTGAATCGAATTAGTCAGCAGTTTTGTAAGTTAGTATGACGATAGAAACAGACACAAGCGTAAGAAAGTGAAGTTGTTGGAGCAAATTAGAATAACTTACTTTCACAGCTCTCATAGCAGCTTTGAGCTTATACCACCTCTTGACAATTACAAAAAATTCAAAAAGCATACATTTTCATCAACTTTTCAAGTTCTTCTGAGTCCTTGTTATTGCTTTTGTTAAAATTGGGTCAGCTTTTAGGGCAGTTCGACAAAACTTATGGCCCTCTAACTCATACCAGCCCATAACCAAAGGCGCTCCGGTTCATTATTTTTCATATCATATATCGAACAATTCTTCTGTGGTTAAGATGCCAGAATTGGAATATTTATTATTTTGAAAATATGTTTTAAACTCTTTTCTATTTATGGCATGATAGTATCATCTCAAACCCTTTGTTAGAGGAAACTACAAAGTGAGCCAAATTTTTATCAACTCAAACGTTTATACAACCAAGTAATCTTTATGCCGAAAATGTGCATATTACAAAGTACGAAATATTGCAATAAATTTTGACTCCCGTGCTCAAATCATTTACATGCCTAGTAAAAATGTGTACCGCTGCGTATACGCAACCTTCATAACATTTAACGCAGCGCATGAACAAGGTGGCAAACGGCGCACAGAACAAAAGCAAACATGAAAATAAAAACAAAAACGCAGACAGTGTAAAATGAATTGCAATTTGTAGTCACATCAATCGAATTTATTTGCGCCGCTAATTACGCTGCTTTATATAAAAAATACCTTGCGCAGTTGGAATGAAACGCGCGCTTGCAGAAAATAAAGTGTAGGCGATAAATAAAATTAAGCCAATTAAAAGCTTAAATTGCCGTGCAGGCAGAGCAAAATAAGCGACTATGAAATAACGGGGAAAATATCTGAAACACGGCATGCGAATTAGTTAAAAAAAATATCATTAGTGAGAGAGAGAGGCAAAGGGAGCAACGAGTGGGCGCGGGCGTGAGTTTATGTGGGTAGAAAATTTTCTTAATCCTTTGGATTAGTGGTGTAACCGACTAAGCGGAATTGGTGATGTTGCAACGCGTTTCAGTATGCAAAGCTTTAAAAGCTTTGTGCAATTGAAGATTTAGTTTTAAAAACGGTAGCTGTTTATCTGCTTGAGGTTAGAATCAACTGAAAAACATGAAAACAGTTAAAAAATTAACAAAATTTTCATACAAGAACTTTATTTCTTCTTCAATAAAGCATTTTTTCATATAAGAACTTGATTAAGGATGGCCAGTTTGTATGGCAGCTATATGCTTAGGGTTCGAATGAATAATTCCTGCGGAAATTGTAGAGTTGCATTGGATAACAATGCCTGTCAAATTTCGTTAAGATATCTTGTCAATTAAAATAAGTTTTTCATTTAAGAACTTGTTTTTGAAGGATTGGTTAAATGTCAGCTATATGCAGTGGTAGTCCGATATTCTCGGTTCCAACAAATGAGAAGCTTGTTGAAGAGAAAAGAACGTGTACAAAATCTCAGGTCCATTCCTCAAAAAAACTTTAAAAACAAATACAGATATGAAATATGTAAGTTATAATTATATTTTAAAGTGTTTGCTACGTTTTCTTCTCGGAATGTGGCAAAGTTAATAAGACCTGTTCAAGGTATAATCATTTAAAAAATTGCCTTTTTACAATATAAGTAGTATAAGCCACATAAGTGTGTGCGTTTGTGTGTGTATCATTGAATCCGCTTTGATAGACACACACACTGTCACGTGTACAAAAAAGATCTATTTAATTACTGCAGTAACTGTATATACGCACATACATGCCAGCATGTAGCAGTTTGTTTAAATGCTGATACTCTTCTTGAGTCTACGGGTCTATGGGTATAAACGTAAGCACAAATTGAAAGAAAAGACGAATGTAACAAAAGCAGTTCGCCAGCAACTAGCACTTGATTCTCATGATTGCCTCAATTGGCCGCTGCCACAGTTGTTACGATTGCTGCTATGGGTATTATTGCTCTTCTGCTGCAGTTTTTATTGCCCTCACTTAGTTGCGCGCACTGCTCACCGCTTACCCAGCCAGACAATCCATCAAGTGGCATTAAGTCAAATGAACAAATAAATTACCAGCCATTGCCGTTTGCTGCAGACACTGCTGCAGTGCGCTTACAAAAATTATTTTATTTTCTCACTTACTCGTTGTTGTTATATTATACTGTGTAACGGCTGTTAGCTGCCGCAACACATGTGGGCACTTCTAGCATGCGTTTGTATGTGTGCTTATGTGTATGTGTGCGCAAGCGAAGGTGGTAATGTAATATGGCCGCTCAATGCTGTTGCTAGCGCTGATCACAAGCAATTGACTTGCTAAGTTCATTGCACTTGTGCGGATGAAAACAAGCTCTGTGCTTTAGTTTCTAAGCGCCACAACGAAAGAAGCCGATAATTAGCTGTTGGATTTTTGTGTAGCAATAATTAATGGGCAAATATGTAAGAGCTATCAGTATTATTGAGAGCACACGAGTGTTGTGTACAATTGCAAATTGCGCAAGGGTGCCAGCGAAGTGGTAACGGTGGATGATCAGGTATCTATTATAGGGTTCATAACATTACAAGAGCTCATAAATATTGCTTTTCGATGTAAATGGGAAGTAATACAAAACAAATATTGTAAAATTGAAAATGGTTAGTGTAAAATACTATATGTCTAAAGGTGAGTTACAGTTTGACTGGGACTTTATTCCATACATTGCGACAAAAAGCACCCGGAAATTGTAATAAAATTCCCTTTTTTGGGGAGGACTGCCCTTGAGCGCGATCTGTAACCAGTTTGCTTTTTAGTAGCAACTCAAGTCGGTACACCTAAGTAGTGCGTTGGATAAAAATATCAAAAAAGAATTTGTCTCAAAATTTGTATTTCTAACCAAATTTCGTGTGCGGAATCGTTGGAAATGTTCCCAAAGGCTTACGGTGATTTAGATTTATCAAAAACATAAGCCAACGAGGGGTACAAAACCTTCAAAGCCAGTTGAGAGATCGTTGAAGACATGCCTCGTTCTGGACGTCCTACGACCTCTTCAATTGATGAAAATATTGAAAAAGTGAAGGATATGGTATTTTAAAATCATCAGTTATCCAAGGGATCGAAGGGGTTTCCTTGACATAAAGTTACTCATAGCAAAGGTAATCACATAGAGTAATTTAGAGATGTTTGTGCTCGGAAAATCTCAAATCAGTGGACTCTCTAAGTGAAAATGTTCCAAGATACATAGAAGGGTGTGCTGGTAATTTCTTAGTCTTTACCAGTTTGTAAAGAAATTGCTAAAAAGAGGCATACAAATTTTAAAGGCAACACTCCAGTCAATATTAAATCCTCAAATCATTACCTAAGAAACTACTTGTGTATATATAATATAATAAAGCGTTTCACTGCCAAACGGTGTATTGTTTCCTAGAAAAAAAATGAACGGAGTAAGAGAATAAAAGAAAAGCGCAAAGTTAAATTCTAATACCGGCATGTACTTATGCAATAATATTTAAGCTCATTATACTTCAATATTCAACCCTCAGCTGACTGCAAGCGCATACCTGGCCAGCGAAATGGCCCGTAAGATGAATTTACTTGCGAGGCAATCAAGTTCTCGGCAACTCAAGTGTCAGTAATACAAACAGGTTATGGTTGTTATGGCACTGCGACTGCGGCTACACGCAATGGAGAGGGCAAAAAATAATGCTAAGCAGTAATAATGAAATAAATAGTTGAACACAAGAGAAAGAGGAGAAAAAAATGTGGATAAACAATGAAAAATATATAAAAAGATTATAAAGAGAAAATGTTGAGTAAAAAACTTTATATTTTTAAGGCTGTTTTTTATATTGCTGGCTACAAACCACACGGTCAGATGCTTTCAAATCGAATGAACTTCAGTATTCTAAGAAGGTTGAAATCATGAAAACTCTATCATCTAACTAACCAGAATTTAAGTCCTAAACGTTTAAACACATATCGAAAGATTACAAATAGGAACGGAGAAAAGAAAGAGAAAAAGACAGAGGAAATATAAATATATTAGATAAGCAAAAGAGAAAATACATTTCGCCTCATTTTCAGTAATTTAAATTGCAATCCTGAAAGCAAAAATAGCTTAAATGAGTAAGTGAGTGAGGATTTTGCTTTCAAAAAGATATACAAAAATAGATATATAGTATGTACATATAGCAGAAGACATTTATGGAGACTGGCATTAGTAGTCTCAACACATGTGTGATACCTCAAAGTCGATTTTTAAAGATCTTATTAGCCAGTATATAGGGAATTTTTAGGTACTAGAACGGATGGGCGTTCTATGCTGTCCATTTGAAATTCCTAAATAATCTAACGTTGCCAAATTATTATATTTAAATATATATATATAAAGTTCTGCTTCGACGAAAATAATATTACCAAGATGTTTCAGCCTCAGTCTTACAAAGGCCGGACAATGGATGAGAAAGTGCCTGATTATTTCCAGTTCAGCCTTCAACTTTGTCAACTACGACTAATATCATCCGACAAGCCCTACGGCATGAATGCTCAAGAGAAAATGTCAAGTAGGAATTCTTACGTATAGATCAACTTTGCTAAGGGAAAGTAGTTTTCTTGCATTCTACACTGTACCAAAAGGATCGCAATTTCACAGAAGCGGGGATTAGACCAGCGCATGCTTTCTATGATCGAATATGCAAAACTGGCTTCGCATTTTCAATTAATTAAAAAAGTTTAAATAAAAAAAGAAAAATGTCTGAATAATCGATAAAAATAGCATGCAAATTTTAAATCTGGCTTCGGTAGATACCATTTTTCTTATCAAAATTTAGTTGGAACTGATTGCAAATTAACAACTGAGCTGTGTTCATTATTTTTGTCTATATTTGAGGGGAATGCGACCTTCAGGGTACAGCATTATTTGCCCCATTTTGGCATACAAAACGCTTACTCACTAAGTATAGTATTTATGCACGTATATACCCGCATTTTCCCTTAAGTGCCGTTATTCCTCTGCGCTTCTATTCGCTCACTCGCTAGTTAAGTGGCTAATGCACTTTCAATGTTATTGACTGTCATGTATTCAAGTTGCTGACGCTTAAGAAGCAAAAAAGCGCGCAAAATAAATTACACAACAGCCCAGATTAAAGAAAAGAAAAAAAAAAGAAACCAAAAAAAGCTTTGCTAAACAACAACAACAAAGAAAAATCATATAAAACTCGCCGCGTGAAGGGAGGGAGAGCTGAAGAGCGTAATAGAATCTACAAATAACTATGGCACAGTCAACGACGGACTCACAGTGGGAGTGGTTGGTGGAATAATGGTAATCGGCTATATAACTGAGCATAACACAAACGAACGTTTCGTAAAGTGAGCTGCACTCGACCCAAATATGCGAACAAAACACAGAAACCGTGCAAACACAACAAAGAAAGTGCAGCGAATGCAGCATTGACCGAGAGAGATGCGAGGCAAATAAAACTGCTCTTAAACAAACGGCCCCACAATACCACAGCAATAAAAACAACAACAACAATTGCAAGTAACAAAAAGCGTAAATAAAAAACAACAACACACAGGCAACGAAAGCCGAATTCACAGCTTTAAACGATGGATAATCAATGGCCGACAAATGCAGTTGCAGCGCATAAACTTGCCAAAGAAAACCAGAAACTGCAGCAAAAACAACAACAAATAAGCTCTTACTCGCTTCTAGTGAACTTATTTGAGCTTGTTTGTGCTATTGTTGTTATTATTGATCGATATATTGCCTGCTATTATTGTGCCTGAAGTGCTATTTTGAAATTTCGCCACGCTATGGCAGGCCAACTGGCAAGCAAGCAGGCGGACAGGCGGACAGGCGGCTAGGCGGGTAGAGCAAGATAGCCACAGTTCAATTGCAAAGCGTTTTCGCTGCTTTAATGCTGCGCCAGCAGTAACATTATTACGCTACAGCACTGTAACGGCCAAGGCTACAACAACCATGGACAAAATTGAAAAAAATAGCACAACAACAACAATAGTTCCACTTAAAACAGTTCAAAATGCCTGTTCGCCGTTGCAACAATAAAACAATGGAAAATGCCGATTGCTGAAATCTGACTGCTTGTGTGTGTGTATGGCCCAGCGTATATTTATGTGGTTTTGGTGCTTGCGTGAAGGTAGCACGCTGGTAGTTAGGTTGGATGTTGTGTGAATTGGATATGTCCAGCTGGAAGGGGCAATCAATTTTGCAGCAAAAAATTCACAATCGGGTTAAGGCGAATGATTCGGTTATACAGTTGGCCAGCGGGGCGTATGAGTAATATGAAAAATGCATGGCCACAGCATTGAATTATTTATTTCACGCTTTTTGCTCATATGTTAAAGCACTTGTTGTACTGAAAGCGTTATAAAAAATTTAATGCGATATTTTTTCTTTTTTTGTGAGGTTTGTAATTGGGTTATAGCTTTATAACCTGCATGTGTAAGAATATTGAGATTTCATATAGAGTTTTCCTGTAATTCTCGTAGCGCCTTTTATTATTCATTAGTACTTTAGCTCAGGAATCATTTTAAATGTTCATTTAGACCGCTAGGAATAAAAAAAAAATATATATAACAAAATTGCTTTATAATTTTTACTGTTCTTTATGAAAGTGTGCGTGTGACATTTGCAAGGGAACGTTTTTCTTTAAGAACAGATAAACAACAAGAAAAAACGTTAATTTATGTTGCACCGAAGCTAAATACCCTTCACAGGTGCATTTCTGTTAGTAACTATGTGTTCAGTTTATGTGGAAGCTATATGCTATAGTTACCCGATCTAAACAATTTCTTCGGAGATTACATTGTTGCCTTAGAAAATAATATATATCAAATTTCATGAATATATCTTGTCAAATGTGAAAGTTGTCCATACAAGAACTTGATTCCGATCGTTCAGTTTGTATGGCAGCTATATGCTATAGTTAACCGATCTAAATAATTTCTTCGGAGATTACATTTTTGAATTAGAAAATAATATATATCAAATTTCATGAATATATCTTGTCAAATGTGAAAGTTTTCCATACAAGCATTTGATTCCGATCGTGCAGTTTGTATGGCAGCTATATGCGATAGCGAGCCGATATCGGCATTTCCGACAAATGAGTAGCTCCTTGAAGAGAAAATGACGTTTGCAAAATTTCAAAAGGATATCTTTAAAACTGAGAGGCTAGTTCGTATATATGTATACAGACAGACGGACGTGGCTACTTTTTAGGGTCTCCGTCGCTTCCTTCTGGGTGAAAGTTCGTGACAAACTTAATATATCCTGTTCAGGGTATAAAAATTGAGTGCGGAAAAAAACTGGACTTAACTCTTGTTATTATAGCCAATTTATCATTTGTTTTTGGCCTGAAATCTTAAGGCCTGAAATCGAGTTCACTAGAAGAAAAGCTTTATGCTTTTGAATTTTTTTGCAGTGAATTTCTTAATTCATTACCACTACTCTTTACACTTATTTCTTATCCTCTGGTAAAGCACAAAATTTCCAAAACTAAAATACTCTATTTGTTTCTCTTCGATTGATTTGCCATGAAATCCCTTGTGAACATAAAAACTGGTGACAAAATACTTTATAAGTACAAAGTATTCATCTCCAAATTCTGCAGCTGCCAGTGACAAGTGCAGAGCAATGAAAAACGAAATGATTTGTGGTTAAGCTTAGGCTAGCCAACAAGAATGCGAGCTAAAGTTGCGGTTCGCTTTTTGAATTTTTCGATTACTGCTGTTTATTGATGAATGCTGTGCCTAAAAATAACAAAGCCTATTTTTGAATTAGCACAGATTTTAGGATGATACTTAATGCTTTTAGGAACGAAATTGCTTTAGACTGTTTTTAAAATACTGGTAAGGTGTTCAACCGGAGGAGTTGTTCCCACCGTAATATGGCGACGAGGACACGAAATTTTGTCCTCTCTACTGCGAGTATGCATGACTCAATGCATTTTTTTCCAGATTTGTTGCAGTCTTCAGATATATACATATATATAAAATTTATAAAAACAATGAATAGTCTAAAAATAAAATGTTATTCTTTATTCATTGCCAAAAGAACCAAAAACTGCTCGAAATTCTGGCCTCTAGTCTTGAATGCTCCCTTAAAACGCACTCAAAAAGTAGTTAGTTTATTGCCGAAATAGCCGGATGCCAAATAGAATAGTTATTTGAGATTAATTATTAGCTTCGGAAAATTTTAAACATTTACAAAGTCCGTCATTCGATGATGCTTTAGCTTCTTAATCAGTTTGGGAAGAGACTTTTCAAATTTTCCAAACTATTATTAAAATCTGTGATTTCAAGGCAATCAGTTAAGTAAAAAAGCCAAAACAGAAAAAAGTGTCTACTTAATTGTATCTGTACACAGGGTGACTCAAAATTAACGTAAGGATTAAATTTCCCGCCAATTCAACAAATCTTCACAGTTGACGAAGTTAAAGCACTATTCGGATCATATTTTGTATGAAATGTTCGAACTGTGGCCTCCAAGCTTTCATTATTTTTGAAATATTGTTCAATGATGAAGACACGTTGCTCTATAGTGTAATGCTTCATATGCAATAAAACTAAATTGTCAGCTTTTAAGTTTAGTGTTCTTCTGCCTTAATTTTTGGACACCCTATATTTAATAACAATCTGCTTAATTTTGGGACACCCTTACAAATAAAATTAATTACTTCGCCTAAAAGCACAAAACAGATATTTAATAAATTTTTCCTTTTTTTTAACTTACTACTAGTTCTACTTGTTGTTCGTACAAAATTCTATAAAATCTCACATGCCCATCATCTTCTTTTATGACCATGTCCACCTAAGCCATTTGTGGGGTTATGCTTTATAGTTTCGTTTGGTCTTGCACTGAACGAAATTGAAAGTTTATGAAACACCTCTCTAAATTCCTATCTGTTTTTGTTCAGCAAATCCATACCATTTTATATGCAGCACACAAATATTCAATATTCAAATCAGATGCGTTTGAGCATTCACTACATACACATGCATATGCATACAAGCACGCATTCACTACAAATATTTAAACACACAAACAACAAACCGCACCGTTTACCAGACACCTATGCGTGTTGTATGTGTGCCTCGCTTACACACTTCGCGCCCCACCCCAGTGTGAAAAATATGTAATTATGAACACTTTTAAGTGTGCTGCGCGTGTAAAATCATACAGGCACACACCAACACCAACACAAACCACACAAGTGCACGGATGAAAGTGAATTCGGTTTGCATAAGTGTAGTGGCACGTGCTGCTCATAAAATCAAGGATATATGGGTTATTGTGTTGGCAGTGTGTGCACGAGATTCCGATCAACATAAAAATAGATATTTATGTGCAGTTATTTTGGGTTTTCAACACACATACATACTATATAGAGTTTTTTGAGTATGTGTACTGTATATATAGTATTTATAATGTATGCGTTGTGTGTCCATTGAAATGGTTTGGTGGATTTATGACTTGGACGAATATTGAATGCTAGAGGCGAATAGAAAGCGTATGAAATTTAAAATATTCGAAATTTTGGGATATGGTATTAGTTTGTATTTTTGGAAAATTAATGTGTTGTAGGTACTGCTTAAATTAATAAAACTTTAAGAAACCGCACTTAGTTTGAAAGCCAAAAAACGTAAATTTTTAAAAAAAAAAAAGCAACTGCATCAATTGTTTTGAAATTTTCTGCCTATATTTAGTCACTAGAATACTTAGTGAATTAAAATTAATAACTTTTGAGCTATATGAGATCTATGACGGCACTTAAAAGTGGTCCACCACTGCTGTAGTGATTGCGGCCTTCTCCATGACTGATACCTTAAACCAAAAAATGCTCGTTAAACTGAGCGTAAAATGACCTACGACCAAAAAAAAAAAAATAATGATAAAAATAAAAAATAAAAAAAAAAATTAAAAAATGAGTAAAGCGCGACGTTTCGTTCGTTTTTCAGTTATCACTGCAACAAATACGAAAAATGCTGTTTTGATAAAACGCTTT
Source organism: Bactrocera correcta (assembly GCA_027475135.1). NCBI lineage: Eukaryota > Metazoa > Arthropoda > Insecta > Diptera > Tephritidae > Bactrocera > Bactrocera correcta. The sequence continues at coordinate 49,522,760 of CM050323.1, forward strand.
TAAAGATAAACTGATAACTGGTTGAACTGTGCGGATACATTTCATAAGGTTATATCTCAGAAACTATCGATTTGTAACTTTAGTACTTTAGTTTTAAAAGTATAAAATATCGAAAAATGAGACAAATAGATTATTTCCAAATTTGTCGCTAAGTGTGACCATAAATAATTACTGTTATAGACCGTCTTTAGAGTAAGAAAATGGTATAAGCTGAGTTGTAATATAAAAATTTAGGCAACATAGACAATTTTACTAAAAACGATAGATAAATTCTTAGCTCATCACTTGATTTTGGGGCGATGATTGGCTTTTGAAAATATATTACACGTTCCTTAACAGATCTTTCATTCTTTCAATATGCCGCTCTTGCCCATTAGCTTACTATAGGTTCTTCCGATGCAGGTCCTTGATTATTTTGCAATCGAATGAGATTTTACTTTTTCTTCACTCACAAGAACGGATGAAATCTGTAAAAAGAAAAAAAGTGTAAAAAAAAAAACAATTGAATAAACCTCTTTGCCCATTTATAAATAGTACTTTTGTTAATACCTAAAATGGCTGTCAGTTAATATGAGTTAAATGCGCAAATTTCATTCAAAATCAGCATATGCGTGATCGCATCATTGTTCGATGCCAGCTGAAAGCGTCGCCTTTCCCTTTCCGCGTTGTTCATATCACTAGATATGACTAAGTACATCCGTATACTGAAATCTATATATATAGTATATTTATTTACATACATATATTTAGGCATATACTATGTAAGTACTATAAATGTGTTATGTATGTGTGTTTATGCTGTTATGTGCGACAATGTTGCGCAGTCACGCAATATTTCATTTCGGTTTTGCTGGCGGACAATTTTCACATTTACTTTACATAACAGTTAGCATGTATGCTCTTGTGTGCTCATGTATGCTTATGTGTATGCATGTGTGTGTGGGTTATTTTGCCTTTTAAATTAAGCGCTTTCAATGCATTTAATGCGTATGTGATATGTCAAACGAGTCCCTTAAGGCTTGCGTGCATGTTATATTACATGTGCATGCGTGTGCGTGTGAGAGTGTAAGCGCGCTCAAGGAAATCTAGTATGTCAATGTGTCTGTCACTAGGCGCAGATGCATATAAAAACAACGACATGGAAGCGTGCCTTCAAAGTTTCTCAAATACAGTTGTTTCTTCACTAAGCGGAATTGTTCGTTTTTGTTGGAAATTAACCAGCTTGGTTCTGTTGAGAGAGGTTAGTGTTGGCTCAAATCGAATAAATTAAAAAATTAAAAATTTTGTTATAAAAATTTCTGAAAAAAGAACAAGAAACTAAATTATTATTAAACTAAAAATTATTGTAAAAACAAAATTTTCTAAGTATTTTTCAAAATGAAAAATAAGATTTCCTATCTAAGTCGTCTGTCCCAGTTATCTAAGCCATAGTGAACGCCTATACCATTTATTATTTGCATGCAACAATTTTAAGTTGTCTACCAAGGAGGGAACAGGGAGTAGAATGATTTCATAACCACAACAGAACGGTCGATAACATGTGACACATTTGATGTAGACATTAAAATATTGATTTACATTGACATATACAAACTTTTGCCTATGTAGGATTATGTATGGATCGATGACCACAGAAAAATTATGCCAACAACGCATTATAAAAAAGGCAAGACTTCCAAGCACTCAAATGCTTCCTCAGATATATTGGACTTGAAAGTAAGGCTCTCTCTAAATTTATTATATTTCTTTTGGCAGTATATGGCAGTACTGCCAATAATATTCTGATTTCAGAACAGCTTTAGAATATTATGCTGGTTATAATATATATATATATATTTTGTTTAGAAAACATTTTTTTAATAAGTTTCTTTAATTTGAGAAAATAATTAACATAGACTCTTCTGCGAATATTTAAAGTTTTTAAATTTTTAAAGTAAGAAATAGCAATATATGTAATTTTTCTCACAAAAAATGTTACTTTAGTCTTCCGTGTTTTAACGTCATCCTAAAGGCACGCAACAAAATATTTGCCTATTAACAGGCGCTTGCTGTTTTTGAACAAAATAAAATAAAAAAAATAAAAAAAATAAAATAAAATAAAATAAAATAAAATAAAATAAAAAAATAAAATAAAATAAAATAAAATTAAAATAAAATAAAATAAAATAAAATAAAATAAAATAAAATAAAATAAAATAAAATAAATAAAATAAAATAAAATAAAATAAAATAAAATAAAATAAAATAAAATAAAATAAAATAAAATAAAATAAAATAAAATAAAATAAAATAAAATAAAATAAAATAAAATAAAAAAAAATAAAATAAAATAAAATAAAATAAAATAAAATAAAATAAAATAAAATAAAATAAAATAAAATAAAATAAAATAAAATAAAATAAAATAAAATAAAATAAAATAAAATAATAAAAAAAAATAAAATAAAATAATAAAATTAAATATAAATTAAAAAGAATAAAATAAAAATAATTGAAATAAACTAGAACAAGGAAAACTGAAAAAATCGAATCAAGCGTTATTCTTATTTCCAAAGAATATTATTCTGCAAACTTGAAAGGTCTAAATCTTACTTTTATTTAATAAAAAGTAAAATATAGAGCTGATTTTCAAATGCATTGATCCATTTCCACATACTTGAGTCGTAATATCACGCTATATTCCAAGCACAAAGTCTGTCATCTGCCAACACAAAGTAAATGTATGAATATCTATGCCTACATATATGTTTTTCGTGGCCACAACCGTTCACGCTGGCGTAAGTACTTACGCGTAAACGCGTAGTTGTACGCTTTCACATATACATATAATATGTATGTGGATATATATTTCCACATATGTGAATTATGTCTGCTGTGTGTGTGCGTGCGTGTTTTCATACATATTTGTCTATTTGCCAAGCAATCCTTTGAGTGTTTGTATGCGCCTGCATGCTTGCGTGCTTACGCGCTGAAGGCCAAACGTACAAACACACACACCAACAAAAAAATATATATATATATATATATATTAATAACTAAAGCTATATACACACACTTACGCGCCTATAAACACGATATTTACTGTGCCAACACTCAGCAAAGCGAAGACAACCGAAAAAGCACTTGTTAAAGGACATCCTGTAGACGAAAATTAAAAGCATTTTTTTTTTATTTTTCTGTTTGCACAACATAATAAGCAAGTGGTGGCATTTACGCGCTGCTTGGCTGGCTGTCACACAAACCACAAGCAACTAACTGTAAAGCACACAAAGAAGAATTATACAAGTATGTGTATGCAGATAAAGCTATATAATATTTGTATGAAATCTAAGGGCGCAGCGATTGTGTTTGTGTGTGTGGTTGCATGCGTTTGTGTTTGCCTTTGTTTGCCGAGTTCACTAGACCGTACTGGAAGCCAGCTAAGCAGACAGCCAGGTGGCCCAACCTATTCACCAGCCCATTCACTGGCGCCCGCTACCCTTTGTCTGCCATATATGCCCCGGTGTCTTTCCCACTGTCCGCCAATCCGTCTGTCGGCTTGCGCCGTGTGCACACATCAAGGCTGCGTGTCGTGTTTGCTGCTGCCGTTGCAATATTATTCTTACTTTTTATGACTTTTTCCGCTCTTACTCGTTACTCGTACTCATCGAAACTGCTGGCGGCGCACAATTTGCCTATGATTTTTGCACGCCTACGCGCCTAAAAGCATATAACCTGTGAGTGCCTTTCCACTTTCAATTATAGTTGCTTCGAGCTGTTGGCTGCTTTTCCGCTGGCCGTTTCGTTGGCGCTGCTAAGCTGTGGCTGCCTTTCATTGACTGCGAATTTCCTCAAGCGAAGTTGTTTACTTTTCGTGCGGTAACGTAATGACAACAACCAGAATGCGTGAAGTAGTGTATTCAGTGCTTTTTGACATTTTTCTGGGCATGTGTGTGGGTATAAGCGCTCTGTGTGGGCAAGGAAATGAAAAGAAAAACAATGAAATGACAAATTCAAAACGTTGGAAAAGTGTATTAGGAAGCATAAGTATAAATGGATAAGGTGAATTCGAAGATAAACACTATAACAATTTATGTGTCCTTATATAATAGAGTATTTAAAAGAGATAGCTTAGAGATACCTACACTTTGTGGCGCAACAATTTTCACACTTAAACACTTCGTTTTGCGCAAGTGGGTGTGTTTGTTTGCATGGCCACCTGAAAATAGTCACTCGTTTTTTATTAATGATTTTTGCGTAAGCGCATTGCCTACCACCATGACACCGATAACGGTTACACCTTCACATGCAACACATAAACACGCCTTCAAGTGATCGCTTAGAAACCAGTGATTTTGTTGTCGCAAACACATGTTCTTGTCATCCATTGCAAACAGTTTGGTATGTGATTTTTCATTTAATTGCTTAAAGTCTTGTGAAAATGGGTAAAAGTATCGTGATTGCCTCTGCAACATTTTAAACTTTCCAAAATGGTTCTATGTACACTTTACTAACGATATCTTTGAATAGCGTCTGATAAAAAATTTTGAATCCACAGGCACGTTACAAAATGCTCCCATGCCACTCAGCCAAAAAAGTGCCGTAATGTCGAGAATATTGCTGCCGCTCGCGCATCTATTGAGGAATACCCAAATTAGTTTCTGATACGTCGTTCTCAATCGTTGGGCATCTCTGTGACGTCACTGTGGCAAATTTTGCGAAAATATCTTGGTCTACATCCTTACAGGAACAAATTGACGCAGGAGATGAAGACGCTTAACCACCAGAATCGTCGTTTATTTATGAATTGCGCTAAGCAACAACTTGAATATGCTCCAGATTTTCATCGAAAAATCATCTTCAGCGATGAGGCTTATTTTGTGCTGAATAGCTTCGTCAATAAGCAAAATATGTTATTGGTCAGGTATTGGTTATTGGTTGACGTTCTCCACGAGTCACCATTGCAACACGAAAAAATTACGACGGAACCCCTTAGACAGAGATTTTCACTATATAGACTTTTCCGTCCTCTCTCAGGAGCCATTACCAGGCAACTTGATTATTGTATATATGAGTCCGGATCCCAACTATTTGCCTGTGGCAATCAATAAGATGTGAAAAGTTTCTAACTTCTCTGTTAGTACCACGGATCTTATATTCGACAACGGTATGCATGAAGCTTTCCATTGTCTGCTCATTTTTTAATTTAGGAGCTCTCGAGTGCGGTATGGAATTGTGGAAATTTAGTTTATTTACATGAGATTCTCATATTCTTGGCTGTCTGTGCGTATTTGTGTAAGTCTTTCACCAATAATTAGTTGAATAAAAATTTAGTATGCTCGCACCAGTTCGTGGAGCAATTTTTCCGATAATATGTAACTCAAATAACTTGAGGAGACAGATAATGTGACGAATCGAATACACAACTGGCATAAAGCATAAAGACAGCATGTGTTAGGCACACTTTAGTTGTACTCACAACTTTCTTTACTTTGTCAATGCTTTCCCATTTAAGTCTCTTAATAAGAGGAGAACCCTTAGCCATAAAAGAGCGGCGAATAGAAGACACTTATAACGTAGTATAAAGTATATTGTTTGACAATTTATCAGAGTACAAAAAATTACTAAGTAATTCGTACGCCTTCTTCATTACTAGTATTTTTTTCTATTCTGGTGCAAATTTATACAATTGCTTTCTTATATCAATTACTCGCCCAACGTTTTGCCACATTCGGAATTCTCGCCAAAGTATTTGCATAATTTTAAGTGCAATTCGTTAAATGTCTCAGTTGCGTTTTATGCAAATTTGAAAACGTGTTTACTTATGTAAAAGTATGTCTGTTGGTGCGTTTGCGCACAACCTTGCGCATTGGCCATGCAATGAGTACTTTGCATTTTTTATGATTGTGTTGAGTGTTGACATTTTTCCAACTTACACATAGTTTACGATCTGCGACAGCGCCCCACTGCATTCAAGTATGCTTGAGCAGAGAAAAGCCGAAATATTTGACGAAAGCCGAAGTGAAGCGTGGAGGACATGGAATGAAAAGTGAATGCCGCATAACTTTTGCATACGAAAATAAAGTCATTTTCAACTTTGCAAAGGACAAATTTAACGAGGCAAAAGAAACTCTGAGCGGAAAAGCGAGGTAGTAAGAGAAGAAGGATATATGGAGTGAGAAAGTATGCCAAAGAACCGAAAACTTCGATTTGCTTTTATTATTGAAAAACTTTTTTCACATTTTTGAAACCTTTATATAGACACACACACACACGCACACTCAGAAAAATATTTGGTATTTATATATAAAGTGTTATATGGCCCATAAAGTAAAGGAAGCAAATAAAATTGTTTGATAATTTGGTCTAAAAAAAGTTCTGAAATGAAAATTCCGCAACAGCAAAGCCTTACGTAAACAAATGGCGGAAAAGAAAAAGAAAAGAAAAACAAAAAGCAAATGAATAAACAAAAATCTAAATGTGAATTCACACACGCAGATTTTCGTTGCCGAAACTCGTAGTTTGCATGTGAGCGGGCGCCGCGGAAAGACGAAGGCCAGCAAGTTGCATGCTCTCCAGCAAAACGCTTTGTGCGCTGGTTGGCAACAGTTCGCTGCTTTGTAATATGGTCTTTGTTTTCATTTTAAAATTCTTTCCATGGTTTGCATCGCGCTTGATTTCAGAAAAATACTTCCGATACATACATACTCGTATGTGCGAAAGTTTGAATTTGATTATCTTTTTGTGGCATATAGTATGTAAATACTTCCGATAATGAGCAACAAAAATCCTCCTGTGTGAACCTTGTCTAAAAAATTGTGCTTGAAAGGCTCAATCTTATGAGAAAAAGTCAAAAAGTTTGGTTTGTATTATGAAAGCACACCGCAAAAGCAGCAGAAAAATAAAATATATAATGCTTCACAATCAGCTTCACCACAAGCTGTTGTCTACGCTTTCCATGAGCTATTACAAAAACTCAAATCGATTTCGGTTTACTTTCTTCGAATAACGGCAATATTGTGGCAGTTCCTGCAAATATTTTCTGGTGCGTGCAAAGACATACAGTTGCAAAGCAACGATTGGAGCACGTCGCTGCGACTTAAGGTGACTTAGCCGCCATAGTTGATAGCTGAGGTAAAATTACGTGACTTTAGCTTTGTTTGCTGCCAAGCAGTTTCAGAGTACGCATGCGAACACACACATGTATATATATATAGAAGCGAAGAAAAATAAAGAAAGCTGGCAGAACACTGTTATATACATTAGATTATCCTAGTATATTATATATTTATACGTGTGTGATTTAAAAGAAAAATTAGCTGCAGTAACCTAGCAGGTACCACAACAAACACATACTATATGCAGTTAGTTCACAGTAAAAATTTGTTATAAATTTGGGTTATGCTTATACCCTATTTTATTTGACTTCAATACAATGTCGACAGTGTACAATATAGTTGGTGAAGACATACAGAAATCCGCAGTGGAACTTCGCACACATTCACGAAAGCTTATCGTTTACGATATAAGCTCTGGCTTCAAAAATTTGATATATTTTCTCCCTTTGAAAGTGCCTTATCCTGCTTTATCCTGCTCTAACCATGCATGTGTGTGCACAGGACTTTTTCATTCAAGCGAAAGCTGCGAAAAATGTAAGTTTTTTTTGATAAAAGCACGCTTGTTGTTGCATTTAAGAATAAAAACTACAGCTGTAACCATCTATTCCATATTACTTTGAAAGGTTAGGATAAAATAAAAATTGCTTTCCAAACCTCTAGCAGCATTTTTATGAGAAGCATTGACAATCAAACATTCTCTCTCGAATGTTTCAGCTTCTATCGATGTGCTGTGAGTTGAAAAAATGTGCAACCTTTGAATTTTTTAAACACTCATTCTTCTAGTATATAAAGCATTGCCACAACGTTTCACTGAGCTACATCGCTTGGGTATCAAATCATATATCAGGCTTACCTGTGCAGCACCATACATCGCACCCAATACGCTGCACCCTTTTGCGCCCCATGTAAATGATCTATCCAACAAACAAACATGTGTAAGCGTCTACAAGCACATGTATCCATGCAGACTTAGTAGGGATTTGCATATTTGCGAAGCACACGCAGTTCTGCAGCAAGTGTGGCTGCATGCTTCCCTAGGCAACAAAAGTTAAAGTTCCAAAATCGTCTAAGGCATAGTTGGAATATTCAAAGATAAGCGCAGCGCCTTAAAGCCGAAAACTTGTTCAGTTGTGACAAGAAATTTCCACTATGTAGCAAGTTGCTATGTAAATAAATTATGTTTTAGGAAAAGTGCACAATATTTAAGCAATAAATATGTTTGGAGTTAACTGCGCAGCGACGATCTCGTGGAATTTCTTGTCGGATTGTAGCGTGCACTTCAACTTTCTCCAATGTTGATCTCAAAAGTAACATTTTGTAGTTGTTCTTTTTGAACTGGCAGTCCAAAATTTTTTGCTGAAAATGCTAGGGACTTTTTCCAGTAACAACAGCTTCGCTTTCAGTTTTTCTCTTTTCTCAAATCGCATGTCTCTGCAGTTTATTTAATAACTAATGGATGTTTCAGCTTATCCATCTTGCAGAGTTGATGAGCACACTCTGCAAATACTTGGGAATCTTTGTTGTTTATTTTGTGTGAATTGCTTTAAAACTATTCAATATTCTGCATTTTTTTCCATTTAGCTGAAAATACATTTTACATGTATATAGCAGCAAAATTTTAAGTAAAGTATAGTTGCCATAGAAACTAAAGCTTAAAAAGTACATTGTTCAATTGTAAAAATCATCGTCTTAAAATTTTTTGTTTTTCTTTTAATTACGCAAAGAGATTTCTTTTGTTTCTTGCCCAAGTGTTACTCATACGCCGTGTATATTTAATGTGTTAGAGCAAGTTCATGTGGCGTTTTCATATTCAGGCATGCAAAGGTGTGCATATTTTGAAACAAAACTAAGAGAATTTGCGTAATTCTCTTCTAATTACAACAACTAACGCAGACTTCAGTTCGCTAAATGACAACACAGCTTAAAATTGCAATGACATTTGGCTTACTGTAATCAAGCTGTCAGACTTTTATATAAGGAACATATATTCTTATGCATTGAGATTTCTCCGCTTCTTTTTGAACTGCTTATCGATCACCTTCGTTTTCACATGAAATTAAGGATATCAATCAAAAAAAAGGAAAGACTTTCATAAAAATAGTTGATATTTTAGTAAGAAACCTATGAACGTAAGGACTTCAGGCCCATCAGCCTCTTACTAAAAACTTTGTAGAGACTACTGGACTGGTATATAAGGAGGGGCATTTCGAAGGACCATTTAGCCGAAGTGCAATATGCTTATTGTAAAGACATGTTAGTGAATACTGCGATGCATACTTTCGTGGCATAGCTTGATGAAGCCATTAGGGTTAAGGAGTTCACTGTTGGGAAGGGAACCTTTTGATATAGAGAGATATTTCATAACGTCCTGCCGGAAGCAGTTGTAACTTCCCTGAGCGATCTTGGGTTGGATCAAATCTCAAACACCTTATTTGCATAATTTTAAGTGCAATTCGTTAAATGTCTCAGTTACGTTTTATGCAAATTTGAAAACGTGTTTACTTATGTAAAAGTATGTCTGTTGGTGCGTTTGCGCACAACCTTGCGCATTGGCCATGCAATGAGTACTTTACATTTTTTATGATTGTGTTGAGTGTTGACATTTTTCCAACTTACACATAGTTTACGATCTGCGACAGCGCCCAACTGCATTCAAGTATGCTTGAGCAGAGAAAAGCCGAAATATTTGACGAAAGCCGAAGTGAAGCGTGGAGGACATGGAATGAAAAGTGAATGCCGCATAACTTTTGCATACGAAAATAAAGTCATTTTCAACTTTGCAAAGGACAAATTTAACGAGGCAAAAGAAACTCTGAGCGGAAAAGCGAGGTAGTAAGAGAAGAAGGATATATGGAGTGAGAAAGTATGCCAAAGAACCGAAAACTTCGATTTGCTTTTATTATTGAAAAACTTTTTTCACATTTTTGAAACCTTTATATAGACACACACACACACGCGTGCACACTCAGAAAAATATTTGGTATTTATATATAAAGTGTTATATGGCCCATAAAGTAAAGGAAGCAAATAAAATTGTTTGATAATTTGGTCTAAAAAAAGTTCTGAAATGAAAATTCCGCAACAGCTAAAGCCTTACGTAAACAAATGGCGGAAAAAAACGAAAAGAAAAACAAAAAGCAAATGAATAAACAAAAATCTAAATGTGAATTCACACACGCAGATTTTCGTTGCCGAAACTCGTCGTTTGCATGTGAGCGGGCGCCGCGGAAAGACGAAGGCCAGCAAGTTGCATGCTCTCCAGCAAAACGCTTTGAGCACTGGTTTTCAACAGTTCGCTGCTTTGTAATATGGTCTTTGTTTTCATTTTAAAATTCTTTTCATGGTTTGCATCGCACTTGATTTCAGAAAAATACTTCCGATACATACATACTCGTATGTGCGAAAGTTTGAATTTGATTATCTTTTTGTGGCATATAGTATGTAAATACTTCCGATAATGAGCAACAAAAATCCTCCTGTGTGAGCCTTGTCTAAAAAATTGTGCTTGAAAGGCTCAATCTTATGAGAAAAAGTCAAAAAGTTTGGCTTGTATTATGAAAGCACACCGCAAAAGCAGCAAAAAAATAAAATATATAATGCTTCACAATCAGCTTCACCACAAGCTGTTGTCTACGCTTTCCATGAGCTATTACAAAAACTCAAAATCGATTTCGGTTTACTTTCTTCGAATAACGGCAATATTGTGACAGTTCCTGCAAATATTTTCTGGTGCGTGCAAAGACATACAGTTGCAAAGCAACGATTGGAGCACGTCGCTGCGACTTAAGGTGACTTAGCCGCCATAGTTGATAGCTGAGTTAAAATTACGTGACTTTTGCTTTGTTTGCTGCCAAGCAGTTTCAGAGTACGCATGCGAACACACACATGTACATATATATAGAAGCGAAGAAAAATAAAGAAAGCTGGCAGAACACTGTTATATACATTAGATTATCCTAGTATATTATATATTTATACGTGTGTGATTTAAAAGAAAAATTAGCTGCAGTAACCTAGCAGGTACCACAACAAACACATACTATATGCAGTTAGTTCACAGTAAAAATTTGTTATAAATTTGGGTTATGCTTATACCCTATTTTATTTGACTTCAATACAATGTCGACAGTGTACAATATAGTTGGTGAAGACATACAGAAATCCGCAGTGGAACTTCGCACACATTCACGAAAGCTTATCGTTTACGATATAAGCTCTGGCTTCAAAAATTTGATATATTTTCTCCCTTTGAAAGTGCCTTATCCTGCTTTATCCTGCTCTAACCATGCATGTGTGTGCACAGGACTTTTTCATTCAAGCGAAAGCTGCGAAAAATGTAAGTTTTTTTTGATAAAAGCACGCTTGTTGTTGCATTTAAGAATAAAAACTACAGCTGTAACCATCTATTCCATATTACTTTGAAAGGTTAGGATAAAATAAAAATTGCTTTCCAAACCTCTAGCAGCATTTTTATGAGAAGCATTGACAATCAAACATTCTCTCTCGAATGTTTCAGCTTCTATCGATGTGCTGTGAGTTGAAAAAATGTGCAACCTTTGAATTTTTTAAACACTCATTCTTCTAGTATATAAAGCATTGCCACAACGTTTCACTGAGCTACATCGCTTGGGTATCAAATCATATATCAGGCTTACCTGTGCAGCACCATACATCGCACCCAATACGCTGCACCCTTTTGCGCCCCATGTAAATGATCTATCCAACAAACAAACATGTGTAAGCGTCTACAAGCACATGTATCCATGCAGACTTAGTAGGGATTTGCATATTTGCGAAGCACACGCAGTTCTGCAGCAAGTGTGGCTGCATGCTTCCCTAGGCAACAAAAGTTAAAGTTCCAAAATCGTCTAAGGCATAGTTGGAATATTCAAAGATAAGCGCAGCGCCTTAAAGCCGAAAACTTGTTCAGTTGTGACAAGAAATTTCCACTATGTAGCAAGTTGCTATGTAAATAAATTATGTTTTAGGAAAAGTGCACAATATTTAAGCAATAAATATGTTTGGAGTTAACTGCGCAGCGACGATCTCGTGGAATTTCTTGTCGGATTGTAGCGTGCACTTCAACTTTCTCCAATGTTGATCTCAAAAGTAACATTTTGTAGTTGTTCTTTTTGAACTGGCAGTCCAAAATTTTTTGCTGAAAATGCTAGGGACTTTTTCCAGTAACAACAGCTTCGCTTTCAGTTTTTCTCTTTTCTCAAATCGCATGTCTCTGCAGTTTATTTAATAACTAATGGATGTTTCAGCTTATCCATCTTGCAGAGTTGATGAGCACACTCTGCAAATACTTGGGAATCTTTGTTGTTTATTTTGTGTGAATTGCTTTAAAACTATTCAATATTCTGCATTTTTTTCCATTTAGCTGAAAATACATTTTACATGTATATAGCAGCAAAATTTTAAGTAAAGTATAGTTGCCATAGAAACTAAAGCTTAAAAAGTACATTGTTCAATTGTAAAAATCATCGTCTTAAAATTTTTTGTTTTTCTTTTAATTACGCAAAGAGATTTCTTTTGTTTCTTGCCCAAGTGTTACTCATACGCCGTGTATATTTAATGTGTTAGAGCAAGTTCATGTGGCGTTTTCATATTCAGGCATGCAAAGGTGTGCATATTTTGAAACAAAACTAAGAGAATTTGCGTAATTCTCTTCTAATTACAACAACTAACGCAGACTTCAGTTCGCTAAATGACAACACAGCTTAAAATTGCAATGACATTTGGCTTACTGTAATCAAGCTGTCAGACTTTTATATAAGGAACATATATTCTTATGCATTGAGATTTCTCCGCTTCTTTTTGAACTGCTTATCGATCACCTTCGTTTTCACATGAAATTAAGGATATCAATCAAAAAAAAGGAAAGACTTTCATAAAAATAGTTGATATTTTAGTAAGAAACCTATGAACGTAAGGACTTCAGGCCCATCAGCCTCTTACTAAAAACTTTGTAGAGACTACTGGACTGGTATATAAGGAGGGGCATTTCGAAGGACCATTTAGCCGAAGTGCAATATGCTTATTGTAAAGACATGTTAGTGAATACTGCGATGCATACTTTCGTGGCATAGCTTGATGAAGCCATTAGGGTTAAGGAGTTCACTGTTGGGAAGGGAACCTTTTGATATAGAGAGATATTTCATAACGTCCTGCCGGAATTAGTTGTAACTTCCCTGAACGATCTTGGGTTGAATCAAATCTCTAACACCTCATTTTCAGTTTTCTGTGCGTCAAAGTGATTGAAACGGAATGGGGAATCGCCCGTGCTCGACGAAATGTGAGTAGGGGAACATTAAAAGGTGGATTTCTCTCTCTGCTCTTCTATGAATTCTGGTCATTAACGACATGCTTAAAAACTTGAGGATCGTGGTTGTCGTCAGGATATTGCCTATGCAGACGAAGTAGCGCTCATGGTCAAAGGAAAGTTCCTTAGTACCGTTTGCCAATTGACGCAGGAACCTCTCAGCGTCGTAACAAATTGGGCAGTCGTAACTGATCTCGTCATCGATCCAAATAAAATCGAGTTGGTTTTATTCGCTAGAAGATATAAGATCCCGGCTGCAGCAAATGAAAAACATCCGTCAACAACCAGCAGATACAGTGAAAGCTTTCGTGGAAACCAAACATCGAAGAGAGAGCATCGATTGCCTTGCAACGCCATTGGGGTCTTTCACCGAAAGTGGTCCTCTGGCTTTACGACATCATAATCAAGCCCGATATGTTCTGTGGAGTTTTTTGCAGGGCTCTAGAAAATACCATACTTGCATAGAAGCTCGAGAGCGTTGCTCATCAGCATGTGTGGTTCACTAAGGTCCCACGAAGCCGTTAGAGGAAAGGGGTAGTGAAGTTCTTTATGGATTATTGCAGTGCCTTCTAACACTGCCTACTTCAGAGAAGTGACCATACATTCAGATTGCATCGCGACGATGTTAACAATGCGTTCAGACCTGGTCTAAAAGTGCCTAAACACGCTACCGATAGCATCGAGTGTATTTATGATAAGACTGGTATGTGTGCCAGGCCACAGCGGAATCACAGGAGACTGTAAAGCTGATGAGCTAGCAAGAAAAGGCACCCTAGAACCATTAGAACCATTAGAATGGGAGAGGGTATATTTTTGTGTTCTACTAGAAGATTACTCGCTTACATACGCTGCCGCAAAAGGCTTTTGGTCCAAGATCGATCGTAAGAGATTTGTTTGCTCTCAACAAGGCTAGCCTCTCCCAAGTTTTGAGGCGTTTGATGAGCCATTGCCCTATTGGCGTCCACGTAGTAAGACTGGGAATTACGCCATTTGTAGAGCTGTATGAAAAAATGAGGTCGAAACAACTTAAAAATTCTTTCTTGACTGTCCCGCGTTTGAGAGGTCAAGACTTAAACACTTGGGAGTGCATACCTTCAGGTATCCCACTGAGCCACCCTGTGTAAATTTATATTGGCTACTAAAAACATTTTCCTAATCTATAACCTGATATAACGGGAGATACACAATATCTAGTTTCTACATACAAATTTGTTCAAAGATTTCAGTAGAAATATGCTGACAATACGCTTTTATATTTTTACAGGTGGATTTTGGCTTTCAATCACTTTGCACGAATAAAATATTGGTAAGCATTGCATTACACTTTTTTATTATAAGTAATAATAATCGAAACAAAATACCTTTAAGTATGGAATCTTTCTCAATGCGTAACCAGTGTTAAATCTTAATAAATAGATGACTGGTATTCCGAAAGTGTTCGAAAGTTTGTTTTTGCTGTTTTGGTGATAAATGCCATTTCACTCTTATCACCTTTATTTGATCCTTAACTGATGTAGAGACAGAAATACCGCTTGCACGACACATAACAGTGAATAGTCGAAAGTAAACTACCGCAACTATGTTGCACAGTTAAAGAACCCTTTAGTACAGCTAAAACTACTGTTAATTCAATAGTTAGGAACACCATAAATCACACCCAACGCATTCGGTTTTCGCTTCCTTACCTATCAAATATGATTATTTTGCACCCTCCAAATCACCCTTAAAGACACTTAAAGCTACAGCGCATCATTGCCAACGCGGTTATAAAGGAGCCGGAGGCACACCTGAACTTTACGTGCATTTTATTGTTACATAACTCACAATAATCCCGGCGAACATAAACAATGACGACGAATAAAAGATAGCGAACCCGCTGAGCTGGCAGCTGAAATCACAACTTGAATTTACAGAAAGACAGACAGCTTCATGCCATGTCTTGGCGTATTCGAGTGCGGCCAAAAATCGTGAGAAAGCATAAAGCAACAATCGTGAAGCATGAAAATTGTGTGATAAGTAAAAATTGTTGCTTTTCTTGTTGCTGTGAGTTTAACATTTTCATTTTGAGCGCGCGAATTTCTTACTGATTTCCGCAGATCATTCAACAGTGATTTGCAATATTGCTGAAGCATACTTTTATGCGCGCCCGGGTACTTGTATGGCTTGGATGGGGAACATTGTGTATGCGTGTGTAAAACAATGTGTGTGTGAGAGAATATTTGTTTGTTCGGTTGGTGGGAGTTTTTCTGCAGTTTCTGTATGTTTCTCTGTTATTCTTGATAGGTATTTCAAGTGCAGCTCGCTGAGTGCTTAACTGTCATTCTGTGCGGGTTTCGAATGCAGGACGGGATTTTTAGTAATATTTAACATTACCGTTTTCAAAATAATATTCCAAATTTTATTGTTGTTGTGGCTTAAGAACGTGCAGTATGTATTTCATCTCCTTTCATATTTCCTTAACTTGTTGTGGACAGTTTGCATGAGTCCGCTGATATTGATACCGTCGTTATAACACTTATTTACTGTTAATATATCTTTAACTCCCGTAAGTTTCAAATAAGCACTGCGAAGCACAGCTGAGGCATTACGCAGCTATTTCAAGTGATAATTATGTTGAAATGTACTTAAATCTCCGCGCTACAATCAGTAAATGACGCTAGATATGATGACGCGGCTGTTTGTGGATGCTTCGATTTCTTAACAATATTCTTGTTGTTGTTGCAGAAGTATAACCAGGTTTACTCTTCGTTGGAAACTTTCTTACATTTTGCTTTGTTCCCTGTACACTCTTCTTCGGCTGCTACAACTTATGCTGTGGTTGACACATTGCAACTGCAGCCAACATGCGGACTCAAGGTGAGAGGCAACCAGCGCTGTGGAAAGTAATGTCGCAACTTCCGAGTGCCATCAGCGATGACTGTTTGGAGACTGTTTTGCTATGACTTTGATAACTTTTTAATTAATTTAAGCGACTTTGCTGTGAAATAAAAGTGATCTGAGTGAGATTGTAAGCTAAGCCAGGTAGATAAAGTGGCGGCCGCAAGTGAAGGGATGCGAGCGGAAAGATGGGGAAAAGAACGCAACTTTATTGAGTAAATATTCAATTTTATATCGAAAATGTTACGTTAAACAGAAGCGGATGTGCAAAAAATTCGTATACGAGCAGAGAAGAGTTAATAATATGTCAAAAATGTCGGATAGGCACATGAAGAAGACAACAAGCATATCATTCAGGAGAAGAGCTTTCTTAATCAACACAATTCACAGCGGTATCGCTGGCAACTGCAAAGCTCCGCTCAAGTCGGAATGGGATCAAGTTGGATTAGTTTAGCTAGGAATAAAATGTAGGAAGAGTTTTCCGCAAAGAGCTCTCCGTTAACCTTAGCTTTAGGCGATCGGATCAACGTAGTGTTTTTCGGCAGAAATGGCTGCTATCAAGGTGGCATTAGACGTACTACGAAGTGTCGATTCTTTCAAGGAGGTGGCTATTCACTTCAAATAGAGCGGTAATACTTGCGACGAGCTCCCTAACTCTTCGGCCAAAGCTAGTCAGTGAGTGTTTGTCCTCACTATCAAGCTGGTTCATCATCAGAATCATTTGCATGCCAGGTCGCAGCGCAATCATGGCGTGCGCTTAGCAGATATTGGCCAAAGACCTGGCTTATGTCAATAATTTCACGATGGTCAGTTTTATTTTACTCGAAGGACTATTTGGAACCAACATCAAATACCAATGCCAAATTTATGAGGCTCCTGATAATGATGACGTACTGTAAATGAGTTAAATGTTTTTACTTTGACAAATGTTCAACTTCGGCTGACGTATTTCCTGTATGTTTGTATATAATATATGTATGTATATGTGTATGTACAGCTGTTCATTGAAATAGTAGTGCAGATGACCTGTATGTTTTGGATGGACAAATTCTGTTATAGAGACCAATATGAAATAGCAGTGTAATTGACTTTGTTATACTAAATAATAGTTTGGTATTGTCCTAATACTTTGTAGTGTATCCTTTATTGGTTATTACAGCCTCTCACATGCGTGGCATGGAGTGGACCAAGTCCTGGCAACGCTTGAGGGGAATCTGCACCCATTTCTCTTGAACAACCAGCCAAAGCTGCGGTTAAGAAGACGGGAATTGCTTTGAAACAAAGTTTTGACATTTCCTCGCGGGAATTGTGCGGGAATTGCGCTGGCCATGGCACCATATCGATTCTTTCTTGGCTGAGATAATTTTTAACCAGCTTGCTGGTGTCTTTTGGATCGTTAATCTGCTGATATGCCTATTTAAGGGCATATTCTAACTGGCTATGACAGCATAAAATTCTTATAATCTCCACGTACATATTTTGATCCTTGATCCTATCGATCACATGTATTGGGCGCACACCTCTATGGGAAAAACTGCCCCATATTAAAATTTTAAAGCCACCGTTCTTTATGTTTTGACGGATAATTTGGAATATATATTCTGTGTTTGGGGGTCGACGGGTATACTGTCTAGAGCCTGCTCCACAAAACAAGACCATTTTTGACTCATCTGTTCAAAGAATATTGCGCCATTTTGATATTGGCCAGTTTAAATGGCTTTTGGCAAACTAAAACCGGGCTTTGATATGTCTTTGACTAAGTAAAGGCACCTTTTGTGGGCCTCGCTCATTCAAATTTTCATTCATCAGTCGTTGTCTATTGGTTACGTCGCTGATCCTCACCTTCAGCTCCGCTTTTATTTTCCTAGAGAATGCCAAAGGATTGTTTTTACTGCAGCACACTATGCGTCGGTTCTCTAAATTTATAGTTTTGCGTAGGGCACCACGTTTTTCAGGATTAAATTTATAACTTCTGGCATTGTATACCATCTTGGCAGAACATTTTAAACGATTTTGTATTTATTTCTATGTTTTCCCCTTATTTCTAAGCTCAAAGATCAAAAGCCTTTCTTCCTTGGAGCAGTGAGGTCCTTTCCCAACTAAAGTTTACATTTTTTCATAAACTTAAACTTAATCAAATCTATATTTTTATATTAAACATTTTATCGGAACTTTTCGTTGAGAAAAATTTAAAACTGCTATTTCAGTGAACAGCCAAAAAGTTGTGGATGCTCGCAAAAATATCAAAAAAATGCACCAAACACATCAAATCTAACGGGGTTTTTAGTTTTTTTATTCTCTGAATTCCATTTTATACATTAAAAGCAATGTGCAAGAGATCAACTAACAAAGAGGAATATGCAAAAAAAACCGTTATATATCATGGCTCCTCTTGCACTGCTATTTCAATGAACACAGCTGTATGTATGTATGTACGTACTTATGTACATATGTGTGTGTGTGTTTATGTCATTTTAGAACTTCCATTAGAAAACGATAACTTCCTTATGGCAGTATGTCTTTTCCTTTGCAAGTCACATATAAATCCCACACAATTACAGCAAAAGCGGAAGAAAATTTCGAAAATCATGCCATTACGATAAACATGCCAAATCGCAATCAGAATAACAGCTTCACAGTAACGAAGCGCAAACGCAGATGGAAACCAAAAATGGAATGAAATGTTGTAAGTCAGTAGAGCAGCCGCTCAAAGAGTGGCTGAGTCATCTCAATTCCAGGAAGAGCTGTAATTGCCAGATTTATGAAAGCCCAGCATATGAAATTTTGCTCGCTGAAATGAATAAGCATAAATATGTCATTACATCTTAATCGTCTCTGTCTGAGTTCAATTAATTTCACATTTAATTATATGGATTTTATCTGCAATTGTGTGTGCGTACTGTACAGTCAAAAAGTAAAAGTAGTACCTAAATTAATGTTTAAAGTAAATCTATATATAGAGAAAACCAGAAAAAATATTGAAGGTGACTGTAAAACCCTTCATAAAGACAAAATTCTCCTTTCGTGAACTTGATTACGGTGGAGCAGTTTGTATGGCAGCTATGTATATGCTATAATGATTCGATCTACACAATTTTTCTGGATATTACACTACTGCTTTAGACAATAATCCATGTCAAATTTAGTAAAGATATCTCTTCAAATGAAAAAGTTCTACATGCAAGCAATTGATTCTGATTGTTCAGTTTATATGGCAGCTATATGCTATTCACACCGCTTACGCGATTATAGCCGAGTTAACAACAGCGCGCCAGTCGTTTCTTCTTTTCGCTATGTGGCGCATATTGGATATTCCAAGCGTAGCCAGGTCCTTCTCCACCTGGTCCTTCCAACGGAGTGGAGGTCTTCCTCTTCCTCTGCTTCCTCTGGCGGGTACAGCGTCGAATACTTTCAGAGCTGGATTGTTTTCGTCCATTAGGACAACATGACCTAGCCGGCGCAGCGACATTCATCGTGGCCAACGCGCAAAGGACCATAAATCTTTCGCAGAACTTTTCTCCCGGAAACTAGCAACGTCGACTTTTAAGGAGTTACATTTCTTCAAGTAAAAACTAGAAATTTTTCAAAAATTCTTTTGTTACAAGAATGCTAGTAGCAAAGAAATTCTGAAATTTTTGAAAAAAAAAAAATATTTTGAACTCAGCCACTGCGAGTGAAGAAATTGGTTTTTAAGGCAAAACCTTAAAACTTGAACGAAGGGAAAAACTGAAAATTGGATTTTTGGCAGACATTTTTCCAAAACAATTAAAATTTCAGTGAAAATTTCGCTAAAATCTTTTTCAAATAGTTGTAATCGAAAACAGTCATTCGTACAAGTCTTTAGAATTGTATCTCAAAGAGGTGTGTAAAATTTCTTGAATATCGGTTTAATAGTTCTCGAGAAATCTTGCCGAGTTCAAAACATAGTTTCGAGAAAAAGCGTTAAGACAGCGCACCTATCCTATACTCGTGGCCACGCAAATCTTACCACTTTACTTTCTTAATTTTTTTTGGACTTTTTCGTTCGTTCGGGGTTTTCTTTAATTTTGTTTTTTTTTATGTTTTTAGTAAGTAAGGTTTAAGTAAATAATATTATCTAATTATAATTATAGTTTTTAATTTATTACGTTTAATAAGCAAAACACAAATTAGCTTTTCTGTGCTTATACAAAGCCGATTTAAATGTTTTCGAAATGATACAACGACTAAATTTCGTGTTTCAATTAAAAAATAAAATAAAAAAATAATTTTAAATATAGTGTAAATGAAATTAAATTAAAAAATAAGAATTATCATTTTTTCATCGCCTGTCAGTCTCTAACATTTCGAGCTCATTTTGTAGAGCTCACTATCTTTCAATTGATTTAACCATAACTGCATGTAATTTGTTTGTAATTTTTCATATATTTGGTTAATAACATGTTAATAATTTATTTCTAAAGAAAACATTTCTATTCCGCAAAAAGTAACGCTGTGAAGTGTAGACAAATATGCACAATATTTGAAAATTTTGAGTGGTAAGGTTTGTGTGGCCAGAGTAGCCAGCCTCGAGGCTATATCTTCGAAACTATTACTCGAATTAACTTCAAAATTAAATGCAATATTGTAGTATTTAATAAGACAATAAAAAATTGAGTTGTTGGAACTGGTAAACTCACGTAACGGCTTAAGGGAATGTTAGTTTAAAACAAAAACATGCAGCATTTTTTGTAGAGTACAAATTTTTAGGTTAGATCACCAGCTTTTCAACTTTATTGCAAAAAACCAAAAAACTTCATACTAAATATATGGAAAAAGTTAGTAATTCAATACATACGGTTAATTGAATACAACTAAACATATCGTATTGTGACCAGTAATATATATGTGTGCATATATTTTAGAGTTTTATGATGATTAATGGAGTGGTGTTGCTAATTTTGTAAGCCTAGGCCTTAATTGACATTGAAAATAATATTACGTATGTGCAATTAGCATAATTTTTTTCTGCAGTATGTGTAGTATCACCATGTTGCATACAGTTTTTTGCTCTTTGACGATGTATTCTCTCATAAAAACTTGCCGATAATTTAATTTAATTACTCTGTTTCGGGAAAAGAGTTCCCTTAGTCTAATTGTACAGATTTTGATTTACACCAATTTGGTAAGTAAAGTTGTATTAATTAAATCTTTATTAAGGCTATGACATGTAGTTATATGAAAATAAATTTAAATCAGTCTCATTAACTTTAATAGGTACATTTTACTTGACAAGCGTCTACAAAATGCAACAGCTCAGCTCATTTTCATACTCAACTTCCTCCTTACAACACGCCTCTGTTTGAGTTTCATACTACTTAATGTATAAACAAAGCAGCTTATCCCTTACACCCTCCACACACACACACACATCATCTCTGCGACTACAGCCCAGGCTTTATGCTAAACTTTACCTGCGAAATATAAAAACTGTTGAGATTGTCCTTTGCGCTCGACGCTCGACTCAGCCGCGTCCTTCAGCCTTTCTAAACTTGCACTCTGCACTAATTTCCGCGCATAAACGTCGCACAAAAAGTTGCACTACAATTTTTTTATCCATTTTGTGCTGCAATCAGCAAAGGAGCGATGGGGAATGTGGTAGCCAGGTAAATAAAGTTGCGACAGACATCGGAGGAAGGGAGACTTTTTGCGTAATTTTAATCCTTTTATTTCTTTTTGACTGAAAGACTGCATAAATGTGGTGCACGCTCGCGGAAGGGGCTGCAAGTGGGTGGAAGTGGGGGCTGGTTGTACGGCAGAAGAGGCTTTTCTATGTAAAATATGCTAATGACGTTGCCGCTGCTGAAGTGAGCAGACGCTATGTGCTATTAAGTCTGCCACGATGCGACGCTCAGTCATTTATAGTACAGAGGAAGCATAAAAATATATACAAAAATTAAAAATAAAATTGCTTAAAAATTTAAAATTGCAAAAAAGTGGATTTAGCGTTGCTGCTGCGCGTAAACTTCATTTATATCATTATTATTTTCTTTTTATGCTTTTTTGCAGCAAATTAAAAAACTTCAGCGCCAATTTGAACGAGCTGGAAATTGGCAGTGAGGTGTATGGAGCCAGCGCTTTCACCGGGCACCTGCTGCAGCGCAATTGCATGCAAACACCCAAACACCCAAACGTACAGACGAGCTTAAGTAAAGTATGAATGAGAGAAATTCGCACGCCGCGGTTGTGTGTCTGTGTGTGTGCAGGTGGCGGTTTGGTCTGACTGTTCTGCAGAGTTAAATGAATTCGTGCAAAAAATGGCATAAGCAAAACAAGAACAAAAACGGCGGCGCATATTAGAATTAAAGCGGCAGCTAAAAGTGGTATCCGTCCCTATTTGTGTTTGTATGTGTGTACGTATAGATGTATTACTTTACAGAAATTCAAAGCAAAGCAATGCGCGCAAAACGGGATTATGCGCGTCTACTTGCGGCTTAAGTATAATACGCTTTGTGCGCGATACGCTCGGCTGGCTGACGCCGTTGTAAAGCAAGTCGTTTTGCAAATCTGTGATATTGAAGCTGTGTTGCTTGGCGCCCGTACAACCTTTTGAAGTTGACGTTTGCGGCAAAAAATGCGCAACGCGTAGTTAGAAGTTCAACTGAAATTGCAGTTATGTGTTTAAACATACTGCACTACTTCAGCGATTGTTACCCACACTCTAGTCTATTATTTCGGCACTTAACTGTTGACGCGTCGACGTAATAACCGTAATAACGGTTAGACCAGGAAGTGAATGAAACATGTTTAGAGCAATTTTTGTCCTTGAATAGCGGTAAATGGGCTGGAGCGTAGTTCTTGAGACGGAACTACTCAGCCTAGCGGTGAGATGCTGCAACAGGGAAATTTCTTAATACTGTAGGCAAAAAATAGTAAGACTTTTGCTTGTCGCGAGCAAGTGTTTTGATTGGTACATACTACG
Organism: Bactrocera correcta; assembly: GCA_027475135.1. Lineage (NCBI taxonomy): Eukaryota > Metazoa > Arthropoda > Insecta > Diptera > Tephritidae > Bactrocera > Bactrocera correcta. Next base: position 49,545,999 of record CM050323.1, read on the forward strand.
TCCAGGACGGCCATCAACATCAACTGATGATCAACACGTCAATAAAATAAATGAATTACAATTTAAGAATCGACAATTAAAAATTGGACATTTTAATGACATCGTTGAAATATCGGAAGAATCAATGAAAACCATTGCAGATTTGAAGATCATTTGGGCCTAAAAAAACTAAACGCACGCAGTTCCAAAATCACTCAATTTTTCCGAAAACGAGCGGTGAGTTATCGCCTGTGAAACAATTTTTTCCCTGACTACTAGAATGCCTGAAGTTCTGCTTTCTCCAGACTGGACAAGGAAGCAAAACAAATGGGTCTGGCAGTGAACGAGGGCAAGACGAAATATTCTGTCATCAAACAAACAGTCGTCGCACTCGCGACTTGGCACTCACGTCACTGTTGACAGTCATAACTTTGAAGTTGTAGATAATTTCGTGTATCTTGGAACCAGCTATTAACACCACCAACAATGTCAGCCTAGATATCCAACGCAGGATAACTCTTGCCAACAGGTGCTACTTCGGTCTGAGTGGGCAATTGAGAAGCAAAGTCCTCTCTCGACAAACGAAAACCAAACTCTATAAGTCGCTATAATTCCCGTCCTGCTATATGGTGAAGATCGCTTGGACGATGTCAACAACGCGATGAGTCGACGTTGCGAGTTTTCGAAAGAAAAGTCTGCGAAAGATTTATGGTCCTTTGCGGTTGGCCACGGCGATGGAACGATGAGCTGTACAAGATGTACGACGACATTGACAATTAAATGACAGCAGCTACACTGGTCATGTTGTCAGGATGAACGAAAACACTCCAGCTCTGAAAGTATTCGACGCTGTACCAGCCGGGGGAAGCAGAGGAAGAGGAAGACCTCCACTCGTTGGAAGGACCTGGCTTCGCTTGGAATATCCAATTGGCGCCACATAGCGAAAAGAAGAAATGACTGGCACGCGGTTGTTAACTCGCTATAATCGCGTAAGCGGTGTCTACGCCAAAAAAGAAGAAGAATGTCTGAAACGTATTACTACTAGCAATGAGTTTTGAATCTATGCTCACGACCCGGAAACAGACGATCAGTCGGTCGAATATGGTGGAAAAGGTGAGCCAAAGCCGAAAACCCACGTTAAAGCAGGTCGAAAATCAAGGTTATGTTGACGGTTTTCTTCGATTATTGTTGGGTGGAGTCCTCCAAATTCCTTCCGACTGCCAAACTGTTAATAAAGAATACTATTTGAGTACTGTGCGTCGTTTACGTGAAGCTATACGTAAAAGAGGCTGGAATTATGGGCCGAGAACTGTTGCTTTTTGTAATACGGTAATAAACCGTCGTCTACTGCATAGATTCTCCCTGAGTTTTTCGCCAAATTTTCAACTAATATCGTGCCGAAACCACCATAAGCGCCTGATTTAGATCCGTGTGACTTTTGGCTATACAGCAAACTCAAAAGATCGCTGCGAGGAAACCGTTTTGAGTCAATTAAACCCCCAAGGGATCCAGAAAAACAGGACGTGAGTGAAGGAAAAAAATTATTATGTACCATATTGTTAATGAGAGCACAGCAATATGGACAAATATCATAAAAAACTTCGTGTTGTAAAACGGTGTTTACCAGTGTAATTTGTAAGGGTAATGTCTTTATTATTGTTACAGGAGGATTATTTGCCTTACAAAGTCTTTCATGAAGTTCCTTTAAATCATATTCCTTAGTACATTGTTTGTTTATCACGTCACTATGGCATTATAAACGATTTGTATGTCAAAGACATTTCTATAACCCAACTGAAGCCCTTACAAACAAAACACTTGTGTAAAATGTGTAACGGAATATTTTCCGCCGTCAACTGTGTGATTGTATGTTTATTTGTCAGTATTGGCAAATATTTGGCACATTGAAATCAAAATGAAATACCAACATCACAATATCGGCGACATTTAATGCGATAAGCGCGCTCACTAATCTCACCCTGAAACCCGATTTGTCTGCGCCTTACGCGCTTGATTGCCTGCCTAAAGCAAATAAACTCAGCAGTCACCTTTTGTACGCGCACGCCAAATGCCACACCCACAAACACCGTTATTCGTATATTTTCATCAGTCAAATTTGCATTCATCCTTTGAAAACGAACGATTTGCTGTTGCGCGAATTTATTACAAAGCAATATAGAGTAGGTACACATACATATGTATATAGTAGAAACCTTATCCGATGCTTAAACAGCCGATTAAATTTCAAAGTGTCACCGAGCACACGTAACCTTTGTGTGACTCTCTGCTACCTGAGTACAAAAATCGATATCCAAATGTATGTGTGTCTTTACTCATATTTAGTTGCCTGTCGCCTGTCGCCTCTCACCTGTCTCCTGTATCCAGTCCCCCCTAACAACTTGAACTTTGGCCCTCTATTCGCAATATTCATGCGGCATTTGGCTTTGTTCGGTAATTCGATCGCCCGCATTTGCTCATCCTTTCCTTTATGCTTGCCGAAATAATTTCAATTTATTGCCTCACCTGCCTGTCACTTCGACTTACCGTTTTATTTATTCATACAGATCGTCTCCCCTTCCAGCACACAACACCCTCAAAAACTATCGTAAAAAAGTCAGAAGTCTGAATTTGCTTGGGTCGGCGAAAATTTAATCGAATCACTGAAATTCAATTTAAAGCGCGTTTTATAGATTTCGATTAATTTATAGGACAGAAAGTTAAGACAGATAAAAGTGCTTTTTCGGCATTTGAGGATGAGATGATTTGAATACGCTGGATTACGTGGCTACTAGAATTGGTACGGGAGTTTATAGGCTTTCAATAATTCAAAGCTAAACCATGAATAAGGATAGTATTTGAGAAGTTCTAACTTTTCCAATTTTAGACCTTAGAATAAAAGAGTTTTGTTGCAAAAAGTGTTATTCAATTATAGCGGAATAGTAGTTCACAACTCGGAAAATAAAAAATAATTAAAAAATTTTCAGCAATTCATTATTCAAAATAAACTAAAAGTCTATATTAAGCGACTAAATAAGAATCACGCAAGTCAAAAATTATAAAACATAAATCATCAGCATTAATCGTTAAGCCATAATCAGTATTCATTAATGATAAGTCATTAAACCTATATCTTACATCCTAAATCTTAAATCATAAATCTTCAATTATAAATTATAATTTCCAAGTCAAAAGTCACCATCTTTTATTGCTCTTTAATAACTTTAAATTTTCAAAATAAGAAATAATTAGGCATAAATCATTATCATTAATGTTAATATTTATTCATTATCATAGATCATTAATCCTAAATCTTTCATCGTAATTTTTAAATTCTATCCAATCCTAATCGATATATCCCAAATCATAAATCATAAGGACTCATCATTAATGACTTTTCACCATTCATACATCATAAAAAATATCATACATCATCATTATCATTAATCAATAATCAATAATCGTATATAATAATACATCAATCAGAAATCATAAGTTATAAATCGTTAATCTTTTCATTAATCAATAATCAATAACTCTAAATCAGTAAATATAAATCATAAACCATCAATTACAAATCATGAAACAAAAGCAAAGATCAGAATTAATTAATCATTAATCATAATTCATAAATCAAAAATCATTAGTCATAAATCACTAATCATTAACCATTAATCATAAATCTTAAAAAATTAATCATTACGATTATTAATCAATAATCATAAATAATAAAACATTAATCAAAAATCAGAAATCATAAGTCATAAGTCATAAATCGTTAATCAGTTTCATTAATCAATAATCAATAACTGTAAATCTGAAAATATAAAACGTAAGTTTTAAATATAAAAAATTTTTATAATTAATCATTAGTCATAATTCATAAATCACTAATCATAAATTACTAATCGTTAATCATTAATAATAAATCTTTAAACATAAATCATTATCATCATTAATCGTTGTTAATCATTAATTATAAATCATAAATAAATAAAATATAAATCATGAAATCTAAGCAAGCAAATTATCTTTTGCCTTTATATAATATACTTAAGTTATTGTGAAAATCAATATTTTTTCACATTTGGGCTACAAACTAATTCTTAAGCGAATTAATCAGCGACTATAAGTCACTAATTATTTAAAATCACAAATTATTAATCACCAATCATGTAACATATAAAAACACAAATCACTTAATATGAGTCTTGCATACGCGGTCCCCATCCCACGGTCATCATAAAATATATAACTAATCAGAAGTTATAAATCATTATTCATAAATCATAAAATAAATAAAAATATTAATCACTAAACCAAAATTGATATCTTTTAATCATAAACTAGCAATCATTGCTAATAACAACACATACAAAATATGTAGTTCAAGCCATTAAGTTATTGCCTGCTTTCCAATATATTTATTCATTTCTTAGGAACAATCATTCATATGCTTTTCACTTTATTTTCTTTGGGAAAATGTAAGTTTTCCTAAAACTAACACCAGCTAAATAGCTGCGGGCTGACACGTTTTCACGCACCAACATCAAATTGAGCCCGCCCAGCCATAGCCGGTAATTCATAGTATTATGCACATGCTCATACACAACAATATGTATGTGTGTGCGAGTGATTGCCTACTGATTGCCCTCCATTTGCCGGCCGTCTGTTGGTTTTTAACGCACCTTCATAACAGCAAAATAGCTCCTGGAAGCGTAAACACATCCCTGCACGCTCGATTGCGCTGCGAAAATACGTAAAGTAATTTAGCTTATGCTATATATTTAGTTGCCTATGTGAAGCCTTACACATACATATGTATGTATTATATATGATTTAAGCTTATTTGTTGGTGTTACAAATAATCCTTCCATCTGCCTGCAATAGCACAGGCATTGATAAGCACACTTTGCTGTACGAGTTGGCAGCTTTCCTTTACTTACATACATACATATACAAATATATGTGCGCATCGTAGAGAACATTACATCAATATAGGTGTCTTCGTACAAGTTTTGTATGGGGATGCAGTAAAGTAGACTCGTGTGGAGAGGAAATGTTGATTATTGGACTGTATTGGTGAAAAGAGCACAAATTCATTATGTACTCAGCACGTGTTTACATGTGTATTAGAGTGGCATAGAGTATGTGTGCGTGTATGTGTGTGCAATGGTCAACTGTCAGTGTTATTGCTTTCTCCATTATTCTCCATGCAAATACACAGATGTTATTGTTGTTTTTGGTGTCAATCAATTCTGCTTACAAAGAATATACATATAAATATATGTATAGCTATACAGCTGTTTATATGTATATTCCCAGTTTGTCCAATAATGCTTAGCGCACTTACTGCTTTGATATCTAATTTTGTTGCTCATACGCCACGTAGGCCGACAATATCAGCAGCGCTCTTCTTGAATGACTTCCGTTAGTTGGGTGTTGCTGTTATTGTTGTTTTCATTGCGCCCTTATGTATGCTGGCCTTACTGTTGTTGTTTCTATTGTTATTCTAAATGTTTTATTATTAACATAACACACAGAAGATTTTTTCTGTTTATGGCATATGCCCACTCTAATCCTAAGAACACTTACTCGTACTTCCAGCTTTTGTTTTTGAAGTACCTCTAGTATATATGTATTCATGTGTGTGCATGTATGTTTGTAGGTTTTAGCTATTGTTTGTTGCTTAGTTGTTGTTTATTTATTTTAGGTGTTGTGCTAACCCTAGCGTCGTGCTGTTATTGGTGTCGCCTTTGATCCTATTCATAGCTGTCATTTGATTGCCCAGCCACATTGTCACATGCTGTGCGCTCTGTTTACCTGCGATAGGAAAATCTATTGTTAGATCACGTCCTGTAAAATTTTGCGTTTATTTTGTTGTTGAAAGAGGCTCATCATTTTGAATGAGTTCCAATCTCCAGTGCTGCGATAAGCGAAGGGTTTATAAATAATTTTTTTATATAAATTTTCTTAAGTTTTCATTTTCCATGTAAAGGTCTTTGCGCTTCTATATAGTATTTTTTCTTGAAAGACTATACGAGTGCTTTTAAGTAGATCTACACGAGTTCATCAGTTTTTTTTGAAGAAAACTTAGAAATGAGATTTAAAACTAAGGAAAACTGCTTTTCAAACGAGCTTAAATGAAATGAGACATCATGAGACCAAACTGGCTAACTTGGTGACCGTATAAAATGTACACTATTAGCATAAAATTGAAAGGTTGAAAACATTGCTTATTTTGGCTTTCTGCGGTGAGTCTGTCTTAAACTTTAGATGAAGAAATCCAAAAAAATATCCAAAAGAATGTTGTACCTTAGTAAACTATTAACAAATTTGATGTTTACGCTAACTTGGTACTTATTATTAAAGTGAGTTAGAAGCAAGAATTCATGCCATATTTTTCTACAAAGCTCACGCAGAGAGAGAAGAGTGTTCAGACTCGGATTTGAAATACTTGGTCTAAGACCGGAAGTCGTGAGCTGCCCACTTTCAAGTATGAAACTTCAACGCATGGTTCCATCATTCAGATGGCCAACTTTATTTATATTATATGCTAGGGTGAGTAAAAAAATCGAATTTTTTTCTTTGAGTTGATGCTCTGAAATATAGATCTCTAATTTTTTATTTATTATTATTTTTTTTTTGTTTTTTGGTTGATTTTTTACAAGATATCCCTTTAAATACTTAACTTAAGCGAAAAAATTTTTTTTTTTAAACCAGTAAATTTCCCATCTAACTATGAATTTTGCAATGATAAAATTCGTATGAAAAAAATATTGCCCTAAATTAGACCAACTTTCAACCGTTAGTATCGGTTTGGTTTCTGAAAAAATATTAAATGATAATTTTGTAGAGTGTTAAATTTTCGTTCAAAATTAATGAAACGAGATATTTTTTAATTAATTGGGTGTGGGATATGAATTTGTATAGCTGATATTAAACAAAAATGAAAAAGCTGTAAGGCGGAGGAGTTCTCGTTTCAATTAAGAGCTCATGTTGGGAGAGATTTTCGTAGGTGTGCCTAAAACCGTATTTTCCAGAGTACTACACGAAAAAGAATATTCGTTTTTCAGCCACCCTTATATATAGCGAATATTTAACTGCCTGTTAAGAACGAGGCAAATTATCTGATCAATCTATATATCTTAGCACGAAAACGTCCTTCTTCTTCATCTGCAAACATTCAAAATATAAATTAAAGGTAAGTTCAGTGTTCCTTTTCTAATTAAAATTAACGCAATTAACCAAGGGACACTTTTGATCAAATTTTATTTAAATTTTACACTCACTATTACAATTGAGAGAAATTATAAAAGCGTCTTTAAGGCTTTAAAGCCAGTACCTAAATATTAAGCGTTATACATAGAATATTTACTTTGAATTAGCAGCCAATCGGTAACTTAATCCACTTTGAGAATTAATTTAAAATCTCCACGAAATTATTATATAAAAACTGTGTAAACAACCTTTTCTTTCCGCCGGATGGGGATATCATTTTTATTTGAACTAAACAACTCAGGCAGAGCTTGTTAATCTAATTATTCCGATATGGCGTGCAATTTCAAAAGCAACAAAAAAAAAAAAAACAACAAATGAAATACCCAGATTTTTTGAATTTTTTGCTTTGAGTCAGTGAATAATTGCCAGGACACATTTCAATTGTCTACCAACTGCGTGCACTGATATATTCGCACCGTTATTGTTGTGTGTGTGCGTGTGCATGTATGTACTGTGTTGTGTAAGTATAGGGCGGCATAATTCATTGTATTGTTTACAATGTCCACTTCAATTTGCAAGATGAATGGGTTAAGATTGTCATTTGCTGTGAACAAATGGATGTAAGGCGAAAAGGAAGCGCACAGGAAGGAAGCCAGCAGGATGTCGGCGCACAGCACTCCGCCTGCGCGCAGACAAGTAGGCGGTGCGTAAACAAAGCTAAAACATCCTGTTTTACCTTCTTTTGCATTGGCACGGACCTCAATTGTTCCTCAATTTCTATTATGATTATTTCTTTTGGCAGCGCCATCGCATAAACACACACACACACACTTACCCACTTACACTCACACAATTGTGTATATAAATAATAACAGACAGACATTTGTGTTTCCATTGGCACAAAGTACAAAATACAGAGTATAAATACAAATACAATGCAACCGCCCAGCGTCTTCCAATATATCATTGTTGTCACAATGGTGTTTTCATTCGGATATGATTTTTTTTCTTTTTTTCCTTATTTCGCCATTTTCTTACTTTTCCCTTTGCTTACATTCTACTTTCATTGCAGTGCCAATTTGTTTGTTGTGTATTTACTGGTGTTTGCAAGTGCTCACGCTGCTATCTGTCTTGCTGATTCTGTGCGCTTCTTTCCCGTAATTGTATTTGTGTTTCGGCTTGTAGTTACTGCTGATTTTATTGTTGCTCTTCGTTTACTCCCTTTTGTTATCCTGTGCAAATTTTGTGCTCTTGTTCGCTTCTAATCCCCTAAATTGTCGTAAAACACAAATAAATTAAGCGACCCCCCAATAAGTTTGCATGTGCCAACATAACTTCCATATTTATGGTTTTAGGTGTATTTGCCCGTAGGTATGTATGTTAGAACGTATGTTTATCGTGTGTATTGGTCAATACTTCTGTACACTTCCATTGGCGATTGTCAATTGCAGAAAAATATGAACTATTATGGCACACTTTATTGACTTAGGATTTATCTAAGAAATTGCTTCGACTAAAGCATGAGAACATGTATGCTAGGGAGAAGTAAGATTGTAAATAAAATGTTTAAATGTATTTAAAGTATTAATATGCCATTGAAAATTTGTATTAAAAATTTTTAAATTCAAAGATCAGATAATGAGTGTAAAATGTTGCTCATACGCACTGTCTGTCCCTCATATATTACTGTAAATTATTTGCTTACTTACCTATAAGATTTTCAGCTGTAAGTGCGCAATACAGCTATGCAAGGATTGCAGCAGAACATATTTCAATCATAGCTTAAAAATATAGAGTCAAAAGTTACTCATACGCACTGTATTACCCATTATATTTGAATGCGCATTCTACTTTTTATACTTTTGTGCAGTTTTCATTGAAATCTGACTTCTGCCTTTTTTCAATCTACATAAAAACGCTTTGAAATTTTTATGCTAGTTTTAAGTCCTTAAAAAAATGTGTACAGATCCGCTACTTCTAAACATACTACACATACTTGTACTATATATTCAAGCCGGAAAATTCGCTGGAACTGCTACTTTTTACAATTTTTATTTTTGTTGATAAAACATGAGACAGCGTATTAAATATAAGGTTTTGAGGATTTTTAATGATTATGTCTTTTCAATTATATTTATTTGAATACTTGCAAAGGAACCGAAATGCTACTTTTAGTTTACATTAACAGAAGAATTGCTTTTCACTGCAATATTTTCCACTTATCGTAGCAAATCAGTTTTAATATATTCGTTTGATTCAAATCCTGTATCCTTACAATATTTTTTATACTCTCAATACCTAAAATAAACTGCTGCTTCTTGCATTTCTTCTACTTATTTAGCACAATACCATAATATTATCCTATTTTTATTTGTTGTTATCCTATCTTCGATTTTGTATATGTGCATTTATTTATTGTGCCCATGAATGGTGTTTCAGGCTCGTTTTCACATTATGCCATTTTACACACACGCACACACACATACATATATATATCTGCGTGTTCAAGGCGCTGCTTGTCTGCGCTCTTGGCAATGTTGACAACAATGCTTTTGTTGCTGTTCTATTTAGTTTACATTCGTTCGCCAGCTGATACAGCTGCTGCTGCAACCGCTGCTGGCGCAGTTTGAGATAAATGTTGTGAATTCGTTTCAGCACTGCAGCATCTTCAGGCTTCAATGGCTGTGCTGCTTATTTCTCATCTTCTTCTTGTGTTTCTTTCCTTTCTTTTATTGTTCGCAGTAAGATGCTGTATTTTGATTGTGAATTGAACTGATGTTGATTGTGGTTCTTTGTTGTTTTTTATTTTATTTTTTATTTATTTTTTTTGCTTTTTCAGTTTTTTACTTTTTTCTTAATTTTTCTTGCTTCTCCATTTAGTTGTCATTGCCAGATTTCGTTATTTTTTTGTACAAGCATTTTTTCTTGCGCTATGCTTTCATGTTTTCTGGTCCCATTTTGCATTTGCTTCAATCGGTCTAGTTTATTGTCTCTTCTATTCACGTTTTATTGAGATTGTCAGCATCAAATGTGTTTAATTTCATCTGTCAGAGTGTGGAGAACTAGTTTAGGGGATATATTGAGACGCATTACATATATCCAAATGGTTTATAAAATTATATAAGCATATAAAAAATATAAGAAAAATGTTTACGATTTCTTGCCTTATGCCATATCTAGAAAAAATATATATTTGAACACATGTCAATATTGATAAAAGATGTATACATATATATTATATTACACTGATGATAGCCTTTCCTTGGTCGACCCGATTTCGTTTAAACGTTTCATATTATTATAATATTTTTTTCAACTTAAAACTTAATCCTGAGCCTCTTACCTTCTTACCCGCATGTGTACGTATAAAAAATTTCCCTTGAAAAACATTTAAAAGCGCACCTGCAGCAATGCTGTCCACAAAGTCTTCTTGCAGAATATCTAACTATCAATCAGTAACTGTTTCTTCTCATCGGCATGGGCATTTCTCTTCAACTCCATCGATTTATTTCTACTGCCGTTGTTGCTGTAGCATCCTTTTATGTTGCCATACTTTTCTTCCCCTCCATTTGATTTTTTCTTCTTCTTCTGGCGCATTCAATATACCTTCTCTCAATGACTTGTGGCATGCGGCTTGATGTCCTTACATAGCGTCAGTGCGCTTTCGATATTTTTCGCAGTTGTCCTGCGACATTTGCGCAAATCCTTATGACAGCTATTTGTTTGCTAGTTTGTTACCTCTTTCTTTTATTTTTTGTTTTTGCTTATAACAGTTTTGTTGAGTTATCCCGTTTGTTTTCCAAATGCTCTTGTTTGTGTAGCTCTTTAAGTGCTTTTATTCATTTGTTTATGTTCACCTGCTTCTTGTTTACTTTTTGCTGTCATAATTTTGTTTAACATTGTTTGTGCTCTTTGTTGTTATTGCTGATAATGATTGTCAACGATTTCTATTGATTTAATAAGGACTTTGTGTCCATGTGAATGGATATGTGAGTGAAAACGAACTTAAATGGAGGAGGTTCTGAAGACTCTTTTACAGTTATTTTTCGGTCGGTCATGGGGAAGAGCACTGCTGTGTATTGAACAGGCATTTGAGATCTATTATTTCTAATGTTTCCTAAAATTTCGCAAAAAAATAATAATTTATAGTTTTTAAAAAGTAAAATATGGTATTTTTCAGGATACTGTAGATTTAAGGAAATTTTTCTACACAAATTAAAATCATCCAACAAACTACTCGAGTCTCCTTCACTCTTCGTATGCTTTAAAAACTACTGCATAATTAAAAAATATGCATATTAAATGATATGTGGCCTTTGTTTCCGAAATAAAAAAGAACTGAAATAAATTTCTTACAAGTTCAAAACCACCTTTAGTATGCACACTGTATTTAGTGCACGAAAGCATAAAAGGGAATGCATAATGCTCGACGCTCAAGTGCGTGTGTGGCATTTTAAAACTAACGCCTGACATTGTCACTTTTTCATAAATAATGGAATGAAAGACAAGCGCTTTTTCTTTGTTGTTTCTTTCGTGTGCACTTTTGGCGAGAAAAGTCAATTTACGTTTAACGAGAAGAGGAAAGCCGAGTTCAAGCGTTGCATATATATTCGGAATCATCTACACATATATTTTTTTTACATAAATGTAAAGTGGATCCTGTAGGAAATGTAAGCGAATTTAGATATACATAGGTTTCCAACTCAAGCATTAAATATATTAAATATTTTGTAACTGAAAGCAAAAGAATGTGTATATTAGTAGGCACGTATGTTTCTCTTCTCTCTCGGTTTAAAATCCATCGAGAAATCATTGTTAAACAACTCAAATGAGGAACGAAAACTTTGAGTTTATTTTTTGTGAGATTTTTCATCAATATTTATGTCAAATTCATAACGTATATATATAGTAGCATTTCTTACAGGGTGTCTAGTTGTTTTATCTACATATTTGCACAAGTTGAGAATTTTATGATTCTTGCAGCGTAAGGATTATAAATCAAAATCACACAAGCTTATGCTTGTGCAAGCACTTTTATATTATATACAGTTGCTTTATGTGCATATATATGTGTACACATTTTTGTTGCTCTTCACAAATATATAGTATTTACACATTATTATATATATACATGTACATACATAGTCGTGAAAACTAAAGTTGAAATATAAAATTTTGCTATTTCAAATTCGCAGCTAGAAGTACTCATAAATTGAGGGTGTACAAGTATTTTTTTCTAGGAGCTTTCAATTTGCGCATAAAAGCTTATGAAATAAAGATTTATAATTATTTATGAGAATTAGTTTAAGTTCAAGACAAAGGCATTAATGTGTATTTAATATTTAATTTTTTATTTTTAACGTTTATTAATGATTAATTGACAATTTTCTCAAAGAAAAAATGAGTTGCAGTCTTGTAGAACTCTAACGAAATGCTGTAGCAACTCCTCAGAAGTTTTAGAAATTTCCACGCACTCATAGAAAATTTATCGACAGACGAACCCTAACTAACTAACTAATTTATAAGAATATATTCTAAATTGAAGCAATTTGCTGATTTCTTTAGGACTCTGATATGTTATGGTGACTCTAGGATTCGTCCTATAAAATAGTTTTCAAGCTGACCGAATGTGGCTAATTATCGGCTAAATAAATAACGCTACATGACTTTTCAATTGCGACCTGAAGAGTTCTGAAAAGTCATCTCTGTTCTTAGTCTATGAAAATCTTGAATATCACAGGGTCCATTTCAAAGGCAACATTTCTAAGGAAAATCAAATTTGGTCGAAATTAACTAAGAATGTGGATCTAGTAGATAGTGGACTGTTATTTTAGAAATCAATTTTACACGAAATCAACAAAATTTTTGGAAAAATATGATTTCTAAACTGTCATACCATTGAATTAATCGTTTAAGAAGTACAGATATACCTTGTATGGACACCTAAAATTATGCAAAGTGATATTAGGTAAATTAAGCAGCGAAATGAAAATGAGTGTGGACTTAATCTGAGAAATTTTTCGCGTCGTTCGAGTCGTTTGGCTAATATTCTGAGTTCTAGAATCTTTTCAAGGTATGCTATAATCTTTAAAGCAAAACAGTTGCATAAAAAATCTTTGAAAATACACTAGAATTAAACCCACAAAATGAGAATAAATTATGTTAAACTTTATTCTTCAGTTCTTATATGAGTTTATGAGCTATGAATTGCTTAAAATTTATATATGGTATAGTATTAAAGTATGTTGAATTGCAAATTTTATGTGAAGTGCAAATTTTTAGCACTACCACTTAGCATTTGCACACTCCACCTTTATGTAGATATACAGACACATAACCTCTATAAAATAGACAAAGAAAATGTGTGAGACTGCTTACAGTACGTTGAGTGTTTTTATATATGCATATATATATATATACTATATATAAGTGACACTCATTCCTGCATAGAAATATGTGTCTCTATAGCTGAGCGCATACATGAATGCTACTAGTTTTAATTCTACAACGCACAGACACGTGATACTCGACAAGAACGCAAGAGCAAGCATTACATTTATAAACTAAATACTTGCATGGAAATGTATGTATATATGTAAATATATTTAGAAGTGTGCACACATTACTATTGTGGAGCACAGCTAGTCGTATATTTATATTATATTTTAATGCAGGTGAAGGTCAGAGCAAGTTGGCACAGTTGGGCGTCTAGGCTGCCGTTGACCCAGGGGACGCACAATAAGCCGCAGCTAGTGAATGCGTGAGCACACATACATATGCAGAATGTGACATGTGTACCCAATAACCAATTATTTAACCCTTGGGGAATCTATGACACTACGGTGGTCACAGTGTATTGCTAGTTTGATACAAACTAGCGAAAATTTTACGATTTTTCCCAGAAAATATAATATTTGTGAGATTTGGAAAACTGCTTCTCTAACAATTTGCTGTCTTCACTTGCTGATGATGCGCAAATGTTTGTTGGGTACACATATATAATAGTAGAAAATATGCTTGCGTTATGTTTCTGCGCCTAGAAATATACCTTGGTTTGCAGCAGAAAAGCTTTAGTGTGTCGAGCACATACATATGTGCAGCGCTTAGTAATGCTTATGTACTGTTCACATTGGTTTTTTGCATATTCCAAAGCATTTTCAAAATAAAAATCTCCACTTTTACGCATTCACACATACTTATACGCATGGACGGCGAAATATTTAGTTGGCATTGTGGCGCAAAAGTTGGAAAAAATTAAATGAAAGCGTGAAGTGTTGAATACACAAGCAAGTGAGTCGGAGGAGCGGGAAGTAGACAATAATAATAGGCGCAAGAATGCGGAAAATAATTTAATTAAGAAGATAAAGTGCGGAATGCATGAACATTTCTAGATATATACATATGCATAAGCGGAAAATTAAAGATGTTAAAAAAATGAAATTCATTTTTTTTGCAGGTTTTGATGATTATGCGATTTTATAACTTAGTTGTACACGGTAAATTAAATATCATTTTTACCATAAATTCGATTGGGCGAGTATTTTGATTGATATTATAATGAATTTAAACACTTGATCGGTCGAGCTTTGATTTCTCGGGAGAATCTTATTAGAAATCTAGAAAACTACTTTTTTTTGCTGAAACACTGTTTCAAGCAATATCCAGTCCGAAAAATACAAAATTTCTGTATTATATCTTAGTTTTGCAAGTTTTAGGATATTACCAGGTTTTATGAAAGTATAAAAATTGTTAAAATTCTATAATAGCTTAGTTATTCACCCCTCCTCTATACGTGCAGAGGTCTCACATACCATAAAAGAACGGCTATGAACTCACTGGCATTGCTTCCCAGGTGTAAGTAGAAAGAAGAGTTTGGTAGCAAAGGAGCACATACACACATTTATATAGTACTTATATATCCATACATTCATATACTATGCAAATACATATATTCATAGACCCATGTGCAGGGTACTGCGCTTCTAACGATGTGTCGTTTTGTGTCTTGTCATTTGTTGCTCATAATTACACATCAGCATATTTGCATAAATTACAGTTTAACAAGCCAGCTAGTAAAGCAGCCATCCAGCCAGCCAGCCATAATGACAGTTAGCAGGTTGTTGGTTAGACGTGTTAAAACTGGCAGCTGACATTGCGTGTCACGGCTATCACACCCCAAAAAAAAAAAAAGTAAATTATATAATTAAATTTATAATGAGTGTCTGGCGGGACAAATGTATGTATGAGATCATGTGCTGTTAAATATTTATGATGTGTATAGATATACATATACATACACACATATTAACACAAACGAGTGGGATCAAGAAAAAATTGAAGAATAATTACTTTGGCTAAGTGATAGAAAATTACACGTTTGCTTTTAGAAACGAACCCTATTTTATATAGATATGTAGTATATATATATTCAATTAATATCTGTGAAACTTTAAAAATGTTGCGGCAGGTCATTAAGTTCTTTGGAGTTTGCAAAACTATTAATTTTACACTACCAGTTCTCTTCGTAGGTTAGATTAGGTTAGATGGCTGATCAGAGATCGCACGAGGACTACTACATGTAATCCCTTGTGGGGCCATAGAAAAGAAGAACTCCTGTGTTCGAACTTACAGGTTAGCAAAACGCTTATTAGTCAATACGGATGTGCACAGGTGTCTAATTTCGATTCCCGCTAGCTCGGCGAGATTTCTAAAGGTATGCGCTCCCAAGTGTTTAAGTCCTGACCTCCCAAACACAGGACAGTCAATAAGAAAGTGTTAAGCTGTTTTCACCTCATCTTCTTCCATACAGTTCTGCAGATAGGCGTCTGGTAAGATTCTCAGCCTTACTGCGTCAACGCCACTAGGGCAATGACCCGCTTAAAGTCCCAAAACTACCGATAGTGGCTCTAGACTGCCTTTTCTTGCTAGCTTATCAACTTTAGAGTTTCCTGCGATTCCGCTGTGGCCTGGCACCCATACCAGTCTTATCACAAAGACACTCGATGCTATCGGTAGCGAGGTTAGACCCTTTTTGACCAGCCCTGACGGCACTGATAAGTTCAAGGTTACTATCGCTGCTCTGCTCTGCTAGTTTTCTTCCTAAGTCGGCGATAAAATGTTCGAAAATATGTCCAAATCAGATCTGTCTTTGATAGTTGCAACCACTATCTATGTTAGGGGGATCTGGGTAATCTATGACTTATAGGAAAGTATAATCAGCATAAGAGAAAGCAACGAAAGCTTTGAAATTCTTTAAAAATTGTTCAGTGTTGAAGAAGCTTATTTATTAGGAGCAGAAATCTGTAGTAGAGGGCGGTGGAATACTGTATTAATACCAGTAATTCAGTAATATTACAGAATTTTCTTGAGCCCTACCGAACAATGTAATAAATATATTCCAAAAATCTTTGTAAAGTGAAAATTATGAGATATTTCGCTATTCTAAGATTAAAAAAGAAAGTAAAATTTTTTGCTTGCTAAATGTATATTTAACGTTCCCAAAAACCATATTTAATTAATAAAATTGGAAAAAAATTTAGGGTGATGTAGGAAATTCCTTGACCGTGTTAGTCATTGGCCGTCCTACAGACTATACAAGAGTTGGCTGGTCCTTACAGAATATTACCGAATTTTGTTGAACAATTGTAAGGAGTATTTTTGAGCATTATACAAAAATGTGACCACCAGCTCGTGTGGAATAGATCAACTAAGACTTAAAGGTTATGACACAGTTTCTCTACTTCTCTTTAAAAGCAAATTATTTTATCAATAATTAATTTATTTTTTCATTGAATTAGTTTTCCACTTAAAAGAGAAGCAACTCTAGTCAAGTGAAACAAGGTTTAAATTCGACTTACCTTCTTCATAGTATCAAAGCATTGCAATTTCAAATATCCGACAATAATCTAGAGTCAGATATTGCAGGAAAGATCTTCTCAGAAGGCAATAGTGAACCTCTCAATATATTTCGGAGGCAAAAAGGCATTTCATAAATACAAATAGCCCATAGAACGAATCTGTAGGACAGCTTACACCAGGTTTGCAGTGGGTGGGAGAAAAAGAAATTAAACAGAAGTAAAGATCTTTAAAATGTTTACGAATATAACGAAAAGCTACAATATAAAAATATGAATTAAACGCTGCGTCTTATATTCTGTATGTGGTAGAAAAAAGCATTAATTTAACATTGCATTAACAATTTTACTACAAAATTTTCAAATTTAATAACTTCTTCTATCTGTCGAGTAAATATTTGCAAGTCTGTTTAGTTCAATCACAGATCTTGGCATATTTGTTCACAAAATTAATTTTCAATTAAGCTGACTAAACTAAACCAAACACAGTTTAACTTTTCTTTCGCATTTAAATTCAAATTTAAAGATATATGCGTGACGTTACAATAACGCTGTTGCGTGTGCCGTTGTTGACGCCAACACTAGGCCACAAATTTATGCCAATGGTTTGTGGAGTTTCTACGCGTAGGCAGTTGGTTAACTATTTTTCTGGCATTTAAGCTGATGGTAAACTCCCGAGTGATTGCCATCACAGTCAGCATTATCCTCTGCAAATTGCACACCCACACTACATGCAACAACGCAGCTGATAGCCAGAGTCGCCTCCACATCGTCCATATTAGCCGCTACTTTGCATTCGCTGCCTTTGACGACTTTCGCGCGTTCCTCCTTGCTCGCTTGCTCATTTGCTTACATAGCGCTGATGCTACTGATGTTCGTTCGTTAAATTTTAATTTAATTACGCCTACCCTGCTCTGCGCTGTAGAGCAACGTAGCAGCCGCAGTGAATGCGTTGAGCTTGAAGCTGCGCGCTGCCGAGCTTGTTATTATCCTTTCATCGCCAGCTCTTATTGCCTGTCGTCCTGTCGCGCTGCCTTGCCGCCCGTGACCGCTCCAGCGAAATATCTCATTTTTAATTGAAAAATCAATGACAACGGCAGCTCGTGTTTGTGCGCTGCGTCGCTATTTCGTTGATTAGTTGTATATTAATTATAGTCTAAACTTACGCCAAGCGCTGCGCACACTTTCAGCCTGCCGCTGAGGCTTTCAAACTAAATTTGACCCTAAATTGCGCAAATATGTGTCTCGTTCCGCCTGCGGTTTGACGCTTTGTGTTTTAGCGGAAAATATTTTGACTTCAAATTTTGTTGCCCGTGTGGTTTGTGCCCGTGTGTTGGTAACTGTGTATGTGTAGATGTATATTTTTAAATTACTACCAGAACTTTGAATTGGAAGTTTCAGTTTTCCAAAATCCCTTTGTAATCCACGTGCACCTCGAGCGCCATTACCGCGACTATGGCCGGAATTATTATTGGGAATTTAATTATTAGCATTTTGTCAGTCTCAACATAGTTGGTCTATGAGAAATAGCTATTTGCCTTGTAGCCTATTGTAATAAAATTAAATTTCTGAGAAACAAGCTCTGAATTATGTCCTTCAAAGCAAATAGATTAGTTGAAATACTCCTAACATACATATGTATATAACAGTGCTTAGTTTTAATTACAATAATTCTTAATTCAAGGGATATTGAAGGCAGTGTGGACAGTTTTGGAACCAATGTCTGTCAATCTGTGCTCTTTATTTATTCATTATAAATAATTAGAGTTTGATATAATGACAGCTGCATTTATTAATAGACACTTCTTAGCTTAACGTGGAGCTTTAAGTAACAACTTTTGTGATCAAGGCTTTTGGAATTTTTACTAATTAGTCAATAGCGTACTTAGCTAGTTGGTATTTATAATTAATTGGAAAAATTTGCAAGCACAACAGAAATAGTTGTCTTTTCAATTAGTGAAATTTCAAATATTGCGGAGCCAGTGTGTTAGCTGAGATGCCTTTGGCTATACCCAAAACTATATCAGAAATATATAGAAAACTACACCCTAAAATATGTGAAAATATAACCGAAACTATAACCAAAACTATACCCAAATATACATAACCACATCAAAGTGACCACTTTTGTTTCGTACCCACAACCACAACTCAATACTACATTAGTTTGCCTTCATATCGAATCACTGCTCAATTCAATTTGGTATCGCCTTAATAGCCTTAGCCACTTAACAACTTACGTTCACAATTGGAAATTCACTCATTCGTCATTAGCCAAGCGTAAACAATTTGCACATTCAACTATTTTCCTCAATGCCGCCAAGTTGCTACAGTTGCACAGGTGTTGGCGTGTCTGGGTATGTCGTAAGGACATTGGTTCGTGTTTGCACACGCTGGCATGTCTGAAAACGGAGTATGCGAGAGCCTAATAAGTTTTATGAGCATTTTGCGCACACAACAAAGCATTTATGTTATTGGCAAAACAAAAACGGCAAAAGATTGAAATCATTATGCCACTATTACATAGTAGTGGATACTTGTGCTCGAAGGCTTCACTCTGGCGGCTAATAAAGACTCACATAAACGGATGCTTATGGGTGACGAATAGTGTCAGATAAGCTGTCAATGGCTCTTATTAGTAATTTGTTGCCGATTGACAGCGAGTAAGAGTGAGAGAAATAAAAAAAATTTTTCTTTTCCCCGATAAATATATAAATAGTAGCCTAAATTTCGATAATCATTCTTTGTCTGTCGAATTCGGTTCATCCTGCTTATACTCGTACCTAAGTAAATTTTAGTAAATTTCTTAGAACACAATTAATTGTATATTTTGGGAAAAAATAATTTGTTTATACTCAAAAACTATAAGTCATATTTCGTTTTTGTTCAGATCTCAAAGACAGTATATTGAATAACCGCATAGCGATAAATTTTAGGGTTAGTTAAAAAGGATCCAAACATTTTAATATAGTAAAATATGTAATAGGTGTAATTTTTGAGTGAAGTTGGAAACCAAGTGTGTCCACTGTCTCTCCAGTTGCCGCAACAACCATCGAATATGCCAGTTGCGATGACGCCGATTCCACTCACATACAAACTATGGTAAAATGTTTGAATAAATTCTTAATTGCCTCAAACTGGCAAAAAAAAAAATATTTTTATTTTTATGCTACTGTGTTAATTGGCAATCGGGTCATCGTCACGACTTCGTCGCATCAACGCCATTGTCTTCTTCAACATAGGCAACACGCAGCCATTGTTGGTGCAGCAAACAGAAAAGAGCTCCAAATATCCAGCCATTCAGTTGAACTGTCAATGAGTGGCACACTTGCAGTCACACACAAACACACACACATGCATACATACATATATATATACATGAAAACACAAACGTGCTATACGGCTATGCCATTTCGAAAAGCGGAGCCTGTGAGTTGGCACTGCTGATTTTGACGCTAACCGTTACAGTTGTGGCAAAAAGCGTTGAGTGCCTGCTGGTGTAGCGCAACCTTCGCTTTGGTGCCTTGTACTTGGTGTGCTCTTTAATTTCTTTATTCCTGTTGTGAGTTGATTGCCGCCAAGCTGCAATTTGCCTGCTTGCATGTTGCTCTCTATTTTATTTCATTTTCATTGCCTTGCTTCCACTTTAGTTGATTTTATTTAATTTCTTCGTATATTTCTTGCTTTGTATTTACCTTACAGTAGCTGTTGATGTTGTTGCTGCTGTGTGACGAAAAGCATACGAGTGCGAATGCACAGAGAGTGAGGGAAAAAGTGGAGAGAGCGTGAGTGAGCGGGAGCAGAGTGGCAGTGGAGTGCACTGAAGTGCAATTAAACAAACGGAAATTGCAGCAAACGCCAGTAGTTCGGGTAACGGTAAAGAATGCTGGTGGAGTATGCAGGTCCTACAGGCAATTGTAAATTGCAATGTTGCAAATGTAAGAGTATATGCATATACAGCGGCTTATACATGCATATATGCTTATGTACATATACTTGCATACATATGTTCATCAAAACTATACATACTACATATAGTTATAGCTTTACATGTGTTGCTTTTGCCACTACGTTCGTACTCCTTTGTGGCAGTTACACATATACATACAGTATATGAAAAGTTCTCGCATGTTTGTGTATGTGTGTGTGTGTGTGCGAAAACACTGCGCTGCTGTCGCAATAAAAACAAAGAGTTAATTAAAGCAAAACAAATTTTCAATTATCATATTGTATGTAGTTAAAGCCCTGCAGCTACGTACAACACATATCCACACTCACACATATGCACATCCACTTCCAACGAAGCATACATACATATACATATAATGACGTTTACAAATTGGATCTCTAGACAGATATGCCACAAAAAATATCTTATTTAAAATATAAAGCAGAACCTAATACTTACACATTTTCAGCGAGTTCACGTTGAGATGCAGCCCGTGGGAAATTGAAAATGTTGTGGACCAAATACAGAGTCAAGCATCTTCTTTCTTAAAAATTTGATTTTCTTAGAATTTATGGAAACTTTTCGAAAATGGAATTTCTGCCTTCTAAAAGTTGCATACCTCTATTTCATTGCGGTTATATGGAAGAGCAGGGTTGTCCCACAAAAGCCAGCCTCTTTTGAAGTGCTTTATATGGTGTTCTAGTCAATAAAAATATATAATAAAATCTTTTAACTATTCAAGAATATGTCTACAATAATATTTTACAAATAGCATATTTTTTTCAGAGAGTTCGGCGGAAATTGAAACCTTAAATGTGTTTTTCTTGAAACGCATTTTTTTTCAAAACCTTACGACCGATTTCTCGTCTTCTATGTCTGGAACTAGCCACATTCCCAAATTTAAATTTAAAAAATTGAAACAGTCAGTGTTTACTGACATCCGCTATGTCAGTATTTCCATGATTCCAATATTGTACATTATTGGAGATTGATAATCTCTGATTTTGTTTTATTTTTTTGTTTTCAGATCGCAAGAAAGGTTAAAATCGTGGGTACGGTCACTTGCCAGTTTTTAATTTCTTCTGTATTCATAAACTAACACAACATAACTAATATAAAAACGATAGTAAAAATGTTAATTGCCCGTTTTTAAGAAACTTCAAAAATTACCTGAAATCCATGTCTCTGAACTAGAACACTCCCTTAAGCCTTAATTTAGTTTTAGTAAGACAATATTAGCTTAAAATGTCAAAATCACACGTAGGCATCCTCATACATTATCTGTATTATCGCCGAAAGACAACACCATTTTGCAAAAATCTCAATCTTTCAGTTAAAGTACTCCTTTTGAAATTTGATTTTGAAGATTTACAGATGAGTTACAAGTTATGAACGTATATCAAGAAAATATCTGTGGATTGGCAGTTTAGTTTAGGACATCATAAAGTCAACAAATGCCTCACTCTCTCTTTGTCAATGGCTCGAATGTGATAATGAAAAACTAGCTTCCCTGCAGGCCTGGTGTCTACAGGTAATTTAAAACCGGATAAAGTAGGCTCAAGAACTATGATTGTTCATAAAACATTTGATGTTTTGAGGTGATTAATTTAGCCAGCATTTGCTTCAACTATAATATACGAACAATATTTTCTCTAAAATCGCTTAAATTTAAGTTCTTTTATCTTGACACAATACATTTTCTAGTGGGTTGCGTCATGTCAACTAAATTAAATTTTTAACCAGCTATTACGATACTTTTACCAAGGCACTACCTATATACTATATACACTACTATATGCAGTATAAAATAACCAGACTTATGTATTATATGTATTTCTAAAACAATGTGCAGTTGATCCTTTGGCGAGTATAGCCAGAAGGCTGTTTTTATTTCTGCTCGGTTCATCGGCCGCAGTGCAGTTATCATTATTGCCGTTGAGGCAAAAATAACACTAAAAGCAATGACATTTAATGGTGAATTGTCAGAAAGCAATTAACCGAACCCATTCTATTGAGTTGGAAATTGCATTATTGTGAAATTTGGTGGTGTTATTTAATGGTGGAAAGGCAACTTGTATGTTGTTGTTTTTAAATTGTTTTATGTAGTTAGGTTTATGTGCGTTTGGTCATTTTGAAAAATAAATATTACGTTAATTGAAAATCGTATGCATTTTGCTATCAGTCTAATAATTGAAGGGGTTCTTTGAATAATTTAGGAACACTGAGATCAAATATCGTGTGAAAGAATACAGCAGAAGATTGGACTTAAAACTTTTGATTATGATTACGACGAAAATTTTACGAAAATTTTTTTAATAAACAAAATTACAGGCTTAGAAAACTCGAGAAAAATTATTTTGTTTGCCAAAATTACACTCAATAGTTACTCGAACCCCGAACTCGGCTATAATTTCGTAAGCAGAGTCTAAATCAATAAAGAAGAAGAAGCTATAGACCCATGGAGCGGAGGATGTAATAAATTGATTCAGAGATTGCGGTGGTCGTCGAGAGGAGAATATTAATAAATATTCGTTGAACGTCAATTGACGACACGAAACCAATATCTTATCATTCTGCGGTCTTAGTCTAGCCTACCAAACAGTTTTATCTTTACACCTATCATATAGAGAAGTTAAAAGAAATTTTCGAGCTTCGAGGCACCTTCGAAAACCTGAAAACTATTTTTGATTTTTAACTCTTCGCTAACAAAAAGGCAGTCATATGAGCAAAGACATCGACCTGAGACGGATTTCTGTCTTTAACTGAAAATTGTATACCGATTTTTGGTTACGAGGCTAAGATTTAAGATATGCGCATATTTTGGACTGATTTAAATAAAGTCAGTGTTTTCAAACACCCTGCTCCCTTTACCATCAACTAAATATTCACGATTATCCTCCCTAATTCGTATTTTGCACTAAGAGCGATTACTCAGTTAGCCGAATAAATGTGTGAGTGATTAAGTTGACTACTTTGTATATCCGACTTTTCTCCGGCTACACTTGCATATGCCGTAAAATCATTCTTATTTTCTTATTGCTTTCTTTTGTTATTGTAATTAATTAATTCCACTCGTTTGTTTTTGCATTTCTTGTTACTTTTTGCTACCTTGTAGAATGTATTGTTTTGTCGTTGCTGTTAATTAAAATGGACAACACTTAATCACGTTGATTGATAGCTGGATTGATTGATTGGCTGATTGGTTGCTTGCCAGCTTACCCACCTGTTCATTGCTATAGGCTGCAGTCCACCTTTGAATGCGATTTAAATTACACACACATATACATATACTGATGAACCTGCATATTCTCACTTCATACATATATGTGTACATATGTATGTGTAGTGGCTCTGGAGCTCGTGCTCATATGTTAGCAATCGTTTATAAGTTCTACAAACTACGCGTAACCAAGTAAGCGTTAAGGAGCACGCTTTAAATTCATTTCATACTTAATGTGAGGTTATGTTGAAGCAGTTGGTCAAACTAAGGGTACAAATTTCACTAGAAAACCAGAAAAAAAGTTAAATTCGGCATAGGGTATACAAACATATGTTTGAGATCGCGGCGATGCCTTGGATAAAAATCTGTCTAAAACTTCGTGAAGATATCTTGTCAAATTAAATTTTTTTTAAACAAGGGCTTGAGTTTGGTGGATCAGTTTTTTAGTAGTGTTATGCAATATGTAGGGAGAAAAAATATCTCAAAAACTGAGGAACTTCTTCAACTATATACAGATGGACAGACGGAATGGCTAAGTCGACTCAACTCGTCACGCTAATAACATTGGAACTATATACAGTCAGTGGGTACAGTCGGGAGTATGCCTAAGTTGGCGTTCAATTCGTCAGCTTAATGATCTTATTTACGTTGAGTATACTATACACCTGCGATGTCTCCGATGTTTC
Organism: Bactrocera correcta; assembly: GCA_027475135.1. Classification (NCBI taxonomy): domain Eukaryota; kingdom Metazoa; phylum Arthropoda; class Insecta; order Diptera; family Tephritidae; genus Bactrocera; species Bactrocera correcta. The sequence goes on from CM050323.1 coordinate 49,570,905, forward strand.
CTTTTGGGTACTACAAACATCGTTGCAAACTTAATATACCCTGTTCGGAGTATAACTAGAAACCGCGAATGGTCAGTAAAGAAAGTTCTACAAATTTCGGATGGTGGCTCACTACAAACTTAACTAAAATGGCGTGCGAATTTATATACTAAATGATTTATAATATATTGATTTCTAAAATTTTCTTCGAAACTTCATTAACTTTTTAACAATGAGTATTCTCTCAAACATATTTCTCTTTGATTTTGAAATTAATATTCCATAAATTTTTAGCTGTGGAAAGGATTCGTTTCAACATTCTCTATTTTGTTAACTGGGAGACTTTATATGAGTTTCCCACGTACACGCATTCAGGAAGGCGTTGTATATCTACAAAGAGAAGGCAACATAAAAGCGCTGTCCATTTCCATGCGCCTTCGATGTCGACGCATCAATAACGAAAGTCGAATAATTTATAGGCGCTATTTCATTACGACCTCACTAACGAGTGGCTCTTTGGTTGTGCAGTAAAAGCAAATTGCGCGAAACAACACAGCGGGGATACTGCCATATTCCTACACACACACATACACACATTATATACGGTGCATATACAGAAGTATGCAGATAAGCTGGTACATTAGGGAGGCTCGTAAAAATTCAAATAATGAATAAGCTGTTATTCTCAGATTTTATTCACTTTTTTATATACTTTTAGTAGACCAATGTAATGAAGAAATAAATTTGAAATTATTAATATTTTTATTAGAGAAAAAATAAACATATAACACTTTGATTTGAATTCTATATGCAAACACAAAAATATACAGCATATCTCTTCTATCACATAAAAAATGTATATTCGTCGTGAAATTTTTCACCGCCGTTTTGTGATGCACTATATCATATAATCACTGAACATATTGTGCTGATCCTACAGCATTACTTTCACTGTTTTGTGGCCTGAAAGAGTGTTCAAAGTTGTATGTTGAGGTGCATCCGCATCTAAAGTTAAGTTTGATAAATTGTAAGTAACTTCGCATAGTCGTTCGAGCAAGTATAATAAACGATAAGGGGGTTATATGGGTTTATGGGTTTCACGGAATCGATTTTTTATTATCTTATTAAATTATACAAGACTTATGAAATATTGTCTTAAATTTTCATGTTAATCCGTGCAGTAGTTTCGGAGACACAGCCTTGAGAGCTTGTGCGCTCAGGCTAGCTGCCAAGTGCGCCGTCTTTAAACGAGTTTTTCTCGCAACTGTGTTTTTGAAGTCAGTTAGCAAGATTTCTCGAGAACTACTCAACCGATCTTCATGAAATTTTACACAGTTCTCTGAAATTCAGTTCTTGAAGACTTGGACGAAGGATTTTTTATTACAACTATTTGAAAAGAAAAATGCCGCGAAATTTTCACTTTTTTTTGCAATATTTTTTTCGTTCGTCCAAGTTTTAAGTTAAGATTTTTAAGATATTTTTTCACTTTAGATCATCTTGTAAGGAGCAAACGCGGGTGCATCTTTTTCCAAGCAGTCACCAAAAATGGCGTCGCAATGGCCGAGCTTAAAATATTTTTTTCCAAAAATTTCTGAATTTCCATGGTAATAGTGTATGTTTATAACAATAAACAATTTTAATAAAATTTTTCATTTTTTATACATAACCGAAAGAAAATTCTTGAAAAAATGCTGATTTTTCCCGAAGAAACCCATGTAACCCCTTAAAAAACAGAGTGGTTAATATTTTCTAGCATGGTTTGCATAAAATACTTCTGAAATACCCTAGCATACAGTAGAAATACCTATAAACGTATTAATTTAATGCTGCTGAATACGTGAATTTCTCCGTCAAAGCATGTCTCTCTCTTATTAATCTGCTTTCGTACAAAGATTGGTACCACTTTATTTATTCATATCGAAAGAGAAGCTCTTTTAATATTGTATATAAAATCAATATCTGCTATATTGAAAATAGGACGCTCGAAAATAGCTAAAGCCGAACACTAAAATCTCATTTGAGTAGCTTATGAGTAATGCTTGCGTTGCGAATTTGTAGAACGAATTTTAGCCAAGTCAAGCACCCGAAATTTCAGTTGATATTTATGGTACACTTATGTGTCACAGTTTTGCAAAATAACTTGTTTTGGAAATTGCTTAGAGCTATGTGATATAGCTTTGGTTCGAGTATATGATGACTCCTTAGAATTCACCTTTAAAAACTTTCAAAAACTGCTTTTTTATAGTAAAACATTAAAATTATGCCTTTGGCGTGGCAACAGTTAATTTCTTTTTTTAAACTTAAAGCAATTCGTGGAAATCGGGGCAATCAAAATCATTTCATATTGTCTTTAGCTTGCATAACATTTTTGAGATATTTTTCTTTCTTTCATATTGAATGCATTAAAAATGTAATAAATTGAATCAAGTGCAAAACAAATTTGTATTAAATTATTTAGGGTCATCTCTTAGTGCAAGGTTTTGGGTGAACACTGAACGTTTCTAACCAAAAACTTACAACAGATATCAAGTAACTCCGAAAACCGTTTGGCCACCTTCGCATTCTTTGTATAGCAGCAACTATCAAGTGCTGTCCAAACGCGTTAAACTGTCTGCTGGCATTTAGTGAGATTTAAAATGCCGCAGCTGTAAAATCTACATACGCCACCGACAGCGTTAATGCCAGTGTCGGCATCGTCAAATGACTATATAATGAGACGTAGTGTGGAGAAACGCCACCACTGTTGGCTGGGCGTGTGCAAATTACGGAATACACACAGTCGGCGGTAAATACGAAATGTCCAGTTTGGACAGCAGCGAAAGCAGGCAACGGAGGGGGGTGGCACGTAAACACGGGGTAAAAGCCTCATTAAAAGCAGCGCACTTGGATTAGGGATACCGCGATGAGGATAAAATTTCAGTTCATTGCTGTTAAGGTAGGCGAATATGAGGGCAATGCTAAATGACAGCTAAATGCTGTAGCATACCATTAGGCGCGCACGATGAATGCAGTTTGAAATTGGATTGGGGTTAGTGGATTGCAGCATGCATTTATCTAGTGAGCAAAATTGTTTCAACTGCAAAAACAAAAATAGCAGTCAAGTAGCTTGGTTTATAAAAAATATATGCTTTGCATAAAAAATGCGGAAATAAATAAATAAGTTCAACTGCTCATTCACCGCATTTTTGTGCTACCGGTGGCGTTTTGGCATAGTGGCATATGCAATCGCTGATTTCTGCTGCTTCTCACTTCATTCATTTAAAATTTTAATAATTTCCACGTTGTTTTCCTGGCGGATTACGTTTTTATTTCATGCGCACAGCCGCACAGCAGTGCCGTGGCAATTTTACGGTTCACTCATTTAGCAGAACTTCCAACAGATCCAACAGCCGCGCAGTACACGTCAGACCAAGTAAACACTTTAGAACAAATAAATAGCAACATCGGGTCCTTTCGCCGCGCGCAGGCAATACAAGAGACCGTTAAGTAGTGATGGTGCCGGCTGGTGCTCGGCGCTTGGTCGGCTCAATCTCAGCGCTTGGTGGTGTTGTTGTGCATTCATTTGTGGCCCACTAATTTTTTCAAACCATTTCGTGAGCCTTACCGGAAACGGATATATTTGTTTAGTGCAGCTCGCTTCGTGCTCGCAATTGTTTGTATAGCTTTGGATCTTTGTAAGCGCATTTGTATTGGTGTGCGCTTAGGACTTCGACAAGGTGTTGGTGTTTGTAGTGTGTAATATTGTTTTGCCACCGCTAAAGAAAAGAAAAACAGCCAGCTGGCACTCATAAAACCTGGCAACCGGAAATTGTTGTGGCGCTCAGCGAAATCCTTGTGGTATTTCACCGCCAAGTGGCAGGAAGCAAATAAAATCCGGTCATAATTTGCATTTAAAAGAAGTCATCGCTTGAATTGGAAAAATTTGCGCTTAAAGCGAATTACTTCGCAAATTTTTACTTTTCTGAAATAATTTACTTAAAAATTTTGTATTAAAGCTGTAGGTTTTAGGTGAGTGGCTATCTTTACCTTACTGTGCTTTGTACTTGGTTGCAAAAGCCCAACAGAACTTCATATACTATATTTTCAGTCAGAGGCATTAGTCCATCATCGTAAGACTTTTATCAGTGTATTTCGAAATTTCGTCATTTTCAGAATGGAAGCGAACCGTTATTGTGCTACAGGAACTGATCAGCATCGTCTCCGTAAACTTCACAAATTTCATTGATGGCTTGCGTGGCATTCTTCCTTTTTATACACAATATAGCGAATTTCTTATATTTTACTCATTTTTGGACAGCTGTGACTTTTTCAACTTCCCTGAATAATTTTTTTTGTGAAATGAAGCTCAAAATCTCAACTTTCAAAGCTATATGGTATGACACAATGTAATTGATAGCACTAGCTGGAGATGTATGACTGCAACGACATCTATTGACAAAATACGAAAAGATTTTTCGACTACCCAATATTTATTTGTTTACATTTAATATTTGAAACAATGAACTTTTTTGAAAAATTTTGGAGATAATTTTCTAAGCATAGGCTTGAAGTGCCATTATCATATACTAAAGATTTCAAGTAAAATGTGCCATCCTATGCAGCGAGAACAGCCAACTTCTTCTGAAAAGCCTTGATAAATCAAAAGCCGTAAAAAGAGGAATTCTTGTAACGGTTAATCAATATAGGTTGGGGTGGGGCAAGGACATAATTTTCGAATTTGATAATGTTATGAGGAATTCGCTTACTAGAAGGGGTTCGGCTGACCACTTGGTCTTCTCAGCGTCGGTCTCATGACATATCTTTAAGGGTCACATGAGTTTTCTGGGTTTAAAAACATCCTTTCTTCGACAATTTTTTTCTTATATAAAGAATTAAATATCTTATTCGAATTTTTTATTATTAATAAAATACACTATTAACAAAGAAATTTTGAAATTTTTGGAAAAATATATTTTAAATTCGGCCTTTGCTACGCTATTTCTGGTGATCCCTCGGAAATGCACCCGCGTTGGCAGGATAACTCCTTACAGGAACAACCAAACTGAAAAAATACGTGATTTAGTTAAAACCTTAATTTAAAACATGGACGTAGGAAACAAATCTGAGAATGGGATTTTTGGCAGACATTTATTCCAAAAAGAATGAATAATTCAGTGAAAATTTCACGACATTTTTATTACAAATAGTTGTAATCGAAAAAAAAAAAATCTTGCCAAACACAGTTTCGAGAAAAACGAGTTTAAAGACGCCTACCTAGCCTCGAGCACACAAGTTCTCAAGGCTGTATCTGTGGAACTAAGTATTACTCGGATCAACTTGAAAAGTTAGAACAATATTTTAGAGTTGTTGTGGAATTTAATAAGAGAACAAAAAATTGATTTATTGAAACCCGTAAACCCACGAAACCCTCCTTAAGCGAAGCTGTCTTCTGTCATTCTGAGCAATCTATGCTCGAATAATCGAAAATATTTAGAGGCAAGACTTGCCAACACAATGGATAAGTTCATAAAGTGAATTACAATTGACCACTTTTTTAGATAAGTTTCATGATAACTATTTTTTCTAGTTTTTCAAAGTCTGTCACAATTTCTTACCGCAGAACAATTTCTCCTTCAATAAATATTCATGACGACACATGCTTGCTTAAAAAAATCCAAAACAAACGCTACTCGCTCGCTTTACAAACTTTATCAAACATTTATCAGTATATACGCTGGAAACTCGATTTTGCTGACATTTTCATTATTCATTTGTGCAGTTGACTTCCGATAGAATATCTGTGTATATGTATGTGCATATGTGTGTGTTTGTGCCGTTTTTGCTTTCTTTGCGCTGTCACCTTCTTCCATTGTTGCCACCAGCACACAATCAGTGGTCAACAACACGACAGTACAAAAGCATTGATGGAAATTGTGCAGCGCTGCGTATATAGTGGATTGGCATGGATTGGCAACAGCTGGACGAACAACTGGCAAAGAAGTTGGTGCGAAAAAAATTGCTAAATTATAAAATAATTCAATGGCAGTGCTTGGGAGCCGTGTACTGTGTTAACACATACATATATACTTATATGTGCGAGTGCACCTCGTGTTGTGGCGAAATTCACATATTCCATTCGCACATAAGCGCTTTTTCATTTGCTCGCCTTCACGTATGCATGTGTATGTGTGTGTCTGTTTTTGCCCACAATAAACCGCAAAATATGCAATCGACAGTCTGGGACATTAAATTCAACTTTCAATTCTATTCATTTGCCCGCTGGCTAACAAGCGTTTTTGCTGTGCAACTGGCGACAAGCGGCAAGCGGCCAGCAAAACAAATGGAAAAAGATCACAATTTGCAGTGCAAAAAATGCAACTAACTAAAAGGCAAAAACAACAACAAAAATACAAAGCGAACTGAAACAACAACGCTCAAGCGCTATTTAGTAGATATGAGCGAGTTGCCGGCGCAAATGGCAGTCATATACTAACAGTCGTAATACTAACAGCGAGCATGCAACAACAACAACATCAAGCACGTAGTAACTGTTTATCCGACAGCCGTGAATATGTGCAAGCGAAAAAGAGGACATTAAGCAATTCAATGCCATGCTAAATTTCAAATTGCTTGCCACACACACACACACACATGCATATTCACATTTATTTTTTATGATTGTATGAGTATGTGTGTATTTGCATGAGGTAGGGCGAAAAAAACTGAGCTCAATTATTGCAATTGCCCAAGAACGTATGTTTCTTTATTGTTGTCATCTGCTGGCCATTTGTGACTATTGAATATTTAGCAGTTATTTTTTCTATATGTATTATGAACTAAGAATGCCCGGTTTTTGTTTGCAGCCAATTGAATGCGACAAGGTTTTTGCAACTAGTTTGTGTCGTCTAGTTGGTTGTTTTATTGAGTGAGAGTTCTTCCACATAATATGCGCAACTTTGGGTATAATGAGTGACAAATCAATAGGGATGCTTTGGAAAAATAATTTTAAGCTTATTTTCAATAATTTAAGTTTTGATGTACATAAGTACAGAACTGATTTTTTATATGCGATTCGTAAATTGATTTAAAAAATTTAGTTAAAAAATAGTTTGGAAGCATTTTTTTCTTTTAAGGGGGCAGGTGTGACGTGTAAAAAATTAGGCGATTTTCGTGAATAAAAAAAAAAGTAATCGATTGACTATTTCAAACTTCTTTGAGCGTAATAAGGTATATTTTGAGCCATGTATATTTTAAGTTTTTTTTTTTTAACATAATTATTGAAAAATGACGGATCCCGAAATAAAAAGTGCTCTAACTGCTGACATGATTCCGGCCGAACGAGTAGCTGAAACAAAAAAATTCGAAAAGCTTAATAAACTTAAAGATATTTTCTATACAATGACCTATGAAATTTGAAAATAACCAAAAATTAACAAAATGGCGTAGGTTTGAAAAAAATTTTTTTTGTTAGGTAAAAAATTTGCGCTTTTAATATCAAATTTTCAACCAATTAAAATGTTTTTAAATCATTGTATAGTAAATGTATTTAAAAATATTTAGTTTTAATTTGAAGTCGACCGGTTAATTTTTCGTTGAGATATGATCCCAGGCAAAAATTTTCACTTATATATCTTTGCACTACCGAGCCGTCGCTCTTTAGACCGCTGTCAACCAAAAACTATTCAAGATACGACTCACAAAACGACGCGTATCTCAAATACTAATCAATATTTTGAAGAGAAATTTGGCATAGATGTCACTAACAGTACAACCAACTTACAGAAAAAAATTTACCGAATTTAAAAAAACTTGATGCACACACAAATTAAACATTTGATCACAGTAGTACATGGCTTTCCTGATACAAAAAACTGCCTTTTTTAATAATTTTTGTTTCATTTCAAATCTCAAAGATTTTATTCAAGCTGTTAAATTTAGAATAATTCTGCATATTTTACAAAGATTTTGTAAAATTTTAAATGGAAAATACTCAAAATTCGGCCATTATGACCTCTTCTTCGTCAGTCCCTCGGGAAAAGATGCATCTGCGTTCATAGTTTGTAATTGAACAAAAAATGTTTCCTTTAAGACCTTGTAAATGATATCTCGAAGACCTACCTAAAATTTATAAAGATCGGTTAAGTAGTTCTTGACTATAGTTTGGAGAAAAACGCTTTCAAAGTCTTGTGTGACTCTATAGCTGATCGCGATGAAGCAGCTTTTTAAGGCTGCATTCCCAAAACTATTACTCGGATGAACTTGAAAATTTAAGACAATAGTTAAGATATCTTTCAGAATTAATTAAGAAAATAAAAAAATATATTTTTTGAAGTCGTGAAACTCATGTAACCGCTAAGTATTAGCCGTCAATGTCTTTGAAAACGACTCTTGTTTTTTTTTTAATAATTTTTCAAGTGGTAACAGCTACAAACTTAGCAATGCTGAACTCGATGCAAAAGGGTAAAATTGTTTTTGACGCAGAAAGAGCCTTCCTCCACTTAAAAAAGAGGGCAATGCATTTGGGCATCCAATAAAGAATAAATTAGTGCAAGGTTAGAATACGAGTATAAGTGCTGTCATTCGGATTGAACGCCGGGTTTAGTTGAATCGATTCGCCACTCTCTAACGCGTGGAACTACTCGCAGACAGTGTTTTTCTCTTAATCTGGTGAGGTATTAATTTTATGACACCTACTGGATTACATTCGTCATTGTTGTGGAAAATTCAGGTCTCTTTAGACCAGATTTTTCTTCACATTTATTTTTGCTGGGATTTGGGAAGGCAGAAACCTTTTGTTTGTTATTTTTACAAATGTAAAGAATTAGTTAAGGAAATATATTTGACTCAAGAGAACTTTGTTTTTCAAGCTGTCGCTGCGGATTCAAAGCAAGCCAAAAGAGTAATTTTTATTACTGTTGGGTATGAATCTTTATTCAGATTCATCTCTAATCCAGAATATGCTGGAAGTAGTATCATACCTAAAACAACACTAAAATGCAAAGGATAAATATTTCGGACTTGAAGCGAGGTAATTGTATTTGAATTTCTCCATATTCTGAGCAAAGGCACGTGCCCCACAGAGAAGTAAATGTGTTTAAGTCATGTTTATACGAAAAATTTTAAGGAGAAATCAAAAACTAGCCAGCAATGCGACTTATACTAAAATTGGCCTGTATATAGATAAATGAAATCAAAGCTTATCCAATTGCATTGAGAAATCAGATTATGAATCTAACGTATAATCCATTATTTTGCACTCGCATGTCCACAATCACTATCACATCACATTTTTCATGTAATATGTTCGTGCATTGCGTGTATTTAAGCTTTTGGTTGCCAAAAATTTAGCCCAACAAAAATCAGCAACAAAAAGACAAAGCATCATCCAGCTAATCTATTATTTTCGCACTTTATTATTTAACATTTAATATGGAGTATATCCTTCCCCCCTTCCCCTATGCAATAAATATGCACATATAAGAAAATGTCCTTCATATAGGTGTACCCTTCTTTGCTCCAGGGGTGTGACTTTATTTTCTCAGAAAATTAACATAGCAAAACTTCTGCAAACTTTTCGAGTGAAGTTTTAGTTACGCACCAACTTAAGTCCTCTAACACTTTACGTTGCGCACATTTGCACATAAGCACACCTGAAACACCATGTAGGAAAACGTTTCGCTTCAGCATAGAGTACAAGTGGTAGAAATCGACATACACTTTGTTGCGGATAATTTTGCAAAGTCCCTGACAGATTATTACGGTAAATAAGGAATAAAATCGCCCATGATTCAGAAGACGCAATGTTGTCTCCGAATGAATGTTTGCTAGGTTGTTAAAGGTGAAACAGGTTCACTTCTCATGGCCCAAACCGAATGCCTTCATTCGATCAACCAAAGCTAACTCATTCTAAAGTATTCGAGTGCATATTCGAGTCACCACTGTTTTCCGCTACTGAATCCAAGTGAGAGGCTGGATTTCCCTACACGGTAGACATTATAAACCCATGTCCGTTAGTGCTCACACATATGCATATATTGTTAGTATATAAGTGTGTTTCATACATCGTTAACATTCACTTTTCTAATTTCATTCTCACAATCTAACCACGTACTTAAATATGTGCTTGGCCCTGCTGCCGTTAAGTTAAAGTTAGCATAAGTGTTTGTTACTTGTTGTTAGTTTTGCACATATGTTTGCTTGTATATGTGTAGGTATGTAAATTGTGGCAGTATATAATGCAGGTGCTGAGCAACACCTGGGCAAAAACTTTTTCGAATTGTAAATAAGGTAATTTACTCATAGATTTACCTACATATATGTGTGAATAAGCGTTTAGAGCGAGCGTTGCACATATGCTCTCGCGTGACTGTAGATCTGAACTTTCAGAAAAACATTAAACTTATTCTTCTTCTTTGGCACTATAATCGTGGGTCGGGCTGGGGCGAGAATACAAAACCTCGACATTTGATTCTATCCTTTGCGAGGTAATGCTCGCTTAGCTCGCCATCCTTCGATTGAATGCGTGAACGCTCTTGCTGCCTTTGTTCACCCATGGCTCTCGAGTCGAAGAAGCTTTTCGTTAGAACATCATCTTCAATGCGAACGACATGGTTTAACCAGCGCATTCATGGATTTATAAACGCTTAGTAATATCCATGTCGCCGTAGAGCTGAGGCAGTTCGTGGTTTCATCTTCTTTGATATTAATGGCTCACGCGGACGGCTGCAAAGATCTTCAGAGAGCAGTTTTCTCGAATGTTGCAAGTGATTACTCAGCTCAGTTTGTCTTTGTCTCTGTTTCTGCTCCGTATAATAGGACGGAAATAATGAGAGACTTATATATCGTAGTTAGGGTTTGCTTCTCAATTGCCTACAAATTGCAAAGTAACTCCTGTTGCAAGAGTATTTCCTGGCTTAGATTATGGATAGTACTTAATTTCTAAAGAAATTAGGAAAAAATGGTATGTGGTAGTCACTCCGGATATCCAGCCACAGTTGAACTATATTCATACTCAATTCCTATACCTGCGTTCGCGCCCAACATGTCGGGCAATGTGAACAACTTTGAGTGAGATGGGGTAACCAACCCTGTGGATCTCAGAGCCACTGCTACAGTGAGGTTCTTAATAAGGCCACTCCGAGCGATTTCCATGGATTATAAGCTAAGGTACTTCAGCACATTTGTAATGGCGAAAGATCACCAGTAATGAGTCAGTGGCACTAACCACTGTTAGTTGGCCTTCAACCAGACAATCGGCCAACTGATCTTAAAGAGTCGCTCGCTGTGAATAACTTAACTTCTCGACGCCATCGTATAGTTTCATTTCTCAAGATGCATACTTGTTTAAAGTCCATAAAGACTTTTATGACAAGTATGTACTATAATCCTTAAAAAGTTTTATTTATTTTGATTAGAAAGTTTGCTCACACAACTAAGTTTTATTATTTTGAAGTTTTGAAAACTGAAGAATTCTTTAAAAACAGAATAAATTTGTTTATCAAGCAAAGCTCAATCAACGAGTGTAATGGCATTCGACCAAAAATATTCAACGTGTGAATGCGAAAGTAAAGGCATCAACTTCCGCAGCGCTGATTTACTTTTCGCCTTCAGGACTCACTATTGCCACCGACCAATCTGGCCTGCTAAGGCATTAAAGCAAATGGCATTGTGGTGGAGCTTATCTGAGCACAAACACACACACATCCACATCAGTGTAATGGTACAGAAACTGCGAGTATATATTATTTTCATTAATTAATCATGCCCCCAAGGAAGACCTCTTATCACCAGCCGCGATTCGCGTAAATGTGCAGTGTAAGCCACAAACGCACACATACACCTATACAGCTTTGCTCATTTATATGTATATGTACACATATTTGCTGTATATATAGCTCGCCACAAGCCCACATATACAATAACATCATTATTGTTGTTGATATCACATACATACATATTTAATAGATTAAAGAACGCTGCAATGAAATTAGAAGAAAAATGTATGAAAACAACAACACAATGGGCTAAATAAAATAAATGAATCGCGAAAAAGCACCAAAGCGTTGCAGTATTATTATTGTTTGCCAGTGGTTGAGGGTGGCGTGAGGGAGTGGGGATGTGCGCTTGTTGGTTTGCAAAAATCCCCGCAGTGACAATATAAATATGAAAGGAGATTTGCTGCAAGCTCGATTGTCGCTATAAAAAGCAATCTCACAAGCGCACTCGCACAAACACACACACACACACACATTTAATGTGTGTACGTGTGTGCGCGCTCTAAATGAGAAATGACCCTGGTCTTGCTGTGTAATTATTTTCATTGTTTTTTCGAATTTATTTACATTTTATTTCTTTGTGTTGCGAAGGGCTTTGACTTAATCGCTTTTTATGTCATATTCACCCTTTCTGCCATTGTTTCAACTCGTTGAAAATTATCGCTGCATACTTTCTGGCGTATAACGTTTTTTATTTCTGTTCTTTTTTTTCATTTTTTTTTTTTTGTAGTTAGCAGTTCCGTTATTTTGAATTTAATTATGGGGTTAGCGCACAGGTGACAGTCCTCGTAATATAAATACTAAAGTGCGATTAACATAATATTTTTAGCAGAAAAAATAAATACAGTTTTAGATTTAAAAGTTAAAAAACAGAATAATAACAATTTTTAAGAATGTGGAGACAATTATTATTGACAACATATATTTTTAATAGGTATTACCGGCATAAAGGTATTTAAATATTTTTATTTCATTGCCTTACATAAATTCTCTTTTCAGCACTGACTTTTATTAATTGGTCTAACAAATTACCTTTATCTTTCTTTACTTGCAGACTTCCGTACATTTTGATTGTGCAAACAATAATGCAAAGCGGACCAACCCAATTTCCAGCTCAACACTGCTTCAACAGCGCTCATACACATAAATAAACAGAAGTCTAAATAATTCCACCCATCAGATAGCATCGCTTGAAAAATATCAACACGCACGCGCGTGTCAACGCTAATGGGCGCCAGTGCAGTGAATGTGTTAATAAAAATTTCATTGTATAATCAAAATGAAATTACGAAAGCTTACCGCTGTGACCATGCCAGAGATTGACGCTTTTGAATGTCGCAAATGCCTGAAGTTACATGCGCGAAGGGTTGTACGCTGCACCCTTTATAACAAAACAGCACTGAGTTATGCAAAACTTGCCTATACGCATATCTGTTGCATACCTTTAGGAGTGTAGGAGATCAGAAAATGCGAAATAGTGCGGTATTTTGTATTTTGCTCCTTAATATTATGCAAGATTTGAAGAGCTAGGTTGATGAGTAGAAACAACCTTTTAGAAGTGCTATATATTTTTTCTTTAACGGCATGAAAGGTACCTCTGTTGGCGGGCATGCATATTTTGAAGTTAACACCTAACATATTTGTAAGGAGTTACTTTATTTTGTCAGAAAATTGTGAAACTCAGAAATGCAATAAAGGGCCGAATGGAGGTAAAATAAATTGATTTTTATTAACGCACACTCGCTGCACGATTTTTGGCAAAAAATGTTTTATAAAAGCGGAGCGAGATTTTATGTAAGCCGTCATTTTGGCGTACTTTTACAGTGCGCTGGAAAGAGATATTCAACAATCGATTTTTTTTATTAAAACTGAACTAAACTTACGAGTTTATTGTTGTAATTTAGAAGACTTTCTAGTTTTGAGCTCTAACACTTTTTCACTAGAGCGGGTCGATTTATAGGGAGCTAAAAAAACGGAAAAATTGTATGTGTTGAAATATTCTACGGATCGTTTTGAACAACTTTCTTATAGAGATGATGACTCTAAAGCTTTCAGTTAAGCATTTGTTAGAATCAGCTAAATGGAACAACTGTCTCACATATCTCCCATAAAACCGATTATTCAGATTTTTAAATCCGTTTTAGAGCTCACAGTTTCTTGGTCAAAGTTGTACAGAAAAATTCGTAGAACGCTTTCCACATACGCGATTTTACAAAAAAAAAAGGTCATTCACCAACTTCTCCACATTAAAATTTCACAGAAAACTCTGTTGAAAGCCTGATCTTCAGACCAAAATTATGTATTTTGAAAACACCAGGTATTTAGGAACCTTATCTTATTCTTCTGTAAAATTTTCTACAAATAATCGGTTCACCTTTCTTTGTCGAACGCTGAAAGAGCCGCCTTTTGAATCTGTTAGTTTGTTTTAACAGGACCCTGAGTCTTAATAAAACTCGATTTGAAACGGCAGGCTATTTCACCACGTTAAAGTCATGTTCAATTTCTGCATGACAGAAATTCATTAGTTCGAATTTTCTATAGGTTCTGAGCCATATTTACGTTTAGTAAAATGAAATCATTGCATTTAATTTAAAAGAGTTGATATTTGCTTTAAATAGGCCACAAGACTTGATCAGAGTGAAGCTATAACAATTATGAGTGGTGAAATAATACAAGCGTGTAAAGCAAGGTGGTGAAAGTTGTGTGGTTTTTTGTTTCATTCGGAGGTAAAAAATAATGCTGAAGTTTTTTCACAAATGAGGGGGGGGGGGGGTTAGGTGGTTGTCAGTTAATTTCAGGCTTTCGTTAAAGTTTAATTATTATGAGAATATGGGGAAATGAAAGTAAAGCACAGAAGTGGGAGGGTAACTGGAATTATACGGCAGTAACGTAAATGTATTAAGTGGAGGTGGCTGCGTTGCCATAGAAATGCAGGGTGTGTGTGTAAGTGTCCCTGTGGTACAGGGTGTAGTGTTAAATTTATGTATGCATGTGTTAGTGCGATTACTGTGGCACGTGCGATTTTTTATGGGACATTTTCATGAGTGCCAACATTGCCACTGCCTGCCTGCCTGACACATAACGCAAATGCCACATATACGGCATTGCAACCGTTAGCCACAATATGTAAATATGTGTATGTTTTATTTCTTACAGCATGCAAGTGACAGCGACAGATGCGAGGGCAGCTAAATGTTTACATTAAAAAACCAGCAACAATGCGGTCGGTCGTACGGTGCAAAAAGAGCAAGTAAAATTTGTGAAGAAGAGTAAAAAAAAAGTTTCAAAATAAATAAGATAATGTAAAGTGTGAACACATATTAAAAATTAACAATATTGTGCTGACACGTGCGCAGCACTGTCCCTTGTGGAACATAACTAAACCAAAGTAATGAGCGTGGGCAGAGGACCAGCTGTAAGCCAGGTGTGCCACAACACGTATGTGACATGTTGAACGCATGTGGCAACCCACAACCGTCCAGCAGTGCACTAACAATGCATTAATATTAAAATTTCAAGTAATAAAATAGAGCAAAAAGCAGCCGTGCATTGTGTTGGGACACAAAATGTCGGAAATAAATTTCAAAAATTTCATATAAAATATATTAATTGTATAAAGAGGGAAAAATGTTGCATTAAATAATCACAGAGAAGAATTAATTTAATTACAATAGAAAATAGCGGTAAATGCGTAAGTGTGCATAATGCAACAGTAATCCCTAATACAAAATAAGTAAAATGCAATTAAATAAATTAGAAAATAAGGCCGTAACAAAAACACTTATTTAATTAATGTAAAAACACGATAATAACAACAACAACACAATTTAGTTAATTAAAATTGATGTAAACGTAAAAACAAAGTAAATATTAAAACATATTAAATAAAAACAACCAAAGCTAATTAAGAATTCGGTTTGAAATTTCAGTCAGTCTTTAAAAAAGTTGCATAAATTCAAGCTGCTACAATAATTCACACACATTTACAGCAACATTTAATTTAGAACATTGCTGACAGCGTGTATTTTTTGTGCAACGTCGACTTAACAGCAGCTATCAACTACGAGAACAACAGTATACCCAGTCATGGAGCGCGCTTTGTCGATTCTGCTGTGCCTCAGCCTAACAACTTTGCAGTTCATTTCAACACACGAGCATGGCGATGGCTTTAAACCAGGTGAGTGTGCCAAATATACAAATAAATATGTGTGCCCTGAATACCTACACAAGGTGTTATACATATATAGCATATAGATATAAATATAAATTAGAGAGGGTAAAAATAAAAAAATAATTTGTTCTCTTGGTACACCCAAACTAGGTTCTTAGACACCTCTACGAAAAAGTGTCCAAATATGAACTCTTAATTATAACGTGAGGTCCTCCGGTTTACATTTTTCTATTTTTTTTATCAATTAGGAAAATTGACATTTCTATTCCAACTACTTGAATATATTAGGTTTTCAAATATCTCCCTTCTGCCTTTTTGTCTTTTGAATTTCGCGGCTATGTATAAAGCGCTACAGAGCTCGTATCTGGCAATACTATACATCTTTTAAAGGTCTTGACATAAACTACGAAAACGATGCTATGCATATTTAGTTTGGATATTGCGTTCAACAGTTATAGACGTGTAAACATGGAGTTCACTAACGCCGAAATTCGCGATATTTTAAATTTTTCCTTCGTTAAAGGCAAATCCGCTAGAGAAACGTTCCGTGAGATTATGTTGTTTTGGGGGATGGTACTCTATCACTTGAACTGTGGACAAATGGTTTCGATGATTCAAACCATGGATAAGACACCCGGCGGAGGACCTGTGGCGATGATGATGATGATGTTACTAGATGTTGTAGGATCGAAATGCTCTACAAAATGGACTCTCTTGATTGAAGATATTATATTAACTGTTGAAAATTTATCAATTTCAGGAAAAATTTTATGAGATAGAGAATAACTCAGTAGAAAAAAACTTTTGAAATTGCAAATCTCACAGTTTCGAATTAACTGCTCTAAAAAAGTTTAATTTTTTTATATTTTTTTACGTTAATTTTTAATGATGAATATCTAACGCTTAACTTAATCGAAAAACTATGAAAGCAGCTAATGTGATGTAAAAAAGAACGAAATGTTTCTGTATGAACCATGAGAGAGGGAGAGTGACGTCACAGCCATCTATTTATATTGTTCTACCAAGTTTTGAATTATAAATAATTTTTGCCTAAAAATACTTTCCTGACTTTTATATAAAATTACCAGCCAAGTTCTTTTCAAATTATTCCTACCATTACCTACCTTAGCTCATACAGTACTGAAAACTTGAAAAGCTATAGCACTTGAAATGGCATTACATTTGTAACTTGTATGAGTAAGTGATATTTAAAACATTTATCCTACCAACAGAACTTGCTCTTGAACACACATCCGACTCATAAAGATTGTTATCATCTGAAGGATCCCAACTGAGTAATAGGACGATTAGAAATATTTTTTTATACATTCCTTTGATATACAGCATGTTTTTTGTTGTGGTAATGGCATAAAACATTCCCCAAAACTTGAAGAACAGGTATAAATACCAAAATTGCGTCCAAATTACCTGACTGTCCTGGCATGGAAATCCAAGTTGCCAATTATATCCTCTTTGATAGTCTTAATATTCCATGGATTACAAAATTAATACTACTAACAAAGGATACTCAAAAGTAAGGTTATAAGGTATTCTCTGATTCATTCTTCTCCAAAAATTTATGTTTTGAAAAGATATTTTATTCTGAATCAAAGTTGCTAGACTAAAAAGTAGATAAAAGACTCTCAGACATAAACTTTTTTCGAAAATATATCACCTTCTTACATAAAATCAAGTTGCATTTAAGTCTCCTCAATACATATGCATTTATGTAAAAATTTGACGTTCAAAAGACAAAAATGTCTTACTACAACACCGTTAACGCAAACTTTTTACATAAATCCCTTCTGGGTACGAGCTCCAACTATGCGCATCTGCCTTTGCGCCACCGCTCACACTGCGCATATTACCATGTAATCATGAATTAAGTAAAAAATTGTTGCTTTTGACAACAAAATACGGTAAATAATATTGTGAATAAAGTCTCCCTTGTGAACGTTGCACTAAACCATTGCTTCTTCGCGCTGACAACAAAATCTAATTAACTCGGCTAATTCCCAAAGTGGTTGCAAAGGTTGCCATAACAGTATAACGGTAAACACACTGCAAAACCGAGTGAAGGTAAAACAGTAATTTTGCGTTGTTGACCCTTGTTGCAAAGTGTTTGGAAAATATTTTGAAATTAAAATGAAAGCAGCAATGCGAGGCGAAGGTGGGAAGCGATGTCGCCGCAGAAATTTACACTTACCTCGCCGAGTGTTGGCGACATTTTTAATGCTATATAAAGCAGTTTGTGCTGTTGTGTTGGGTAAAAAAAGATTTAATTATTTTCGAAAGTCTTTGGATCCACAATTTTAATTAAGTGCGTATTTAATATTTCGTAATAAAAGTTTTTTTTCTAAATTTTCTAGTGCTTAAAATGTATATTTGTACTTTATTTTAGATATTTGTGATTCTAAAGAGAGGCTGTCCTTTGTTAATGAGTTCTGCATTGACCGAAACAAATAGTAGCTATATGGTGGATGTATCAAAACTTCTCAGCCAAGCTCACCCAGTTTTTGCAGAGTCATCAAAGATATGTGTGGTCTAGCGTTGTCCTGATGGAAGACGAAGCCATTTCTTTTGATACGTTCTGGCCGTTTTTATGGCAAAGTGCGATTGGTAGCATTGAAGATATACGACTGCAACGATCTATACAAAAAACTTTGGGTGGTAAAGCTCTGTCCATATCTACAGTCGGTAAAGTCAGCTGAGAGTTCTGGTTTACCCAAAATATAATATATTCGTATCAGCTCATAAAATATACCGAAATCAGGTCTAAAATCTGAGTTATCGAATGAGTGTAGCCTGGTGCTATCTTTGAGGTCACAGTGTTCGCACTACAAAGGCATTCTGATTATAATTGTACTCGTAAAAGGAGATTATTTCTGAAAACTACTCCGTCGAACACGGTTGTGAAGCCGCTGCCAAACGAGAAATATTTTCCAATTATGCATGCATAAATAAATGTAAAAATGCAAAAATGTGTTTTTAATTAATTTCAATATAAAATTCGATTTTGCGCTTGCAGCAGAGGCGCATTTTGCTTTAAAGGTAAAACAGTTGAAAAATGACTTTGACAATAAATAAAGTCGCCAAAAAGAACACGTAGAAATATTCAAATAAATGCACATTACATACATATGTAAGTTGCATGTGTGCGTGTGTGCGAAAAATACATAAACCAAAGAAAAATATGGTTTGTTTATTCGGCATGCAAATAAAAATACAACAAATGCCAACAACAAAGTCAGAGCGCAGAGCAAGCATGCATAACATATACAATATTTATGTACATAAGTACATGCAGTTATTTACCCAAGCAATATGTACAATGCAAAACAAATAAGCAACGGGAATTCATAGCCCAAGCACGCACACAAACGCAAAAGACAGCGCTGGGCAAACAGACGCACACAGACACACAGCGGTTTTATATGGGACACTGGAGACAATGCGATGCACAGGTTCCCTCAGCACACACACTCACACATACATATAAATGCATATAGCGAGAGGCGCTTGTTGGGTTGTGGATTTGACATAAATACATATTTTTCCTTTTGTTTGAAAAGGCTGCGTGTGTGTGTGGATGTGAGCATAAAACACATGTCTAGCCAGGAAATTCATTTGTGCTCCAAATTTGATGCTCCGCATAAGAGACTGGCTAACATGATTGCTTTGAAGATATTTACTCATGCTGTCTTTCTGTTATATGCTTGCGAAGTGTTAGAGATTATCTTAGGCTCACTTAGTTGCCAGATTTTTTGAAACTTCTGAGGTTCTCCAGCAATATATGGTTGTCTCTCTGAAATATTAAGCCCCATTCACAAACAACTTTCCTCGCATTGAGTGACAGATTTCACTCAGGTTTCAGATTTTCTTTACAGCGCTCTATAAAGCATATTTTCTATCATGAATTTTTAATATCGTAATTTTATTTTTCATCTTTATATAAGTATATTTCTTCTTAAATAATCATTGGCATAACACTCCAAATTCTTAACTGCAAAAGGTAACTTTTTTACTGCAGGGTTCTCTTCACTACAGGGGCAACATCATTGTTGAAACACTAAATAGCAGCAGTTTGGTAGCATTATTAATATACGACATACAGTTGGTACTTTTATTCCCAAACAGCCACAGTGGCACGTCCACTACTCTGGCACTGCAATATCTCCCCAACCTTCTCTCAAATTGTATGAGCGCTACAGCGCACTGAAAAATAATAGGCAACCATATACGTTGCCATGAATCATCAGAATAAACCAACAGTAATTCTACCAGTAAAACCGAAAAGTAAAAATAAAACTATGTTTGTTGAAGGAACGAGGTGGGGGTGTGCTCGCATATGTATGTTTGTGCATATGTATAGTATGTGTATCTAAGTGTGGGTGCGCGTCAAATAATACACAACCAGCATAAAAAATGACACAATTCACACAAAAAGTTCGCACTAAAAAGCGCTGGGGGTCCAGCAGCAGCCGGAGGCACGTGGTAAGATGCACCACTATGTATATGTAGATGTGTGCTTGTGTGCGCTTGTTGGGGAATGCAGGCCAAAATATGATCCTCTCGTAAAATAGTGGAAAGTTGTAAATGGAAGCAACGGGAAATATGAAATGTGATATGACAAGGGAATGTTATGGAATGTACGGTGCAAAAGATTGGACAGCGCAAGAGAAGAAGGCGTGGTTGACTGTAAACTGCTAGTTACAACTTATTCAGACTATAATAGTTTCCATTTTAGTAAAATAATAGTTTCTATTATAGCTATTATTTCGCTTTATATATATGTAGAGTCTAGATTTATGTGTACTAAATGCTTTAAATTTAAAATCTTCTAAATAAGGAAGGCTGATCACCACGAGGTTATTGGCATAGATTTGTTTAATAATATTCAATTTTTTCTAGGCACAAATGTAAGCAAAAATACCGTTGTTCAATAAAGGCACTTAGGTGTTTCCAAAAGTAGTACTACGTATCTGTGGTTCGTTCATCCAACATTGTGACAGTGAGGTTTGAAACTGCTGCTTGCTTTCAGTTAGGAACATAACCTGAATGAGTTTTCTCTGTTGATCTTGTGTTTTCTCCGGATAACCACTAAAAACGATCAAGCATTTAGTAATAAGTTTACAAGGTGGAATCTGCCACTTTCTGCTTGTTTAATTAATTGCTCCAGTGTAAGTTTGTTAGTTACTACCCAGTTAGACAAATGGTTGAAGAGGATTTTAATGCAATTGAAATCAAAATAATTTCGGCTCTCTTTATAAATAGTGAAACAAGTGACCAGTGTGTACTAAAAAGCCAAAAACAGTGCAGTCTATCGAAAATTGCAGCTCTTAAAATGCTTACGAGTTGCTCGATAATATGACGTGCCCTTATTTTCTAACGCCTTACCCATATTCACATTGATCTCAAGGCTCAGACTTACAATTCCGTGGTTCTTTTAAACGCCAGAAATTCTACTTGGAAAAATAATACCACTAAAGGCACTTACCCATATGTGAATATATTAATGTGTGAACTTATACTCATATATAGTATATTTTTATTGTATTTTTGTGAACCCTAAATTATCGACACGCCCATAAATATACACATGCATTCAGGAATATATGTATGTTTCAAAAGCATAATAACAGGAAAAACCTCGATTTTCAGCCCTTTTATTGCGTGACCAAATACGCTAATTGCAAAATAATATTCAATAATTACATGTTATACTTTCGTTTGACGTTTCCTTTGAGGTTGTCAGGCATTCATTATTTGTTATTTAAAAAAAGGAGTAACTAAGCCTTTACAGAAAGCGCATAACGCGAGGGTTCGTTAAAAAACTTTCTTGTCTTGAGAAGTTGTGGTGGAAATATTTAAGCAAACTTTCCAGTTCTCCAGCACTTTTCTTGTTCTTTCTTATCTCAACTGAACACAAAACTTTTGACTCACATGAATTGGGCTTCATCATTTAGAACTGTGTGTTTTTAGCAAATTGTTGCTACACTTTTCTATTGAAGCATAAACATTGTCTACACCCTCGTAAACACTCACAAATTGATCAGCTGCGTTTTCCCACACTCTCCGCCCCCCATAATGTCATGCAACAGTGGTTTGGAAAATTTACTTCTACAATACAAACCACTAAAACGTGATTTTACCATTTTGTTTATTTGAGGAAAGAAAATAAAGCGAAAAAGTCAAATAAGAAATTGAAAAGCTGATGAACTACATACATATATGAGCAAAAGCTGCT
Source organism: Bactrocera correcta (assembly GCA_027475135.1). Lineage (NCBI taxonomy): Eukaryota > Metazoa > Arthropoda > Insecta > Diptera > Tephritidae > Bactrocera > Bactrocera correcta. The sequence continues at coordinate 49,593,055 of CM050323.1, forward strand.
AACGCGAAAAGGAAACGAAAAGTTAGAAAGAAAAGAAGATACATTTATAACAGAAGAAAGTGAAAGTAGCGGAAACAACCGAAAATAAGAGTTTTGTTGATTTTGATTTTTAATATCTTGGCAGTGCAATTTATACTGACGGTGTAAGTACTATAAGGATTTATTAGGCATTATATTCAGCATATATATATAAATATAATATTTATTTAATATTAAAGATTTATGAATTGTACTTAATGTGGCAGAAAAATCTCTGGAATTTCATATTAATTATTTTAAATACATTTCTACAAAGTCCATGCACAACAATATTTTTATTAACTTTTTGACTGTCCCTTATTCGTAGAAGATCAGACATTCACTAGTAATACTATGTTCAGACCGACACTTAATCACAGGCTTTCGGCTGTTGAATGGATTATCCCACTAATCTTAAAAATTTAGCAAGATTTCGCCATACAAAAATGACAGTTCCAAATCATTTCATTGAAATCCACGCTAAATCTCTCTGTGCGACTCTGATTTTGCGCAATCTACTTGCCAGCACTGGAAATCTGTTACATTATCACAGCTGATTTAGACACTAAAAAGGAAAAAAATGTAAACAAACAAATTTTTTTAAAGCAATGAATCTAATTTCACCTGAAAATCGACTTAACAAATGAAAAAATGCATCCATTATTTCTATTATATAGAAAATATTTGAAAAAAGACTGCTTTTATTTCAAAATACTATATGACAATCTTTTCTTTTTATAAATATTAAGCGATGTGACTTCATGAATGACAATAACAGCTGTTTTTTGATCTTTCTAACGGCAGTGAGAACACTTTTGGGTTATGAAATGCTTAAATGTAATCTAATCTTTTAAATTTTCCGTCTGAACATAGTATAAGATTATGAAGCATGAAGCTTCTTGAAGAAGGGCCAATCTTCAACAAATAAGGATCAGGTGTTCTCGGCTACTCACTTTATAAATCAAAAGAGCAATTTTGTCATAAATCTTAGAGTTGACAAAGTTATATGGATAGATTTTGAGGTATGATGACCCACCCTCAATAACGAAACTTGGCAGTCCAGAAAGAAAAAAAAAACGGTCCACAAAATTTTAATATAAAGGGTTTTCCGCTTTCAAGATTCATCATCAAATTCTGAGAATACTTGATCGATCGAACGCCGAAAGAGTAGACCTAAAGTAAAAAATATGCTTACTGAGTTTCATCACCAAATTTTACTGAAAAATATTAAAAATAGAAGAACGTGCTAGTTTTTTTTGCTTAACGATCTCTCGACCGTCCTTGAAAGCTTTGTACCACTCGTTGGCTTGCGTTTTTAAAAACACGGAATTTGGTTAGAAATACAAAATTTTAGAACAAATTCTTTGTTAGATATTTTTTTCATTGTAAAAATTGCACGCACTACAGAGGTGTACCGACTCAAGCAGCTGCTGTAAACAAACTGTTTGACAGATCACGTTTACATATGTATGTTGGACATAATGATTAATGGTAGTCCCACCAACTTAGCAAAAAACAAACCAAATACAATTTTTTAAAAAATCATTAACCCGGGAAATTTAATTACAATTTCCGGGTACTTTTTTGTCATAACATAAATATCGTTGAAGTCAAAGGATAGAAAAGTAATAATAAATGTGGCATGCGGGCGTAGCTCAATTTGAAAATTGCCGGAAAACTTTTGCTGGCATTGTAATCAAACAAGTTTCAAAAAAGTGAGAATAAAAATAAAAAAGCAGGTGGAAATAGTTCACGAAGAAATGATACTAAGCAACTACACTCAAGAAGAAAGCAAACGATGTTGAAAAGTTAACTAAAACTTTGAAAGAAAAAAAAAACAAAAATAATAGGAAAATATTTGAAAAAGCGTCCTCAAGTTATACAGAATTTCAGATATTAATTTAAAAAATCGCATTTAATTTTTAGCTTTCTAAAATCACTTTTTATTTTGTGCTGTTTCTACGAGCAAAAGATCAGACTGTTAGCTAATGCAAAGTTGCAAAGTGACATTGAAATCTGGAAGCTTTTGCAATTTTCACGATAATATTACACTTCCGGTTGCCGTAGCTTACTTTAGGGCGTGTAAGCGCTTGTTATGGTTTGAAACATATTCAAAATCGAATTCTTTTGCGAAATCTTTACACAAATTTGAATTCTCAAGTCCAAAAATGTGCCAAAAAACCACTGCAAAAAGGCTAATTTAATTGGTATAACTAATATTTTCTCTTCACCATGAAAACCGTGAAACTTGCCAACTCTATGAGCCAAATATTAAATTCATTAAAAACACACAAACAAAAAACATACCAGCGCAACTGTATGTGGCAAGGACCGCAACCAGTTTCACTTGAATTAAAACCTGTTTAGTCTGTGCCTTGCGGGGGAATGTGATAAAATGCCAAATGCAGCAACAGCAGTGACGCTTCATATATGCCAAACTGATGGCAATTCGGTGCCACACGAACAACTGCCATATGTGGCATGTATACGTGTTTGTTTTTGTGGTATGTGTATTGTGAATTGCTGCTGGCAGGGCAAGGAGATGAGCATCATGCTGCATGTGCTGAATGTCAATCAGGCAATGTGTGGCTTTGGAAGAGGTGAGCTGGCTGCCAGCGGATGAGTTGGGAACTGACACTCACCAACGGTGTTTATGGTTGAATATATTGCTGTTACAATTTTTGTTGCAATACAAAGAGACGAGTGTGAATATAAACATATATATATACATATGTCTGATACAAAAAAGTTGAACAGAAACTTACCGAATAGACAGCGCATATAATTTACAGTATTTTATGAGCAAAACTCTGAGAAGAGGGTAACTTCATAAAAATGTTAGAGACGTTTGTGCACAGATCTCTGCATAGTGCAGGAAATAGGAGTTGGTAGTAATTTAGTTGAGAAACATATTCTACTTTAACAAGCGTTATTTTACAACACATGATTTTTTTTAATTATTATTTTTGGAACTTTAAAAAATGACTGAAGTATTTTGAAAATTATACCCCGAACAGGGTTTTTTTTATTAATTGTCGCGAAATTTGTAATATCCAAAAGAAACTTCGAAGACTCATAATATACTTGTATATACTTATATATATGCAACTGATCAGCATCACAAGCTTAGTCATATAGCCATGTCTAGCCTCCTGTCTGTACAAACGCGAACTTTTTGAGTTATCGTCCTGAAATTTTCCGCACTCCCTTCCTCCACAAAAAGCTGCACATTTCAGTCGAAATCGATAATATCGAATCACTATAGCATATAGCTGCCATATAAACCGAACGATCGGAGTAAAGTGCTTGCATGAAAAACTTTCTCATTTAATAAGATATCTTCACGAAATTTGGCATAGATTGTTATCCAAAGTAGCGCTACAGTCTCCGAGATCGGACCACTATATATTATCTCTGGCATTTAAACTGATCGATGAGAATATGAATAACGATCTCTTTATAGGCTTTTATGGTATAAAAAATGTACCTGTGAGATATTATTGCTTCTCTTCAGCCGAATTTTCCTAATCTATTTAGAGTATTCAGTTTTTTAGAAAAAAAAAAAATTAAAATTTTTTTTATCCAATTCTGCTCGAAATTTGTATTGACACCAATAATTAATTAGAATTTCTTTGATTTAAATTGTCTGCGTATTTTGAATGCTATATGGTTCACTTATCAGAATCTGTTTTGACAAACCGTTTTCAATATTGGCCTTCAAAGGCTTAAAAAGGCACAAACATTAATAAAACATCCATAGTATGTGTGACCATAAAAATACTTGCCATCGAACCAACCTGCATGTGAAAAAGTGTGTGGACTGCGTTTTGAAATAACATTCATATACAATATTTGCATATCTCTGCATAAATTGCAAATATTTTCGACCTTTATTGCCAAGTAATTAGTGCAACATGGCAACTTGCAACAAACGAATGCTTCATTTCATTTGGCTGCCAGAGCTGAGTACAGTTAGATGGGTGGTTATTTTAAATGACATTTATAGTCTGACATGCAAATTGAGCTATGGAAACTTGCAAATATCTGTATGTACTTCCATCAACTTTATATGCAGTCTATGCAATTATTTTACATACTCGTGTTTTCAGGACTTCTCGATTTAAAATTGTAGTTCACAGAAAATACCCGAGATTGCTATTAAATTGACTCGTTTGATTGACTGACTGTGAGCAAATGTGGTTGGTCTTGGATGTGTGGCAGATATTTTTATATTAAATTACTTTTTAGTATGGACATATGTACCTCTAAGTGTATTGAACAGACACACGCACACACACAAACATATATATAGTAGTTATATAATGACAGCTTGACATATAGTTACATTTATCTGTTTATTGGCATTTAAAAGTAAAAATTGCTGACCACTAAAGGACTGGAGGGAAGTAAATTGAAATTAATATTAATATTACGTATATGGCTCAAATATAAAGATACAGATAGTGCGTACTTACGTTATGAATAAAAACTTAACAAGATAACTTCAGAAAAACGAAAAGCATTTTCACATTACGACAAATATTTCAAAATCAATCGTGGGTTATGCTTAAGAAATCAGTAGCAAACGCATCAATATTCCACTCATTCTTGCAATCATTACACTTCTACACATATTTACATTCATTGTATTGCGAATTTCACCCTCAACTGGATGCTGCCAAGGCTTAAGTTGTAGCCAAACAATAAATCTTACATATTAAGGCAAATAAGTCGAGATTAGCACTAATGAAGTCCAACAATACACGAGAAAACGAAGCTTAAAACAGCTTGGTTGAGAAAACAACAAACAAGAAAACAAAAATATGTAGAGAGAGGGCATATGCTTGGCATTTTACATATACCTAGTGAGTAATTTTAATAGAGATATTTTTCTATGAATAATTCTGGCTGCTCTAACAAGAAAACATTCACGTTTAGAGCAATTTTCAACAACTTTATTTGAAAAATATTTTTTACATATTTAATTATATTTCAAAACTTTAATTATAGGCTATACTAAGTTTGACATGATGCATGTAACACCCAGAAGGAAACGTTGGAGACCAATGAAATATTTATATAAATGAACAGCGTGGCGAAATGAGTCGATTTAGCTAAGTTCGTCTGACCATCTGTTTGTATGTTCCCGAACTTCTCCCTCAGTTTTAAAGACATCGATCTGAAATTTTTAACACATTATTTTCTCTTGAAAGCATCCGCTTATTTGACGGAACTGCAGCTACCTTATCAATATCGTATTCCAAACAAACTGAGCTGATCGAAATCAAGTGTTTGAATAGAAAACTGTTTCATTTGACGAGATATATTCAAGAAATTTGCGAATTTAATGCAATATTAATCCAAAAAATTGTCAGATTCAGATCGGTTTACTAAAGCATATATCTGCGGTAAGAGCTGAGGAATCGGAATCAAGTTCTTGCAAAGAAACTTTTGTATTTGTGAAGGGAGTTAAAGTTTGTAACACCCAGTATATATAAAAGATTACGAACTAGTCTCTCAGTTTTTAAGATATCGTTTTGAAATTTTCTAAACGTGATTTTCTCTTTAAGAAGCTGCTCATTTGTCGGAACTGCCGATATCGGACCACTATAGCATATAGCTGCCATACAAACCGAACGATCGAAATCAAGGGCTTGTATGGAAAACTTTCGCATTTGACGTGGTATCTTCACGAAATTTGACATGGATTACCGCTTAAGGTGATAACATAATATCCGAATTGTTCAGATCGGATTGCTATAGCATATAGCTTCCATACACACTGGATACATAGTTACTAAAAGAAATGCGCCTGTGAAGGGTATATGCAACCGACGCTAACGTCTTTTTTATTTTTTTTTAATTAAATTTGCTACCTTTTATCTTGCAACTGTTCCCGAAATGTATCAACATTTTTCCCAACGTTTATCTGAAACCTGAGACTACTAAACGTAAAGCAGAAAATGATGAATCTACAGCGCTATAGTATAATATCGTGGTGTACTACAAAACACTAACAAACTATCATTCAATCATAAGCACAAAAATATAGTGCGTATGCATGTGTGGCTGTTGGTATTTGAGCGCGTGTGTTTAAATCCCAGCTAAACAAAAACTCATTACTAGAAGCTGATTCACACGAGCGATAATATTCGCTATACTTCGTGCGTGTGTGTGCGTATGTGTGGTGATAATCTTAAGCTTGCAGCTTTGTTGAATAACCATGCTTGTGTACATGTATTCATTCATTCATATACTACTCCGTATTCATTAAATGAAAACCTGCAGATATACGAGTAGATATGTATGTGAGTGCGGGTCGGTTTTTTTTACTATAAAGTCGCATTTGCGGAAATATTCTATTCTGAATAAAATTGGTAAAGAGACTATAGACATGAAACGCAGTTACGATTTTTAAGGCGAAGTATAAAAAACCGAATAATCGGTTGTATGGGAGATATGTGATAGAGTTTTATTGGGATATCTTAAGAGCTGACGAACAAATTTTAGACGTATAGGACATTAGGCAAAGTTATTTATAATGATCTCCGATCTGTCCGTTTCTTTGGCTCCCTGTGAATCGACCCGCTCTAATGTATGAATATGTGTATACGAAAATACAGACCTCGTACAGGTGCTTAAGCGCAGTTAATCCTACTTATGTATTTGAAGCTCAACTGTAGACGTACTCATACCCACACGAAAGAGCAAACGTTCGTTTTAAGCTTCGTAGATTACTTAAATTGCAATAGTTAATAAACGCTTGAAGAATCTTTGTTAAAAATAGGAAAATTCCTGAATTAAAAACTAAATTCTGGAACATATTTGCAAGAAATTTTGTAGTAATTGTAGATAAATTATTAATAATGATATTAGGTCACTCGTTTCCTGATATATCGAATTTCTAATATTTCTTAAAAGTAGTCATAAACCCCAAGCAAAATTAAAATAGAGATAGAGAGGATAATGGAGATAAAGATATAAACAGAAAGAGAGACAGAGACAGAAACGGAAACAGAGATGGAGAACGAGACAGAGATAAGAACGAGACAGAGGCAGAGACAGAGACAGAAATAGAGATAGAGACAGAGAGAGAGAGACGGAGAAAGAGATAGAGACAGAAAAAGAGACGGAGGCAGAGATAGAGATAGAAAAAGAGGCAGAAACAGAGACAGGGATAGAGACAGAGCAGAGACAGAAACAGAGATAGAGCTGGATAGAGATAAAAAAAGGGGAAGGGATATAGACAGAGATATATTAAAATAGAAACAAAGATAGAGACAGTTATAGCGAAGTATAAACTTTTTACCTTTCCAAATATGATTACTTTCTAATACAGAAATTGTTACATTAATAAAAAAATAGAAAAAGTATATATAATTTCTTTTCAACGATAAATAAAACTTTGATTTTTTTCTCAAAATTGCATATTGGAATTACATTTACAAGTTTCCTAACTTAACTAAGTTTGAACCCTTCTCCATCTTAAAATAGCAAAATGTTTGGGCGGATACATTTAACTTTTTCCAGTTCGCTAGGATTACCGCTATAAATAACCTTTCATTCACATTTATACACGGCAACTGTTCGTATTTCTTTACAAAATTCACCCTATTATCTATATATTTTGCAAAAATCACTTTTCACCTACGCAGCCACTTTAAAAATCCGCCGTGAGCTAACAAAAAACTTCCCCTTCTTAGAAAGCTTTTAAGCACAACGCATGTGGTGGATACTCTTGGGTTGATTGAAAATCTTGACAACGTGAATGGGACATGAAGGTGAGGAGATAGAAATAAAAAGAAAATTTAATGAATGGCACGCTACCGGAAGGTGGAATAAAGGTGCGAAAAGCCCAAACTGAACAGCACTTCAATAAATGCAGACATACAAACACCCATTTGAAGAGAAGCACACACCAAGAAGAGTGGAGGTTTTATATGTGCGTGCACATATTATTCGTCATCTTCACCTTGTCCCTAGTGCTCAAAAATTACTGAATTGCCTGAAGTGTACCATCTCAGCGAGAGTCTACAGCCATGAATGAACAAACCAAATTGACTTCGGTGTCTCTGCAGTGACTTCTCGGTGCACGCAACGCAGTTTGTGGCATGAAGTACTAAGCGATGTGTAGGCAGTTGCCAACATGCGTGACGCTGACTACCGTTGAGTACACATTGCTGAATCCGCAGCGTACCATGAAAAGGAAATCAAAGTACGACTCTTTAAGCTGGAGTTATTTAAGACATGGCGGCTCTGTTTCTTTACGATGAGCCTTGTGCAAAGGTGTGAGTTAGAGGGCATTCAACACCTGCTCACAGAATGTACTGTGATATTTTTTCACCCATAAACCTATATAATTTACGAATGTACAGGGTAGGCCATTTAAAGTTGACCCATTTGTTTGTTTGCCAAAATTAAGGCGTCGCGGATAATCAGCTGGGTTTAGTTTTTGTGCCATTCGAATTCTATATGGAAACATCTTCAAATCTTTATGAATTATGCGTCGAAAAGTGGTGCGAGAGATGTCTAATTCCTGAGAGCGGCGATAACTCGATGTCGATGGAGTCTCCTCAATACTGGCTCGTACAGCTTCGATATTTTCATCAGAACGTCTTGTGCGTTGTCTGGATGCATGACTGGCGTTACTGAGATTACCGGTGTTCACAAATTTTGCGTATAAAGACTTAATTGTGTTCTTAACTGGAGCACTTTTCACTTTATTTTTTTTGCGAAACGCACGTTGAGTTAACACAATTGAAAAGTTATTTTGAATATAAAGCTGAACAATTTCAGCGCGTTCTTTTGGAGTGTACTGTTCCATTGTATAAATTGTCTTCGAATGACGCTTCTAACGCGGTATGACATTAGCCGATTTGTCAGCGCTGTTAAAAGTTACAGCGTTGCCAGATGGGTCAACTTTAAATGGCCTACCCTGTATGTACTTGTAAATGTATATTAAGCATAACTTCCTTTCATGGAAGAATCCTCGGTAGTGCATTCGAAAGATATCTTAAATTGTATTGTAATTTTTCTGAAAATATTTTTGGTGAATCGTTAAATGGCTACCGTTTATTAAGTTAAACTATTTTTACTCCAGCGCGGTTGTTGACCTAAGAAATTATATTTTTTTATATTTTGGAAAATAATTTTATTTTTTATTTATTTCTGTATTTTTGATTTTTTTGTAGGATGTTACCAATTTTTTTTGAATTGAGCAGGGAAATATTTTTTGTTTAACTTTTCTGTCCTCGAAATAATAGATTTAGCTACCAAAAGTATGCTTCTAGTAACAAAAAATATCTGATTTTTGAAAAGACTACACTTATCTAACTGCTTAAACTTTCGGCCCACGATTTACAAAAATATTCTCAACTGCAAGCTTCTTGATATGTGGCAACATCATTCTACGCCATTTCGTTATGATTAAATTTTATTTGATTAAAAAAGAATGAAGTTATTTAATGGAATTTTGAAAAAATACTTATACTTAGATGATATCCTCATGGTATCAGACTATTGTGAAAGTATTTCGGTGGTCCTATGCTCAGCTCAAAACTCTTCAAAGTGCATCAGCTTCATGCAAATGCAGAGAGGTATCTACGAAGCTGATAGAAGTAATCCTCTTGGAAAATTTTATACTACAGTGATAGAGATCCAGCCTAAAAAATACACCTAAATTATGCTTTGCTCAATATAGTCTTAACTGAGATTTACATTTTGCAAAGCAGATATAAATTGAGTTATTTATATAAGCTGGTAGGCTTCTTTTGGAGTTGACTTTCCATTGTGTTTGTCTTCAATTAACGCTTGTCAGCGGTATAATACTATTTGTAGCCTTTAAGTTTTCCACATTGTCTGAATTTTGAATTTTATATGGAAACTGGTAGTCATTCAAGAACTTATTTATGAATTTGCTCGTTGGAGAGATTTTATGGATTTCGAATGATTTTAATTTCCGAGATTGTCTGGATAATTCATCGATTTGTGATTGGATGTCTTCTCAATACTAGCTTCGTATTACATTCTTCAGATATTTTTCATCAAACGTCTTGTGCGAATTGTCTGATTTATGACTGGCATTACTTAATTACTGTTACAAATTTTCGTAAGACAATTTGTTCTTAATGGACATTTTACTTTATTTTTTTTGCAAAAAGTTAGTGAACATATTGAAAAGTTATTTTGAAATACTGACATTTCACGCTTCTTTTGAGTGTATTTCCAAAAATGTAATGAGTTCTAAGGGTATCTTGAGAAAAAGTTACTTAATTACTTTAGGACCTGATATCACTCATTATGACTTTGGAAAGTATTTGGGAGCTAGAGCTTTTCAAAAATTCATCAGCTTCTGCAATGCAGGGTATCTTGATGGTTTTTAAAAATATACAGTGATGGCCAGCCTAAATGTTTTAAACTAATCCGCCTTTTTTAGTGTCATCTAATATATCTTAACTTAGATATAAACAGGTGTTCTTAGTCTTACTTTTAAACAGATATGAAATTTGGAGTCACAGGTACATAACATCGGTGGCTTTCTCTTCATTTTGATATTCATTGCAAGCTTTGCATTCTTTACTGCTCTTTCCAACTCATTCAAGTACATTCATTATTTCCTACCAGCACTTCACTCTACATGTACATTGCCACAACGTACTGCCACCCGCATTCCTCAAAGGGTTAATGCGGTAAAATCGTAATGGAAATTTTGTTTACCACAGCAGTTGGCTAGCAGTCTACCAGAAGCAAATCGAGAATTCCTCGGTTAAGCAAAGATGCCATGTTAGTGCAGACACATAAATGCACGCACGTGATAGGTGAATGCATGTGTTGGTGCAGATCTTTCACAGGAGCATTGGTTGCGGTTGAACTGCTCTATTTGCTGGTGTCACCGTAACACGTGCACATCAGGCGAAAAACATTCAGCAAAGATATTTATGTCTGTGTGTGTGTTTGGTTTTTGCATACCAGTGCATCACACACATAAGCGGTTAGCTGTTTATTTGTGTCTGTGTACGAATGTGCTAGCTATTTGTTGGCGCTTTTGGTGTTCGCTGCCGCCTACGCTTGTGTCTTTGGCCAGGCTTCTGTGCTTTACGAATTTACAATAGGCCACTTTACAAATTTTCTAGTTTTACTTGCATGTTCTACGTCTATTTTCATTTTACCACTTAACGGTATTTCAGTCGAACTTTTTATTAGTTCAACTAACTCGTGCATATTGGGCTCCATAGGTTTGTGATAAGTACTAAAGTGAAGATTGTTGTTTTTCTCTGCAGCAGATAGTGAGGAAATTTGCAACATGTGTGAAACGGTACGATGTACTGCATTTGTAGTATTCTCTAGCTCATGAGATTTTTTCCTTTATTTCGTTACTGTATAGTTAAGGTTCAGAAGCAACAGCTCTCTTATTTTGAGTCACCAAGCTGTCATCTTCCTTATGTTATTGAAGAAAGTCTGAACCCAATTGACCAAAGATATCGCCAGAAATTAGACCGTATGGTGAAATATATTTCTTATCAAAAAATGTAGCATACAATTGGGCTGAAAGCGCAATTCAAAGTTTCTTGCTTTAGTTGTTGATTTAAAACTTCTGTATATTTATTAAATTTATTATTGGATCTATGACCCAATAACGTGCAGAATCGATAACTTTTGATAAAGTAGCAATTACTCATAGTTCTATTAATATTTGTAGTAAAAAATTGACTGGTGAATGCAAAAACAAACTGGTTGAAAGTACAGTTCTGTATCAAGTATAAAACCGTCATTTAAGCTTTAATGGTCCGCCATAGAAAAATAATTATTTATGAGACTGTGCAAAAACTTCTATTTAATTGACAAATAATAAATAATACCAATCAACTATAAATATAATATATTCAGATTTATGTGTAAATATTTGAACATTCCACAAAAAACAGCGCTATGTCAATGACAATTTTATTTAAGCACTTCGAGTGCATCAAATTCAATCAGTTTCAATATAAAGAATATTTTGCAAAATAAAAGTATCAGCCATTTGGTAGCCTACCAAAAGGCGCACAATCACTTTCACATGGTTTCTATCCACTTAAAATGTAATAAAATATCAAATAGGTGAAATTAAAAATTAAATATGTGCGCTTATACTGCTGATACACACAAGAAAAAAGATAAAAAATAAAAAAATGCGTCCAACGCCAAATTGATTTTAAATTGATGAACGATTTATAAGGCTTGTGCGACCACTCATCCATCTTGCTTCGTTGAAAGCAACGAATTTCACTGAAGCAGCAAAATCGCAAATGTAAGCGAAATGGCAGTTGTTCGAATTGTCTCCATTGACTGCCTCCGGCAAATTGAAGCAGCCAGCAGCGGAGAAAGCACAGTTGCGTTTTGCACATAATAATCATCATAATAAAGCGTTATTCAGAAAAATCACTGAAATCTAATAAAAAAAGGAATTTATGCAATCAATAGATTATTACTTTTCTGGGCTTTTCACTTGATTTTTGGCAGCCAGTGTGTAATTTAAAAATTACTCGTGTGGAAAATTCAATGAGTGGCGAGGAACACGCTGAAAATCGTATAAAAAACTGTTGGCTGGTTTAAAGGGAGCCGATTTGCGGCTGTCAAATTGTGAATATGTCCAGGCGCTTGCGATGTGGCTGGCATTTTGTGACTGTGACTATATATATAATAAGTGTATAAAATGTTTTTTTAAGTTGTCATTAATATATAAAAATATTAGAGCTTAATTACTCATTACACAGAATGTTCACATAAAATTATTCCTAGTTTCAGTAAATTATCGCATCACCCAGTAATTATTGGTTCATTATTTGTATGATATCCTTATATATTAATATTACTGCAAAATTACTATATTCCCTCCCTGTGATATGGCTGCTTCCACACACATAACAGCACGTTATGTAATATTAATACGCATACTAAATTCCGTCATCATATCATATATCATATCGCATCACATCTTAGTATTTTAACTGCGTGAAACATCGTGTTGAGTCTTACTTGAGCTTTTCATTTCGCTCTCAACCCTCTACATTTATCACAGCTCATTACGTCTCATGCGATAATGTTATGTCACATTGTGTCACCTAATATTTACTTGACCAACGCTTTGCATTTATTTGATTTCATCACACCACATATTATTCTTTCATAAATTCACATTAAGTCTTTGGTGACATAGGAATATGTTACATCACCGCACTTCAAGATATAGGAAGGTAAGGTGGATGTCTGACAACGGTGAATGTCTCTTGGTTTTACTTTAGCTTTACGTGATCACATAATGAATATTTTACTTAAATATACAACCGGACATTATCACCTAACTTAATACTTCGGTATTATACTCGCCTCTTCTTATCCCATCAAATCACATCGCCATTTTCTACATCCTAGCATAATTAATATTGTAAAATATAATAACAAAATGATATAGTATGTCACAAATGTATATGGCATATCACATCATATCACACTTGCATGATCATATCACATCACACGTCACACTATGAGATGTCATATCAGCTCTGCATGATCACATCACATCACAAATACATACTATGTGACATTATATCACATCTTCCATCAATCTAATCACAAAACCATGAAATCATATTCGATTTCATTACATCACATCACATATCAATTGAAGTCAGATACAAACTCATATATGAGGTCACATTTCATTTTGACATCACATTACTTTATATTGATTATGTTCGCAATTCATCACAATTTAAGCAAAAAAAACTCGATATGATTGAAATTTTGCATTTATGCTTTATAAAATAAAACTAAAAATGGATAGCGACAACATAAAGAAGAGAAAATTTTTCAAAATTCATATCCGACTCTAATGAAAAAAAGATTAAACATATTTGAGGCACAAGAAAAGCAGTTTAAATAATAGAAAAAAAAATCAAAGAAACATTTATGCATTTGGTATTTCCAACCAGAAAATCCAAGATGTTTAACAAATATCTAACCGACTTTCGAGTATATCATACACAATGCTTTTGTTACACATTTATGCCTGGGAATCTGCCATATGAGCTGATGAATGTTGTTGTCTCAGAAACAAATATACTTATATACAGAATCACATACACACATATTCATGTGTTATATACTCCTTTAAACCACAATTGTGTGATGCAATGTATCTTCCCCCTTTTGTTCACTATACTAACTGCTAGTCTAGCAAGCATTGTCTGCTATTGCAAAAGCAGAGCGAAAGATACGAGTGAAAGAGAAAATTCCTTATAAAAGTTGCCAACGACTAAAGGCAGAGCAACTTCAATGATAGCAAAAAGAAAATAAAAGATTACAAACAAATGCGGAAAATGAAAAATGCTGATGGTTATGTCATTTCTCTAATATCCAACAACTTGTATTGAGGTAAACAAAATGGAGTTAACAACAATGACAACACGAATTATTCAGGTGACAGAGATGTTGAAAGATGGCTGAGCATAACTGAAATGTCACGTCTACTTGTCCTATTTGACCGAATAGTTTCACCAACTTCACACATATCTATATTCATATACAGTTTAAGGGGTTTTGGGTAAATAAGAGAATATGTGTTGATTTTGGTGAAAACATTTTGATATTTCCTTACATTAGACAAAGAAGTTTTAGAACAGAGAGATTTTGTACCAAGCATAATCGAGGTCAAGATAAGATAATAATTAAGTATTTATTGACATATAGTATATGACAATAGCTATGTGTACATGTAGAAAGTACAAAGAGATATTAAGGTACAGCTAGAATGCCAAAAATGGGAATTTTCCAGAATTTTTCCTCAGAAAATTTCTAAGTTTATTAATCCAAAATATGCGCACATATTATAACATGTTTTAGCTGTTTTTAAGGCATAGTTTTAGTAAAAGTATTTATTTGGAAAGGAATTACAGCTGATCTACGGGACCTCCCCTCTTCTCGGCAAAGCAAAAACAATATTATTCGGCTTTATGAAAAACAAGAGAGTGCGGGCGTACTGTACTCAAGCGGCAGAATTACTTACTATTTTAGCGTTATTTCAATTAAATCAGTTGCCTGTTCGATTCGGCGCTTTCCAAACTTTGGCAAATCGAGGTCAGATTCAATTCATGTTGAGCACACCAAATAATTCGCTTATCCCATGATATATATTTATATACATACAATGCCAAATACAAACAAAAAATGTAGTATTGTTTATTTATTGTGAAAGCAAATACAAAAAAACGAAAATCGTTTGCGCACACGAGCCAAATTGCTTGTAAAAATAAAAACATAAATATCTCGATAAATTGCACCAAAACACCTGCAATAACCGCAAAACTTTAAATTGTTGCGCTGGAATGAATAAACAATGACTCACACCATGCATACATCTGTAGATATCATAAATACATGGTTGTATGTGTGCACACATGCACAACTCGGGCACTTGAGCCAAGAAATCGCTGTGACACATTGAAAGGGCAACATGGCGACCTTAATAAATGAAAGCACACACAAACACCGATGCACATAGATACAAATAAGCAATATGAAAGTATAATCGATTCGCAACAACAACAATAAAAATACAAAAAAAAAAATTGAAGAAATTGTGAAAGTGGCGGCAGCAGAAAAGCTTAGACTTGAAATCGAATTGCAGCACGGCATAAAGTTATGCGCACTCGTATACACAAGTATGTAGATGTGTGTGCGTGTATGTGTGTATAAATAAATGAATTCAAGCGTCTTGCCAGGTGCTTTGATGTACACCATACATGCATGGATTTGTGAGTGAGTGTGTGTGTTGGTGTTGTAAAACCAATTTTTCTTCGCAGCTTTATCGCACATTGTGCCCGTTTCTCAATTTTTCTTTTCCTTACAAACACTCTTTTTGGTGTTATTGTTGTTGAAGCACTGGCACACACACAGTATTCTTAGCGCTAATATCGCCGCTGGATGTATGTATGTATTTACTATATGCTTGTTTTTGTTGTCGTTGCTATAGGTTTGTATATTTGTCGACTGCGTTTGCGGTTGCTGTCACCTTTTACATTCATTCGTTTTAGTAGTTGTTGTTGTTTTAGTTATTTTCACACTGTCTTGTGCGCGGCATTACAATCCTCCAAGCAATTTACTTCTAAATTGATGAAATAAATTTTCCGGCACACTTAGTTTTCTGAATTAAATTTTATTCCGTTTTCGCGTCGCTTTGACAATAGCCAGCGGAAATTCGAACAGGCATATACATATATATGTATATAAGCAATATGAAAGTATATTAAAGAATATATATTATAACGTATATAAATATGTATCTTTTTCTCCACAAGCTTACTTATATATATACTATATATTTCCAGACATCTCCACAGCAATACAAGCAGCAGGCAACTATAAAATGAAATTCTAAGCACCTTGGCGCTTTTCGTTCGAAAAATAAATATTTTTTTCTTTTACGGGCAGACGTTCATTTTAAAGCTTAAACATAGTCTGAAGCAAAAGACAATGAACTGCGCTATGCAAAGTGGAAAGCTCCACTCAACATGCATTACTCAAACAGTCATGTGGTGCCTAGCTTAGCAGGGCAATGCCCTGTGACGTTCTGTCAATGTTGACAACTCCATTTGCCCACATTTGACACCTCGTTACATTTCCGGTGCTATTGGCAGTGATATACGAGCTCCTTGGCACAATCACATACCACACGTTTTTGGCTTGCGTGTTTTATTTAAAGAATTTGTGTGCATTGTGTGTTTAAATTGTCAAAATTTTTATTTATTTTGATGTTCAATATAATAAACAGATTTGTGCTTATTTATAAAATCATATATAGTAAAACTTGAAATCGAAGTAGTTCAGAATATTAGCATAACGGCTTTCTTTAACAGGAACATTTTGAGGTTGACATTTTTTTTCTTAGTTGCACTCAGCAGCTCCAAAGATAACTAGAATAAGTGAAGAAGAGCGCGCTGTAAGGCGAAAGCAACCATTGTTTTTTCTCAAGTAGAAGATTGTGTGAGGTAATCTGTCAATGATGGCTATTCTAATACATATTAAAATATGCTGTAAAGGGTCGAGAAACTAAGTAGGCATAAGAGAAAGTCCAAGTTCGTCCGCGTTTAATCACGATCGATGACAAGACCAAATCGTCGTAACTCCGATTTTCAAACATTGTTTGTGTGCATAAAAAATTTGATTAAACTGGTTATCTTAATCCGCCCAGATCTTTATAAAAAGTGGTAAACAATCAAAGTTGGCTCCCAACGACTTCATCTATAAACAACTTGACATAACTACAACGCAGTAAGCAAGCCCGCTTCCAGTTAGTAGGTCTAAGGAGATGAAAGTCGCAGTGTATGGGATGAAGATAAAGAAACATAATAGTTACCTCCTCAATCGTATTGTAGCGTCGTCCTTTAATGGTATTCTTCTATTTTGGGAGCAAAAAGGAAGTCGGGGGGTGTCCAATATGCCATAAACGATGCCTGAGCAGAGCGTTATTATGCTGCAAAAGCCAAAAAAAAACTTGCCGACTCAACAGAACAACACAGCAAATAGCATTATTTCAACGCGATAGCATAATAATAAATAAATGATAATCATAGCATGTAGAATTGTAGAATATAGAAATTATTAGACCCAAGAGTGCAACAAACGTGGCAAAAGCCTCAAAGCGACAAAAATTGTGCTTTTGTGAAATAAATCACAAAAGGGTTGAGTTGTCTCACTTAAAATAACTATTTTTGAAACTTCATAATAACTATAATAGTTTCTGGCAGCAGCGCTTGGCAGGTGAGCTACTTTTGTGGGGTAGCATACAATTTATATTTTTATATTGTATAATAAGTAGGTATACGTGTGTGTGTATGAGTACGAATGTATTTAGTTGCCCAACCAACCAAATAGAAAGCCACTTTGATTTATGAACCACTAATCGCGCAGTTTATGGCCTCAGCTTTACAACGACACCAAGGGTTACGCCATATATCGTTGCCTACGTATATGTAACAGTTCATAGATAGACGCTTGCGTGAATGTATGTGAGTTGACTAATTTTATTTCGAGAAAAAACTATCGTATTTCAGTTGAGCAGAGCAAATCCTGGTATAAACCATTGCATTTAGTGAAATTTGTTGCGAATAAACCCAAATAAAGTCACACATATACATGTGTATATAAATATGTTTGTCTATGTTTGTCGTTCTATTGTTGTGTGTGTATGTGTATTTGTTTGGACGATTATGCCATCTGCTTGCTGTTGCGGCTACTTTGGTGAGAAAAAAGGATAAAAGCAATCAGTTAGTTGGGCATTAAAGTCATACGCTTAGTTGGCTAAAATACAAGCTAAGCTAAGCACACTTGCACACACACACATGCATTTAGGTTATACAGAAATAAATAGATGTACGTAATAGCTGCACATGCGGTTGTTTAGCCAGCCTGGCCAGCTTGCTAAATTGACCTAGTTGAAAAATAAAAGGCATGAAAATAAATGCTCTGCTAGAGAAAATAAAATTATCCCCTTTCAATTGAACGCATACAGCTGGCTGATAGGCCTTGTTGCGCCTACTCCACATATACTCAATCTGGAGTGGGCTCATCTGTATATAGCCAACTGTAGCTAAATAATATTTACTGCAATTTCGAACGCAATTTTGAGCGCATTGTCATGTCATGACTTCCGCTTCCGTTCCAAACACCCAGCTGGTATAATTTGTATGAGCCTAGTTTTAGCAATAAACATAACATGACGGTGTATATGTGTGCACGTGTGTGTGTGCTTGAGTTAATACTGCTGGAGTTTGTGCGTTACTGTGCCGTAATAATTTCGCAAATGCAATAAATTTTGTTTAATGTGCAATTTATGGGACACCATTTAATTAGTTTAGCTGCCACCAATCTCTATCTGTGTGTGAGTATTAGTGTGTGTGTGGCTATTTGCTAGATTGCGCAGTTGAATGTTTAGTTATTTGTCCGCCTGATAGCGGTCGACAACCGAAACCAGTATATTATTCACCGACACCTGGGAATAATAATATACTCAAGCACACACTGTGCTACATGGCGGATACGTAACATGCCTACAAATGTTCACAGAATAACGTTGGCCAATACATGTGTTTGTACATACATATGACTGTTTGTAGCTGATGCTCTGCGCTTCAACGTTGTACAAATGAAGCTTCTAGGCGCGGACACTTATCGTACATATTTTTGCCAACCCAAGTCATTAGGCTTCTAAGCACATACAAATAGCTGTGTATAAGTAAGTCCTTTACTGGAAGTCTGAAAGCAAATAAAAGTTAAGGAAATAAAAGTAGAAATATTTCACATACTTTCGTAAATTTTTGTTGACAGCGATTATTGGCGCAATGCGTAATTAGGAAAAGTGAAGCTTAGGGAAGCTGTTCGTGGCGTTAAGTTGATTGATGATAAATATACTTGCCTTGGTACACAGTACAGTACTTGTAGGCGATTGGAGTACTTGTAGAAAAAAAATAGATATAGGTGTTTATTTGCTGCATCGAATACCGTGATAATTATGCAACATAAAATTTTTTCTAGCTTCACTCTACCTAGTTAGATAACCAATAAAGTGATTTGGAAAGCTCGAAAGTTGGTAAGCTTTCATTTGATTTGCAAAGTAGGAAGACCTTGGTTAAACAAGAGATTAGCGTGTAATGCCAATGTAGTAATGAATCCGTAAAATGTTAGAAAAAATCCGAAGGAATAAGAATGGAAATTCTGCTGCTCGTAGCTCTATCGGAATTTTCTGTTTCAAACCTAACGTGCCTTCTATAAGACATACAAATCACTGGTGAAAGCTAAGCTGCTGTTCTTTTCTAGTAAATCTTAAGATCTATAAAGTGTAGGTCAAAATTCAGTTGACTGTTGCTTTTGCGAAAAGCTTTTAAAATTAGAATCCCATTTTTATTATGGCTTAAATAATAATTTTAGAGAAATTATTTAATGAACTTAAAATTAGTACCGGTTATTGAATGTCTTATGATAAATACGCTAAACCGAAGGCATAAGCACCCGGTATAACAATAATAAATTTACAATTTTCTAACCTGATTAAGAATTTACCCTAAAAATGTAGCACTATGTGATAATACTGCGAACATTTATTGAATACTCCAAGCTCGATGTAGTAAAATATCAGAATCAAATTCTTGCTTTGTTTGCCTGGCAGATGTGGTTGGGTATTTTAAGGCACCCAAATCACTTCCGTCTCATTTTGCACAGTGCATGCAGTCTCTGTAACAGTAAAAATCGAAAAAACCACTAAGTATTAGTGTGTGTTAGTACTCGCTCCACGTTAAGCTTTGTGTCTACATTAAAATTTAATGCGCGACCAAAAAAGCCAACAGCAGGAGAAATATGTGTTTTGTTCGTGCGCCTAAATGTAGGCTAAGTTAAATTGTCTTGCCATTACGCAGAGCGTATTTGTTTTTTCTTGGCTATCTGTTGCCTGGAGACGACACCAGCGACGACATTTGCGGCGTTGAAAAATTACAGACATTAAATTCGGGCGCTGTGATTATTTGTGTTTTGGTTTTTTGTTGCGCTTCGGTGTTCCCACTCCGTAGCTATGGTGCGGCTTATCTTCGACCGCTCAACTTGTTCTTTAGGTTTTTCCAGACTTGTTTGCAACTTTTGCTACATGCTTCATTGTGTTGCCATTTTGCGTGCTTGCGGTTAGCCGTTATTGCTATTTATCTAGCTACTCAACAACATCGGAGACTTGACTCGGTGGCAAAGTTTTGCTTTAGCAATTTCAGCAAGATTTTTCAAATCGTTTTAGTTAAAAAGTGAGATAGTACTAGTGATGGTATACAACTAGATTGATTGTAACAGCCGCTGTTACGCCGAATATTCTATAAACCAATCTAATACTAATGACTGAGGTTTACTTTAAAATATATCAGTGTTGTTGTTGTTGTTATGGCAATAAGACTACAAAAGTAATTTTGAGAAACAGTGCCGACTTGACAGTCTTTGACCAAATGAAAATCCAAAGTTTCCTTCCTGTTTAAATGAGTTAAGCATACACCCCCTCTACCCGGTATAACTGGCGCATCCTAATGCAACAGCGATATTCACCACAGCCGATGACTACAACACAACTCACCACACTTTTACTCCTAACCACTAAACAAAAAGGATGGACAGAAGGATAGGAAACACAATTCGCACGTCAATATTCGTCACATACACTTCAACTCACAATTCGACGCAAATTGTTTCACACTATTCGCAAAGTATCTTTCGCTCCGAAGATCGATATTCCGATGAAGTAATTCACCAACTCCCAAGTTTTTGGGAAATATCTGTAAGAATTTTTTCGCATACTATATTTGTTCTAGTTTTCATCTTTACTTTATTTGCCATATTTTCCACTTTATTACTTCCTCTTACACAAACAGACATTCTTACCCTTGGGTATTTCAACAGCTCAGCTATTCATTCACTATTTATTATTACCTAATTGTTGTCATCCAACTTTATCCATTACCTTTGTTTCTTTCACGCTTTGTTCTGGAATGGGTTGTGCTAAGCAATTGACTTTTCTGTGCAATCGGCTTTTCATTATGTACCTTTGTTTTTGTCGCTTGGCATTGTGTTTACTTATGATAATGACCGCGTTTATTACAACGAAATCAGCAATAAAGTGAAACAACAAGCCATACATACGCAATCAGGCATAAAACCAATGAGGCAAATACCTATGTAAGTGTTGGTGTGTGGGTTTGTTTGTGTAAGTTCTTTGTTCTTGGTTGACTAGCAATTGAATGCTTTTGTTTATTGCGCTGAGGCGTGAACTTTCGATTTGCCTATTTAGATCAATTGCTGGAAAATTTTTATTTGGTGGTAACTATCGGGTATTGACGTTCAGTCGTTAAATGCTTAGCAAATTGCTTAAGTCGTGATAGTTTTCACTTTTTACTTTCCATCGTTGGCCTCATTTACATCGATTAGTTATCATTTTTGTATATATGTACATGAAGTGTTGGTTTTGGAAAATTATCTACGTTTGTGAAAAATATGTGGAGATGGCGTGTGTTAATGTTGGAAATTAAATTTTATTGACCTGTTGGCCATTTCTTCCATGAAAGGCTATTCGATTTCCTTGTTTAGTTATTAATGTAGTTTTTTTTCTTCAAAATGTGTTTTCGTAGTGACTTGTTGTAACGTGAGAAAAACATGTGTAATTTTCGTAATTTTTTGGTAGAGGATTGAATTAATGATTTAATGAAATGGCAGATAGTTGCTTTTATTTGTCTACAAATTTGTTTGAAATTGGTTTTAGGAGAGGCTATGCTGTCGCTACAATTATATACTACCAATATACAGTCGAATTGATTTTAAGTATGTAGTGCCATAAAATGTAATCTAATGAAGAAAAATCAGTTTGGAGTTCTACGGATACGGGTTCTTGTTTTTAAGAAATGAATTTTTATGCACCCTATGATTTGTTACAACATGCTGCTAGAACCATTTCGCATTAAGACAATTGATGTGAGGCCAAAAAAATCATAAATCAAGTTGGCTTGCAAGCCGCACCAGGGCAAACTCGTTTCAATAGAGATTCATCCGACCAAGTTCATTTCAAAATTATATTATTAAAAAATAGTGTTCCCAAATTAGTTTCTTTTTTCGGGGTACATATTAGATATTGGTTACGTTTTTACTGCTTCAACAAAGCAAGAGCGTGAAAATAAGCGATGAAGTTCATAAAAATGTTTCGATAACATAATAGTTACAAGGAAAAAACAATAATTTGGTATACAAAATTTAAGTAGTCTTTTTGCTTAAATTAATTCGTAATGTGTAGTGGCATCTGTCGCCACAATCGATGTGAACCACATACTATATACACGTACGAAAAAGGCAAAGCAAATTGAAGAAAGGGGATTTAGCATTCAGTGATCGGTATAATTAAGCTTCAAACTGTGTCATTTAGTATTCAGAGATGACAGTTATTACGTTCCAGAAGAGAACAGCGGCTCATGTACATTTTGACGGCACCATTTATAGTTCGAAACTCTGCAATATGTATATGTGCATAAACAGAGCTATGTAGAAAACAAAGGTGTCTGGTGCACCAGAAGTTTTTGATAATTTAACAAGAAAAAACGTTAACTTCGGTTGCACCGAAGCTAAATACCCTCCACAGGTGCATTTCTGTTAGGAACTATGAGTTCAGTTTATATGGAAGCAATATGCTATAGTTAACCGATCTCAACAATTTCTTCGGGGATTATATTATTGCTTTAGAAAATAATATATATCAAATTCCGTGAATATATCTTGTCAAATGTGAAAGTTTTCCATACAAGAACTTGATACCGATCATTCAGTTATATGTATTTCAAAACGATATCTTAAAATCTGAGGGACTAGTTCGTATATATACAGACAGACGGACGGACGGACGGATACTGATCATTTATATATATAGTATACTTATAGGGTCTGGGTGTTACAAACTTCGTGACAAACTTAATATACCCTCTTCAGGGTATAAAAATAAAAAAACAATAATGAACCAAAAATGATTACATGTGTATGCTAATTATTTTTTATTTTGATGATAATTTGAACTAGTTTTACGAATTTCCAACTTTCAACAGTTCGACACCTTCGCATAAAACTGCAAACTGCTAGAAGGTTTCCATTTTTAAACTGAAACTCAAAACCCGAATAAAAAAAAGTTGAGGTTAGAGACCAACATCGATTCGGTTTTATGAAACCACTCAATCACAGTGCCAAAGACTTCGCTCTACTCGCATTAAGCCATTGAGGTCTCTTGATCTCTCTTATAGAAGTCGCGGATGCAACTAGTAACTAATATGTTTTTTAAACTATTATTCCTAACATTAATTTAAAATTCAAACTTTAAAAAAAAATAAATTTAAATAAAAATCTAATTTCTTTCTTTCTTTCTTTTCTTTGTGTCATTTCAGGTGAGTCATTGAAAATTAGTACGAAGAAATATCAACTTTGGCTTGCATATACCAATTCGTAATCAAGGTTTATACTTTTATTCCTTTTCTTGTACGTATGTGTATTTAAAATATAGACTTTTATCATAATAAAATAGCATTCAAATTTGAGTCCTGCTATTTCTTGCGCTTGCAAGTAATAGGCTTATTTGAAAGCCTATTAATTGGAAATATTGTTGCATGTTTTAGGGGTGCAACAGTTTTAACTTAAGTGATAGTACGTGTGTGTCGGCAGAGCTAACGCTGCAATTGTGTATATCAAGTGTGCAGATAATTGCGAAATGCATACATATGCATATGAATTCATAGAAATATCTATAAATAGATTGTGTGTGTGCTGTTGATGGGGACCTGTGTGCCAATTGTAGTTAATGCGAAACTCATGCTGCAACTAACTAGAAGCCCTTGTAATTTATTACACACTTAATAGCATGTTGCATATTCATGTTTTCTTTCTCACACATACATACATATATGTATATGGATAAGTGCAGACATGTTTAGTAGTGCTTGGAAGTGCAATTAAGTTGCGTTTACAAGAAGCACTCATATTGATTGCTAGTGGCATACACAGCTCATTGCGACAAGTGGCAATGTAGACATTCATTCCACTTATGCACCGACTCACACACACGCATATGATTGAACACAATATATAATATTATGTGTGGAAAAAAGCTAGAAAGCCTATTGTTTAAGTGCTCGTATACACGTGCAAATATGTTTCCAATTTTGTGGTGGCGGGCTGCTGCATGCGAGCAAATGGGTAATTGCTACAATCAATGAATAATTAATGTCGCACATGAGTGTCTGGCTAGGACAATAAATTTACACAAACATTAATGCTAAAAGCGACAAGTGGAAAGTACATATACACACATACACATGTGTATAAGTTGAGATGTGTGTTTATTTATTTTTCAATAATTGCACAACAACTTTGTTACATTGCCCTCGCGTGTTTAAAGCCTAACACTATTAACACTATGTTCACGCGCAGGCGTAGTTGGTGTAGTTTTCTGAGGGGATTTCAAATTTAAAGTGTCAAATCTCGCAGACACATGAAGTAATGCCATTGATGAGTTGATTACAAAGTTTAAATTTATATTTGTTAAATGTAGATAACTTAAACCGAGTTTTAAACGTTCTGTATTCTCTATTCTTCTTCTTTGTTGCTGTAGACACCGCTTAAGCGTTCTTCTTTTTCGCTGTTTGGCGTCAATTAGTCATTCTAAGTGCAACCAAGTCCTTCTCCACCAGGTCTCTCCAAGTAGAGTAGAGTGCTGCTTCCCTCGGCGCGTACTGCGTCGATTACTCTCAGAGCTGGAGTGTTTTCATCAATTCAGATGATACGTCCTTGCCAGCGTAGATAGCTGTCTCTTAGTTCACTGAACTACATATGTTAATGTCGTCGTATATCTCGTACAGCTCAGCTTTCGCAAAGAACCATAACTCTGCCGCCCAACCTTTCTCTCGAAAACTCGTAATCCCGACTTATCAGATGTTGTCATCGGTCATGCCTCTGAACCAAGTAGCAAGTCGAGGATAATGAGTGACTTGAGAGGACTTTACTTCTCAATTGCCTGCTCTGTCCAAAGTAACACCTTTTGGCAAGAGTTATTCTGCGTTGAATTTCGAAGTTGACATTGTTGTTGGTGTTAGTATTGGTTCCCATATAGACGAAATTATCTACGAGCTCTATTTTAATTTAATTTTAAGAAGAATTATAACACTTGTCAGCCAATCGTGTACTAAATATGTGGTTGAAAGTTATCTGTGGTTTTTCCCAACAATTTACATGGGTTCGAGACTTTGCTAAATTTTTTTTATCGGGTTATGGGTTACTTTAATTATATGATCGATATTTACCTGTAGTTTTGCTAATGTTTAATCGCTGTTCGTGTCGACCGTCTCAAGAATTTTGCGAAATTCCCAGTATAACCAAAGCTTCGCTTTGAAGGGATAGTGAAGAAACATTTCTTTTATTACCAGATGAAGCATTTATACAGGTGGAAAGCTTTCACATCAAGTATGTTTTCTAAAACGATATGGGTAATTGATAAAGCTTTCAACTTTCAAAATAAAAAGCTTTCTAAGAGCAGAACGGAGTAGTTTTCGCTGAAACAACATTCCCATATTGCAAATGAGGGCTTGTCGACGGTTTCCAAATTAGTGCTTACTCAAAAATAATGATGGACCTTCGTTCATATTATTATAGACTACCTTCTAATTATTTTAGCCAATCTGCAATAACACAAATTTTGTTTTTGGAATTGAAGTCACATCGCCGTTTAATTTTACCTACGCCACTGTGTCGGTTATATACATATTCATATTTTTATACATATGTATGTTTCTATGTGTTTTATTTGCTCGGCTAATAGCATTTCGTGTTACTTCTTTTTTATACACCAACTTTTTTGCTTGTACTTGTTATCTTTATTTGTGGTAATTTGCATTGCAACATTTGCATGTTGCAACAATCTACATTCAGTGACAAATGAAAAAGTCAATATATTCCTGAGCCAACCGCGGTATTAAATGTACAAATACAGGCACCAGTCGTTTATATATACACATGCAATGTTCTATATTTGCGAATATAAACGGCATATACACGATTATGTACAAACACACAGAGACACGCGCGCAGCTACATATGCAACCTGTAGTTATCCCATCAAAAGCAAGTGGTATTAGTCTAGAAATATAATAGGACTTCATAACCATTTGGCCGCGTTCAAAAGTTCAGTGCTACAAATAGATAGACATGAAATGTTATTAACGTCAGTATTAATAATTTAGGCTCATATTGAAAGGAATATCTACAAGCATTTATAGCGAACTACGAATGCTCTAATGAATGCTACATGCAAGCCATGTTCCTTCATAATAAAAGGAGGCATCATGAGAGAAATGAAGTACTTTCTATTAAACAAGGAATTGTATTAATCAAGGAAGATCAATTTCGAATGTATGTATGTATCTGGCGGTTACACCGGAGGGTTCTCGAGGATTTTTTAACAAATTTTTAATTTCAGTTAAATCAATTTATACCGCTTTTGAACATTCATGGAAGTAACATCACTGAGACACTCTTTTCCCATTGTATTCCTAGGATAACTTGTAACTTTTTTTTGTCACTAAAAATTTTTCATTTATAGTCATACTACTATGAGCAAAAAATAGTAAAATTTTGTTCATAATTTTAAAATTTTTAATTTATTCTTTAAATTCTATGTCCCCCTTGAGCCAAGGTTTTTTCAATCTTCGAAACTGTTATTAAAGTCAATTTCCAGAATAGCCTTCAATGCGAGTAGCGATTCCCATTTAATGTGATCAAGTAACCCAAAACCGCTTCCCCGGAGCGGTCGTTTGAGTTTGCTGAATTACCATAAGTCACACCGAGCTAAATCAGGCAAATACGGTGGTTATGACGCGATATTGGTTGAAAGTTTGGCGAAAAACTCACGAAGAATCATTACATTGTCTATTTCTGTGTCGTAAGCATAGATCTAAGATCTAATATGGATCATAACATCCTAGTAGTCGCAAAGCATTATTTCACAGGCGTTCACGCTGTTTTTTGAAAGAATTGAGTGATTTTGATTTTTCACTTTTCCTTAGGTACAAATGATCTTTCAAAATGGTATCGACTGATCCTTCCGATATTCCAACGATACAAGTAGAATCTTTAACTGTTAGTCGTCAACCTTCAAGAACTAATTCCTTTATTCAGAACTGACTTCAAATTCAATATTTGAGATCTTGAAAAGTTGTTGTCCTAATTCGATTATTTTGAAATACCAAATGTTGAGAGCAATACAGTTTCAATTCGAGTTCTTCGTGGTTTGATTTGTGTATGGTAAAGTGAAAGAATTTGATGGAACTCAAAAGTATGTTAAAGGAAAACTAGAACTCAAAGGAGCAAATGTATCAAGTTTGCATAGAGAAATTTTCATAATTTAGCACTTAAAATTGATTACATTTTTAGACGGCACAATATGTAAATCTTTCATTTATGGAGAAAAGCCCTCAGTTTGAAAAAAGATGTTAGACTGCAAGGACATTCAACCTGCGCTTAAAACGAATTCTGTTACTTTATACTATTGATTCGAACTCGCGAACGGTTTCACTGTGGTCTCGAGTTATGTGATTGGCTTCTTACGAGTGAAAACAGCACACAGGCAGCTCTTACCTGCTATATTTCCTGCATGGTGCAAACTTTCTGAACCTAAATATGGCAATTTAAGAGCTCTTTGAAAAGTTATTTCACTGGTTTCATAGAGAACAATTTTTTTCCCGCCGCAAAGCCGCTAATAGATATGACAAATAATGAAGCATCTGAAAGTTACATATTTTCAAGATTTATTTTTCTAATCTATCGAATTGTATTATAATATTTTGGAAAAAATTTACCTTAACTTGTTCTTGGCTAGCGAGCTGCACAAGGAGGAGGGGAGGCCGTCGTATCTTTCAACTTTCCTTTTTTCAAGGTCCCCCATACTTTTTTTTTAATATAAAATGAGTTTCTCTCTTAAAGAAGCACACTACGTAACATCTCACAAACTCACCAACTTGCAAGCTTAAATACATATATTGGTCACTACTTAATTAAATTAAAAAATGTGGGCCTAAAAACAAACTGAAATTACAATGCATTTTTCTCGCAACTTCTTGCTATGAAATCAACTGTGCGGCAAAAACAGCAAAAACAAATTAGTTTCAAATCTGCAATTAGCTGTGGCAAAAGTGTTTAGCTGCACTTAAATGGCAGCCAACATTTATTACTTAACACCCACCTGTGAAATAGGGAAGCTTCGCTCCACTATAAACACACACTAACACATAATACATACAAACACCGGGCATAGTTGGTATTATAGTAGCGCGCTACTTGTATTTAAACGCAACTATCTGGGTGTATGTGTGTGTGTGAATGAGAAGTCTGCCAACTGTGTGAAGTGTGGCGCTGTTGAAGAGAAAATTTTCATAATGGCTGCATTAGCGGCGGTTTTTGAAACTAAAACTAAGGAACAGGAGTGCCAGCGTAACTAAAAACCACGGCAAGCGCACAGCAAAACAGCTACTTCTAAATACATACATGTGTGTGTATATTTATGAGAAGTGTAAAAGAGCACCTAAACATGCACAGCTACTCACACATAAGCAACGAAGTGAGTGCTCACCAACAGTAGTTGCGAAATACAAATTTCATACATACATACATACATATGTATGAGTGCGTTGTATGTTTGTAGATGTGCTTGTGCGCCAATGCATAAATGTGTCAGTGTGTTAGTGTGATGCAAGCAGTGTTCTCTTGAAAGGGTGTTCAAAATAATTTTCACCAAATGCACCGAAAAAAGTATGTCAGCCGCAGCATTGGCATGAGAGGGGGGCGTACAGAGCAGGGGTGTGCACAAAGCTGCGCTCTTTCACTTGCATTCATTCACATTAGCACACTTGTTTACTGCCACACTTACACACATGTATACAGACATACAAGCCTGGCATGTACTTAGCCAATTGCTCGACATATTTTGCAGCTGCGTCATTGCTTTCGCGTTTGTAACGGTATTGTGTGTTTGTAGTAGCAGTTTTTTGGTGAGCTCTTGAAAAGATGCAGTCTACATAGATAACTACACACACACATACGGTCAAACATACATACAAGCACATCTATAAGTAAATATGTTTGTGTTTTTGCTCAAAAAAGTGTGTGTTTTAAATATTTTTGAGCGCACAGCATTTCGCAAGCGACTCAACGGCCGTGGCGCTGCATGAATGCGAAAGGATTGCTTTCATTTTTTCCGCAAGCAATTTTTTCCAGCACTCCTCCGCGCATTAGCATGTAACTGTGAGTGCATTGGCTTTTATGTTGTCGGCTACAATAAAAACCTGAATAGACAGTTGGTGGTGCAAAAGTGTGGCAGACAGGCGGGTTTTTGTGCCACTTATTAATATTTCACTAAATGTACGTACAACGCAAAAAAGTGCCCACTACCGTTATTAATTTTAACAGTCGTAAATTGAATAATATCCGATATATGTGTTTTTAAAAGGTTTGGCAGAATAATATAAACACAATCGGTTATTTAAGCGGAGACGATAAATATAGGCAATTATATCGCTTTTGATTGTGTTTTTTGTGTGAATTTCCGGCAATTATAACTGTTAACTAAAGTTAAAACTTTGTAAACCATTGAGGGAAATAGGAGTTAGAGTTTCATAAGGTCAACGAGTTGCTAACTGAAAAGGTAGATTCATTTACAAGCTTTTAAGCTTTCACTAACCCTGGAGCTTTTATAAACCCTGAAGCTTTTATTAGCCCAAAGCTTTATTACCCTAGCTTTCAATAACCCTGAGCTCTTTTTTATATTAACCCTGAAGCTTTTTTTAGCCCTGAAGCTTTATTAGCCCTGGAACTTTCACAAGCCGGAGTTTTTATTAACCTTAGATTTTATATTAATCCTGGAGCTTTAACTAACCCTGAAGCTTTTATTAGCCCGAGCTTTCACCTGATTTTGAGAAAAAAATTTATTTTTCCAGCAAATCCCATTGGATAGTTATTAGTTTCTAAAAGTTTTATTTTTCTGCATTTTTTGTGAATAATCCATATTTGTATTCTTTCGGTCTGACCTTTCTACTTAGTAAAGCTGCCATAATGGCTTATAAAATTAATAATAGCAAATATCACAACATTTTTCAACTGAGCGACTAGGATCCCAACTAAGCAAGTACATAACACGCTTTTGCAGGCTTTAGATCCTAAAAAGACTTTGGAACTTTTATAAATTTAAAAAAGTATATAGAAAAAATTTTCATATAAAGAAATAAGGGTATCTAACCCTGTATTTTTCTAGCAATTATTTTACCGAGAATATATAAACAATGAATTTTTTAAATTAAATTCAGCCATTGAGCCAGTAAATACAATCATTAAAATAATTATCCGAGATCTCTTTTCTATAACAAAAATAATTGATCTATTGGAAAATGTCCGCGAAATGTCAAAATATTAAACAAAAAGATTTAAAGTCTTCCGTGTATATTTTTATCTATAAAACCCAAGCACAATAAATTTCAACTTTCTCTTTACCTACTCTTTGTTTTTGATTACCCATTTCAAGCCAACATGCACACATGAAAAAAGGACAAAGTGACTAAAAAGTCTCCGCAAGTAAAATACTCTGTTCGAGCAAAATAAATTTTCATAAATCAACTTGTTGGCTTTCTACATGTCTCAAACCAACACATACAAAAATAAATATATAAAAATCTATATGAACATAAAAAACTAATCACACATTCAATCCATTTTTAATTAACTCTTGTCTATTTTTTGCCACATTTCGTTGTGATTTATCAATGAAATCTATCTATATCTATAACTAGTGGCATAAATAATCCGCCAGCTCAACCGCATCAAAATTAATCGATAAAAAATGTGGACACGTGTTAAATCTACCATTAAATAGAATCATTTCCTCAAAATTTATATGGTACACGCTTCCGTTAAGCACACATACACAGACGAATACATACTTTCACTAAGCAACGGATTGCAGATTGGAAAATGATAGACTAACACACACATAAAATTCACGAAAAAATAAATATCACAGCAAAACTAAAGTGACAGAAGTGGGTCTTAACGAAAATCCTCCAGACTTAAATTGTTTGTGTGTAATGATGAACAAATATATATAAAAAAAAAAATATAAGCGGTGATGCTGTATGGGGGACAAGCATGAGATATGGAAACACGGACAGCAGGTTGCAAAGGGAACTCAACATATGTGTGAAGGGTGGTTTAAGAAGCATTGTCTATAGACGGAATGTGGCAGCAGAAGAGTTGGAAAAACACTAGGGTTCCGCAAGCATTTTCCAACCGACATTGAAGTAGTTCAAAACGGACCAAATGTGCATGTGTGGGCTCTACGAACAATTCGAAGAAAATTTGTATATTTATGGTACTTTAAACTTACAAGTTTTAACTAATCTTAAAATAATCTGAAATTTGTAATACAAAATTTTCATATCAGCATTACTTCAAAAATGTTTTCTATAGTAATTTTTACTTTTTAAATCCAGAAAACAATAATCAAAAATACAAATAACTCTTTTTTTTCTGAGAAGATAACTGATTAGTTCAAATAATAGCAAACATTTTTTGAAATAGTCAGTCACCTTCTCAGAAAAACATAAGTATATAGACATCACAAAATAATTTTATAATCAAAAATTACACTAATTTCTTTTAATTATTTTTAAAACCAATTGGTTTGTTACTTTTCAAACTGTATTTCTAATACCCGCAAAATAGTAAAGTATAGATATCCTAGCAAAAGGCAAACTCGTCGCTTAGTGTATACAGGAAGAAGGGTTGATAAATTTGAATCTAACGAAAGCGTATAAGTATGTATGTATGTTTTTTAATATACACATTACATAATGTGCATGGATTGAAGGCTAGATGGATACCTTTACGCTTGACCGCTTCGCTATTGATTTGCTTGTCAATGAATAAACGTTTCGTTAAAGTTTCTTTGATGGCTAAGTCTATATGTATATCAGCATATAAATTTTCCCTGCTAACTTTCACGTACATTAAGCTTGGCGGCTTCGAAGCCTTAGCTATGCGAGTTACATAAATTCTTTGATATATGGAATATTTATATACAGGCTGGCGTGCCTGTCCCCTGGGCTGGTCATTTCCGCAGCCTTTGTGCAAATAAGTACGTAAGTAAGTCAGTAAGCGTGGCAGTTTTTTGTTACAAAGTTTGTATATAAATTTTTTTTTTTGCTCATTGGCCATGCTTATCACTTACAACTTGCGGTTACACGGGTGTCTAGTCGGCTGGCTCGTAGCTGTGTGCTCTTTTGGGAGTACTTTCTTTTCATTTCGTTCGCACATTTTCCGCCAGCTTTGAGACTATTTTGCCTTTACTGCCTCACACTCTTACTTCATTTTACGTTTGCCGAGCTTTGTGGACTTTGGCAAATTTCTATTGGCCCACAAAGTTAAACAACTACGCCCTGCCCTTAGCACGTCACCTTAATCCTCTAATACTCAATATCCTGGTAAGGAAGTCTTGACTGCGTTGTTGATTTGGAGTTGAAAATGCGCCCTCGATTCTCAGGTGCTGGTCGTGATGAAGAGATTTAGGTCTTCTCAGACACTCATACTCATTATACCAGATTTTTCATGAATCTGCGTTTTTATGCTTTCTGCTGCTGGCAGAGGTCTAGACAGCTGCGCCAGTTGATGAAAGTTTGAAAGTTGCAGGTGAAACAAACTGCAAAGAGATGCTATTTCTTGGTTATTATAATTTTGAGCAGTGAAGATTGTCAAAGGGGTATCAGAATGAAAGTTCGTCATATGACGAGGTAATAACCCAATTATGACGTCGTTGTGCTTGCGAATAAAAAGTAAAACTTCGCAAATAAAGTTTAACAGAAAAATATCGAAAATGCAATTTGGAAAAGTCCAAGAAGGCTCACAGGCATATGAAGCAAATAAAAGCAAACCGTGATTTTTTATGATATATGAGAACTTCTATCATTCCTGGATATCAGTAACTATGAGCCAAACATATTCCTCAAATTTTTGAATAAAAATCATTTTGATTTGTAAGACAAAAATAACGAAATCTCTTTAAAATTGTTTTTTACCGCGAACCAAAAACTTTTTTAAAAGCTTTCCATTAAATTTTGTAGTATGTCTTTTACACATTACTTGGAAATAGTTAACATCGGTTAACACTCAGTTAAATTTTTTTGTCAGCGTTATTTCGCAAACTGAAAGGAACTATCACGGAGTTAGCATTGCATCGTACAAATTCCGCGAAGGAGTTAAAAAAATGGTATTATCAGGGTGGTTCATACCTATACACTTAATCAAATATTTTTTCTTCGAAACTCTTTTATGTCAACATAGTTTCGGAAGGTACATAAATCTGAAAAGCCATGACTTAAAAAAAAAAACATAAATTAAAACTTAAAAAAATTAAGGATTACCCTAATATACGCATTTGCAGTAATGTTTTACGATCGATTGGAGAATTAACAAAAAACGTAAATGAGTTTGAGCACATACACGCCCACACATAAATGGCTTTTAGCTTTCACTTATGACGCAAGCACGCCCATCATGCACGACAGTCACAGTAGCGGAAAAAGTCGCAACTTCATTTTCACGTTATTGAAAATAGTTGATCGAAATTACTAGCTTTATGTAAAAAATAACTGACCTATATAAACAGCGTTCGCGGCGCGGCACCAAAGAAATAGTAAATATCGCTTATCATCACAAAAAATGCTTTTCCCATGCAACGTCATCAATGTAATAACAACAACAATACACGCGCATACACACATGCAAAATTTAAATGAATTTGGCTTTATGTGTGGCAACAAGTTTAACGCGTAGCATGACAGCGCACGATGTGTTGCCACGTAATGGCTGACTGAATAATTACAAATGCATGCATACACACACGCATTTATAATATATACAAATTAATATATATGTATATAATCTAACAGTTATTGTGCGCGCTTTAATAGCGCCGGGGCAGTGTGCCACACACACAACACACTGCCCTTCACACCCAATCATATGCAAGCAATGCGTGTATTTATATTTAGGACGTATGTGGGAGTATGTTTGTTAGTTGTTGTCGAAAATTTGTTGCCATCTGGGCTATTCGGCATTCGCCATTTGTTCGGAACTTTCATTTCGTTCACGCAATTTACAATATTCATGAAAACAATTTCATCTGGCGTAGGTGTCAAATCTGTATGAATGCATTTGCATCCGGGAAATGTAGTGTTTTAAGCTCGCCAAAATGTTACAAGCAGCAACTGTGTGTGTACAAAAACAAATACCTATTGAAAAACATAAAGAATCAGGCGCGCAGAGATTATAAATTGAAATTGTTTGTATGTACATAAATAAATAGAGATTTGTTTACAAATACAATTTCCTTTGCCCAGCACTTTGCTGACGTGAGCACACATATGCATAAGTATATGTGTCAGCTATAAGCTATGTTGCATAAATTAATATGTTTTCGCTTTTTTATTGATATTTTTAATATGTATACTGTTATGATATAGTTTTCATGGTGTTTTTAACACCAACCATCAGAAATGCCATACAAAAAATATTAATATTGGGTAGTCGAACAAGTCTTTCGTATTTTCCACCAAACTGCAACTTTTTTCATATTTAAAATAAACATTAATAAACCAAATACGCACAAATTTTTATTGACCGCTTTTTGCAATTTTTCCGCTAGAGACATTATTCCATCAGTGTAAAACGTTTTTGGTTTCTCTTCGAAAAACTGCGACCCAAATAATTTTCACAGGCTTCTTTTGAAGCCAACTTTACTCCATTAAGGGAGTTCTGCATTGACCCAAACAGAACGCAATCCGATGGTGCAAGGTCGGGGCTATTTGGTAGATGCATCAAAACTCTCCAGTTCGAGCTTTTACCCAGTTTTTGCCGAGTCATTAAAGATGTGTGTGGTGTAGCGTTGTCCTGATGGAAGACGAAACCCTTTCTGTTGATCAGTTCTGGCTTTTTTCGATTGCTTGCTTCAATCTCATCAGTCGTTGGTAATAAAATGTAGAATCAATCGTTCGATCAGGCTGAAACAACTCATATTGGATGACTCCTTTCCAATCCCATCAAACACTCAGCATAGCCTTTCGAGGCATCAATACCGGCTTTGCGGCCATTTGTTGAGCTTTACCAAGCTTGGATCATGATCTTTTTCGCACATTATTGTCGTATTTGATCCACTTTTTGTCTCCTGGTAGTATTCGCTTCAGAAATAGTTCGATTTCATTTCGTTTTAGCAAAGAATCGTAAATGTTAATTCGATCCATTAAATTTTGCACAGACAATTCATGTGTTACCCAAACATCGAGCTTCTTTTTGTAGCCAGCCTTTTTTAAATGATTCAAAACGATGTAATGGCTGCTTATGTGATGGTCCTGATCAATCTTTTCCATAATTTCATCGACTTTTTCAACGATAGGTTGACCAGAGCGAAGTGTATCTTTCACAGGAAATTTCTTGAACGGAAGCGAGCGAACCATTGTTGCATTACACCAACTGATATAACATCGTCTCCGTAAACTTCACAAATTTCATTGGTGACTTGCGTGGCATTATTCCCTTTTTTATACAAAAACTTTAAAATTTGAAAAGACTTTGTAGACTACCTAATATTGTATGTAATCTAAGCATTAACTCAAAACAATTTTAATAGAAAACGGAACTTTTTACAGAAATTGTGAACAAAATGTGAAAAACTAAATATATTTTTTAAAATAATACTGTTATGTCATGTAATACCAGCCTCTACCTAGTATGATTGCAAGCACGAAAATCGCTAAAAAGGCGGATTGGCGTACATATTAATTAAGTTTAATTAAAATTAGGTTTTTTTTTTGTACCATAACAAAATTAAATTCAAAATATTTCTGTCGCAAACATAAATTCATAATTTAATCTAAACTTTATCACAGCAACTTTGTGAAATTTATCACTCACATAACGGTTATAGCGGTAATAGAAGTGTTGTCGCAAATTTCCAACGGCAACTGAGAGGTGGAAAAAATTCTAACCGACTATATGCACATGTATGAGCACATACATACAAACATTTGATAAAATGTCATGGTAAATTTAATGCAAAACCAGCAAAACTAATTCAATTACATTTCATTTACCAGTCCTACCACTACTACACACGCACACACACGCCCCCGCGTAATTATATAAATGTGAAGAGGTTTTACATTTGTTTTGGGTATATATAGGGTATATGGTTATAACAGCGCAACAAAGCGTCCGTAAACGACAAGCATTCAACATCTGGCTAATTAATCTAATTACCACAACTTTGCAATGCACATAAACACTCACACTCACTCACACATACACAGAAGCAAACAAGCGCACATAAACCGCCAGCGAACAACAAACCCCGAGAGGCAGCAGCGCGAGACGAAGACGGTAACAGCGTGTCATGTGAAAAAGCTGAGATATACTATTGTATAATATACAAAGCCACACTTCCGCACTTACACACACATTGACATGTGCTATGGCAATATGTTGTAACCGAACCGGCGCAGCAGCACACCTATGGCCACCGGAAGACTCCGTGTAACACTTACATACACATATCATATAAATACATATATGTAGCATATAGTTCAACTCCGCCGTGAGCTGCGCACGTACAAGCCACGTACATATGTATACATCTATGCATGTAAGTTTCGTTGTGGCTGCAAGTTTTTCTGCTATTGTCATGTCGGTTTTTAATTGTCAACTCTTTGCAGGAGTTTCTTTTTAATGCCACATTCTCTGCCATTTACGCTGCTTCATCTCTGCTCTTATTTGCCGATGTTTACTCTCATGTCACGTTCTTTGTTGAACATTAAAAATATAATTACAACGCATTTACTTCAACATTAATTTCAATTTTCTCACCTACAGTAATGCACTAAGGGCTTTGTTTCACTTCTATGTGCGCCTTACTGTGTCTTTTATATGTGTGTTGGTGTTTGTGTGTACTAAAGTTAACTATGTGATATATTTGTTAGCAGCTATGTATAAGATGACTCTAGAGTCCTATGAAATGTTAGTCAGTTGGTTGTTGCATACTTCTAGGGGTTGCAGGAAAATTAATTCGGACAGACCGCAAACCTTTAAACTTTCGTGGACCAAAATAAATAAGTGAAAATGCGTACATGTATGTACACACTGTACATTCCCATAAATACAGCTTTTTGGTAGCGCCTTGATTTTGCTGTTATTTGTGGTATGTAAGTTTCAATAGAATTTTGAAGCTGTTGCTGCCTAAGGGGATATCCTTGGGAAATAGTTGTTTGTTCTTGAAATATATTTTGTAAAACTAAAAGCATTGCAGTACTTTGTAAAATATGAGATCAAAAATTTTAAATTTTCTTTTTCTGTTATTGAAATATCGTTAACATAGCAATAAATTTTCTAATATATAGTGATAAATTTCGATAACTCTCCCACATTCGAAACTTGCGAGTATTCTAGTCTCTGTAGCAGAATACATATTTATGACCTATACTACCTGACGGAAACACCTCTTATTATTATTATTGTTATAAAACTTGATGATGAGTTTCCGGACACTGCTCAGGACAATTAACCATCAAGGATTTAGACGTGGGAGAAATGAGCACCGAAGATGCTGAACGCAGTGAATCGCCAAATAAAGTTGTTACCGAAAAAAACATCAAAATAGTAGACAAAATTATTACAGATTACCATAAAGTGAAACTGATCAAGATTGCAGATATTCTAAAGATACTAACTGAACGTGTACACCTTATCATTTACTAATATTTGGGTATGAGAAAACTCTGTGCAAAGCTCTCTTTTGACCAAAAACAACGACGAGTCGGTGAATCTTCAAGCGTAATAAACCCGAGTTTTTGCATCGATATGTGAAAATGGATGAAAGATGGCTCCATCATTTCACTCCGAAGTCCAATCGATAATCAGCCGAGTCAACTACACACGATGAACCCACTTTGAAGAGTGAGAAAGCGCAACTGTCGACTGGCAAGGTTATGTCGACCGTATTTTGGGATTAACATGAAATAATTTTTATTGACTACTTTTAAAGAGAAATGACTATCAACAGTGACTATTATCTAGCATTTTTGGAGCGTTTGAGGGGCGAAATTAACAAAAAACGGCTGCTTTTGAAGAAAAATAAAAAAAAACTGTTTCACCAAAAAAGTACACTATATCACAAGTCAGTGTAAAAGATGGCAAAAATCCATGAATTGGACTTCGAAATGCTTCAGCAAAGCATCGTATTCTCCAATCCTGCCACCAGTGATTATTTCCGGTTCTCAGGCATATTTTGAAGCAAAAGACAAATCGTACTGCAAAAATGAAAATTTGGAAGGTCGCTAAAAGTCGAATTCTGAGGAAAAATTGTACGACGGTGACTTTTCAATTGTCAGGCATAAAACAGTACATAAATAACTGCTTTTGTTATCGCTTCTAATTCGGCGGCTCACATGAATGCCTCTGTTGAAGTTTAACTCAAAAACCTAGAGGCTTAGCTATATAGTATCTGTTAATTCGAATTATAGAGAATGACATACAAGGTGCGTTCTAAAGAAAAAGGAGTGCCCCCTGGTGGCGCCATTCATATTTTGACTAATGCGTTAGAATCTGCTATTTTTATTGATTGTCCAGTGAGAATTTCACGACATTTCATATATTGGAAGTGAAGTTATTGCGTAAGTGTCAGTATGCTTGTGTTATCGGTGCAAAAATGAGCTTTGAATAAAGAGCCAACATTAAATTTTGTTTTAAGATTGTTAAAACTTTTACCGAAACGTTTCAATTGATGAAACAAGTTTATGGTGATGATTGCCTATCCCGTAGCAGAGTGCACGAGTGGTTTCAAAGTTTTCAAAGTGTTTTTGAGGACATAAATGACGATCAACATGTGGGCCAATCAAAATCCATGATCACCGAAAATTCCATCGAAACTGTGCGCGAATTCATCAAAAATCAGCCGAAATCATCATTAAAATTCATGGAAATGGAAATTAAGAATCTTCAAAACAGTTTGTGCAGGTTTTTTCCGCACAAATTGACTGACGACCAAAAATTGCTCAAAATCCAACATTCGAAGAACGATTATTTGACCAAAACTCACATTTTAACCATTAACCACTCCGTATTCACCTGATATGGCACGTGAGACATCTTCCCTTTCGGACAAATTTTTTGCCCATGAAAGAAAGCGTTATGCAGACGTAGAGGCCATTCAAATTTGGCGGCCATACCGGCAACGGGTAAACACTCGTTCGAGATGCTTTTGGACCGCGCAAAAAGCTGTGTTGAAGCAGAAGAAGACTATTTTGAATTAAATAAATGGATTTTGCCGAAAAACCCCTTTGTCCTTTTTTGTTTTGTGTTTTAAAATCCTGTTTACTTCGGAACGCACATTGTATACTCTTCTCACTTCCAGCAGCAACTCAATGGAAATTTAAATCCGAAAAGTTATGGTATTTTTTAACATCAACAGACAAAGGGGTCATGCTCATATTTTGTGACTTTCTTTTCTGCATTGAAAATTCTTTGAACCTCTGCAAAAGCTGCATGTTTTAAATAATTGAATTTTCTTAAGCCCAACAACTATTGGTTATCTTTGCAAGGCAGCATCAGTTCAAATTGGCCAGTTGAGTGCAATCATAAGATTTGTGTCGGCTACAGTCCACAGCTCCAGCTTCTGAGTAATATCCTTACCACTCTTTGGCTCCTGTTTATGATACCATTTGATGGCCCGACCTCTTTCGAAACGGCACTTTTAGCTTTTAAGACACTGTTGCTCACACATTAATCACACCTGTCCACCAGCAAGCAAGCAGATTAATTACGAAATCAATTTAGAATCACAACTTAATGCCAGGCAAAGTGATTTTTTTTTTATTAAAATTAAGCTGATTTACTATATAATGGCGAGGAATGGGGCAATCAGCACTATGTATACGTAGCCGCATACACTCATGGCAGTGCAGGCAGATATGTTTGCGCTTGTGTATATGCAGCATGTGGGC
Source organism: Bactrocera correcta (assembly GCA_027475135.1). Taxonomy (NCBI): domain Eukaryota; kingdom Metazoa; phylum Arthropoda; class Insecta; order Diptera; family Tephritidae; genus Bactrocera; species Bactrocera correcta. The sequence goes on from CM050323.1 coordinate 49,633,740, forward strand.
AAAGTAGAGCATGGAAAGACAATGCAACATCAATTACGGCACAACACTCTGGCATTGACATTAGCGATTGCAGTAGTAAAATGAATGGATGAAACGTGCAACAAAACAATAATAGCTGTGTTTGTTCTTGCACCTCGTGTGCATGGTTGATACACTGAGCTTTGGTTTTAGCTTGGCAAGCATTGCACCTTTGCAGCGCAACACTTTGGCTGACGATAAATAGATTCTGCGCTGCTTTATTGCCACCAGAAACAATAGCAGCTTACTGTAAGGCGGCAAGAGCGGCAGGTGCAGTGTGGTAGAGAGTTCTGTCAATAAAGAATGTTGTTTACGAAATGCAGCTCACCTGTGCAGCCTCTTTGCATGTGCACACATTCCTAGGCAAATAACGTCAGCTCGCAAAATGTTGGCAGAATTTCGGTTTGCGCGCTTCAGCAAATCTGTGTTATAGCTTATCCAAATAGCTGTGCTGTGGCAGCGGTGCTCGGCAAGTTGGAAGCAGAGTAGTGCAGTAGCAAACAGTACAACTGTCAGTTGCAGCATTGGCATGAAGCTGTAGAAATATATAGCCATATAACAGTAATGATTTTACGTTCTCTATTCTTATATATACACGAGTTTTTGCGCTGATTGTGGGTACACTGGATCGCGGCAACATTTGGTATTCACAAGACGGCGCCATTTACCACACATCGCATAAATCAATGGATTTATAGAAAGAACACTTCGCAGAGCAGATAATTTCCCGTTTTGGGCTGGCCACCAAGATCGTGTGATATCTCACCGTTAGACTTTTTCCTGTAGGGATATGTAAAGTCTAAAGTGTTTGCGGACAATACCATTTCGATTCAGGTCTTGGAGGAAAACATCACGCGTGCATTCCCAGTTATCTGTTGCAAGGCTTGAAGGAGTCGTCGAAAATTGAACTCAACCGATGGGCCAAAAATGATTTTTCAAATGATAGTAAACATTCCCCAGTAGATCTAAAGTTTCTGTAAGACACACAAGTTTCTGTTTAACAAGTAGGGAACCTCTAAATGGATCACCCTTTAGTTGGTGAACACTTGTGGCCAGAACCTCTAATAAATTTAGTTCGAACTCCCAAGGTATTGAACGGAGGTTCTTTCATTAAAAATCCTTTGTGGGTTCAAATAAGTGAAACTGATAAATAATATGATGATAATTTTCGTTAGTTTGAAGGTTTCTCTTGCAGTCAGAATATGTATTGCTCTTTACTATCGTATTTATGACCGAGATTTGTTAAGCATAATTGACTTACGCTATCAAGAGTTGACATTAATCAAGCACTTCACTGTCGCCGTCTAGGAAGTTTGAAATTTTTTGTTATTAATTTCAAAAACTTTTTCTCAAATACCTCAGAAGCCTTTATGTCAACAGCAATAAAAGCATCATTAATTTCTTCATAACTTCTCTTTACAATAAATGTAAACATAACACAGCTTTGACCTACATACCTATTAGCCACTTTATTTTCTTTTTCATAAATTTTGTCGCGCATCTACGGCGAGCCAAAACTTTTGTAAACGTCCAAACATACATATTAATAAAATGGCGCGTTTACCAAATATATTCTCAAACAAGTTGACTAGTAAGTACACAAAAACTTTGAGCATTTCATAAAAGTTTACAAAAATTAAGTAAATGTCAGGCAAATTAATACCAATCACCTGCGAAGCACACACTCGACCCTTTTAAGTGCCAAATAACGTGCTGACTGAAAGCGCCGAGAAAGCGACTGACGCGCCCGCCACTTCACGGCCACGGCAATTTCGCGCGCATTCAACAAAATATAGCCTATCGTGAGGCGCGCTTAAACGCTTCAACATTTTGCTTAGCTGTCTAATATAATAATTGAATTTATTCGGCCGCAGGCCGTGGTGCAAGAGCGTGTGAGTGTGGGTGTTGGCAGCAGCGGGGTAAAATGTCTGCCTTGACTCGGTATTAAATGTGCTGCTTAACTACTCAACGGCTCAAAGCAAACAAAGCAGTGACGGGAGTGAGGAGTAAGAGCGGTCTTGGCGGTTAGTGGGTGATGGCAACCGCCAAGGCTGCCGTCAGAGTCGTCGAGTAATTGACGTCTATTCACACATCATGTTTTTTTTACTTTGTTTTCTATTTTTTTGTTTTGCTGCTACGTTCTCTGTCAAGCCATTTATTTGCTCATTTTGACAGTTAGAGCTAATTAATTATATTCGTGTTATTCTCTATTCCACTCACTTTTTATGCTGGATGATTATTTCCTTTACTCCTTCATACGGCAATTTGCTGTTGCCCACTCGTATTTATTAGACACTAAGTTAAATTTGGCTTTCTCTCTTTGCCCCGTTTGTCTTCGTCGTGCATTAGCGTTGATGCGGCGGCGACGCCACTGACATTATGCCACTCGAATGCCAGCTCGAAAATTGCTTGCTTGACTGCCTATCTTGCTGGCTTAATTGAATGACAGCAGGCAAGTAGCTAGAAGTAGCGGCGGTGAGGGTGGCGCGGTGGCATATTAGTGACGTAAAAATAATCTCGAAGAAAACTGTGGGGGCGAAAAAATTATGTTGGGGAAAATTTGTTTTTAATAGAACTAATTAATGGAATTAAAAGATACTAAATACAGGCCCAAGGGCTAAGTTAATATGTGCGTGCATCTATAAGGTGCTCCTCACCTTTATAGATTTATATAGATTTTTAAAGAGTTTTTGATATGAGAATTTACTACATTATATAAATAGAGTATTAAAATGGATTTGTACGTCAATCACACACCCACTCAATTGTTTCGGATAACTGTCAGCCTTTCTCTAATTATCAGTTTAATGTAAATATCTGCATTGTTCAGCCAAAAGTAAAATACGCTGGGTAGCACTGGAAGGGAATATAAATCACTTCTATTTTAATTATTTTTATCTTATTTGAGAATTACTTGCTCTTATTACAGCAAGAATCAGGAAGATCGAGTTGTTGATGTTGTTATTTTTTTATTTATTTTTATTTTTTTTTATAGTAGGAGGAAGCATCGAAAGCCGGAGTGCGGGACTTTAATCCGCTAAATCTAACCTATTTCCCACCTCATGCTCTCCCACGGGACCACTGGACAAAGTATTACTTCATGGGGATGTTGTTAAACAATTTCTCGATCTTTGTAATGCCTATAAATGTCTGGTGTCTGTCAATTTGAAAAACTATAGCATACTAAATTTGATCGGTGCAGAAAAAAGGAAAAATGTCTGTGTATGAGTGGTTTTGCACCAATAAAAAATAAAATGTACTTCTGCTGCTCAGTGACTTGAGCACAGCGTAGCTTATGGCTCCAATATGTACAAATAAATAGTAATTAACGCTTTCATTACATTGAAAAATATATATTTGTGTGCGCATATTAACTTCCACTTGCCGCTTTCCTCTCTTCATTTGCAGATGGCGAGATCCTCCGTGTGCTGGTCAACACTTCAGCGCAAATTAAGTGTGATGTCGGTTCCAGTTTGCCAGACGATAAAGTTTTACTGGTCGTTTGGTATAAGAATAATCTTCCAATTTATAGGTGAGTAAATTAATTTTTACTCCACTCTTAACATGTTGAATATTATTTTACTTTATTTTGTGTTTTTAAACACATACGGACTTACTAGCAAGGCGAGTAAATCGCTGTGGATAATTTTAATTCATTAACAATGAAAGGTGTTTAATGAAAGCTGAAGAGCTCCGAAAAGTGAAGAAGCGAGAAAAATCTGACTGGCTATTGATTAATTTGACAATTTCAGATTTTCGAAAAAATCAAATGACAGTCTAAAACTTTTCAGATTATTAACCTTTAAATTTTTCAAATATTCACAGTGACAAGTCTACCAGCTATTATTGTACCATAAGCGTCGAGATATTTTTAGATTTTTTAAGCGTTATATATTTTAATAAATTTTGGTTTTTCTAGCTATGATACACGTGGTGCGCACGCGGGCACGCCATCGCATTGGCGGGATGAGGACGTGCTAGAAGATCGCGCTGTCTTTCGCACACATAAGGAGCCAGCTGAATTGATAATAAATCCTCTGAAGGTATGTGTAAATTACTTTTACATTTATATAATTTAATTAAATGTCGGTTAATTTGAATCTTGCGTTTTCTAATCCATTAAAAAACTTTGAGATTCACGGAAATTAAGTACCTTAAATTTTTTGTTTGAAAACGAGCATTAATAGAAAAATGCAGTCATCAAATTAGCAAATCTATAACAAGTATATAATTGGTATTGCCCACTCTAATTTTTGATATATGTTCTCATCAAAGTTCTTCGTGAATATAGATAACCTGTTGTGGATAGTTTCGAAGAGATTAGCAACTTATTTTAAAAAGAAATTTTTTGTTAAATTTAATTTTTACTTTTCTTATTTATACTTGAGTACTATGAAGAGTTCAAGAAGCAAAGTATGTACAATTTTCTAAAATTTTCTTTCACTCCCTTTTTTCAGGAAAAAGATGCAGGGAATTTTCGTTGCAGAGTGGACTTTAAACTCTCGCAAACTAGAAATAGTAATGTTAACTTGGAAGTTGTTGGTAAGTTTCGCTTGAAAAATAATGAAAAGGTTAACAATGAAATTTAATCCAAAATATATTAAACAATTTAGCATTTGATTTCCAATTAATTTTGCATGTTCAATCATGTGTTGTTTCTAATTTTTTTTATATTCAAAAAAAAAAAAACTAAATATCAACAAAAAGTGCCACAGCCCATAATTACTTATTGTAAAATAATATTAAATAAGCGGTAGTTGAAAAAAATATACCACAAAAGCAAATCAATCACACCTTTTTCAAAGCTGTTTTTTGTTGACATTTTTGCACAATTTTTTTAACGCTTTCACACGTTCATTTGTGTAGTAATCGCTCTTCATAAGTTATTTTTTTATTTCCCTTTCAGTGCCACCACAGCAGCCGGCGATTGTGAGTAATTCGGATGGCAGGTCCGATACGCGTGCCGGTCCGTATGAAGAAGGCGGTCAACTGGATCTGACATGTGTGGTGTACGGCGGTAAGTCACATAGTGAACCTTTTCAAAATACAGCAGCCATAAAATCTGACAAATTAACAAGCGTGAAAGTAATTTGTACTTGAAATTTTGCTTTTCCCGCTGAGCTGTTCGAGTACATTTTACTTCGAGCTTTTGTTATTGTACGGATACAGGTAGATTGTGGCGTCAGAAACGCACTAAAATATTCGCTATTTAGTAGTGAGATGAATTATTTACACCAACAAAAACTTAAACATATGCCTTTAGGTTGAACTCTTGCTTAAGCTTCATGTACAGCATTCGCTTGTTAATAGCGCAAACTTCTCTCGGAATTTCCATAGAAGCACTAATAGAATTATAAATTCCTAGAAAATATTAAATAAATTTGTCAAAGTCGCAAATAAGTATAAGTATATGTGGTACTCACAAGCTAAGCAAACTAATGGATTGCGACAGAAAAAAATTATCAAAATCTTTATAGTAGAATTGTGGATATTTGCGAATGTTTAGAATTATAAATGTGTTTACCGCGCTTAATTTAACTGTTTTTTCTTGTTATATGTTCGTAGTAAAATTAAGTTGCCGTTTTAAAGCAGCAACCGCATGGCTAAAGCAATCAACGTTTTTGACGACAGTCAACATGAACTACTTAGCTATAAATTCGCTTAGTTATCGTGAATTCAGATCGCCACAATATTTACAGGCACACACCTACAAATATAACTCGAGTGAAGAACTTTAATGCAAGTGCATTTTATGTACATATATTTAAGTGTTGGTCAAGCATTACCCATGCTCAATATACAGGGAGATCCACATTTCCTATTAGTACATTTAGCAAGCAGGTTTTAGAAACGAGAAAATACTCTAACATTACCAGCCGTTGAATAATGAAGCAAGTGCCGAACACCACAACAGCGTGATCTGGCTCCGTCTATAAGCCAGCAGTGCCATATGTGAGGAGCCGAAAGTTTACTTAGTATAGGCACCTAGGAATTGTCAAAAAATTACCATTTGTATCATACAAAAAAAAGATGAACTTTGCAGCGAACCCGGAACTCCAAAGTTACTATTCCCTTGTTTATTTTTGCCAAATTCCGGCCAAAATTTCTTCCGCAGAGTTTGCGGCTTTGCTTCGACAACCAAATACGGTCCATCATCACTTGCTGACAATTTCAGAAAATATAATTTTGCATCTTATTATAAAAAATGTATTTAAAAATTCCGATTAAAAGAGTATTTGCAACACCATCGCAAATAAAAATTATGAAATATAAGAAACTTAAAAAAAAAATTAATTGAATTAAACACCTATCTTAGAAATATATTCACTGTAGTAATATAGAAACATATGTAAGTGCCTAGTTTAGCTACCGCAGCAACAAGCAAACCTCAAGTGTTTTACCAAAATGTTACTTCTGACTTGGCATTGTCAGTTTTAGTTGTGTAAATACTGCCGGCGAACGGAAACATAAGTGCCAATGAATAGTCTAACATGTCAACGTTGACATAAATCAAATGTAGCACAGTTGTTGTAGCAAAATTACAAATGTCTTAAAGATCCCAATAAGAAATTTTGGCGATATATTCGAAGTGTTTTTGAAAATTTTGTAAATTAAAAGTAAAAATATAAATGTTACTCATACGCCATGGAGGGAAAAATTATTTAATTTTTGAACTCATATGACATTGGTATTAGAAAAAAGCTACCAAGCTTTAAATATTGTGCCTAAAATATAACATCACACTTCAAGAGTGTCAATTTCGATTTAATTCCGTGCTTAAGGTTTTTAACACTCTTCCAATCAAGTCTTGCTGTGTTTGCAATTCTTAGGCAACATGTATGAATATAAAAAACTACTTGATGTAACTATTACTAATATGACATAAATATACACTAATTATTTTTCACCATGGCTTAGAGAAAGATTTATGCTTTTCCGCTCATAGCAATTAATATTACAATGTCTATTAACGTTGCTCATACGCCATGACAAATAAACTGCAGATATACAAGAGACTCTCCATTAAAGCCACTTAAGAAACAAAGAAACGGACATTTCGAGAACTTCATGCTGCTGACAATTTGCGCCACCAGATTCAGTCTTACACAGCAACTAGTTATATCATTGATCCATAATTAATGATCGAAGACCACTTCTTTTCAAATATGACGAATATTTCCTTCAGGGCTATTATTTTCATGTAATACATATGAAATATGTGAATACATATACGCTCGACAGTATGTTTGCCCAACACGAATACAGTTATGCATAGTAGCATATAAGCATTCATGCGGTAGCTAATAACCCGTTTACAGGTTCTTTCCATGAAATTTAGTTGGTTATCGCATAAAACGACAGAAGTAATTAAACTAAGTAAATTTTCATTTATTCTTGCGTGTTGAAATAAATGTAGATATGTTTGCAAATAGAAAGTGTTATAGAGTGCTACCGGTATGAAATAAAGGGTCTACCCTGGCTTTGAGAAAGGATTGGGTCTGTAAAAAATAATTCTCACTCAAGTACCGCAAACGTCGTAACTTTGTTGAGCTTGCCTTGAAAAAACTTGAAAAAAATAAATTTTTTTTAAGAAAATCGTCTTTTCCAGGCTGTGAGGCTTACCTTAAAATGAGTGGTACGGTACGATTATGATGTAAAAAAAAATCTACAAAATATTCATGAACAACCATAACAACCAATATAGTGGAATCATCGGTCCACATTTCTTTCGAAATGAATTTCGTGACACCGTTGCTGTCAATGGAGAGGGGTATACAGGTATACCTGCAGATTGAAAATAACCAACTTTTTATGGCCATAATTGCAAGAAGTTAATCTGGTTCCAGCAAGACGGGACTTGGTACCACACACACGTGCAACAACCGATTTGTTCCGAAGAAAGTTTGTAGATTCGGGTATTTCAGAAAATTAGGATATTAAAGTGACCTCCAAGTTGTGATTTAACACCATTAGACTATTTCTAGTGGGGATATTTGAAGTCGTTGGAAGGACCAAGTGGAGAAGGACCTGGCTTCGCTTGGAAATTCGCCGCGTAGCGAAAAGAAGAAGCGACTGGCGCGCGGTTGTTAACTCGGCTATAATCGCGTAAGCGGTGTCTACGCCAATTAAGAATATTTGAAGTCAGTCTTTAACAATAAACCAGACTATTTTCAAACTTTAGAAGTCAATAGTTCTATTATGCTTTTTATGACTTACGACTTGAATTAAAGGCAAACGTAGTCGGAAATTGGGTTCATCGAATTCGTTCCTGCAAAAAAAGTCGTAGAGGACATTTGAGTGATTTTGTATTCAGAAACTTAATGCCATTAATTGTACTTTACATAAAAAAAATTTGATTTCCTTAACAATTCCATTGTTTTTTGAACAGAAATCATATCACTCTTTTTGAAAAACCCTGTGATTCAAAGAGCGTATGCATTCAAGTAATATATTATATGTATATATAATTTACAGCATGAAAGTTCATTTACTTTTGCGAGCTGGCTTTTGTAAGCTGTATGTGTGCGATAAAGTTCGCAATAAAGACATTTCCTATAAAAATGTTAGTGGCACTTAAAAAGGCCACTTAAACAGAATTAATATGCATGTGCATAATAAATAATATGCCCTCACTATTATTATGAATATGAGCAGAATTGTGTTTATTTGTGAATAACACACATTTGGTATAGTTGAGTATTAAATATAAATGTGAATATATGTATATGTCCTGTATCCTACATTATATTAGCTGAGCCACATTAAGTTGTAGAGTAATAACGATTTTATTAAGTACTCAGCTGCTTACTGGGTTCATAAAGCATTTATTTTAATAAGCAAAGAATATAAAAATAGTCAAGGTACAGTTGTAAATTTGTATAGTTTCCGAAAAATGCATAGACTTTAATAATTTGCGCTACAATTAAGGTTATTTATAAAAAAAATAATAATAATGACTCGTAAATGTTAAGGTGTCTATGAAGCTTCTTCTGCAGCTTTGAATTCGCGAATCCGATGCTTTCGTGTACTGAATTAACTCTCGTTCGCTACACAATAAGAAAATTCGCAGAAATTCTGACTCACCGTGATTGGAAGTCCTCAAATTTCAATGCCTAACTACGGGCTAATGAAGCTTTTGTAAAACGACGCTTCCACGCACCTTCGCTTCATCACAGCTAACATCTTGGTGCACTCTACTTATAAGCACACACTAACACACTCAAAAAGCTGCATTTCGTGTTACTACTACTAGCAATCACGTTGACGTAGGCGCCAATATGCGCCTAAAAGTATGCCGTCAACACCGAAAAAGACACCCGACCCTTTGCGGACTTCGCAAACACAAACGCATATATGCACAGACGGCCGAAGTAGGTCAGTGGAGCGGCGAAACAAATTGTTTGCGCAATTGTGCAACAAAAGCTAAAACTGTAAATATAACAACAACTATGGCAATAACAAAGAAAGCGTGCGATAAAAGAACATGCACGCAGCCACACACACGTGCTTACCAAACGCACAGGGTACCACATAAAATCGAGACCCATAACAGTTTTAACGGTAACGCTTGCAGCAAGTTGCGCTGCATTTGTTGGCGGTGTGTAGATGCGAAACGAATATGTTTGGTGGTGTTGAAGGAGAGTAAAATTATTGCACTGAATGGCTTGAAAGCATCCAGCTAGTAGCGTCAACAGACCCTCTGGCTAGTCGGTGCGTTATAGTGGGTTTCTAGATTGCATTTTCGGTGACATGCAATTTGGCAATAAAATGCACACTCATGTAAGCAAATATATAAGTGCCGAAAAATGTATTTATTTGTAGCAATATAGTCACCATAGAATAGCAATTGGCTATTTGGCATAATTTAAGATAAATAGTTTACTGTTAACGTTATGTAAATTGTGGGAGTGACGGCTTGACCAATTTAGAAACTTTTAACAATATTTGATTTCGGATCATCTTACCTGAAGTATTATGGATTCCGTAAGGCGATAAGCGATCAAATATTAAAGGTATAGTTCCGTAAAATAATTCCCAGGATTAATTAATTTTCTTATAAATTCTTTAAAGCGAATTTTAGAAATTAGTTGCCATAATTACCCTGAAAGAATTATCTGGATATAGAACAATGTCATTTTAAGGCAGATAAGCTTAACTGAAACTAATTTATTAGGCTGTTTTATATCCTGTTAGTGATAATAAATATGTCCATTAGGATTTTTAGACGCTTGGCTTCATCTATGCAACTAATTTGACTAAACTTGTATAGTCAGTTGCGATTATACCAAAATATTGGGAAACATATTATTAATATGCCATAAAAATTTAGTATAGTTTGAAATATTATATTAAGATAAATAAAGTCATGAAATCAGTGATATTGAATTTTAAGCGAATTTAGATTTTTTCTTAAAAAATCGGTATCTTCAGAACCTTCTAATTACCAGTTTATATTTTCTTCTTAAAATCTATTTATTAAATACGAGTATGAGCGGTGTGCCAAACTACGGCCGCATCTGACAGCCTTACAATTAACAAATCTGCACTGATTCGCTGTTCCTTTTAGCTTTCAGTTGGCATGTATTTTGGCATGCTCCAAACCTTACCATTTGTCTTTCAAAAGCGAATTTTTAACTGAATGTGGAAGAGTCAACGACAGAGCCACGAATTATTGACATTTCGTACTACCTTGATGCAATCTTCATTCCTCTCTACCATACACACCGAGCACTGTGCTCGCATATGAGGCAATGGCTTCGCAATTTCATTTTCTGGCACTCTTTATATATGTTGCACTCGTAATTTTGGCGACTTTTCGGTGAGCGCTTAAGCCGCATATGATGGCAATTTGTCGTTGGAATCCCGACCCCAAGAGCGGTCAGGCAGCGTTTCGACAAGCCAGTCGAATCGCGTAGAATCGTTAGCTTTTACCAGTCATATGTATGGCTGTGTGTTTACTCCTGTTAAAGCTCACCAATGTCTGCCGTTTGGTGAAAATGTGTTTACCAACTTGGTTTGCTTTCTTTCCTGGTTCCATCCAGCACTAACCGTTAGCTTCGCACTTCGTACTTGAAGCGTAACTGCCTGCAAGGCTTGTAGGTGTATTTTATTTGGGTCCATCAACACAACCCCGCCATTTCGGCTTATTGTTATGGCCAGCTCTTACTGTTTGGCAGTCAAATTGTTTTTGCTGTTATTGCTGGTGCTTTATGTTATAGACCATTTCTTCACTCGACACAAAATTGGCTTTCTGCTTCTACTTAGTTTGTCTGCCTTTTTCGCGTTTTTTCACAAAATATTTCCTCTAAAGAGGCGACTTGGCCGCTGCAGCAAATTGTCTGCCAACGGAAAACTCATCGCAAATACAAACCTGCATATGTATGTAGAGTATGTTGCTTGTAATATGACATAAATTCTTATTCCTTAACGAGTATAGAAATTCTACTTACCTTTGCTGGTATGTGTGCGCTTGTTTACAGCACAGTTTTTGTACACAAAACTTTTATGCCGAATCCTCCGCCACTTCATTGCGCAGATCTGTCGTATGAAGCTCATTTGTCCCTACGTTGTACTCATTTTCTCGCCAAGCATTTCGTTTTTGCTCCATTTTGTCATTTGTATATTTTTTGATTGCACTTTGTAAAGCGATTACTCCAAGTTCCAAAATATAAATAAAATGCAATTTCCTTAATGGATGTGCACATTTCTGGCAGACACGGCGGCCGGACGAAAATTTGCAAAAACATACTTTCGCAGCGGAAGAAAGAGTAAATACCGAGCGCAGAGTAGAAAGCTGGCTTAAACGGTGCAATTTTGCACTTCTAATACTTTTGACATATTGAGCTGCTTTTTGTACGGTAATAACTAGTTGACACTGTGGAAAAGGGTTTGCGAAAACAACGGCTGCAAGAAATCTTCACGTTAAAAGCGTGATTTAGGTAAGCGACAGCATCTCTTATGAAATACGATTTTATTTAGATATAATTTTCGAATTTACCTTATTTAATTATTTGGTACACCATGGCGTATGACCAACTTATATTGATGTATAGATATGCTATCAGCAATTTTTTTATTATAAAGCATTTTACATTTATTTCCACAAATAAGCTGCGTTTATAGATCATGAAGAAAGGTATGCCCTCTGCTATCTTCAAGAAGAAAAACACTTTATTTGCTTGCGTATTTTTAATATTATTTGAAGTAGGCTAAAATAAATCGACTGCAACTCGTTATCTGTTACCCAAAATATAACTTTTACGGCGTTGAGATGTCAACCTGTTAGAACAAATTTTGAAACTCTGTATGTAAAACTTGATCACCTCATAGCTCATATTAATGACCCAAAGAAGTTTAGGTTAAATTTTAATTTTTAGAAAATTCTTAAATTTTTAGTTACTTCGTTCAGACTTTCGGAAGAGTTCTTTTATATTTTTAATCCCTTGAAAATGAAATAACTAAAAATGTATTAACATATAAACCAACCAATTTCACGTAAGCGCTTAGAAAACAGTCTCCACCACAAGCAATTACTTTCCAAATGTTTTATCACTGCTAATGGAGTCAAGCTTAATTGACCTAAAACAACAAGAACATTACAAATAAACATAAATAATCTTGATGTGCCCGTTTGTAGACAACCGGTAGCATAAATCAAATATATATAATTTGTGTTGTGAGCAAAAATGTGAGATATGCTGCTTTAATAGTTTCGCATAAATGGTATTTAGTGAGACAGATATGTGAAATATATTTATTGCGCAACACGTTACATACAAGACACTGCTGCCTTAACAATAATAAATATATTATATATAAAAATAATAAATATATATAAAAATAACAAACGCATATAACAATAATAAATATATATAACTTTTAATATACACATTGTTTTATTTGAAGATAAATTTCTCAAATTTATGCTTAATTTATGTATTCTGTTTTTCATTTTTAACTTGCAGGCTCACCACCGCCCACGGTGACTTGGCTCTGGAATGGCCACATTCAGAATAGTGTTGTGGATTTCACAGCAGATGGCACCATCAAGAGCAGATTGTTGGTGAAGAATTTGTCACGCATACACCAGCATGCGGTGTTCACGTGTCAAGCGAGTAACTTTCACAAGAAATATGTCTCCACCAATATCACCATTGAATTGTATTGTAAGTATAGAGTGGATTTATCCTATATGCAGGTGTCTATAGCAATTTAAAGATATTTGATGGAACACCTTTGATACAGTTAAATAAATTATGCCATTAGTTTACAATTCCATTTTGTGCGCCAGGGCGGATGAGTAATACATGGCTTTATGAGAAAGTTTACGGGTAGACAGTAATATTGCATAGGCAGCTGGAAAGCGCAAACGCGGGAATATTTTATGCATTTATATAAATAAATATAAAATTGTTTACTGTGTATGAGTAACGCAAAAATTTGTTACGCCTTCGCCTTGTAATATTTTTAATGACATGAAAGTGAGTAAACAGAATATATGCACAAGTTTTTTGTCTACATTAAATAAACCGATATAATGCTTTTAAAGCGTTAAGTATACATTGGTTACAGTTCGCAATAATTGCTAATATTAAATTAATAAATAAACGAATAGTAAATTTTGCCAATTTTTTCATTGAGTATCACAAATAACATTTCGTTTTACATTTGAACTATTTACACTGTTAAAATTTTTCGTCGTTTTTTTAATTTCACTCATCGCAAAAATCGAGGAATGCACTTTCTGTACTTCGGAGAGCCAAGCGTATACAAAACACTAATGATGATTTTGATTTGATATTTTTCACAGATATCTCTGACAGTCACACCAACCTTAAAAAAATAGTTTGACGGACGGGTTTTCATAGGAAATTCAAATTAAAAGGCCTTACTAATTTTTGCCCAAAGTAGTATTTGTTCCCTCTATTTAGTATTTGATATAAACACCCATTGTACAGGGTAGGCCATTTAAAGTTGACCCATTTGTTGCTAAAAAAAAAGAACAAAAGAAAACAATGTTTTTTGTTCATTTCAAAAATAATTTATTTTGGTCCAAGGGGATTTGTTTCAGCTAATATTTAAAAATTAGATCGCGTAAATGGGCACCTTTAGCTTTGACAGCTAAATGCACTCTTTTTTCGACATTTTCCATGACTTTGGCCAATGTTTCGGATGATATGGCGGCTGTTTCACGTCGAATGTTGGCTTTCAGTTGAGCTAAGGTCTTTGGCTTATTAGCGTATACCTTGGATTTCAAATAACCCCACAAATAAAAGTCTGGTGGCGTCAAATCTGGTGATCTCGGTGGCCAGTCAACATCACCATTTTTCGATATCAATCGCCCGGGGAAAAATGGTCGCAATAAATTGATTGTTGGTCGAGCTGTATGGCATGTAGCCCCATCCTGTTGAAACCAGAAGTTATCCATGTCATTTTCGCGAATAATGGGTATCACAAAATCCGTTATCATGGCTCGATAACGCTCACCATTGACTGTTGTCGTGGCTCCATCATCGTCTTCGAAAAAATACGGTCCGATGATCATATTCGCGCAAACACCGCACCAAACTGTTACTTTTTGGTCGTAAAGAGGCTGTTCTTCAATTAATTGAGGATTTTCGGTGGCATAAAATCGGCAATTTTGCTTGTTTACGCCTCCATTCAACGAGAAATGTGCCTCGTCTGACATGATGAGTTTTCGCCAAAAGTCAAGTTCGTTTTCAGCTATTTCGATGGCCCATTTGCCAAAATTAAGGCGTCGCGGATAATCAGCTGGGTTTAGTTTTTGTGCCATTTGAATTTTATATGGAAACATCTTCAAATCTTTATGAATTATGCGTCGGAGAGTGGTGCGAGAGATGTCTAATTCCTGAGAGCGGCGATAACTCGATGTCGATGGAGTCTCCTCAATACTGGCTCGTACAGCTTCGATATTTTCATCAGAACGTCTTGTGCGTTGTCTGGATGCATGACTGGCATTACTGAGATTACCGGTGTCCACAAATTTTGCGTATAAAGACTTAATTGTGTTCTTAACTGGAGCACTTTTCACTTTATTTTTTTTGCGAAACCCACGTTGAGTTAACACAATTGAAAAGTTATTTTGAATATAAAGCTGAACAATTTCAGCGCGTTCTTTTGGAGTGTACTGTTCCATGGTATAAATTGTCTTCGAATGACGCTTCTAACGCGGTATGACATTAGCCGATTTGTCAGCGCTGTTAAAAGTTACAGCGTTGCCAGATGGGTCAACTTTAAATGGCCTACCCTGTATTAGCAAGCTGTGAAGTTAATAAAGCATTCTCAGATATTTATGTTCGAAATTATGTTGTACAAATATCTGGTAGAGATTGTCAAAGCGCACTGACGTCTGCACCTTCTAATATCTTGTTTGTTATTTATTTAAGGTCAAGCGTAAGACTTCCGTTGTTATTTATTTCCTTAGCTTTTCGCTGATTCGATTGAGCGGAGCGCAAACATGCACTTGTCTGTCGGCTGCTACATTGCTGCCATCTTCATCATAATCACTATATAACATTTGCTGTTTGTTTAACAAATGCAAAGAATAACGGAATTGCGTAAAACAAAATATCAAACTACAATTTAAAAAGAACTTTAGTTGCTTTACAGTTATAAGCAAATATAAATAAGTAATGTCGATAGAAGCAACTAACCCATAAAGTGCAAATTCTGAAAACGTCGAACGTGTGAAACAAAAAGTTGTGTGAAATTTAAACGATTTTATAATACAGCAAAGATTATCGCACTAAATGAAATATTGCTGTATCTGTGTTTTACGATTTTTATATATTTGGAGATTACCATTACTAATTAAAGATAATTTTTAATATTTTTTTGCAAATCTTCAATTAAGAATTTTGTAGAGCTGAGCTTACAGAGATTTCATGGAAATAATATAATTAATTCGGTTTGATATCCTTCCTTTTTTCTTCTCAACCACTTCACCTGTTTTCACTACTGTTGTAATTTGGCTGCGTTTTGCTTGTTGTCAAACAAATTTGGCTGCTATCTGGAATGGGCAATACAGTTTACATTTAATTAATTTTATAACTAACACGCAATCATTCAGAGGTATAAGCACTCAAATTAATAAGAGTTTAAACAGAATATGTCGCTAGCGGGAGCATATTTTGTTAGAGTGTGATTTGGTTTTATAAAATGTTTATACAATCGCATTTAGTTGCCCAAAAGTCGGTTATTTTCGATGTATTATGTCGATAAGTGCCAATCGCGTGAGCGTGTCACGGCGTATACGTAACGCTAATGTGGGAAGCTGCACAAATATTGCATTTATATTTATCTTGCCAGCTATTTCGATTTTCCTGCAGGATTCCATATAAATATTCGTTTAATTATATTTAACAATTTTGCATAAAGATCGCGAGTATTATGCAACAATTTCATATTTACATGTATACCTCCACAGCTACGCCTACCAGCGCTTAGATAGCAATTTTTCATATTAACAAAAACGCTCAACGTGACCGTGTTTCGGTGCTGTGAGTGTGTGCGTGTGTGGTATTATGTGTAACGGTCGACTTCACACATAACCGTTCGGTGA
Organism: Bactrocera correcta; assembly: GCA_027475135.1. Taxonomy (NCBI): domain Eukaryota; kingdom Metazoa; phylum Arthropoda; class Insecta; order Diptera; family Tephritidae; genus Bactrocera; species Bactrocera correcta. The sequence goes on from CM050323.1 coordinate 49,650,340, forward strand.
TCTTTTTGATTTTAATTAAATATTTTAAATTTTAATGGTGCACTAATGTTGGAACTAATGCCGCAACCGCGGCCACCACACGCACAACCAACCGGGATTTTGGCATACTTAGTAAGCGCATTAAAGATTTTCATTATGTAAAATGTTTAATGTGAAACAAATGCATACACAGTGCTGCCATTCCACCTCGCTGGAATTTGGTTGAAAATTTGCAAATTAATTATACGAACGAATGGATTACGAAATCAGTGGGGCGTGTCTTTATGCGCGAAAATGCAACAAAAATTACACAGCCTTTACGGTATAAATATTTAAGTGTGTGCGTAAGCATTTTGCTCGTCAACAAATTATTAATATGATTCTGTTTAAAACACGTTATTTATACACTAATGTGAATAAAGGTAGTTTTAGGGTTTTCCATTAATTAATATCCTATTAATTTTAAAATTTAACAATTACAATTAGCACTAAAATGCAAAATAGCTTTTATATGTTGTGTGTGATTTGTAAGCGTCGTTTGGCCATTTTTTATATCTCATGATCTGTAATATTTTTCATTGTATTCAGCAATGTTTACAATTTCACCATGGAAAAATATTTGCAAGAACAACATTTACGAATTATTCAAATTTATTATCAATATAATCGTTTCCCAATTGCAACTTTTCGTGCATATTTGCCGTTTTATAGTCGCAATAATCGTCCCCCTGTGCTCCCTATTCGTTGAATTGTTGAAATCGAATTTCGAGCTCACATATTCTTTGCATAATGTTCAAGTGCCAATAAAACAAAGATTTGGTGGATGTAATGAAAATATTGTTTCCGTTCAAGAAGTTTCTGAAGACCATGCTTTGTCGACTACAAGACGTTCTCAAGGATTTGTACTGTTTGAAGCCACAAATTGGCAGGTTTTGCGAAAGCATTGGGGATTAAATTCATACAACATTACTCTCACTCAAGAACTGAAGCCGTTGGACCGTAATATCGTGAATTTGCTGTATTTGCCTTTGAAAAGCTTGAAAACGGTAACGATTTTTGTAAGAAAGTCATCAAAATAGTTGATCTTGGCAGCAGCTTTCAACATGACGAGACTACGTGCCACACAACACATGTAATTACCAAATTATTGTGAGAAAAGCTTGGAGATTCGGCTATTTCAAGAAATTATGGTATTGAATGACCTCCAAGAAGTTCTTATATAACTCCGTTAGACTACTAGTTATGGGGCTATTTGAATCATTGGTCTTTAGCTATAAATCAGACTCTTTTCAAATTTTAGAAATCAATAGTGAACCTGCTACTTATGACATACGACTTGATTTAATGGAAAAAGTACTCGAAAATTGTCTTCATCGAATTCGTTCCCACAAATGAAATTATGGAGGCATTTGAATGATGTTATACTCGGAACTCAATTGTATCGATTACATAAAAAACATTTGAATATTCTTAATAAGAAATCATATCACTCTTATTGGAAAAGCCTGTAGATTATATAGCAATAATATGTAGGTTTCATCTAAGACAGTCTTTGTGCATGTCACCGCTAAATGGTTGATACTCTAATTAAGGTAGCTAGATTAAGCTTGTCAAGAAGTCTATAATACCCAAAAGGTAAAATGAGGTCCTATACAGTATAAACAAATGATGAGTGACGAGCTGATTCAATTTAGCATCTGTATCGTCTGTCAGTATAGTCAACTAATTTCTCATTCCATATATTTCTTACCAAGAAGCTGCTCACTATAGCACATAGCTACAGAACGATCAGAATCAAGTGCTTTTATGAAAAGCCTTTGCATTTGACCGGATAACTTAAAGAAATTTGAAGTGAGTTATTGCCTAAAATTATGTTGCGATCTCCAAAGTAATTGGGCAGACACTATGACTATAAGTACTTGTAGGGAAGACATCTTCATTTGAGGAGATATATTCACAAAATTTTGCACGTACTATTGCTTAGGGCAATAATAGAATCTTCGAAAAAATTTTCAGATCGAGTCACTGTAGCATTTAGCTATCATACAAACTTTCTTTGTATTTGTGAAGGATATTATAGCTTAGGTACAACCGAAGTTAACGTGTTTTTTTATTAAATCAATATTTCTCTTATCTTTTCTGTTGCTAAGCTTTAATTAATTGATTTATCGTAATTAATAGTGATCATATTTATAAATAATTAAAAATGAAACATTAAGGAACGTATTCTATTCATCCTCTATTTCTCATTTTTTTTAAATGAATTACTTTCAATACAAATAAATACTAATAATTTGTAGCATTCTCAGTTGTATATACTTGTATATCTTATTAACACTAAATACTAATAAAAATACGCTTTGTTTTAAATTGTGCAAAATATTCAAGAATTTTTATAAATTTTTAAAATGCCCTCTTAGCAAATAAAAAGTACGTGGTACTTCTTCTCATTTTACATTAATTCATTTGTTAAGCTTGTTTTGATTTTTTATTTCATTTCCATGTGTCCAATGAAACGCTACACCTGTCATCGTTAACAAATTTTCAGCGGTTACACTGCGGTCATTTAACAAATTAGCATTATACTTAACCCACAAAATCGTTAATAACAATTTGTTGCATGTATGCGAGCAGAACCAAGATCATAGCAGGTTCCTATACGCACAGGCGGTCTTAAGGCCGCAATTCACACCTCAATACTTCATACTCTATGCATTTTCATTGAAGTATCCACCGAAGAAGAGCACTTTATTTGATATATTCCAAAACTCATGGAATTTATTGGATAGCAATTGCATGAGAAAGTATTCCAACTACTTGTCGCTTTTGTTTTAAACCTTTCACCAATCAACTGCGTGCTGTGAACAAGCGCACAATGCCACCACCGGCACCGGCGTCGGCGTCGGATATTCCATGACATTTTTTATAACGTGGATTAAAGTGTTCTCTCCAGCCTTTGTTATTGTTTTTATTACGCCACAATTAATAGCAACAATGTCGAGATTTTAACGCACCACAAATAATACTATTTAATTATTGTAGTATAAGCTTATAAATTAATGTGAAAAATTTTCGAATAAAAAACGTAATAAATTAACACCAAGCATAATTTATGCTATGTTTTATGTATAAGGCTTTATCATGATACCACCAACTGCAGCAAAGTTGAAAACAGCGTTAATTTGTTGTTGCCACTTTGCTTTACGTTATTTTATAGTTTGCTAACTCAAGCTGCCTTGTGTGCAGGTATGTTATGTTTTTATACAAGAATGAAGAAATTTATAATAATAATGCGCTAAAAGAAGCAATTACTGCAATTTAATCCTCCATTTAATTAACTGAATTCGAAAAAAGGAAAACCGCTATCTATAAGTAAATTAAATTCCAAAAATCGGTCTGCTTCTTGAGTCTCGCGAAAAATTAAAATTCCCGTGAGTTCGACTAATGTATAGCCTGAAAGTGGCGTAAACTGAAATCACCCGTTTTTTAATAAGTAAAATATGTCTACTTAGTTTCATTAAGCTACCTGATATATTGATCGATACAAACGGCATGCGTTTCACCGCAAGTCGAAAATTAATGGCTACTAGGAGCAGGCAATAATATATTAATAAGGTTGTGTTCTAAATATAACATTATTGAAATGATTAAAAACTATTTTTGGGTATTTTAGTTAAAGTCATTTAAAAAAGTTCAGAATATCGGAAAAATTCAGAAATTCGGAATGTAACCATATATTTGTGCTCTGAAAATTTCGAGGAATAAAAGCCGCGGAAATACTGTATGTTTTTAACAAAACTTTATAGTCAAAAATGTTACGTAAATATTATAATACATATATGAAAGCATATAAATATAGGACTATTGGTTATATACTTACTTTTTTCATTTACATATTTGTTTTCGTATAAAAAATATTTATATCGAATTTTTCTTAATAAACTCAAATAGTATATTTGTATGTCCTCTAGACTCAAGCAAAGAGGTTTAATTTAATATCCGCAATCATTACAAGATGGATATGACATTTAGACCTAGGCCTGGTTATATCCAAAAAAATCATTAAAAAAAGTCATAAACAGTTTAAGGAATATTATGATAAAGACAGTCAGAATTAGCGAATGCAGAATATAACAATACTATATTTTTTATTATACCCACAAACTTTTCTAAATTATTTTTATTTTAATATTTTTTTTATCTCAATATAATTGCAGTGCGACCGCTTCTGGTTGAGATTTCCTTCAACAATCAACCGATGTCTGCTGATCGGAAGTACGAAATTGAATGCCAAGCCATTGGCTCGAGACCACCATCCAAAATTACTTGGTGGATGGGAAATATGGAGCTGTTGGGACACAGTCAGAAGGTAAATAAAAGTATTTTTTGAAATCAAAAAGCGAATTGAAAGTAAAGTTTAATGCCAAGGGATGTTTTTACTGAAGTGAAACAAATGGACATAAATGCATGGAATAATTTTAGCGATTCAAGTGTCGAAAATAAGATTACTTCTTCTTCATTACTGGCGTAGACAACGCTTACGAGTTAATAACAGCACAACAGTCGTTTGTTCTTTTCGCAAAGTTACGCCAATTGGAGATTCCAAGCGAAGCCAGGTCCTTCTTAACCTGGTCTTTCCAAAGGAGTGGAGGTCTTCCGTTGATCTGTTTTAATTAAAAATGCTGCTGTAAAGACAAGGCATTGAAAATCATGCTTAAATAATGTCGTAGAAATATTTAGAATTTTTCTTTGCAATTTAAAAACTTTTAATTTGATCGCAAATCCTATAATTTTGCCCTGAAAAGATCGCTTTAGACATATCGGTCTTTCTGTCCGTCGCGTACACAAATTAGTCGCTAAGTTTTTGAGATTTCGAACTGAAATTCTGCAAGCGTGCCTTTCTCACCAAGAAGCTGCTCATTTGTCGGATATCGAACCACTTTAGCATATAGCTGTCATACAGATTCAACGATGGAAAGTGCTTGTATGGAAAGCTTTTTCAGTTGACAAACTTCTTCAAGAAATATGGGATGGTAACTATCCACTCTCGGCGGAAATTGTTCGGCTCGATCGGACGATACCATATACAAGTAGATGTCATACAAACTGAATGATCAACATTTTTGTAAGGAATCTTTTGTAGTCGGGTAGGATATTATAGCAACGTTGCAACCAAATTTTACGTATTTTTTTTTTTTTGTTTTATATAATATATTGCAAAAAATTCTGAATATTATTGAAATTTTTATACGTAAAATTTGTGAAAAAAATTGCGCTTTTGCTTCTATTTTTACTGCAAAGTAAATAATGCTTTTCTTTGTAATAAACTTTTTTGCTTTATTTTCTATTCTTTAAAGGTTTCTGAAGATGGCAATGTCAGCCTTTCTGTACTCAGCATAACACCAACGCGTGCTGATCATGGCAAAGCTTTGTCCTGTCGTGCGACGAATGAGCTGGTGCGAAGCGGCATACGTGAGACGGCGATGAAACTTAATGTATTCTGTAAGTATTGTTTAGAATTCTAATTAAAAGAATATGTAGTAGTGATATTTGGAATAAGTACATGTAATCGCTTTAACTAAAACCTTTAATAAAATTTTGAAAAAGTCGAACTTAGCAGGCTTAATCACACTTCCAATGTATGCGATTCTCAGTGGAAGTTGAATAAATATGTTTGATGCATCTGACGATAAAAAATTTATAAAACAAGGAAAGGTATGCGGCATAAATGGACCTACAAAGCATTGTTCTTTAACGTAAAGTTAATCTAGCAATTTTGAATTTGTTAAATAATTTTCCACAAATAACATTTTCATAGGTCCCATAAGCAGTATATAAATATATTTTAGAAGAGCGGGATAAGGAGTCCAATATTTTCGATCTTCGTGGTAAAATTCTTATAGAACGTACTTTATCAAACCTTTTAAAACGTAATCAGACATGAACTTTGGTAGAGGTGAAATCACGCAATGATGGTAGGAAGAGTAAGAAGCGCCGTTCTGAGGCTCAAAGTATATTTGGCGAGCCATAATTAATAAGATTTTAGCATAACATCCTTTTTTGGGGGGATGGTACATTTTAATACAAACCCATTTTGTCAAATTTCTCTACAATATTTATCTTAGAAACAATTTCGATAAAGTTTCACCACAAAAAGTTTGTATTCAAATCAATTTCACCAAATTTGCATTCTACTTATACTACTTACTTGTTCATACATTTTGACATATTTACATAAGCAAATATATATTACAACAATATTCATACGTGCCCACATTTAAGTAAGCCACAATGATGCTTTGCCAAATTTTGTGATACAAAGACAAAATCCATATAAAAATATATGTGTAAATATGCATAAGGGAGATGAAGCACTCAACTTGATTGGCTATAAAATGCATTGTTATGGCGCAGCCGCGTCGTTGCTTTGCTAACAATGAAAAAATCTGAAAGCCAAACAAAGAAAAAATACAGAAACTCAAAGCAGCGACGTTGGCAAACAACGTACGAGCGGAATATGTGCAAAAAAAGCTAGATTGTCTAAGACGCTCTAAACGTTATAAAAGAAGACGAGCAACATAGAGCCAAAGAAAAATAGATACTGTTAAACATACCAGTGTCCTTATAGTATAAATGCATGTACACATAAGCTTTGCAATATTTTCGCGGCAAAAAGAGCTTGTTAAAGTGAGACATATATGTTTTCAGGCACATTTTCGCTCTATGTGTGTATGTGTGCGTACTTCTAGCTACAAACTGTTGATGACGAAGAAAGTCATTAAACGAAGAAAGTAAAAAAAAAAGGAATCGTTTCACACTTTTGCAAGCACCCTTTACTCGACAACTTTCCGTTATCACTTAAATCGAATGTTTTCGTTATATACGAACATTTCGCCGCGCACATATGAAGCAATAACAATGAATCATGAAAAAAAACTCGAAAAAATTTCAACCAAATTTTATACCGTCAACCAAAGCTGCTCCTTGTTGTATAGATAGCTGTGAATTTTACGTATCACAACTGCAATGTATTGTTTAAAAAATCGCTTCGTTTATTATAACATACTTTTCGGCACTTTCACACTTCATTCCTTACACACACCCACACACGCTCAAAGCATAACCACTGCATGCCACCACACGTCGTAGTGTGCAGAGCATGCGTGTGTCCTCTGTTTGTGTGTGTGAGCGTTCATAAGCATCTGTAAACTATGCTTGCTCACTGCGACAACGCGCCTGCCTTGTCTTCGAAGATATTAAATTAGATAACATTTTCAATTTCCTTGCTCATTTACATGAACATTCCGCATTACACATCCTCCAATGTGCTGGTGCAACTGTAGCGAGCAAAGAGACGAAAGAAAAAATGAAAGAAAAATATTTTTAATGAAAACAGTGCCATTCAGGCGCACTTAAAACGCCGATTGTGTTGCGAGAAACTCGCAAGACACATATGCTGTTCGGTGAACTAATATACAGTGCCTTTAGTTTAGTGTTTGGTGTCTTGTCCTTCTAGAGAAAATCATATTTTTCAGTAAATTTTTAATATATTATTGTAGCGATAGTCACCATTTTTCTTACCAGTTTTATAGTACGATTGAAAATAGGCTTCAACCAATAGCCATTCCGGTTTTCTCACTTGAATTTTGAGAGCTGAACAATGTTGCTGTAGGCCTGACAGAAGCAATAGCGTTAAGAAGCATAGCAAAAATTAAGTTTTTCATTTTCAATTGCTTTGGTGAATTGATCCACTGTGAGCTTGCTTATCTGCGATCTGCTTCACACTGCATATAACTGACACTTGTCGTTCATAAACATATTTTTTAAAACTGTAGAAGGCACACTTTGAAAAAAATCTTTCAAAGCAAAAAAAAGAATGCAACTTCATAACCTTAAAGTAGAAACGCAATATCTCGATATTAAAATCGAATCATTCTTGTTCTACAGATTATAAAGCAACAATGAAAATATATGAAACAAAAAACAAATAACTTTTGCGTAATGTTTGTTTGCTTGTATAAATAACAAATATAAATATATACGGCAATTTGATTACTGCAATCATTTTGCATTTCGTAGCAAATAATAGCACAAAATATAATAATAACAATAGAAATATACTTTTCCAAATATTGCCCAGTAATAAAGTTTCACTTTGAACCGCATTTCTTCAAAAAATCAACAATAACAAAATTGTATTTCTTTTGACATTGATTTTATCTGCATATTGCCATTACACACTCACACACTTGCTGCTGCAATTAAAGAATCTGGTAGTGCCAAAGAAAATCGATATGCATGATTGAAACCATAAGCCAATTAGGATTGAAATAAAGTGATTGACAGCTTCTTGTATTTTCAAATAAATGAAAACACAAGAACACATACATATATACAAACATACATATCTATAAAGTATATCTATATATTATATATTTGGTATATACATACACATAAAAAATAGTGAGGTTTAAATTAAATTTCCATTGATTTGTAACCGCAGGGCTTAGTTAGTAAGTTGAGTTTCCGTTAACTTTTTCGAAGTAACTTTTTCTAATTTTAGCTTTACATATCTTTACTTGCAGTTATACCGACGCTTCAGCTGGACTTGGGTTCGAATTTGAATCCGGAAGACATTGAAGAAGGCGATGATGTCTATTTCGAGTGCAAAGTGCATGCGAATCCGGCAGCCTACAAAGTTGTGTGGAAACATAATGTGAGTATTTCAAGTAAATAATGGAAAAATTGTACACAACCACATATGCATAAAGATATACATCAGTTTCAAGTTAAAATTAATAAAGGCTTACTGTTATTGCTAAGTAATTATTGAAAATTTGCAAAACATAAAATAGAAATGTTTAATTAATACTTTGGGGTTTAAATTTAGATACAACAATTTTAGGCCTCTTGTTATTGAAAATATATTACTCTAGTGCAGCATTCTTAGATTTTTCTACAAAAGCTAGTCGCTTCTCACTTCCATTTATGCAAGCAACATAATAACACACGCATGGATATCGACATGTAAAATACAAAATAACGTATCATCAAAAAAATCGAAATTGTGTTTTTTGTTGCTTACAATTCACTAGATCTTGTTACAAATATTTAACATAAAATTTTCAGCTTTCGCTGTCATATGTAACCAATATATAACTAATATAAAACCATTTTATAACCAAAACTCAAATTTTGTTTCAATATGAGTGGTTTCTATTATATCGTTTTTTCTTCGACTGTAAACTTATGAGAAGCGATGTAACGTTATTTTGTATTTTAGGTAACGATATGTAATTGTTAAATTCATATTGAATCTGAACTAAATTGACCGATAGCTTACTGAGTGAATTATGCGATTGAAATTGAATTAATTTTTACTTTGAAGTAACTCATTTAATTTCCAGATAAATTTCTTTGCTGTTGTTACTGATTGCATTGCTGAGGCATTCAATTATAAATCACTGACTGTTATAGAATTTTGTGCATATGTTGCATATTGGGTATTCTGTAGCTATGCATCTATAAACTATGGGGCTATATTTAATCAAAAATTTTACAAATTGAAGTGTACTGTAACCAAACATTATATACTCTTGCAGCTTGCACGAATCAAATCAGGAGAAGTACCTTCAGGAACATTAGGCTTGTTAGTTATGGGGGGGCGAGGAAAAATTTCGCCAAATATTATCACTTTGAGACACAAAGATACATTGTTATGTGTAAAATACGCTCTCCAATTTTCATTGATACAGCTCACAAGTTGGCCTACATATGCGGTATAAAGTCACCCGGTAGTTTGAAAACCTTTATCCTGAATGGGTTTTGCTACTGTAGCTTTAGTAGTCCTGGAAAGGAATCAAAATAAAAATTAAAACTAAAACTAAAATTCAAATTCAAATTCAAATTCAAATTCAAATTACAATTAAAATTAAAATTAAAACTAAAATTCAAATTAAAATTAAAATTAAAATTAAAATTAAAACTAAAATTAAAATTAAAATTAAAATTAAAATTAAAATTAAAATTAAAATTAAAATTAAAACTAAAATTAAAACTAAAACTAAAACTAAAATTAAAATTAAAATTAAAACTAAAATTCAAATTCAAATTCAAATTCAAATTCAAATTCAAATTCAAATTCAAATTCAAATTCAAATTCAAATTCAAATTCAAATTCAAATTCAAATTCAAATTCAAATTCAAATTCAAATTCAAATTCAAATTAAAATTAAAATTAAAATTAAAATTAAAATTAAAATTAAAATTAAAATTCAAATTCAAATTCAAATTCAAATTCATATTCAAATTACAATTAAAATTAAAATTAAAATTAAAATTAAAATTAAAATTAAAATTAAAATTAAATTAAATTAAAATTAAAATTAAAATTAAAATTAAAATTAAAATTAAAATTAAAACTAAAATTCAAATTCATATTCAAATTAAATTAAATTAAAATTCAATTAAAATTAAAACTAAATTAAATTCAAATTAAATTAAATTAAAATTAAAATTACAATTAAAATTAAAATTAAAATTAAAATTAAAATTAAAATTAAAATTCAAATTAAATTAAAATAAAATTAAAATTAAAATTAAAATTAAAATTAAAATTAAAACTAAAACTAAAATTAAAATTAAAATTAAAATTAAAATTAAAATTAAAACTAAAATTAAAATTAAAACTAAAATTAAAATTAAAATTAAAATTAAAATTAAAATTAAAATTAAAATTAAAATTACAATTACAATTTCTATCAAAGTGAAGAAAGTACGCCAAAATTGATCGTTGTTTGTTCCAAACAATGCCAATTAGATTTAAAAGTTTAAGTTAAAGCGTAATAGTAGAAAGCAGAGCATTTAGAAGTTCCACTAAGTCCGCCGCCAAATATGTCATTAAAGCTTGTTTTGACTGCTTTCTAAAGAAAAAAAACTGATAAGCGAAACCTCTTGTGCGTCTAGAACGAAGCATGCTTCTCAGCGCAACTACTACATACATATCTAGACCATGCCTTTGTGCTTTCTCCCTGCCGCTGTGCGGTGTTTCGTGCGGTTATTTTGCTGTCAGCTTCACATTGTGTTCATCTGTTTAAACTTGCCACCGCCACTTGGCATAATGCGTTTGTTGAAATGTAACTAAGCAAATAAATAAAAGCGAGCGACTGTGCAAATGGGCGCGCACAAAACTATACCCTGCAATTAGTGTGCTACATGACAATTTCATTACGAAATGCGGTCAGGGTCACTTAGCTAGTTGCGTTTATTGCGGTCGCTTTTAAAGTTGTCTTCATTAGAAATATACAGACAACGCACGATTTTATAATTTTTATTTCTGCACTTTTTAATTGTATAGTAAGGTTCCATGGAGCTTATTTACACACACACACAGAAATTAACAGGACCAATATTGTAGTACGTTCAGAAACTTATTGTTCTTATATTGCAATGTTTTTATCGTTCTCATTTTAAATCTGCAGTAAACCGCATCTAAGCTTGAAAATAGTTTTCCAAGGCTCTTAAACAACATAAAATACCTTTTCAAATTAAACACTTATTTATGCAATTATATTATTTCGCTTTAAGCACATTCGTGCTACAACTTACTACATAGCAGTAACCGATTTTACAGTAAGACAAATTGTAACTGTATAAGTGCAAAAAACTGTTTCGCAGCAAGTGTTGGTCGCCACGCAATTAGTGCCAGCTAATTTTGTAAATGACAGCACTTTTAAATGCGCCACCTTTGGTTTCCTACTCCAAACCACTAAACACTCTTGTCCTTGCCTGTTTGAAATGAAGTGCAATGCAAAATTGAAAAGATGTGGCGCTGCCGTGACAAAATGAAGTACGTATGCATAGCATAGCAAGGCAAGCAAGCCACTGAGGTCGCACCGCAATTAAGTTTGGTCTAGCTGTTCTGTGTTCTGTGCAGAAGTGTTCCGAAATTAAACAAGTTCAACTGAATGAAGTTGAATGCAACATATTTTAAATTTAATAAGCAGAATTAATTGAACTAAATTAAGATGAAACAAGAAAAATCGTTAACTTCAGCTTCGCCGAAGCTATAATAACCCTCACAGGTGTATTTCTTTCAGTATAAAGGTGTTTAAAAAGATATTTATTCTGATTTCAGTCACTCAACTTGAATGGCAGCTATAAGCTATAGTGGTCCGATCTGAAGAATATGTTTGGAAATCGTAATACTGCCTTGAATAATAGTTTTTTCAAAATTTTGCTTCGTCACTTTATTCCGACCGTTCAGTTTGTATGACAGCTATAGCTTCTTAGTAAGAAAAGGACGTGGGAACAATTTCAGAACAACATCTCAAAAATTGAGAGGCTAACATGGCGAGCTAGTGAATACGGCAGGTGAGGTAGCAGCTTCCAGCCAAGTACTTTGATTGCATACTGAACCGATTTTTCTGTGTGCGTACTTTACATTGTCTTGTGCCCATTCTGATCGTTTTCGGACCAATTCATTGTTTAAGTTTATCATTTGTTGTCGATTAGTATTTACAGTTTCATCAGGTTTTAAAAGTTCTTGACACATCACACCCTTCGGATGCAAGATGTCACATACAGAGCTTTGCTTTCTTACCGAATCGTTCTGTGATCTATGCGAAATACGTTTAGGATTCTTAAAATAAATCCATTTCTTTAACGTCAGTGACAATTGATGCAAAACTTTCTTCCGTGTAATAGCTGACATTAGCTTTTAACTCCAAGTATCATTTTAATCTAATATTACCTCCAGTTCGGGGTTGGTCTTCTACATTCTTCTGGTCGGAACTACTGAAGTTAAATTTCAAGGTAATTAACAAAATGGCGGACTTTGAAAAAAAGTCCTTTTATTTTAGCAAAGAAAGGGTTGTAAAATAAAAAAGTTAGGGTGAAAAAAATTCTCGTTAATACCGACGAAAACTATAAGTGTGCAGAACAGCCTGTTAAAATTTGAAAGCAATCGTTTCAGTAGAAAAAAAGTTAGGACCCGGGCCGACCAGAAAAGCAATGTTTAGAGAAAAACGCGTTTAGAGTTTGGCCGACCTTAAAAGTTGGACTGAGAGGCGCTCTAGGAAACTCGTTATAACTTCCGTAATATTTCGAGTTTCTGTCTGAAATTTTCACAGTATATTTTCAAGACATTGTACTTTCAAATTGAGCAAAAAATTTTCATTCTTTTTGAACCCAAGTTACCAGACTAATACATTAAACAATGGAAATGAAACTGAAACTACCATGTGATGATTTCTGTAGATGTAAGTTTTTATGCATTTAACCTAGGAGAGTGGCGGATCACGCTAGCTACACCAGTTATTCATTTGAGCCATTCATTTAGTAAAACTGTTCTGAAATGTTTAAAAGAAAACTTGGTAGTAATGAATATAGTAGTAATATCACTTCAATTTTTATTAATTATTTCATATAATTTTTTTTTATGAATAAATCGCCTAGTTTATGTCGCTAAATAGATGCCTAATTGGAACTCACTAACGAACGTCGCCTTTGCAAATATTTAGTAGTTCCACAAACCTTTTCACACCCGACTTTATCTTGGCAATATTTGCACGAAATATAAATACAAATAGACACAAGAACACAACACGTATTTGTACACAACTGTGCTGCCGGATCTACTGAACTTTTCGTTTGTTTATGCAGGAGCGGGTATGTGTTGGCAACACCAAAAATTCACACGCGCATTAAAACTCGCACGTACACTCTTACCTAACATTCACACATACAAATATGTACATAGGTATAAATCTATATACACAGCAATGCATATGTGTATGTATGTGTGCTCATTGTATGTGCTGACAATTTTGATCAAACTAATTGTTAATTTAATTTGCGTGCACGTTAATTGTGCAGCATGAATATTTAATTAAAAAGGTGGCAGCCATGGCAGTTAGTTAAACTTGTTAGACTCAACTCAAACAAATTCTACGACATTGTGACACTGCTAACAATGTCGGCATGTCAACAGCATGTTAATTTAGTTAAGCACAGGGAAGGAAATTATACACACACACACACATGCATACATTTGTGTGAGCTTCTAAAATATAAAAGTTTAACAAGAAAAGTAAAAACAAAATATTTATTAATAATATAACTAGCAAATTAGATGGTTAAATGATGAGACATGCTTTTATATAATATGTTAATAAACAATTTTGTTAACTTTAATTGTAAAAGTGGAGGAGTTAAATAAATGAGTTAACTGATTCGAGTGAAACTGTTGGCATTAGCGTGGAGCATAGTAAGCCTTACAGAGTAGCCATGGAAGTATTGGAGCAAAAAGGGTCCAACTAATTTTACGAGTGAAACTGCATTCTACTTAAAAAAAAATACCGTTACTACAAACGCTTTAAGCTCTAAAGGTCCAAGAAACTGCCCACTTCATTAAAAAATATTTCATAGGCCTTTATTGGCAGTTTAATAAGTAATAAAAAACCGCTTTCTGCTGATCTATGTCAAATGCTGATGGTTTTTAAACAAATTTGACTTTCGATCGAGTATCATCTGCTTTTTGTTTCCAAACTTACACCACAACCAACGCTTTCAATGAAATGTATTATTTTCCTAGTACAAGTGTCTTTTTATTGGAAACTTGCTACCAAAGGAAGCCTAGATTATCAATATTGTAAGAAGAGGCCCCTACTCACTGCTCTTTCGATTTGACTATCTTTAATATATTTGTAAGATTATTGGAAGAGATCGATATGAGTGAAATCGGCCACGTCCTAACCTCATATCCCAAAAATAACGACTCATCTCATCTATGGTTGATATTTTCCCCGTTTGCTCAATATTTCAAAATTAGTTTTTTGATAGAGTTTTATAGAATATATACATACATATATATATCTCCATTGGTTAACCAGGTTGACTTCAATATAAAATCGCAGGAAGCAACTTATGGCAATAGTGATGTAGAGATGCGATACTGCTTCCCAGGAAGATATATATTAGAAAATTTGATTATTAATCTTAAAAATCGTGAAGCTCTATATTATGTTAAGTAATTATGTATTCTTATTCTAACCCGCCTGCAACAAATAAAAATGCTACAATTAAACTCGCTCGAACAAAAGCATAAAATGTGACAGTCAGCGCGAAATAAGAAATAGTAACACAGGCAAATAAGCAAATAACAATAAATGCAAGCCATAGAATTGAACTTTATTAGCGGTGACAATGCATGACTTTGACATAGTTTATGAAATGAAGAGCACGCATGCACACGCTCATACACAAGCACATAAAAGCAAACACCATGAAATACTACAATCACACGCTCGCAAATGCACATAGCGTGTTTAGTAGAATAGAGTAGAAATGAAAAGTGAGCGAAATAAGCAAACAAACACTCTGTCTACAAAAGAACGCAAGCGAACAAAAGAAACAAACCGTATCAAATAAATACAATAGTCGCCTGAAAGCACGCAACAAAGTGAGATTATTACAGCTTTTGCATAGCCCAACATAGCACATAGTGTTGGCATTTGGCGCGCTTACATACATATGTATATGTGCTTATTAAAAATGAATTGCATAAGTGAACGTATCTGGGGAGCTATGCATTGTTTGCTTAAGCTGTATACTCACTCTGGTGTGCTTGTGCGACATGTGGCATGTGAGACATATGTGATAAATACAAATAATAGCGCGTCAACTATTTTGCGGATAACTGCTTCATTTGTTTAGAATTCTGTATTGTAAGCACAATTGTAGCAAAAGCATTATTCATCTATCTGTGCACAATACCCTGTAGGAAAATTCAGTGGCATCTTAGATTGAAATCTAATCGTTGGGTCAATTAAAGCCAGGGAAAAGCGGAAAATGTGTGAAAAAATTTTTAGTTTGGTCATCAGGACATTGATTTTGTAAGAGGCGTTTAGAGTTTTAATATCTTTTGAATAGGTACGACATTGAAAAGTCTAAAAGCATATGGGTATTGTTTTGAAAAAATTCGAATTTTTGGGTATCATCCTACGTTTTTCTTAATATATTAGTACTGCTAGAAAACTAACTATAGATTTTAGCAGGCCAATTTTTATATTGATCACTGTTGTTATTATAACATGTTTCTCACATATGTTAATGAGATGAGATACAGATGTAACAACTAAAACTTGATCAGTTTTGGTTACTTCCACCAAAGCAGCTGGAAACATCAGTATTAAAGATCATGAAATCGTTATGAAAGGATTCATCATATAGACAATAATAAATATGGGCAGAGAATAGCTGCTAAAAAACATAGTTTTCAACTTCGAATCAAAAATAAAGAAGTGATCGTAGTCAGGTTCTTTTAAGAAATAATTCACAAAAACTTAATTTTGGTTTCGACGCAATTGTTTTAAGAATACAGTGATGAAAGAAATCAACGATAAAAGAGAAGCGAGAAAAAATTATCCATTGTCACAGATGCTGGATACAGCGAGATGCATCGAAGATTCCAATACCGTTTTTTTTAATAAATTATATATAATATTGATCTATTATACTAACTGAACAGCTAAATGTACTGACAATAGCTTGTCAAAATTAGTCGTGGAATTATCATTTTTCATCGTATGAAGTATTAAATATACATATTTTCTAATAAATATAAATCTTATATTATCTAATACCTAGTGCTCATTTTTTTGTATCAGTAGTGTGTCGTTATAGTAACGTCATTTTGTTAAACATGTCCTGCAGGGGGTAGATTAATATGGCTAAATATGAGTATTTATTTAAGGGCTACAATTATTGCCAAACTTGGCAATGGTCACAAAAGAATACTAAAATTAGCTGGCGTTGGGAGCGACGTGCTCGACGATTATTAATACGAAAGGAGTGAGATTTCAGTTTGGGGTATTCACTTTAGGGTATATTTCGTATATGAATGGTTAAAGTGTGCAAATTTTCTTGAATATTTCGATAGGATATAAAGCTATTGATC
Source organism: Bactrocera correcta (assembly GCA_027475135.1). Lineage (NCBI taxonomy): Eukaryota > Metazoa > Arthropoda > Insecta > Diptera > Tephritidae > Bactrocera > Bactrocera correcta. The sequence continues at coordinate 49,667,276 of CM050323.1, forward strand.
TCATTATCATCTTATGTTTGCTTATCATTAATATAAAATCCACGATTACATTACTGAATGGAATTTAACATTTATACATTTCGTATTAATTGAGTATTTTATTCACATGCTTTTCAGAATCAAATCATTCAACACAATCAGCGCGCTGGCGTCATTGTGAGTAGTGGCGACTTGGCGTTGCAGGGCGTAACTCGTCATCAAGCGGGCAACTACACTTGCACGGCTTCGAATGTTGAGGGCGACGGTGATAGCAACGTTGTTGAGCTGAAAGTGATGTGTAAGTAAACACCACGGATATACAAGTAGAGATGATAAAAATGTAATTTTAATATATCTATGGCAATGTGAACATTTGAAGATTATTTGATTTATTTAGGCAGCATTCATTAATTACATACATAAATAAATTTTGAATTTCACCCTTTTTTCATTCACATATTATTAATTGATATTTATTTAATGCAGTTAATACAACCAAACCGAACTGACTCGTACTGCCTGGCTTCCCTGCTGGTCACAATCCCTACTGCATTTCTTATACTTATATACTCTCTATGTATGTAAACATGTTGTGCCACTTTTTTTGGTTACAGCAAGTGAAAAGTCAAGAGAAAAGCATCTTTCCTTTGACGCAAAGCAAAACAAACATGTTTAAACGCATTTCCTTGCTCTACTTCGGCGCAGGACTTCAAATAGTGCTCATAGTTTTCCCAGAAACCCAGATTCCTACTTTTAAAGTTTTGCCAAAGGCATAGAATGCCGTAAGCAGTAAGCGAGAAATGTTGCTGAGCAACGCGAAATGAAGCGAAAGTTCTGCGTTAGCAGTGGGGAACCGTGGAGACAATTGTAGCGTTGGGAATTTAAATGAATGCTGAGGGAGAAACTGAAGCAGCAGATTTCTTCTATTTTTCGTAAATATGTGCTATTACAACATGGTGCCGCTGTGGTGGAATTTAGTTTCTATTAATTTTTGTTTGCTGCTAGACAGATTATAGTTTGGTCTTTTCCTCGGTATGAGACAGTACTTTAAAGCAGCTTAAGTTGACTTCAGCTAAGCTAACTATATTGATTTTTGCATAAGAGTTTAAGTAACCATTTTATGTGTTTCATGCTAGTCGGAAGCACAATCTCTAAGTTATTGTTAGACATACAAGTTATGGTGGAGACCCATACAATGTGTTGATAATAAGACGAAATATAACAACAGGTCTTATGTACCTGAAGGTACTTGCCTGGTCTTAATCCTTGCGCATTGCAAGTGTATGAATTGTTCAGTTATACCCGAACTTGGCGCTTCCTTACTTGTTTTATTTAAGTTATTTTTTCCGTTCCCAATCCAGCCTTCACTCTGAGCAAATATTTTTACACTAGATCAACCTTAATCCCTTGAGGAATTTTTTAATTTTTGACCGGGATTTTCATTACTAAGTTCAAAAACACTAGTTTACGGTCATTTTGGGACTTTGATGTTAGACTCTGTTTCTTCTGTGATTAACCATTTTTAAACTCAAATTCGTAATCGGGGCACCTCAGATACCCCACAGACTTCTTAGTACATCAATCGCAAATTGTTTCCGCAGATTGGCAGTTGTAATTAAACGCTAAAATTAACAACAGTGTCCTTTTTTTTGAGATGTCAGATGAGCTTTATATTTTTAAGCACAAGATGGCTCCTTCTGCAAGCTACTGCTACTCTACAACTGCTTTCTTTGAACATTTTCGGCGAAAACATTTAATCAAATTAGTTTTACAGCTTAACAAGAAGCAAGCAGCGGCCAAAAAGCTGCAACATTTTTGTCATGTAAACCTTTTATAACTCAAAGAGCTGACTGTAAATGTGGGCTGTCTTACCCAACGCCACAAAAAGCTACGGCTGACGGATTGGGACGTGCGAGTTTGTCTGTCTGCATAAATATATGTGAGCTATCGTCGGTTGTTCGCCTTATACTTAGAATTTTTACCCTTTTTGCTTCACTTGTGGGCAAAGAAAAAGTTTCTGGACACACTCAAAGTAGCTGAGTAAATAAACTTATAAATTTAAACTTTTCAACTTTACTTCTCTGTGTTATTATTCCTGAGTGCAAGATGTGGCGATGGGTTGCGTCAGATATTTGTGTGTGTGGGAGTGTGTGCTGAGAGCTTTTAATGAAGTCAGGACGGAGATGGCTAAGCGTATATACTCCATCGATGCATTTAGATTACTTATTTCCTCCTTCACTTGCCCCGCGACTGATCTGGGCCACAGATTAAAGCAAATTTAATTTTTCAGTAGTAAACTAAACTGCAAATATTAACAACTACAGCCAATAAGCAAGCAAAAAAAAACATATAAGTTAGTATAAAGCTGAGTAAGAGTGCTACTCTTGCTCTAACGGCATTTCTATTGCCACTCAATGCACGTTTATGTTTGCAACGTATTATGTGCACTCCAGTGCCGAGCATAACGCACTTTGATAGTCCGGCTACTTTTGCCCGTAAACTCTAACTCCAACTTTCGCTGGGCGGTACGGTAAGCGCATGAGTTATGGACTTACAGCGCAGTATAATGTGCGTGGTGGAGAAAGCTTTATTCTGCCAATACTTAGTTGTAGTTAATAAAGTTGCTTTTATTATTACTTGTATCACTATCCCTTTTTGACGCACTTGCCTACATATTTACCTCTCTCCATCTCCCTCCGCTGCTTTTTCGGAATTTTGATGGAAAATTGCATTATTTATTAGTCGAAGTGGCGTTTATATCTACATATAAACTTAGAGTAGAAGGAGGAGAAAGGATAGCCAATGCTTCGAGTTTACTTTAATGATGCGCCATAAACTCAATTATGTAGGAACCTTATTTTAAATTACAAAAAGTGTAGTCGCTGCTGTGCAACACAAATAAAGAACAAAACTGAATATAATAACTATTTTAATAAGCACTCTAATAGTTTATTATTGAAAGCATAAAACTTTAGCGAACCCTCGGTTATTAGATTTTATGTGTACGAAAGCTTTGTTCATACTTTTAATGGAAGCTCTGTGAAGAGTTTTGCTCTCTGAAATTTGTGTACTTTGTTCACAATGTTACTCCAAATTATGGCTACATTTTATAGAGATATACAAAAATTCGAAACTATATGCATTATGCTTTAAGTGCTCCATGCTTGAAATATGAAATACAAATTGAGCTTTTGCAATAAAGCTTACATATCAAGTAACGGGTGATTTTTTTGAGGTTAGGATTTTCATGCATTAGTATTTGACAGATTACGTGGGATTTCAGACATGGTGTCAAAGAGAAAGATGCTCAGTATGCTTTGACATTTCATCATGAATAGACTTACTAACGAGCAACGCTTGCAAATCATTGAATTTTATTACCAAAATCAGTGTTCGGTTCGAAATGTGTTTCGCGCTTTACGTCCGATTTATGGTCTACATAATCGACCAAGTGAGCAAACAATTAATGCGATTGTGACCAAGTTTCGCACTCAGTTTACTTTATTGGACATTAAACCAACCACACGAATGCGTACAGTGCGTACAGAAGAGAATATTGCGTCTGTTTCTGAGAGTGTGGCTGAAGACCGTGAAATGTCGATTCGTCGCCGTTCGCAGCAATTGGGTTTGTGTTATTCGACCACATGGAAGATTTTACGCAAAGATCTTGGTGTAAAACCGTATAAAATACAGCTCGTGCAAGAACTGAAGCCGAACGATCTGCCACAACGTCGAATTTTCAGTGAATGGGCCCTAGAAAAGTTGGCAGAAAATCCGCTTTTTTATCGACAAATTTTGTTCAGCGATGAGGCTCATTTCTGGTTGAATGGCTACGTAAATAAGCAAAATTGCCGCATTTGGGGTGAAGAGCAACCAGAAGCCGTTCAAGAACTGCCCATGTATCCCGAAAAATGCACTGTTTGGTGTGGTTTGTACGCTGGTGGAATCATTGGACCGTATTTTTTCAAAGATGCTGTTGGACGCAACGTTACGGTGAATGGCGATCGCTATCGTTCGATGCTAACAAACTTTTTGTTGCCAAAAATGGAAGAACTGAACTTGGTTGACATGTGGTTTCAACAAGATGGCGCTACATGCCACACAGCTCGCGATTCTATTGCCATTTTGAGGGAAAACTTCGGACAACAATTCATCTCAAGAAATGGACCCGTAAGTTGGCCACCAAGATCATGCGATTTAACGCCTTTAGACTATTTTTTGTGGGGCTACGTCAAGTCTAAAGTCTACAGAAATAAGCCAGCAACTATTCCAGCTTTGGAAGACAACATTTCCGAAGAAATTCGGGCTATTCCGGCCGAAATGCTCGAAAAAGTTGCCCAAAATTGGACTTTCCGAATGGACCACCTAAGACGCAGCCGCGGTCAACATTTAAATGAAATTATCTTCAAAAAGTAAATGTCATGAACCAATCTAACGTTTCAAATAAAGAACCGATGAGATTTTGCAAATTTTATGCGTTTTTTTTTTTAAAAAAGTTATCAAGCTCTTAAAAAATCACCCTTTATTTTCACATTTCTTTTGGAATATTTATGCCGCATTTTATTCAGATTAGCAATAAACAAGTATGTGACACTAAATAGAACTACGTCCTAAGAGAGACTATTCAAAATAAAAAGCTTTTCAATTAAGCACTTATATTAAAAGCTTTCCTGAAAGACATCGATTTGAGACCCATTATGAGTTATGTATAAACATACTCGTATATCCTAGCGGAGCTTATACTAAAGCAAAGCATCATTGACTGGTATGTAACTTACCGCTATTTTACAAAAAAATTTAGAAGTCAGGGTTATTTTGTTAAAAATGTTAATGACAAAAGCGTTTTCGAATACTTTTGTTGAAATGATTTTCAAAGTTGGAGCTCAAAATAAAATTGTGATTAACAGTATTAGTTTTCAAAGAAATATATAATTAATATGAAAAAAAAAAAAGTTAATTCAATCTAAAAGCAAATCTTAAAAAAGCTCGAACCATATAAAATCGTCTAAAAGCTGGCACTAAATCATTATGAGTACTTAGGTTTATGTACACATTTTTTACCAAGCAAAACATTGTGGAAATTTAGAAATAGATGTAAAAAAATCTAAAGTTTAGGTAAAGCGCAAAGACTCTTATTTTGTGTAAATCTTTGGAGGATGATATTATAAACATTTATCAACAAAAAAAATTGAAATTTGCTCTTCTTTCATATACTTCTCTGAAAACTCCTGGGTAAACTGGACGAAAATCAAGCTCATATAACCACATTAGGACTTCACATGGCACATAATATTTAAAAGTGTTGCCACTGTATTTTCAGCAAAATATTTTCGCGAATAATGTTCGCTTTTTTTCTAAATGCCAACAATTGTATATTTAATGCATACCAACATACAAAAACATTGCGACATTTCGCAACGTAAGAGTATGCTATGAAAAATTTTACCCAAAGCTAAGCTACAATTTATTAGTCCCAGTTAGCTTGTGGGCACGTGGGTGTACGTATGTATATACCAACACATACATACATACGCAAGCACCTACGTATATCCAGTGTTGCTTGCAATGTTTTGTGTTAACAATGCAAAAAATGCGCCTGCAGGCGATTGCTGTTGTGTGTGTACACAAATACCAACGTTAAAAGTGGCCTCATTTCTGCCAGCAAAATGGAGAAATATAACTAAAGAAACGCCAGAAAAAAGTATTAAATTGTTAAAATGCAGTTGGAGGTAAATAAAGAAGCGAAAAACTAAAAATAAATCTCGAATAAAGAAAAAAATAAATATGTAAAAGCCTTTCTTGACTCACTTTCTGCGCAAGTATGCAGCTCGCGCGTGGTCGAAAGCGAAAGAAGTCACTGCTGAGGTTTTTACAACGCATTTCCATTGAAATTCCGTTCGCTATTTGTAGAGTCTTTTCTGTGCTAGCATTTAGTCTTCAATGACATTTATTTACTTTAACTGAGAGCATCGCACGAGCATCAAAAAGCTTTCATAATTCTGGGATTATATTTAAAGGTAGCTAGGTGTTGGTTGCTACAGGTCATCAGCTGGTAAGAGTGCAAAAATATCTTCAAATATATACATATGTATATACAAATATATAGATATGTGCTTTTTTCAACGGATCATCACTGGTTTCTTTTTTGAACACAACCACAATCCGCATTACCTTATTTACATGTGCACAGTTGTACATTGCCAGCTATATACTTTATTCATGTGTTATAGTTGTAAACAAATTTTATCCTTTTTTCTACAGACAAACCCATTTGCCGTCCGGATCAGAAGAAAATTTATGGTGTGGCGCGTAATGAGGCCGCCGAGATTTTATGTGAAGTTGATGCATTTCCACCGCCGGAAAATTTCAAATGGTCTTTCAATAATACGGCAGAGACATTTGATATGCCGCAGAGCGGTTTCCGTGCACATTCAGCGCAAGGATCGACATTGACCTACACGCCGGTCAAGGTGAGTGTGCACTTACATAGATACACACAGACTTACATATACACTTAAACAGCATACATTATTCCCATGCATTTGGAACTTATGTTTACCACATTTTACTCTACACCTTGCTACATGCATATATAATGATGTGCATACACATGTCAGCAAATGCATATTTATTTATCGAGGTGAATGGATTAAGTTTAGTCTTATTTCGAAGTATGTGAGAGCTTTTTTGCACAATATGAAGTTTTGCTCTTATTGAAGGTGCATAAGCACCGCTAGTAAGAGGTTTAGGATTGAATGAGAACTACTACGGAGGTATCTTTTTAATATTGTCATCATAAGTGGAAGTTACAACTAAATATAAATATAAAGATCATAAACATAGCTGATTGAGGCTGAAATGTCATCTAAGTAAATTCGGCTCGGCATTAACGTCTCAATTATGTCACTTTTCTGAGACTAAGGTTAAATAAGTATGGCTATAATTACTTTAGCCCTCCAAGAACACAAGATGACATCAAAATTAGGCGACAAGATTGATCAAATATTGCTTCTTTGGATATAGCTCTGAGATAACGCTGGGTTAGCTGCCGGCTACTGTGTTGTGTTGAAGCGCTTTGTTCATATTACAAAACAATTCAGATGTCTAATTTCGATTCCAGCCGAATCTCTTGTATAATAAAAGTGTCGAGATCATTTTTATCGCCATCCTTCAGACAACTTTGGCGTTGGCGTCTAGTAAAACTTTCAAGCATTTTTAACAATAATTCCGCAAAAACCATTATACAAGTACTCTACTCAGCTGTCGACAAACTGCGAACTGTTGATCAGTCAGGCACGTAAGCCTCTTATCAAACCTCAATGCATCGCACAAATGACTGATGCAAGAGTTTCTCTGCTTCTTTGTTGTCTCTTTTGAAATCAAAGAAAAACTTTTTATTCTTCAAAACTATTTTTAATATTTTTTTTTCGACTAGCGATGCATTCCCGATGTTTTTGATGAAACTGGGCAATAACTTTACCCCGCACTCTTTCGAAAAAATTAAGGTTTTCAGCCATCTGTCGCCAGATACATTTGTTTATTTCTTCTGCATTAATATTACATAAATTGAACATCGACAAGCTAAACGCTAAGCCCGAAGTCATTTTCTTCATTTTTTAACATTTCTTTCCCTTGCTTGGTAATAAATTATAAATGATGCTCTCTAAAAGGTTCACATGCTACTGTATGTGATATAAACTGGAAAGTTTCTTTCCGTTTCGATGACATATTTGCCGTTTCCGGTTTCCGTTTGTTTATGCGAATATAATATTTTCAAATGAAACACTTTACACAAACATGTGCAATCCCATCGTATACTTGTATATAAGCATGAAAGATAATCTAATACGTCTTGTCTTCTTCAGCTGTGTATGGGGTGAGGAGGTATCACAGCATTTATGTTCTATATTTACATTTACTTGAATGTGTGTTTTATAAACAGATGTAAGGGCTGGTAAGCTCCACTCTGCATACACCTTTCTATTGGAAAGCAAAAAACGATTTTCTAATAAGTGCTCATAGCTCTTTTTAAGCTCTATAGCAATAATACCTCGATTCTAATTACCTGTAGATGATTCACGTATTACCAAGCAAAATAATAAATAATTTCTGCTTTAAGATTGCTCTAACGGTGCTCTAACCTACCCCAACTTCTTCCCCTCCATTTTCCGCTTTGAAAAATATTAGTAATAAATGGCTTATTAAATGTTCTTTATTTAACGTTAGGTTCTTATATTAGATCTCTTTCAAAATAGCTATATTTTAAACCATTGTTGAGTTCTCTGAAAGTTTAGTACTTGTGCTTTCGTTAGAAAACATACCAAGATTTTCTTCATGGATTGTTCATAAATTAAACCTGTTAAACCAGTTTTTGAATGGGTTTTTTAAAGCCTTTTAAAAAATTTAAAAATAATTGAGTCAGTTTTATGATAAAGCATTAGATATTTGGGGGCAACCCTTTCCGGGTATCTAATAGAACAAGCAGTTAAGTTCAGCTACAGATTTTCCTTGGTCATTTTTAATCGTGAAATGTGACGTACAAATATTTAGGATTTTTTCTATTAACATACATACAAAGAAAGAGAGAAGTTTACTGAAATATCTTCCAAACGCAATTTAAAAACTCAATTGAATAAACTTATGTGGATTTTCTAAAGACTTACATATATTGACCAAAGTCAATTTACAAAAGTAAAAGTTAAACTTCGAACCAAATTTTTTGGATTTAATTTCGTTAAATCTGAAAAGTTTCCAAACGGAAGTGAAAACATTCATATGCCCATATAAGTATTTGCATGCCAACAAAATCCTCTATACACCCCCTTAACTGTCTGTCTGCAAGAGTTTCCCAACCGTCGAGAAAGTCAGCTTGTGCAAAAGCAACAAAACTATTTTAGACATCTGTTACTTTCTCAAACACACATACAGTACTATAACCGAAAAATAAAGTTTTTGTTGTTGTTGCTAGTATTTGGTTTGTTTATTATTTCTACCATTTTATGTCATTTATGTTGCCGTCGGGCAGTTCACTCAAATTCGCACAGCAACACGACACCATTTAAAGATGTGTGTGTATGTGTGTGTGGTGGGCGCAGTGGACAAGTGAGTGACAACTCACACTCAGTTGAGTTTGAAGAAGGAAACAGTTTCAAAATATGTTAGTGGTAGCTAAATTTGTAATTTGTTTGCACAACTTTTTGTCATTTTGGTTTCCATTAGAGTTTATCGCTTCAATTGTTTCGGGCAAGAGGCCTTGAAAAGAAGTTTTATAGTGCTTCTAAAGACAGAGCCTTAGAAAGACCAAGTGAGAAAAATTTTATTTGACTTTACTACTCGATTTGGAATTATGCATTAAAAAGAACTAAGAAATTGAAAGTTGGAAACCAACATAAAATATTTTAATAGCCGCCGGACAGCCTATTCTATTTTGTATAATAGTTAAACTAACCTCAATTTGATTGTTCACTTTTTCGAGAAATTTATGCATATTGTGTCTCTTAACGTAACTTCAGTCCTAGTTTTTGCTTTCTTCTTTTTTTACTAATACTATTGACATCTCGCAGAATTTTTTAGTTTGGCAGTCATTTATTTTCCCATCTCTACTTCTCTTCTATCTTCATACCAATCCATCCATACCAGTCCGACTATTGGTAATATTGTAATCTTATCAAAATTATGCAGTAAATGTAGTTTCTTTTCTTTACCTGCAACTTTTAGACCATGTGAAACTTGGCGGAGGGACTGTTAATATGCTTAAAGAACAACAATTTGTTACTGACACATTCTAATTTTAAATTTTCTCTACCTATGACTCGATTATATAACTTTAAAGTAGTTTCTGAGTATACAAATTGCTCTTAATATCTTCCTTAATCACAACCTGACACAAAAATTTAAATTTGAAATAACAGTAAATAAGCATATCTTTCCTAAGAGAGTGTATTAGATATTGCCTAGAATCATTACTGTTCAACACGAATTTCTGATACGAACCTGCGTTTTAAAGAATAATATTCAATGTACTTTCCAGCCACACCTTCTATCTTTCTATTGCAAATTAACAAACGCTATATGTTTTCTTAAGCACAAGATTCTCCAGATAATAAAATATACCGCACACCCGTGTGCGTAGAACAAAAAGTTTTTTTTCTGCTGAGCAGTCAAGTGAGAGCAACTGTGTGAGATTTCTTGTGCTTTAACTAGAATATATATCTATTGTATATGTAAATGGCTTCTGTGTTGCAATGCGTGAGATTCAGAAATAAATGTCTTCCATTGAGTTTGCAAATAAATAAAATCAGAGAACACTACTTTGAGTACGTGTGACATATATGCATGTATAATATGTCTTTATGTCGGCATCTTCCTTTGGTTTGTTTGTTTGTAGCAGGCGTCTGCTGACAACTAAAAAGTACGAGGGTGTATAATTTATGTATATAGTATGTCTCTTCGGAAAAAAGAGAAATATATTTTCTGTTTGTAAATTTGCTATTTTACGAGCATCTGTCAAATTGAATCAACTGCAAAGCTTCGTTAACGAGAAGTTAACTTTGTTGGAAACATGTCAGTAGAAATTGAAGTTTCCATTGTAGCAGCTAGAAATAATGCCGACAGGTAAAAATATACAGTGGGTAGTTGGAGAAATTGTAGATGCAATACTTCTACTGTCTCGAAAATATGTTGAATTGTTAAATACAATTTAAGATTTATTTAATTTTAATTTTATTTAAAATAACTTCTTACATCATATATTTGGTTTGGCTATGCCAGAATTTATTGCTTTTGCTTGATTTAAGTAAGTGTTTTTCTCTTCCAGGAAATGGACTTTGGCACCATCATGTGCTGGGCGGATAACAATGTTGGTCAGCAGAGAGAGCCCTGCGTCTTTCATTTGATTGCAGCTGGCAAGCCAGAAATACCAGCGAATTGCACCATATTCAATCAGACATCCGACTCTTTGGAGGTCTATTGTATGGAAGGTAAGTGGAATTGTCTGATTTTAGCTTAAGTTACTTTCAAGAAATAGTGATCTGCACAAAAAAATAGTTCTTAATGAATTTCCGACAATGTGAGCTCTATGCATGCCATGGTTCTCCGTAGCATCAGTGCCAATAATGATATATGCAGAGGGTAAAACACCAATAGGCTTTATAGGGCATAGACTTGTCTTCAATTTAAAAGTTATACTTGATGGACATTTAGTTGCACCTAAATAATAATTATAAACCATATTTAATAAGAATCCTTTCAGTTTCAAAATATTTATCATTGTGTGAGTAACTTGGAATTTCATTATAAGCTCGTTGATAGATTCTTTAAATGTGTTGACTGTAGTAAAAGGTAGAAAAATAATTGGCAAGTCAATCAGATAATTTAAACCGGTTCGCTTTAGGTAATACTGAAATCCATTATACTTCGACACAACACTCACAAGCGTAATTAAGTTAGTAGAGAGTAAAGAAATGAGGTCAGCTTAAACTTTACTATATTCACTTAAAATACTGCAACACTTTCAACTTATTCATCTTCCTGCTACGCTCATTCCTTCATAAATCCTTGGCAAAGCTCACATAGAGGTAGCTTTAACTTTACCCCGTTGGTTTGGCAGGACGAAAAGGAAACGCATTGTAAAAACTCAGCTAATAAGCTCATGGCAGAAGAAAAGAAAACAATAAGAAAGAAAACAACGCAGCTAAAGTAGAATGCGCAGCAAGTTAAAGTTTCTGCAAGTTAAAACTGTGGATTGATTAACTAAAGTGGCCACTTCTCTGGCTCATCAAAGTTGTTTAAGACTTTTGCTTGTTTCTTTTGTTTCTGTTCTTACTCACTCTCCTGGCGCGCACTCTGCTTTTGTGTTTTTATTTGCGTGTTATGTATTTTCTTTTAATTAAAAGACTACTAACTAATAAAACCACATTATGAGTTAGAGTATAAAGGAATAAGTCAAGTCGAGAAAAGTTTTGTCAAAAGAAACTAAAAAGTCAATAAATACGAATGAACTGGACACTTGCTGAGAATAGATTAACCTCTATTTATATGAGTTGAGTGGAGTTATTTAGCTTTGTTTTATATTCAATTATCTAACACGGATAATGCGTGATTGAAATATCTTTCAGAGCCATTATCATTTAACTAGTTTGAGTTACGGTTATTTTAGAAAGATTCAAAACATTTTACCGTTAAATGATTGTTAATTAGTTTTACTCTTATAAATTTGGTCGATGCTTTTGAAAATGTACTGAATTTCGTCGTTAAACCATTAATTTTTTACTTAAAGATATTAGTGTGTTGCTACAACCTTTCCATTATAAGTACTTTCCAGGAAGAGAGAGATGATTCTGATTATTGTAACTGAAAAGATCAGGTAGCGCGGAAATATCGGACTCTGCATTAACTGAAAATTCGTCGCATCCTGTACTTGTAAACCCAATTTCTTATCCGTTGAATGGATGTATTCGTTTTTGTGCCATGTAATAAACATATATGTACTATATATATGCTACAGGTAGATAGAGTAATCCCTATTTGCATAGTAATGCCCTCACTATTTCACTATTAATCTATTGCAGCAGCAGCTGTTATTGTTGAGACCAACATTTTCCATATAACGGTCATTTAAATGTGATACTATGGTTCCTCACTTCCTTAGGAGGTTAGAGTTCCGGAGCATATTATATAGTTAGAACTTAGAAGACGTAATATGGTGATTTCTTAGCTAACAAAACTTATGTTTTGTACTAGAATGCTTCGAAAAGCAGATTTTTTTGCAAAGAGTGAGAGATTAGATATTTTAAAAAACATTCATTATTTTCTAGGTCATATTAGTTCTTTGGAATCACCACCGCCCAAGTTATCTTTCCACTCTTTAGTTCTTTTTGTATTTTCCATTTCAAGCTGTTCAAAGGTGCTTTATCGCATATCTCTTGTATCGAATTTTCCAAGCCATATCTTCTTTCATCAACCAGTAAAACGGTCATCACTTTGTCGGTTATACAATGACCATTATCCATTATTCCTTGGAAATTTTTTGAAATACGTGTACCCGAACTTTAGGAATGTTCTTATTTGATCTCTTAGTTCGCAGGATTTTCATCTCTTTCGGACGTATTCATTCAAAGGTAGTGAGACAGTAATTAGTAGTAACATTCCGCCCTTCTGTAATTACCCTCCGTATCAAACGAAATTTATTAAAAGTTTTGTTCTCTTTTGTTCACACGATTTTGCACGCATCTAGCTTTTCAGCTTTAACTTTTCCTAATGTGAAAGATCGAAACTAACATATATCCACGTTACGGACGGTAGAAGCGATGATGAGTTTTCATTTACAAGCGCTCTCATGAGATAGGTCGCGTCAGCTGATACGTATGTATGCGGTTTTGCGTCGTTCATTAACCGAAGCACGACAATGACCGTGTTGTCGAGTGGATTCATAAAGTATTGATACATGCATTATTGTGGAAGATTCACTGACTGCATCGCAATATATACTTATTAATGTTGCAACGCTGAGTAAGTGGCACTTTACACGAAATAACTTAGGTCAGATATGGCGAGGTATTCCGTGGATGCTTTTTAACATTGACAGCATCCACTGGGAAAGAATTCATGAAATTACTACGCTGTAAACGAATATATATAGTAGCTTTACAGAGTCAGGTTGTCCAAATGTTGGACAAATAAGACACTACTACTCAGTTACGCTTGCCAACACAACATACAGACATAATTCAATTTGATCTGTGATACATTTAAAAATTGCTAAGGCAGTAATTTTTCACGATTTTTTGTCAAGGTGAAAGTGTTGCAACATTCACATATGTACATATATGCCGACACTTACTTTCATATATGGTTAAAATTGGTAAAAACATTAAAACATAAAAAAACTACATTCATACACTGATATAATACAATCGGTTTAACGTGTATTTGTATGAGTGTATGTGTGTGTGTAATGTAAAGTTGCAAAACTGCATTCAAATGTGGTGAGTCAGTGTATGTGCGAGCGTGTGTGTGAGTGTCGCATACATAATGTAAGAGTGCACTCAAGTTGCTCATGATTTTTAAATGAGACTCAGATGGTGCAGCACTAAACGTATGGAATGTAGAATGGGGCGGCACTTATGCCACATCGCATATTACGCAAATGTGTGTCTGTATGTATGAGTTTGCTGCACTTCCAGCTGTAGTTACAGTTACTTAGTTGCTTTACGCTACCGCCAAGCATACGAACACATATATTTTAATATATTTATATAATATTTGTGTTAGAGACGGTCGTATGGATCAAAAACCGGCTATAGCCAGCGATTTTTAAAGCGAAGTTTAAAAAATCTAAATAATTTGTTTTCGGGCAGATATGTATGTTAATCAATACCGACAAACGATCAGCAGAATATCAAAATACGTATTAAATTTCATTCGAACATCCGAAAAACTGGACAACAAATTTTGATGGTCCCTAGAAACTTCACCTCAAATATTGCCGACTCGAAATCGGTTTTAAAGCCATAGTATCTCAGACAAAGTTCTTTATAAAACCAGTAAAACCTTTTGCGCATACGCGTTTTTACCATTTTGTGGGCTCCCTGTAAATCGGCCCACTCTAAATGTATGTTTTGCACTCAAAGTCTTGTACCTTTCCATCAACCCGCTTGCTGTTGCCCCTATTTCGTTAACGTGTTGTTGTACTTATTGTAGCTGTCAATAATTTTGTTGCTATTGTTATACCCTTGTATATTTGTATATATGTGTATATGTATAAAATGCTGGCAAGTGTAAGGCAAGCAGTTCTCCAACCAGGCAGCCAGCCAACCAGTGGGCGAGTCTATATGTAGCTACCTTTCCGGTGAGGACATCGAGGGCTTTGTTATACGAGGGTACGTGTAGTTGGCATTTAAGCTGTCAGTCTGTCAGTCTGTTGGTATGTAGGTGTTTGTTTGTAGTTCGCCGTCTTGGTTGTTCGATTTAGTGTCGAGTTTTGGGGTTAATAAGGCCAACAAGGCGAAAAGTTTGCTTCAACTACTTGACTTGTCTTGGCTGCTTGAATTTCCTATTTGTATTCCTATGCACAAATGTATGTATGTTTTTTGTGTGCATAGCACTTTTGTTGTTAGTTGGAACAAAGTTCTGTTGCTGCTGATTGCCTTATTGTTGAGTTGTTTTATTTGGGCTTTGATATTCTGTCTAGTTTTTTTTCGTTGGATTTTCTGCTGCTAGCATTGCCAGCTTGATATTCGATATCAGCTTTTTTGTATATTTATATATGTAAGTATGTTTGTATGACAAATCTACATATAAGTCCCTACGAAAATGTAAAGGAATTTATTTATTTATTTGCCTCGCATTCAACATTTCTCTCGCAAATCAAATTTGTTTGATTCAAGTTTATCATTGCACTGCTGTAAATCAGAATATTTAAGGTTTCCATTCAGCTTTGTGCATATCGCGCGTCAGTTGACAAACTCATTGATGCAGCATTTCAAGGGGCGAGTGTTAAAAATTTACAAATTAATAAAAAATAAGGAGAGAACGTTCGAAAATTGTATAAAAGCATATCAGAAAATGCAGATATAGTGAAAGATTTTATACCTAGCACTGCTTGAGATTCAAAAGCAGGAAAATTTTTTCATTGAGCAATAAAAATAGATAACTTTAGCTGTATCACAACTATACTTAATACACTTCATAAATAAAAAATATGTTCCATCAAAGACTGCATTTTGATCGATTAGTTCGTTTGGTGGAGTGGGTAAAAAAAGAGTGTTTTTTCGCTTCGTTTCCTTAAAAACTGGTTTATAGACACTTCTACAAAAACTCTGCAAGTATGAGCTGTCATTTTTAATAGAAAGGTCCTACGTCCAACAGTTTTCTGCTTTGTCTCTATTATCAGATTGAAAAATTCATATCTCGCTTTCAAATACTTCCAACCAAACTTTGTTGAATGGGTTTTGTAAGAAATGGTATGCTCTACAAAATAGTCAAAATAGAAGTTATTAAGAGTCGAATTTTGACTATTTGAAGGCAAATTTAGTCTTTCATTTGAAATTTTATAACTCAATGAAAAAAAAAAATGTTTTAACTTACAATGCTCATATTCTCCTTAGACATTTTCACTTCTATAAACTCAAGAAAGTCAGAGCAAAAAATTTGTACATCAATTAAAGTTGGATAGATTGTGAAGCATTAAAATTATGCCCTGATTTAATATGAAAGAATTTTCAATATTTCAATGGACATTGTTACTACTTTAGCCTTAGACATTATTTCCATCCTATTCATTAATTGTTAACTTTAATACAGGTTTTGACGGCGGCTTACGGCAATGGTTCCTAATGGAAATTTTCGATCAGCATAGTGGCCAGTTACAAGCCAATATCTCATCAAAATATCCACTTTTAAGTGTCACTGGACTGGACTCTGGCCGTCTCTTTCGCATATTTGTTTATGCAGTGAACTTGCGCGGACGTAGCGAAGCGGTGCAGGTGGAAGGCTATACGCTGAAAGCGGCGGAGAAGCAAACAGGTACTTGCGAAATTATTTTTATTTATTTGGATAGTATTAAAAGTGAATGAAAATAAGTGTGACCGTGACATAAAATAAAGCGAAGGATATTTAATAAATTTCGAAGGCTCAAGATGTGAAGTATAACCGAAAGAAAAAGTCGGAACAACTCGTTAATCACTTTACATATTAACTAGGGCAACGGTGATTAATTTAAGATAATAGACCTTTATCTAACTAGTGCTTACTAGATGCATTGAATTTGATTCGACATCTAGTCATTAAAGTTTAATTCAGAAAAACAAAGTTAACGCATAGGAAATTAAGGAAGCTCCCCTATTTTAGATATGGAATTTTTATAAATATTAATTTATTTTAGCTAACATATAAGTGAACCGATAGGTTTCTACAGCTCACAACGCTGAGTGAAGTGTTCTTTTTTTGCCAAATATAGCACTTTGCTAAAAACTGAACACAGATTTCGAATCATCATTTATTTATGCTTTAAAAAGCGGAGTTTCAAAATTTTCGAAAGACCGGTTTCATTTTGCAAACACCATTAACTTACCTAAATCCAAATCTTATGTAGAATGAGCAGCTAGTTCAATTTTTTCACTTTCTACCAACTTTCCCCTATTTGCTTAAAAGTTAATTTGAAAGTAAACTTCGGACACTTGTGTCCATAAAGTACACCTCTGTAAGAGTTGAGGTCTTAAACCGCTCTCTTTAAAAATTCAAACGGCATTTATGTATTTAATTCAAATCATGCAGCATGAAAAGCCCTGCTCGTTGAATCATGTAAACCAATTTTTCTGACATAATTGAAATTAAGCATTTTCCTTGCATAACATTGCACACTTAACAAATTGAAAGACGGCGAAATGTACACTTGTAGAAACGTGTAAAGGGAAAATTGAGCAAAAATGCTGGCAGTCCTTTTCATTACCACAACTACGTTTAACCCGATATTTCAAAATATATTTTTTACATTTTCTCGGGTTGCTTACTCATCAAGTAAGTCCTCTTTTTTGTACCCTTTAAAAAGGATAGCATTTACAGTGCAGTTTCCTTTCCGGCAGCTTATAAGCGTTATTTGTGCTACAAGAAAAGAAAACAATTGTGAAGAGAAACAAAAATTTGAAAAAATTAAATTCTGAAAAATTGGAACCTAGAACTCATTTCAATTTATGCGCTTATATACTTATTTCTCACGTTTATTTTTATTTTTTATTTTTTTTTTTTTGCAAGTAACACTTCACCTTAAATTATGCAGAAGAAAGTGTCCGAAAAGATAGTAAACGTGAAGACCGCAAAAACGCCTAGGTAGCGGCGCACAAGCGTGGGTCGGCTAAACGCCTGAGTGTACACTTAAGTGCGCTGGCGTATAATTTAGAATAGAAA
Organism: Bactrocera correcta; assembly: GCA_027475135.1. Classification (NCBI taxonomy): domain Eukaryota; kingdom Metazoa; phylum Arthropoda; class Insecta; order Diptera; family Tephritidae; genus Bactrocera; species Bactrocera correcta. Next base: position 49,685,159 of record CM050323.1, read on the forward strand.
ATTGGATTTTGCCGAGACTTAAGTAGCTGTCGAGCGAGTGAAGAAAGGATGGAAGCATAGCTTGGTATATATACAGTACATACATATTAGCCCATCCGTTGTGCAAATGGCTGAAGTGGAGATAAATAGCAAGGTGATCGCCCCGCCAAATAGCTGTAGGAAGTGGAAAATTTAAAATGATTAGGTTTAATGAAAATGACGGAAACCCTTAGCGTCAGTCAAATAAAAAATTGCAAGAAAGTTAAAAGCAAAAATATATAAAAAAAAAGCATAATGGTGAAGTAAAAAGCGTTGAAAATGTGTGAAAGAAGAGCGTATAAAATAATGTAAATTGCAATACTAATTAGATGCCGCAGTGGCGAAGTTGCAAAACGATGATCGCCACGACAACACAAACTTTCGCCTTAAATATTGTTATTTAAAGAGTCTTGCAAAAGGAGACCTGGTGCGCGTAGACTGATTTTTATAAAATTATTTCATCAAAGTGCGCTTTTTGTTTTTCGTTAGGTAAAGTAAAACGTTGCCATTTTCTTAAATGTTGGGATGATCCCAGGTTCAGAATTGAAGAGCTAGTTGTTAATTAATACGGTTTAACCATATTTTAAATTAAAACAATTAGACCAAAAATAAGAGAAGCGAATTATAATGACCTATCACTTGCAAGTTGGCACAAAGTACTTTGCTAAATCGGACCAAACTGTCAATTTGTTGAATGCAATGGTTGTTCATGAAAAATTTGTGGATCTTCTTTACAACAACATCGAAAGCTTTGTTTATTTACCGCACCACTCATTTCATCCTGAGTAAGTGTCATCGGTAAAGATGACTTTCTTAAAAAAAATCGTTTTCGTTTTCAAGTTGTGCCAAAACCAAATCAAGACAAAATCCATGTTTACGGTGGTCCAATGGCTTCAGTTCTAGTTCAGTTGAGATGCAAGCCCAAATCTTTTCTCTAAATCGGTCGGGTTTTAGTTTGAGACAATTCTAGTTCTTGAGAACGTATTAGTATCGAAAAATCTCGGTCTTTAGTAACACTTACCTGAACCGGAGCTTATATGACTATTGGAAAACACGGTATACGAGTAAAAGATCAGCGTGAGGAGCTAATTCGATTTAGCCATGCCCGACTGTCTGTTCGTTCATCTATGTATACACGAACTAGTACCTCAATTTTTGGAATATCGATCTGAAATCCTTTCCCTCTAAAGAAGCTGCATATTTGTCGGAATCGTCGATATGAAACCACCATGGCATATAAACGGTTTCATTAGACGAGATATTTTCCAGAAACTATGTATGTATTATTTTCTAAGGCAATAGTTCAACTTATATACATACAAACGAACGAAAAACTACTCGCCTTCAGACCAATTCGATCCAGCCTATTATCTCCGAAAACCCATGTTTTAACATAACCTTGCTTGTGCTTGAATTATTGCTCCCTCTTTTATGTTAACCTCTGGTCATCATATACATGCATTTACAGTGCAGTATTGACAATGAGCTTAACTTTACTCTGCTCTTTCTCTTTTTCTTCTTCTTTATAGTTGCGCTGACGTCCTACAAGGGTACACAATCCAATTTCGAACTCACACCCATACTGTCGGTGGGCATTTTCGTTGGCATTTTGGTGGCATTGGTGTGCATTACCATCGGCACCATTGCAGCATTGAAACTACGTTCACACAAACAACAGCAAAAATATCAACATCAAAATGCGAAATTCTCACGACCAGGCAATTTACAAATTAAGGACAAAATCTCTTTGCCATTAAGTCATTCGGAGGAGATGTACGACGAGAAGAATCCCGATGTCGTGCCATACAATGAAGGTAAGTAAGCAAAACCAGCAAAAAACCACTCAACGGACCTCAATTCGTGTGAGTGTGTTAATGCATAGAGAAGGAGGAGTGCATTTCCAGACAGTCTTCACACATAAATATTTGTGTATTTACATATAAGTAGATCACGATAAATGCCTGGCCGGCATTGTGCACAGTGAAGAAAGCATTTTACTTATGTCAAGAGTTGTCGTATTTCAGATGTCACAATGTTTGTGTGCCATCAAATGAAAACACAGACGAGCTTGAGGTGATTGGGCCCACAGCACAGTTGTATGTAGGCCAAAAGGTTGTCGGCATTACAAGTGGCAGGAATATTCATTCATTCGTACGCAACACTTTGTTGTAGACTCACAGTTAGTCAAACGTCGCGTAACTGCAGGAACTTGCGTACACATACACACATATTTAAATACAAATGAAATATCTTTTAAAGGCGTTTTCTGGAAATGTGCGGTCACATTTAATTGAAAATGTTTCCAGTAAAATTAATCAAGCCAAAGGTAGGCGGCTTAAGCCGATATTATTCGCTCTTTGTCAAAGGACATTAAAACGCCGATAAAAAGAAACGAAAAAGGGGTCGGTATTAAGATCGTTCAAGCTCAGATGAATAAACTATATAATATTTTTAATTAAACAGACTCCCCTTATATTTTCACAAACACGAATATTAATATGTAAGGAAAGGCTAAGCCCTTGCTTAGCTGCAAATTTTATACTATCGCCAACTGATGGGTCCAAAAACACAGAAATTTAGGTACTGGTAAATCTTTTTAGGTATTAGACAGCAGTGTATATATCCAGTATATGTATAGATGATGAGGCTCTTCTTGAACCGATTCCGACCTATCTACAGCAAGTCACATAATTTTAGTGAAATTAAGTTAAGGAACGAATAGTTGCTGAGCATGGGATTTCACAAAAAATGGGTGGTGCCATGCACATACTAATTTTTTTATACCGAGTCACATGCAACCCTGCTGTACCATTCAGTCGAGGGAAAAATTTTAGAAAACGCTTAAGAAAAGTTGCAGCATATTTGGTTAATTTCCATAAAATATGTAAACCGAATTCAATTCATCATCGCTCAAGCTCAATAAGCATCGTATATTACATACAAGTACAAGCCACTGTTGGGAGAACAAAACTATTACACTCTGTACAAAAGACGAGAATATAAATAAAACAATTTTTTTAGCAGCTTTAATGGGGATAGAGAGATTCCTCTTATGTTCGTCTTTCAAATCTATCTGACTAAGTGAATCTAATCCTGCTACAACTTAGCAAACATGCTAAGTTCATAATTATTCGTGAGCGGTAAACTTTTAAGCAAAATTAGAAATCTGCAAACTTCCGAAATTTTCAAAAATCAGCCAATTTCTAAACTTGCAAGTGAACAAATATACGCCAACACAAAACCACACATAAAATTATTCGATAATTTAAAACGTGCCTTTCTTTGCAGTCGATGGTGAATACAAACAGAAATCAGCAACACAAACACCATCCGGCCATCTGTCGACGACAAGTGAGGCGGAAATTAGCTGCAAACCACTAACGGACGAGCTCGGCGCATACAAAAGCAACAAGGTGAGTGTCAAACGCACGCACATGCGCGCTATCCTATAACGCACAGACACCGTGTAGATGCTTTGTTGTCTTAAAATTAATTCATCAATGTTGTGTGTGAGTGCTTTTGTTATCATTCTCTTGAGGAAACTCTTACGACGTTTTTCTTGTCTTTTTTTTTTTTGATTTAAATTCGAAAGTTTTTATTTATTTTTGTCTTCCTTACTTTGCTACATTTCCTTTCTCTTTTGTACACTTTTCTGCATCGATTGTGGCTTGAGTTGGCCTGGTAACACACACACATATATACTTACATGCCTAAGGCTGACGGACAAGTTGGCGGTGGGTTTTTGTTTTGCCAAAGACACCGTCAACTGGTGCGTCGATAATGAAGATAGAAAACGCCGTGAATGGCAGAGAAAATGTTGGAAGCTATGCCGTTACAATGGTGTTAAGATGCCAGCCTATAGAAGTATAGATGTATGTACATATGTTCATGGCTGTAGGTGTAGGTGTATGCGCAGCGCTAAAGTTGGCTGGTAGCTACACGTGCTAGCACAAGGATGATTTCTTGTAGACAATCAACCAAAGTTTTAATTACTTTGCTTTACAACAAAATTGAATGTTTAATAACTTCGTGGAATTACTTTGCATTAATTGTGCATGAAAAGTGTCAAGCGACTTTGCTTGACGTAATTTTATTCATATACTTTTTTATGCTGCGGACTTTTATCTGCTCAAAGAAAAGTTTGCTACAAGCATAAAAAACCAACAAAGTAATGAAATAAAGAGAATACAAGTTTAGAATAAAAATTTCTAAATTACCTGTAAAAATTGAGGTTACGTGGAAAACAAATAAAAACTTCGTTTTAAAGTAAAATTAGTCGACCTGTTGAACTAGGAAAAAACTTCAAGGAAACCTGACTAACCCATACTTGCCAAAGGACTCTAGATTTGTTACTTACACTTCCCAGTAATATTAATTATAAAACCACAGATCCCCCTGAAGATCGCTTAAACGATAGAGATTTAGTTTAAGACCTCACTTCTAAATATATAGCTAATAAATAAGAATTATAGTCCTTCCATGGTTATGATCATTTCATGTTTCATATTCCCTCTTTATACACTGAACAGCGCATATAAAGTTTGACACTATGTTTGTAATATTCAAAAGGAAATGTCGGGGACCCTAAAACCCTGCACTCAAATACAGAGTCTATATAAAAGCGCAAAGAGCTGAGTGAATTTAGCGATGCCCGTCTGTTTGCTTTTCGATATAAAAGCCACCTAGTCTCTCGGTTATTGAGATATCGGTCTGCAATTTTGCACGCATGCGTTTCTTACCAAGAAGGATTGTTCACATCGAAACTGTGTATCTTTCAGCTGACCGATCAAAATCGGAATACAGACATTTTTAACTTTTTTATGCAGTAAAAAGTGCAGCTGTGAAGACTACGAGTATAAGTGCAGCCAAACATAATATTTTATCTTGTTTCAGTTCCAGATTTGTTCAAAATTATATTCACACGGTTGATATCACAGAGTAATAGCATTAAATTAATATTTAAATTTTCATTAAAAAACTGTATTAGCAAGAAATCTCTATTCACACCCCACACAGTCATAGCTGAAATGAAAAATATTTCTAACACTTTCCAACTCCATTCTCATTTTAGGATGATGAGCTGCACTATGCTGAGCTAACACTGGCGCCCGGCAGCGCCAGCACCAGTGGCATACCTAAAAAGTCCATTTCGGTCGATTGTAGCAGCAGCATGTTGCTACAAGGTGCCGGCATAAATACAAACAACATGTCCGTCACTATCGGCGGCACACTGCCGCACGGCTCCAGCGTACGCAAGATGTTGCCCAACATACCGGCCAATGCCGGTGCGAGCACATTACAACGCCTCAAGCAGCAGCCAACGGCGTCGGCGCAACAAACACCACCACCACCATCGTACGATTACTTTGAAGAGCCGACGATATACGCGCAGATAGATCACTACAAAACAACAACGACGGGCGGCACGGCAAATGCTGGCTGCTCGTCATCGGCCTCCGTATCGCCCTTCCCGCCAAGCATTTCTTCGCCCGCCTCACAGGGCACACCATCGACGGTGTCGCCCGGCGCGGTGCAGATGTACACAATGCCCTCGCATCCGGGCGGTTATCATACGTTGCCGCACAACCATCATCATCAGCAGCAGCAACAAAAAGCAACAGCAACACCTACAACAGCAACAACAACAGCAGCAGCAGCAACAACAAGTCCATCAGCAACACAATACGTCCGCCTCGTCGATGCTGCAAATGATGGCGGCTGCGGGTGTGGTGCATGGCGCTGGTGGCAATATTTATCATCATCATGGCACGCTGCCAATGCCGCCCACATATCAGCAGCACCAGCAGCAGCAGCAACAGCAATTGCAGCAAAAAGCAAGTCACCGGTCAAATGTTGGTGTCGAGCAATAGCAGCGGTCTAGGCTCGGCTACAACAACAGCGGCCGTGACAAGTCCGAGCAGTTCGCTGTCCGGTCTCTCGGCCATTGGCAAATCGTATTCGCGTGAAATAGTGACGGTACGAACGCCGCTCATGTACTCGCAGCAGGAGAGTTGCGTCTAAAAGCGTGTGACGCAAGCGCATGGCCCGCTTCAGGCATACTTAAGCCTATTCGGGATTCAATTATATCGCAAGAGACTGGGTATGAGTTGTGGGAAATTGTAAAGTATAACTTTTACATTTAAATTGGTCTGATTGGGTTTCTAATATAATAATATAGTCAGTTGCGTGTTTAGTAGTTCTTTCATATATAGAAAAGCGTTGAAACAAGAATCTTTAGTTTTTAAAAGCTTTTTTTTTTTGTGTGACTTGTTGTGATTAATCTTTAAATTAGCTTTTAATAATAGCGCTTAATTTTCACTACCAAAAAATTTTATTAATTCAATTATTGTTACTGATTATTCCTTAGTTCCCCGACTCGCGTTGTCTAACACTTCTTCTCTTGTCATTACATATTTAACGCTTTCTCATTATTTTGATGTATTTAAATGTTGTCTACAAGTAATCGCAATGCTACAAAAAATGTGTCAATTTAATATTCATAAAATTATTATTTTATAAAAAATAATTTCTAACAAAATTTAGTATTTTAAAATTGTTACTCGAAGCCAATCCAGCTGGCAAACAAAAAATATTTAAGAACTACGTTAAATCCAAAAAAGTTAAACAATTAAATTTTATCAATTTTAAAATTTTCAAAATCTCAATAAAAGATTTTTAATGAAAATTTATAATATGCGCACACATATCATGACATAAAAGTTATTAACATCGGCACAGTAAGACAATAATAATAATGAACGTGCAATTATGTAAGAAAATCAAATATTTCGTAATTCTATTAATTCTATTTATATTTATTGTTTATTGAATTTATAATAAATGTTTTTTTTTTTATTGATATGAGTTTTCAACAACTTTAAAGCAATGTGCGCTACATATCATAAAAGCACATATTAAATGGTTTTAAGCCAACATGGCGTATACGTAACGTGTGCGCCAAGAAATTCTCGAGAAATTGACTGCCCATATTTGAATAAAGAATTAATATGCATTAAAAAAATAATTAATTTGAATATTTTTCGTTTGAGTTACTAGTGCGATTCACATATCTAATTCTTATAGACTAGTATTATTTCCAAAATTTGTCACAAATGCTACAATTAAATCTCTTGATCATATAATATGTCAATTTTTTTTTTTTTTTCAAATCATAAAAAGTTAAGCAAAGCTACCAATATTTAAAGAAAATTTAGAAATTTTTTTATGCGCTCAAAACATGTTTGCTCGAAGCGGTGATACAATTCAGTACGGTCAGGTATGAATTAAATGTATTCTATTACTAGGAAAACCAGCAATTTAAGGCCCTGGGATAAATGTACATAGCAGAGGATTGTATAGTAATGTATATAAACTTAATTACTTTTCTAAATTCTAGTGCATAGGCAAGTTATTTAAATACAAATACTTAGGTAATTAGAATAATTAGATAAATGCATAGAAAGTAAAATTTAGGCGAGTAGTATCTAAATATCTTAAAGAAATTAAAAAAAAAATCATCTTAGATATGTATAAAATCGAATATAAAACTGCAAATTACTAAAGTAAATCACAACTAATTGAAAGACGCTGTAGAAAAGCGAAACTGCAAAACTCTAAAAAAGAACTGAATGCGTTTGAGATAATTAAGTGTCACAATGCAAAGTAAACAACAAAATAAATTTTAAACCAAGCTAAAATCCAACAGATTTTGAAAGCAATAAACAGCGTTCAATAGCACAATTATGGAAGAACAAATAATTCGTTTTAAAGGCATTTTTCTCGGGGTTTATGTAAGCGTAAAAGAAGCGCTCCTTGTGTATCTAAGGAGTAGCAAACATGCTCATTCACTGTAATTTTTTGTTGAATAAAAGTCCGTCAATCAACTGAATCTCTTTTTTTGTTAGAAACCATCACAAAGCTCTAGCAATACTGGATTATAGACATTCGTTAGCTGAAATAGCCAGTCACATCAGTGAAATTATATTACTCTTACGAAGCAAAAATAAATGTAACTTAAATACTACTGTCTCTCTCCAATATACTAATTTGTCTTCCTAATGAATTTGGATTTACAAGACGTTGTAAGAACTCACCGTGAAATTTCGTTGCATTTTTCAAAGTAAGTTTTGATAATTTTCTGATATAAATGCTACAATGAACAGTTTTGAATTATAATCGTGAATAATTCTGTAAATGGTGCTTAACCTTTTAACAGTAATAGTTTCAGCCACTTGCATTTCATCGTTTTATCTATAAAATAAACTCTCTATAATGCTTGAAGATCTGAATAAGTTAATAATAGTAACAAAAACTATTCATTCAAATCAAATTATTTTAAAGTGGAACTTTTTTTTTACAATCTGCTACGGTCATAAAAACCTTCGTTTCGTGTTGGTTTCGGAACTTACTTTAGTTACATTTTCGGCATACTATACATCGTCACCTAATGCAAAACAATGTATCATCAAAAAAAAAACAAAAAAGCTGTCAGATAAAAATAACCAATATGCAAATAACCAAAACTTAAATTTTGTTTCAGTATGAGATAATGATATCCAATTATAAACATTTTATAACCAAAACTTAAATTTTGTTTCAGTATGAGTGGTTTCTATTATATTGTTTTTCCATCGCCTCTAAACTTATGAAAAGTGATGTTACATTATTTTGCATTTTAGGTGACGATATGTCATATTCAGTGATTACTTTGAAACAATTTCTCCAAGGACCTAACTAACTAGTATCATATGTTTTATTGAAATAATATATATCTTTCCAACTTACGACGTTGGATGTTTCAAAATTATCTTTCAAGCTATTTCACATTATAGATGACTATGAACATGGTCTTTCAGTAAGTTCTCTGAATTCAATGAATCAAATACACAATAACTCGATGAGCTTCATATACCACGTCCGCCATCAATATCTGGAAGTCTTCATCGTTTTAGGTCAATAACAAATACAAAATGATTTACAGACTTTAACAGAATTTCCAAAACAAATTTACAGTTTACGCCAACTGTGCTCCAAAAAGTCCTGTGAATATTACCACAGACCCAGATTAAAGCTTAATTACACTACCGACGGTTAAAAGGGGAATTGAGATATCTGTATGCAATCTGAAAGCCAACTTGATGGTATATTACTATTTAAATGTTCCTTTCTGTGTAAACTTCATAATTGTATAAATAATTACTTGAGAAACAGATTGTGTAATTAAGAAAACACAAATACAAACAGAAATTGAGAAATACATAATGTACAAAGGTGTAAATTATTGTAAATAAACAGATATCTATGTAAGCTTATAAATAGGTATGTAGCTAAATGTACTAATAATATATGTATGAGAACTTTCCATTCCATGAATAACAGCTTAATATTAAACGTCAAATTCTTAAAAAGAAAAACATAAAAATTTAATCAAAAGCAATTGCGAACACAACAAACTTGCACAAATATGTGTGTGAATATGTATGAAAGTAGACGGCCAAAAATGGAACTCACTTCGCAATTGCATAACTCAACTCACTTCTTCCAGCATTCAATTCGCTAAATTGGCACTGCACACATACATACGCACATTTTATCAACAAATTTATAGCACACATGCAAACCACAATATTTCCAAATTATAGTTACTAATTAACTTTAATTGTAAATTTTGTATGCCAATATTTCACACAGGCAGTGTAAATAGTGTTAGCAATGTGATGGATGGTCAATTTAAAGTTCTCTTCACGCAAGACAACCGATTTGTATACCAAATTGTTTGCTTATAATTTTTTTTTTTGGCTTTGGTCACTTTATGGAATTATGAAAAATACTTTAAATATTTCTAGAAGCTTTTTTTTGAATTTTTCGATGGCGGAATTCAATATTAAAAACGTTTCTAGTGAAATTCGTATGAGTTGAAAAATTGAACTGAACGTCGAATTTTTTTTTGTTTTTAGTATTTGTTTTTGTATGATACACTGAAGTAGGTGTCGCTAGTGAGTGCGCAGAATTTGTTAAAATTCGCCTCAAGCGCAGGCATCCTAAAGGATCCACTTCTCTTGGACCTAGGAACTGAACTCTACACTACAAAGGATCAAAACTGGTATATGCGTGGCTTATTTGCCTACCATTTTAACCTAACTTATGTAACCAAGTGTGTCCGAAAATATAAATATCTTTATTCCATATCGAAATATGCAAAATATTATCAGAATATCATTATATGTTACCTGGTCTACGAAAAGGGGGCTTAGGTGTCAAAAAAAAAAAAAAAAAAATTAAATAAAAAAATAAAAAAAATTAAAAAAAATAAAAATAAAATAAAAAAATTGATTTCTTGACACCTAAGCCCCTTTTCGTAGACCAGGTCACATATGTTTGTTAAAAATATATTTTTTAAATTTTTTACAAAACTGATTTATATTTTTGGCAACTTTTTGACAACACATGTTGCGCAACATTTGTTTCTTGAGCAAGTCATCTTGGAACTGGAGAGATTTATCATATAGAAAAAGTTACTTTTGCCATAAAAATAATCATCGTAGTAATAGCAACAAATATGTTGCGCAACATTTCATCCTGCAACATGTTGTAAACGAATTGAGATAAACTTAAAAAATTCGCATGCAGTCACTACACCACGTTTGTTAATCATAGAAATTAAAGTTTATTTTGTTTTTCTTTTTTCATGAAAGTTTTCGAAACATGCTACAAACACGCTAGTATCTTCGTAAAAAACTCAAAATGTCCTTGAATATTTTGCAACTTTTCCGCCAATAACAAAAATTGTCAATTTATATGTTAAAAACGCGAGCAAAACGCACTTCACAAGTGAAAATTCTTACTAATTGTTATGGTGTCTTCGCAATTTTGTATTTGTGTGTATGTATGTCTTTCATATCAAATATATTTGTGTAAGTGTGTCAATTGTATACTTGTGTATAAGAATATGTATAGTTTTGCTCCAAGTTGTTCACATTTAAAAGTCTCAAAGATGAGTATTTTTCAACTAACATGCAACAAGGTTAATTTGTGCTAAAATAAGTGTAAATATGTAGATTAAGTGAATACTGTATATAATTGTAACATCAAACAGAAAAATATCTCTGAAATTAACTAAAAAACTTAGTACTAAATTAACGACTTTATTTAAGATAATTTAAATAAATTTTTAGGAAATCAAAATCATTAAAAGAAAAAATTCTTCAACACTTAAGAACATAAAATCAAGCTAGAAAATATAGAAAAACAACAAAAAAAAGACAGAAAATAAACTGAGACCTAATGAAAACCAACCAATTAAGTAGCTCTAAGTAAATTAATTTTAATTAATATTTCAATAAAACTTTGACATAATAATAATAATAAAAACAACAATAACAACAACAACAACTCACTCTTTGTAAATTATGTACTACAAGTCGCTAAAGACGAAGCGAAACGAAACAGCATTTGCAGCAACACATACGAGCTGATCTGTATATGTATGTATTAGTGTAGCGCATTTGATTCGTTTGTATTTACTAAATGGAAGTGGGAACTGAAACGTAAACAAATACTGAAGATGCAAATATTTTACGTTATTTAAAGCACTATCCAGAGAAATTGTTAAGTGATAAATCTACATATATTTAGAACACAGAGATAGCGGTACATAAACGATGTATGGTGACGTTTGAAAGAAGTTAAACAAAAGACAGTAAAGAAACAAAAACTAAAAGAACTAACCAACAAAAACAGGAAGCAAATTTGAAGAAATAAATCACAATGGATATTGAAAAAAATATTAAGAAATTTAATTGTTTTTTATTTGTTGGAGGCTTTGCGGACTTACATATGTACGTGTGGCATTATTTTCATCTGTACTAAATATGTATATGTGGTTACATATTAGTATTTGACATGTTAGTATTTGACTTGATCCTTTATAATTAAATTTCCAACACTTTTTCAATCACCTTGGATAACATAAAAATTACTTTAGCGCACATTATTGCCTTGATATTGTTAATTATTGCGAGCCCATACCAATTCAATGGTGGTAAACTGATTATAACGACTCTTCAACCTTTCGATACCATATTTGACGACTATCTCTTTATTCGACGAAAATTTTTTTCTGCCAAGCATGCCTTGGAGGTTTGAGAACAGGAAATAGTCGCTGTGGGTCAGGTCTGAAGAATACGATGTATGCGGAAGCAATTCGAAGGCCAAATTTATGAATTTTTGCCTTCGTTTCCACTGACTTCTCACACGGTGCATTGTCTTGGTGAAACAGCACTTTCTTTTTCCTCAAATTTCGACGATTTCGTCCTTCAAACGGTTCAATAATAATACGCTAGAATATCTGGAAATACTGCCCCGAGTTTCGAGCTTTTTTCTTCAAAAATAAATATTTATTAACACGTGAATTTCCATTTTTTTCTTCACTCACAGCAGCCAAATTTATACACCCACAATTCAAAGGTAAGATTAAAAATCATGTGTTAAATTCTAGTGTTTAATTTTTTTAAATATAATTAGTAGCGCCATCTATGTGTCAAGCCGAGACTTTTCTTTGAAGATTTCGACCAACCAAGGAAGCAACGGAAGCTTTTGAAGCAACAAAACTGGTGAAACTCTTTGGTGGCATCTTTTTGTTGATATAGAAAAACTAGTAGATAGATAAAACGAGGTTATAAAAACTTAAAAAAATAAAAAAAAATTCTGTAAGTATCTTGGTTTTCGGAATATTTCTTGATTCTTCTTTACTGGCGGACTGACTAGTCAGGTAGCCGCTGTCTTTTAATTCGCTGGTTATTCAATGTCATATGACCCGTACACGTTCCATCGAATGCGATATTCGCTGAGACCAACGCCCGAAGGACCATAAATCGTTGGCAAATGATATTCCTGCATTGAATTTCGAGGCTGACATTTTTATTGGTGTTAATGCTGGTTCCAAGATAGACGAAATTATCTACAAATTCGAAGTTATGACTGTCAACAGTGACGTGGATGCCTAGTGCGATTTGTTTGATAACAGGAGATATTTCGTCTTGCCCTCGTTCATCACCAGGCCCATTTGCTTCGCTGCCTCATATATTCTGAAAAAATCAGAACTAACGGCGCGGGGGTTAAGGCCAATGATATCAATATCATCGGCATACGCCAGCAGCTGTACACTCTTACAGAAAGATGGTACCTTCTCTGTCTTCCTTTTTGTAGATTAGGCAGCGCACACTTAAATACCAATCGTTGGGCATACTTTCGTCCGACCATATTCTGATTGATTTCCTGAAAACATATTTGCACATTTTAAGCTGAAAGCGTAAAATTCTAGTTAATACACCTCAGAAACTGTCTTAAGATTAATCTAAAAGCTTCTCTAAACTTCCTTTTTTGTGTTTGGAATGAAAAGAAAAGAAATATATAAATTAAAATATTTTGACAAACATTAGAGTAATTTAAAATTATACAAAATGCAATTATTGTTTGAATATAAATTAATACTTCACACGCCACGTTTTGAAACTAATTTGCGAACTAATATTAGCAGCACTTTTCAACAACAAAAAGCTTCGTGCGCCTCACATAAAATCAACGGCTGTTACTACGAGGCACCTGTAGTTGTTCGTGTACTATATATAATGCGATAAAGCTGCCTCTGTTGCTGCCACTAAAATATTTTGTTGTATTTGTGGCCTATAATTGCTCGCGCCCTAGCTACGCCAGAAGTGGCTGAATTGTACTGAACCGAACTAAAGTGGAGTTGGTGGCCATAAGTGCGCACATTAATAATTGAGGTTATGAGAGTGGAGCGCAATTGTTGGAATATGGCGGTTGTATGGTAACAATGTGACACAACTACAATGTAATTGAATAAACACATGATTACCTTTATGCTTAACTACACCGTTAAAAATATTTCAGTGACATTTCTCAAGGGACCTAAGAACAAGTGCGATTTCACTTTTACTCAACAAAACATCATTTGAGCTCAGCGTGGATATTGGTTATAGTAAATGTCGCACGTCTGCAATTTTGATCTGTCGGTAGGCTGCTCAAGGGATCTATCTGATCAAATTAATTATTGTATAAAAAGTGGGTTGGATATATATATATTAAACCTCTTAGAAGGCGAGACCAGGCCCATTTTTTCAAAATTTTTAAGCCACTGGGTCCCTTGCTACTGCGATCCTCTGTGTCAAATTACAGTTTTATATCTCAATTTTCGGAAAATTGTTCGGTGTTATTCAGAAAGCGATATAATAGCCGATTTTCTCCACAAATAAAGTTCGTATGTAACCTCTGTAACAGTATTAACAGATTGAACGAAACATCATAAAGATATCTTACAAGTTTCGCCCTGAAATAAAAACATATATCTGTCTAAATAAAATTAAAATTTACTGCTTAGCTGAGAGACACACACAATACTTACGTAAATAGCTGGAGTGATATATGACACTCCCCAACAAACTTGCCGCTATTCCACGCCACACACAAACATATGCACTTCAATAACAACACAAACACACTTTCTTACTTTTAGTTCGGCACAAGCAAGAGCAACATGACAATCAACTGTTTAGATGTATGCAAGTGCTTGTGTGTGTGTGTACGTGTATCTACGAGGTAAGCTTTCCGAACTTTTCTGTTTTCTATTCACTTTTTACATATTGCTTGTCAAAATGCCAAATTGAATTCATTAGTAAAGACAAATTGCGCTCAATCGCTACTGTGTACTACAGCCAAAGCAAAAACAACAACAACAACTTGCAACTTGAATTCAACTTCAACAATAACAAGAATCAGTAAAGTACACATTTGAAATCAGCATGTCAAAGCGAACGACAAATGACAAGTTCAAAAAAACCAACAAAAACAAAAAGAATAAACAGAGTTTTCCACAAAACAGATAACCAAGCATGCAAAGAAAATCGTCCAAATTAACCAACAAGAAAAAAGTAAATAACGTTTGTTGTTGAAAGGCAGCCTGTAAGTTTGCACGAAATTGAATAAATGAATGAATGGGCAGGATTTCACGAATCGCATTCACATATGCATGTATTATATGAGCAATTTTGTTAAGCGAAAGTATGTATATATATTAGATTGAGCTAAGTGGATGAACTCTTGCTATAAACATGCATGGTGCGTTTATTTACAGTATGACTTTCATAAGATGACCACAAAAAATGTTCTGAAGTTAGTGGTGTAAATTTTTGCTAATATAATATATATTTAAAAGTAGGGGAAATATTCTGCTCCATTTCCAATGACATTTTCTAAAAAGATGCTTTGATTTACACTACAGTTACGGGATAAGTGTAGGCACAGGCTAGGTTAGATTAGGCTACAGAGCGCAAATCAAGAGTAACGCAGGAGCTTGTATAGCTAAAAACACTGGTCCTTTGTGATGCCCAAGAACCCAAGTTTTAGATCGTTTATAGATCGATGAAGCGATTTGAGCTTACCGCATATTTTTTAGGGTGCCTAGTATCAATCTCCAGACACTTCGCTAAATTCGGTAAAGATGTGCCTGCAGAGATGTTTCAATCTCAATCTGGCAAAAGCTGAACAGCTCTAAAAGAAGTGTTTAGCTGATTCAACCTTCTTCCATACAACGATATGTGGTGGCGTTACCGCATGTGAGACTATTGGACAGTGCTGAGCTCCTTCCATTGTGGCGAAATGAACCTTGGAGGGATCAAGTAGTTCAGACGACATTTGGCATTTCAATCGGACAAAGAAGGATTATAGCGGCCTAAATTTATTCATTAAATGCTCACGGAATATTCATAGATCCAATGCTAGAGCGAAGGGGTTCACCGGAGTACCGACTCATACCCAAACTGATGAAATTGGAGTAAGGGTACCATCTCCGGAAAGTAATAGAACTGAGTCGATTACCAGCGCGATTGCCATGCATTGAAGGCGTCACGGAAGGCATCCTCCGGAATAGCCTTGAGAGCCGAGATGCATGCTGCTTGGATCCCCTCTGTCGTCTCAAAATGCTTGCCTTTCATCGGCCTTTTCAGGCAAGGGAACAAAAAGTCCTGAAGGGCCAGATCTGGGCTGTAGGGTGACTGCGGAAGAGTTGGAATACCGGCCTTGGTTTGGTAGCTCTTCACAAGAAATGTATGTGAGTCGGGGCATTGTCGATCCCGATAGACCTTTCGTTTGGGTCTCTTGAAGACTTCCACGTAAAACTTGGTGTTGACGGTTTGTCCAGGAGGAACAAAGTCATGGTGACCGATGACTTTGATGTCAAAAAGACAATAAGCGTCGTGACGAGCTGAGTCAGTTTAGCGCCATGTCCGTCTGTCTTTATATACGATAACTAGCATCACAGTTTTTTGAGATATCGATCTAAAATTTTGCAGACGTTATGTTGTTTGTAAGAAGCTCCTTATTTTTTAAGGGAACCGCCCATATCGGACCACTATAGCATATAGCTGCCATATAAAAATTAAAAAAAATCATTCATTCAATTTTAGGTACAGTGAACGCTAATATAAATTATATTTATCACTCATATATGATATCATATGTAGAAGAGTTATCATATTCGATATTCATGTCACGATTTTAATGTAATGTGTTAAACTTTCTCGCTTAACATTTATGGCGCACTTGTAGCAGATAAGCAAATACTTTAGCTCTCTCAGTAGTCAGTATTTTACCACTCACATACAAGAGTATACAAACTTTCAAGTTCATCGATTGGTAGGCAAAACGTTTTTCACACACCTCATCTTGCATTTGCTAACGAAAAATTTTAAACTCCTTTTGTTTTCTATTTCTTCAATCTGGTTTTAACATAACTATGTGAGCAAGTTATTAAATGTGTGTGTATTAGTATCCGTTGAATTGAAAATACTTTGAAGAATGCCTTTTTCGGGCTTATTCACTCATTAAACTCACTCCCGCTAAGCTTTTGTGGCACGTAGTAGCATACTTTCAAGGGGCACAAATACCTTGCACAGCATCTGTGGAGAGCGGAGAATGCCAGCGGTTGGAGTGAAGTTCGTAGCATAAAATGGCATTTGTTAGGGATTTGTGCGCATGAGTGTTAAAACTTTTGCAATAATTAAATTGTTTTCTTTTTGAATTGAAACGCAAAATTAACAGCAACCAACAGCGAAAAGTCGCCCACAAGCATGCCAATACAACAACACAGCTTTTAGAACTCTTTCTCCCTCACTTGAGTCTTCGTTATAGGGTTGGGTGTGTTAATTTATTTAGATTGTTGAATTTTTATTAGCTTTGAAAGTTTTATACTTAATCATCTTAGCATTGCTGTTACAAGAGCTTAAATTGCTTGATCTAACATCGAGCGTGACATCTATATTTTGCTTTTGTCCTTTTTATGTTCCTACATTAACTGCGTGGTTGGGTATGAACTTTATGTCTTTTGTTAATATCTTGTCGTTTGGTTTATGTTTTGACGGCGACTTGCGGCTGTTTAGTGGATTGCGTACAAAATTGTGTTACTATCTTTGTATATACACACGAAGCTGAGCACTTGAAGTAACAGTTTATACTTTAGTGATATTATACATACAGATTTATCTTATGGTTTTTCAGCAGATTCAAGCTGACATTGAATTAGTTTTCTTACTTCAAATAGCATCACCTGAAAATTGATTAATTGCTAAGACTGCCTCAAAACTAATTGGGAACCCAAAAAAATGCATAGGAGATAACAAAAAAATTAATATAATAATTAACTAATTAATTTTCTATAATTCAGAAATATATATAAAATTTGGCCAGGTTGCAAGCTTCGAAAAAGCTCGCAATACCTTTGGGAGTTAGTCCAGCAGCCAGTTGAAACGTTTGACAGCAGCGGGAGGTATTCAAAAGCAAGAAAATTGTGTACAATTGAAGCCAACAGATGGTGGAGAGGCAATTTTGCATATCAGAGATCCAGCTTAAACATATAAAGAGAATTCCGTTTCGCATCGGATTGTGACTGGTTATGATTAAATAAGACTGCACAAGTGACAAATATACAAGTATTATATGATATCTGGCCAACTGGCAAAATCAATGGCAAAGCAAATATTCATGTCCACAAAGTAATAACCTGCATTTCATGTGATTACAAGGGCGTGTTGTATTATGAGCTTCCAAACGAGGTGAAATCATTAATGGGTAACGCTGGCGCTAACAATCCATCAAATTGAAGTGAGCGACTGCCAGAAAATACACGATGACAATGCTTGGCAATATATTGCATGACTAGTTAAACATTATTTTGAAAACCGCAGCGAGAAATTTTCTCTAACCAGCCTTATAGACCAGGTCTTCTCCCTTCTGACTACCATTTGTTCCCGGTACGATGCCAAACAGCCTCATCGGAATACCGTTACTTCAGAACGATGTAAAAAATTTTGGGTTGATTCATACTTGGCCTCAAAAAAAGAGTTAATGCAAGTATCAAGAACTGAAGACCCAAAGCAATAGAAATGACAAATATATAAGAATGCAATCAATATGTTAATAAGGTGTGGTGTAACGTTGGAAATATTTTGTTCAGTTTACGACGAGTAGCTTTAGATCTTACACTCTCGAAGTTAAAATCGAAGTAGACAAGAAAATCGTAGCGTATAACTTTTCTTAAAGCACAATCTATTTTGTTCAAATTTTTTTTTTCCTGCCGTACAGCTAGTCTTTAAAATGTTTCATTAATGTGAAACCTGCAACGGTATTTGTCACGGCCAAGCCAAATGGCTGATTTACATGAAAGGCGTTGTATTCTTATTTAAGGTGTATGGAAAAGAAGCGTCACATTGTTATCTTTCTAAGAATTGCTTTAATTTCTTTCAGCCCATACAAGTAAGCGCAATCCTTAGCGCTATCACCTTTGTTGTAGTTGCATTTACCTGGCATTGTTTAAGTGCATATTATACGCATTTGTGTGTATAACTAAATGCTTCTTTCTAAGTGTGTATGTGTGAGTATACATGAGATTAGCCTTGAAAGCGCCAGCTGCAAAGCTCGGAACGCGTGAAACATACTCACTTAATGCATCTGCAACACAATTACAGCGCTTGCAGCTGCTTTTCGACGATGCTTTGTTTCTGCTGCCTTTATCTTGCGCGCGACTGGTGGCGAAGAAATTACAAGTAAAAGCGAAATGGGCACAACATCGTCTAATTGTGAATAATATTTGTTTTAATTTTTTGCATAGCTTTTCTTCTTTAACCTTTCATACTTCTTTTGTTCTCGCATTTTCCGCTTTTATCCGCGACATCAGCATTCGCTTTCGCATTGCTGCGCATATTTTCTCCAAAGTACAAGCTTTGGCTTTTATCTTTGTTCGCTCGCCATCTTAGCCGCGGTTCTTCTTTCTCTTTAGCACGTTTTGTATGTGTGTAAGTATGGTTTTAGTATTATTGTTAGCACAACATGCAGCTTAAGTGCATTTCTCTTCAGATACAACTTGCTTTCATACCTTTTTATGGTTTGGTTGCTTTAATGAAAATTGAGTGCCTCACCAAAGTGCAATTATTTTAGTCTTTCGTCAAAGCGTAGGAATCTTTCCTTTCCCAATTTAGTGATACTACCATAGTTCAAAAAATGAGAGTAATTTCAACTACTTTTGGCATTACTACATTTTATGGACAGAAACAGATGCTCTCTGAGTTTCACTACGGTACCTAAGGTCACATACATCAACAATACGAGTATATGTATAAGGAGTAAAGTCAACCGGATGTTTGAAAAACTTGATATTAGTTATATCCCCATATAGGTCAATAGTTCACCCCAATTTACACAGTTTTTGGGTTTCAGAGATGCACCGTTAGGAGTAGAAATCACTCACTTTATTTAATTAAGATAGCTCACATATTGATCAATATACTAAATAAAATAAACCAAAAATTCGATAATATTTCGATGAAATATATGATGGCTTAGGGAAGAATGAAGATCAGAGGTGTTTTCAAACTTTTTAAAACCGTTTAGAGCAATAAGGAGATTCTTTGAGTGGAATATACAGGGTACACAAAAATCTATGGTCTACGTAATCGTTGAAGGTGTATTATTTAATTAATAATCTTCTGAGCTATTTAAAATATCGGAGCTGACTTAAATTGAATATTTTACTGACGGCGAAAATATAGATATTTTTATTTTATCAGAAATAAAGGCAAACACCTAAAAATAGCATACACTAAAGATCCGCTAATAAATTCAACGAATCAAAGCGCACTACATGCCTTAACCCACCACTTTTTAGAAAATTAATAAAAACTTCTCCACTTTCTTGTCTTTTTTTTTGTTGTGGAGTACAAACAACTTGGTTGGTCTTTGCGCAGAATTTATGTGCCCAAAACGGATACAATTTACGATTGCACACAGCAGGGATCTGACTAGTTGGAGACCGACATGTATCAGCGAAATTTCACAAGTAAAAACTACCAACACTTTTGCAGACGCTAGAGACCGTGTGTGGCATTGTTGTTGTTGCTGCATTTTTGCACTGACTTTGCGCCATGTTTGGCCTCAATGGCCGGGTGCTGCAAAGCAAACACCTGCAGTATGACAACAACAATAACAACAACAACTAAAACGAAATGCTGAAAATAGAGCAGATATGCGGGCGTTTACATTCATACATAGCGGATATATGCACACAAGAATAACGCTTGGGCGAAGCATGGGAACGGAGCAGGGAAGTGGACGAGTTGGCCAGGAAATATCAGCGGAGGCAGCAGCTGTAGTGCTGTACTACGCAAAAAATAAGTGCTATGAAAAATGGGTTATGCAGATGGCAGTGTGTCGAAGGATCGCCGGGAAAGTGTTTCGAGTGCCCGAATTGCCAAAAGTGATGAGCGAAAAAAAGGAAAGACAACAAGTAAGGAAGACCTAAGTACGGGTGCAGTCGAATATTTTATAATCTTCCTCCTTTTTATTGAGATAACTCGTATGTTGGCAACTATATATGGTATAAAGCCACCAGAAAGTTGGAAAATCGTTATATTAGGTACATGAGGGCTTAGAGAAGTATTGACCCAATTCAATCCATTTTCGATGCACATAGATACTACCATCAAGAAAGTACTCTTTTTGAACTTCAATTATATATCTCACACATTGACCGACATTTTTGGTCAAAAGTCGACTAGAAACACTGGGTCCACATATTCATAGCCTAGAGCTTTGATTAGTTTTGGTTAGATTTAGACAATTATTAGTCATAAGGTGGCACAAAGTGTAATTTTCATCACGATATCTCAATTTTAACTCAAGTTACAGCTTGCATGGATAGACGGACAGACAGTCAGTCACCCGGGTTTCAACTCACCTCGTTATCTGATCATTTATATATACATAACCCCATATCTATCTCGATTAGTTTTAGGTCATTTATTCAACAGTTAAGTGAACAAAACTGTTAACTCTGAAGCAACATGTTGCAAGAGCATAAAAACGGTGCAGTAAAAAACTGGCGCAATAGACAACAGGTCTGCCCGCATATAAGTCATGGCATTTAAGACTATGCCATCTACTTCATTCGACATTGCATTCTATTCAGACGGTGGCCTACCTAGTTACATACATATAGGTCTGTTTTCAGCATAAGTGAGAAATTTTGGAGTATATGTAGAGTTTGGCTGGCTTTATGTTGCCGCACGCACATATGTCCGGCTCGTTATTGTCGCCGCACCTTCGTCAACTCGAACATCAGTTTTAGCTTCATCGGAATTCAGACACTTTGAACGGGAAGCAGAAGAACCTTTGAGGCGTTACAAAGTGGCCGTGATTTGTTGTCAGTGGCACAACCTGTAACTGAAGCGCTTTTAAGTGAGTAAGTTGGTAACATTCACAAACCAGCTTACAGAAACAAATGTGAAAAATTGCCTTCGGGTGTGTGTGTGTGTTTGCCATATATATGTAGATATGATATATACTGATCGGTGTGCGCGTATTTATTGAGCAACGTGTATAGCTGCTGCTAAGCTAACCTCAGTTAGATGATGACAGAAACACTTGAAAGAAGAAAACCTGACCTTCTTCCACATTTTGTATATCCGGAACAGGGTAAAATTTATATCGAGGTATTTGAAAATTTATAAAATCTGAATCCATTCTCATTCAAGGGAATATTTCCAACAGCAAACCATTTATTACTAAAAGATAATAATTGAAATGGCTTAAATTCGTTCGGAGTACAAGGCTGCACTGCAACATTAGTAATTATGCGAGGAGAAAGAATTTGAGCAACATTCTCTTTGTGGCAACTTCTTCCTCCCAAATGTTATTATTACTGCTACTTTTTAAGCACAAACGCAGGCAACTTTTCTTCATGGCATTCATAGCTTTCATTGTATTTGCCTTCTGCCTTTTGTGTTTAGCGCCAGCTTGCAAGCAGTCGCACACATACATAGCCACACCACGGCGCATATGTTGCAGAACCGCCTGTTGTTCGCTAACACCATAGCATCAAGGCTGCCGTTATTGTTCGCCTCGACTGGCGCAGCCAGCGCATTCGCCTCCGCAACAATTCCCTCAATTCACCATGTGATGTGTGTTCGGCGCGTAATATCTTTTGAAACATTCTCGTTCTGGTTGCTTGCAATTAAATAGAAATTGAATTCGCGGTAGCACCGCCGGCATTCCGTGGCACTGCAATGTTGCATGTGCGCACTTGCCAAGTGGAAATTATGAATTGCATACCGCTTCTTATGTGAAATTTCGCTGGTTGTGCTCACAATTTGCTAAGTAACGCCAAACATTTTGCATATTATAAGAGCCACGAGCAGATCGTAGACTTCGTGTGTGCGAGCGTATGAGTGCTGCGGCGTTGTTATTATTTTGAAATTATTAGCTTGCTTGCGCTTAAAGAGAAATTCGCTTCAATTTTCCCTAAATGAGTTTTGATTTCAACTTTTGATTGTTGCGTTGCACGCTAATTGCTTTACTGCTTGCATGCTGTAAACTCTTAAACTCTGTAATAGTAAAAAATCACCGAATGATTATGAAGCAATTAGCTGCCGAACAGCATCTTTCACCATTATGAAGTACTGCAAGACCCTCTACTTTTTGCTGTGAGGTATTGATCGAATAAATAAGACCTTTGACAATTTCAGTTTTTGAAACCACCTTAAAGTGTAAATTTTTTCAGAAAAAACATAGTTTTTGTGCAAATCAGTATCTCGACTAGTCTCTGCGACCATTACCCGCATTAATGAATAAAAGTAAAGCCTTCTTTTTATGCATCACAGACAATTTTAAGCAGAAAAATCTTTTCTAACCCTCAATCTTGAAAAAAGCACGACATAACGTTTTATTCTGCCATACTTGTGGATATAACTTCGTAACACTTTCAAAAATAGACAGAAAACTGCCGAAAGGAACCAGAACTTGGTGGCGATTGCAAAAGAGGTTAAAGTGGTTGGCCCTCTTTACTACATTCCATGTTTTCATGAAGAAAGGTATTATATTTCAATCACTCAGGTTATTCAATCACTTCAAAGTTGAAACATCAGAAATGATATTTCTTTGCATTTTCAGCAGCAAATTGATCTCAATTCTGCTGTTAATTTTCGATCTTGCGGACTTTTCAAAATCTTTAAATTATGACAAATATTAATGCGTCTCTCTTCTTCTTTGAACTAGATTGCTTAACGTAAAAATATTCATGAAGGAAAGCGTTTTTGAAACCTTAAAACTTTTCAACTTAAGTCATATTAAAATGTTTTAGATGACGAAACGTTGGAACAAATCAAGCAAAGTTCGCTATTGGGTGAACTATTTCAGCCGCTCTCATAAGTTTTTAGACTTTTGTTTGGCATAATGACAAATAGTTATCTCATACAACTGAGCCAAGTTTGAATATTTTTCAACACTCTCATAGCAATACCACGGTTTTCATATTCTCAGCTAAATATTCCTTTTTCTTATGATTATACAAGTTTGGGTTGACGTGTAAACATGGAGTTCACTAACGCCGAAATTCGCGCAATTTTTAAGTTTTCCTTTGCTAAAAGCAAATCAGCTAGAGAAACGTTCCGTGAGATGAATGGTGTTTTGGGGGATGGTCACTTCGAACTGCGGAGGAATGGTTTTGACGATTCAGAGCGGTCGGAAACGACACCATGAATAAGCCAGCCGGCGGAAGACCTGTGACAACACCCAGAAGATGGAAGTTAGTCACTAAACCATTTTAAACCATCTGCAGAAGGCTGGATACACAAAAACGCTTGCTGTTTGGGTGCCGCATGATTTGACGCAAACAAACCTTCTGGACCGAATCAATGCGTGCGATATGCTGCTGAAACGGAACGAACTCGACCCATTTTTGAAGCGGATGGTGACTGGCGACGAAAAGTAGATCACATACGACGATATAAAGTGAAAACGGTAGAGGTCAAAGGCCGGTGAATCGTCCCAAACAGTGGCCAAGCCAGAATTTACGGACAGGAGGGTTTTGCTGTGTGTTTGGTGGGATTGGAAGGGAATCGAAGGGAATGAAACGGCGCATATTTGAACTAAATACGTTCACTGTAACACTTTTTATAAAGCATTGAATAAAGAGCAAAAAAGCGGAAGGGAGATATTATATATTTAAAGAGATTTCTTATTATTATTGGTCGGGTCACAGTAACTCGGAGACATCGGAGTCATCATATATTTGTGGTGTAATAAGCATGTTTCACTAAATTTTCGTGGTTACGCTCTTTTCAAACGCCACTTTGTTTATAGACTGCATAACAACCACTTCAAATTATTCACACAACTTTATTGAAATGTCTCGAAGTACGTAATGCACAAATAGATGAAAGCGAGTATTTTTTCAAAATGGCGACAATTCAATCGAATGTAAATACATTTTGAGATCCATCTATAAATATTTCATATTTTTCGCTGCTTCCGGTTCATTAAGAATTGAAATTGTATGCTGAAAGAAATAATAAATAAATAAAATTTTCAGCGGAAACGACATTATGCGCACTTCAGCATATACTCGTATATGCAAATGTAAAATATATTTATGTATGTACATATAAGGAACTTGCCCTTTGACAATTGTTGATTCTGTTTGCTGCTCGTGCCTTTTTGTTAGCACGCAGTTAAATGCACAAACCCCCCCTTATTGCCTATACATATTTTCAACTCATTTCCTCGCTTTTCAATTCATTTCCGAGCGCTCCTACTCTTTGTACATTGCATTCGGTCGTTTGTTTTTTTTTTTTCAATTTCAGCAACGTTTTTGAAAAATCTGAATGAAACGCCCAGAAATATGTTTTTGTCGTGTGCTTTTAGTTTTTCGCTTTTCGGCTCGCTTTCTACTCGACTTGCACTCCTGCTCTCTGAGAGCACTCATCAGCAACTTGGTGTAAGAAAACTGTGGGACGGCATTTCAAGGGATGTATGGACGAGGAGTGCCGTGCCGCAGTGGATAGCACACAAACTGCCTACCTCGTGCAGTGTGGTTTTAGGCCTGGAAAATCTACAACTGACCAGATATTCACCAAGCGCCAAATTTTAGAAAAGAAAGAAGATCGACACACACCACCTCTTCGTCGATTTTAAAACCGCGATGACTGACAAGCAAGCGAAGGAAAAAGAGTGGTAGTCATCGAGGATACGACGAAATGACTCCTGTCATCAAACAAACAGTCGTCGCTCACGATACTAGGCTCCCACATCACTGTTGACAGTCATAACTACTTTGATGTCGTAGATAACTTCGTCTATCTTGGAACCAGTATCAACATAAACAACAACTTCAGCCGGGAAATCCAACACAGAATATCTTTTGCATACAGGTGCTACTTCGGACTAAGAAGGCAATTGAGAAGTAACGGCCTCCCTCAACGAACAAAAACCAAACTATATAAGTCATTCATTATTCCCGTCCTGTTAAATGGCGCACAGGTGTGGACGATGACAACATCTGAAAAGTCGACGTTACAGTTTTCGAGAGAAAAATTCTGCGAAAGATTTATGGACCTCTCCGCTTTGGCCACGGCGAATATCGCATTCGATGGAATTATGAGATATACGACGACTTTGACATAATTCAGCGAATTAAAAGACAACGGCTTCGCTGGCTAGATCATGTCGTCCGAATGAACGAAAACACTTTAGCTCTGAAAGTTTTCGACGCCGTACCCGCCGGGGGAAGTAGAGGAAGAGGAAGACCTTACTTAGAATTTCCAACTGGTGCCATCTCAATCTTCTTATTAATGAAACATCACTTCCACAGCTTTTCTTATAAATTACGCTTAAGAACCGTACACATCCTGGTAGCCCATTCATTCTTTATACCACCGCCTTATTATAATCCACAAATAATAGATTCAGTTGTATAAAAGCATAACCTTCAAATGATATTTGAAGTTTACATGCACCTAAAAAACTAGCCAGTAATTAACAAAGCGCTTTATGAAATGTGCACTGAGGTTACCACGTCGATATATGTTCAAAGGTATCCGTTAACAAAGCGGCTATATTATATATATATATATATATATATATATATATATATATATATATGTATATGTATAACAAAGATTATAAAAACATAATCAAATAATCTTTCGACAAATTTTTGGGCAATAATTACGGCAAGTATGGCCGAAAAATTTACTTTAAAAGACCTGTTCTCTCTAGTGCCTGCAACCAGTATGGAATATTTTGTCTCATTCTTAATATGGGGAATAAAAATACAACAAACAACGATATAATCCGGAAAGTTAATTATAAAGTAAGACAAGTAAAAAATCTGTAGACAATAACCTGTGTTGATTGACCGAAATATTAAAACTTGTTTACAATTATTAAAAATGTAAATAAATGAATGATAAATTGTCGCATTTCTCCGTTTTTTGATTTGTTATCAGTGCTTATAATTTTAAATAAATATATATTTTTACGGTCAAAGTGATCTGGCAAAAATGCTTATGATATTAAATAAATATAAATTATTAGGGTCAGCTTGATTCGGGAAAGATGTTGGTGTTGCTGGTATCATACAATGGTTGAGGTAGACTCTATATTCTCAGATTTATTTAAATACCTTTCTTTGGCATTTCGTACGCAAAGCATTCTGCATTCAGAAAGTTTTTTCAAAACGTCACTAGGTAAAGTACATGCATATAGTATGTATGTATGTACTTATAGATATTAATACCGGCATGCTTAAGCGTACTACATTATACTAAGAGAAAAAAAGTACGCTCTTAAGCGCGATAAGTCACATTTGTTTGTGAGATCGTTTGTATGGCTCTCTTAACGAGATTATTGATAATATGTATATATCGTTTGTATGGCTCTCTTAATAGGATTATTGATAATATGTATATTCTAACGGCATGTTGCTACAGAGTATAATAGTTTTGTTCAGGTATCGGTTGGTTGTATCACCTAAACCAATCCAGATGGATATGAAGCTTTATATACATATATAAATGATCAGGATGACGAGACCAGTTGAACTCCGGGTGACTGCCTCATAACCGAAAATTGTCAAAATCGTGCAAAAACCATTCAGTCTGCAGATACCGAATAATTGTATCAAAGTTTCAATTGCGAACTTTTTATCGAAAATATCGATCAGCCAGTGTGAGAGATGTAGTTAAAAATGGGTCGGTCAATAACTTCTTTAGCTCTCATATACCTAACAAATTAGTAGATTTCCGAACTTCCATTTGACTTTATACACATGTACCTTATCTATGTGAGTTATTTTAATAAAATTAAAACAGGGTGTTTTTCTAAAGCGGTACATCTTTGTGCATAAAATGAATGAAATCGGGTGAAAACTCCAGACTATTATAAATTATTTGCCCACACACAAAACAGATTTAAAGCAAATCAGACTTGAATAAAGTATCGCGAATGCCATCATAATCGATAAATATTAACACTACTTGCCCACATATGTACGTGTTGGTGCCGGCGATTACATCATATCACATTTTGTAGCCTCTAGTATAACTACTCTAGTATAATTACTGGGTAGACTGCTAACATCATTAGTATATTCTACTCTTTGACGCTCCGCTCACTATCAATTGGTGATTCTCTTAATCGCAGTCGAGTTTACAGTAAACGTTGCGTGAGAGCAGGAAGGGTATAGCTACGTTCAAAACATACATATGTTTGCATATTTTCTCAAGTATACGTTCTCTTTGTTTAGAATACTTACAAATATACAATCAGCTGTGGACTCAGCACTAATCAATTCGTACACAATATGCAAATATATGTATCGTGATATATAAAAGAATATTTTTTTGGACAATGAGCAGTCAATCAGTTCTCTTAAAACGAGCAACATTCGCTAATTTTATTTCGCAGCGAAAGCTATAGTCTTTAAGTTTGTGATATTGCAAGAATATCAAAACATTTATGCTAATTAAGTAACACTAAACAGTTTACATAAATTTTGTTTTGTTAATATTGTGCTTTTGTAGTGTGTGTGAAATAAATAAATGCACTTTCCTAGTGTCATTTTAATGGCCACAGCTCTGCTGTGTGCCGCCAATGTGCAGGCCTACCGCTATTTGGCCATTATGCCCACCGGCGCCAGATCGCATCACATCGTCGGCTCAGCGCTGATGAAGGAGCTGGCACGTAAAGGTCACCAGGTGACTGTCATTTCACCATTTCCACTAAAGAAGCCGATGGAAAATTATGTTGACATAGAAATACCCACTATTAAGGCAGTCATGGAGAGTGAGTGTTGTGAACATTAGAACTTACGTTTCAGTTAGTCAGCGTCGTGTTGCTATTCCATATTGACAACGTAACATAGAAATCAGCTGTTCTCTCTTGATCACATTAAGTAATGTTGCCCTTGCTCTATTTGTGTAGTTGGTGATGCACACAGCTAGCCTTTCCGCTGTAATTTTTCGTAATGTAAAAAATCAAAACTGTAATGCAGTTATTGAAAGTTGTCCACCTGTTTATAAATAATTGTGTTCGACTGTAATTAATAGTAAGTTTAAGAGTATTTCATATATTTAAGTTTAAGTTTTAATTGATGCAAAATACCGAGTATGGCCACGCTGCACAGTAATCAATCGAACAGCAAACTCGTTTCTACGAGAAAAATCCAATTTGCGTAAATATCCACGTACGGACCCTAGAATCGTAGAATGGCGACATTACTCAAACGTGATTAGAAGAGAACAACAACAACGACGTTGCCATTACGGAAGAGCGTCACTAACAAAAGCATTAGAACTTGAGTATTATTTGGTATTACATACGAATTAAAACCATTGTGTAATTCAACAAAACTTAGGTTCTACCTTTTATCAACCGTTTTTGTTACAAATGCACAAATGACAAATTCATTGTGATAACCGCTGCGCATGCATGAACGCGCATAAGCACATAAGCGTAGACGTAGACTTATACTTATCTTGGTTATCTATTATCGTATCGTATTTGATTATGCATATGTATGTAAGTACAAACGCATTTGTTTCAATAGCAACATAGCTATTTGTTATTAAAAAGTATTAAAAAATTAATAATGACAAACTATCTGTGACTTTGCAAAAATTGCATAACATTTATTAGCACACTCAAGCAACGCATAACACAGAGAAATCGTTTTAAAGGAATTTTAGTATGCCAAATTGTTTGGACTGCGGTCATTACTTTAATTTGACGGTGTAAACTCAACGAAAGAATGTAAATTTATTACACAAATGTATGGTAATATGAGGAAAAGGTCAATCAGAGAACCAAGGTCTTGACCAAATTCATTCATATTCAGCGCTTAATCACTATATTTTTGAGAAAACTTGTACGCTTAATTTCATTGAAATATCACAAACTCTTATCTTGACCACCATATACCGCTTAAATGGATATGAAAGGTTGAAAATAAATTTATCGAGTATGTAGGAGTTAAGTGAAGTATTCACAAAATATCCGGCAACAAATCAACTGAGAAACTACAATATTATAATGAAAATATTCTCTCTGAATTTAAATAACTTACTTCAGAGTTTTATCAATATTTTTGGTAAAAAATTTGCAGAACTGAGGTCCACATGTTCGGTATCTAGGGGAGAGACAATTTATGGTCGGATTGTCCATGGGAAGTAGATGGAATTGTTATCCTATTTCTTCTATTTTCACAACTTAACCTAAGAATGCCGGCGTAAAATGGTTCAACTCTTTTATATATCTACCTATGAGCTCGCGTATAAACCATGAGGTATTTCCTTGAAGTACATTTTCATAGGTATTTGTAGTGAGTTATCCATCATACTCACTGATCTCAGCACCTGAATTTATGAATACTTAGTATCAATTTACATCATGCTAATCGAAATATTTCCGCTTAATTAAATTAATTTGAAGGCCGATAAGCCAAAAAAAAATGAAATTCAAAACATATTAAAGGCGATCTAGTTTATCTCATGAACCCCCATTATTGTTTAACACATTAGGTATGTGCACAAAATATTTCTAATACATATGACTTACATTTTGGCGAATCCTTACGATCATAATCAGATGTTTAACAATTCTTATATTATGTTAAGTGTAGGGGAACGTCTTAACCAATTTGAGATAATTTTGCGATAAAGGTATATTAAAGGTATTATTTTGGTATGGCTAAAATATTGCTCGATTCTTTCTGGACTTTTACTAAAAGGTTATTGGTCTTTTTCGGCGAATTCTGGACCCTTAATTTACGAACTCTAACATTATATTTCCAATAATTTCAGGTAAGATAAAGGTTTGTTTAACAAAAACCTATAGAGCGCAAAAACTTATATCTGGCAAAATACATACCACTATGAAAAAAAAATAGGAAGACTTTGTTCATAATTTTAAAATTATAAATTTATACTGCAAAATCCACAAGTATGTCGTTCCGTATGCTCTCGGCTATCAAACTTTACTCCAATCCTCGAAAAAGTTGTTGAAGATAATTTCTGGAATAGCCTTCAATGCACATAGCAATTCACGTTTAATGGCTTCAATTGACTCCCCGAAGCGGGAATGGCCAGAAGTTACACGGAGCCAAACACGGCACACTATTGGTTGGAATTTTGGCGAAAATCTCACGAAGAATCAATACAGACGGAGCATTATTGTGATGCAAAAACCAGGACTTGTCGGCCTATAATTCCAACCTCTTTTTACGAATACCTTTGCGCAAACGACACATAACATTGAAATGTATTCCTTGTTGAAAGTTGAAAAGAAATGTCTATTTTTGATTTTTGGCCTGCTTTGACGTTCTTTTTTCGGCATTGGCTTATCTTTGCCAGGTAATTCGGCCGACTGATCACCGTTCTCAACATCCTTTGAATAATTTATATCGTTCAAAACACTTGCACGCGACAAAAAATTATCACCGAAGACCTCTTGAAACATTCCGAATGTTTTGGCACCAGAAAGCTGATTCCGCACACAAAATTTAATGGAACTTCTTTACTGAATAATTTCAATACTTCACGTGAAAATCGCCGAATCTACTACACAATGACAGTCATACAAACCTAGAACAAAAATATTTCGACGAATGGGCTTTCACGCGAAGTTTAAATTAAAAGTCTTACTATTTTTTGCCCATAGTGGTAAAGCCGCTTATTACGTAACATATATAGAGTACATAACTATGGTAATGATCGTATGTAATGCACACGATATATTCAATGATACTCATATAACTGTCACGCAAATCAGAAATCCGGAATAATAATTAAAATTAGATTATAAAAGCTCTCGCATAAACATATTATACTAATTGTTTGTATGGCAATTAACTAGTTACTTTCGTAATTGCTTTAGTAAGCAATTTTTTTATAAGAAACTGATACTGTACTAATAAATATGATTTATATAACTAGTAATTTTTTCTTATCAAAACCCACAAATAATTTTCCTTACATATATTTTAACTTATTTTTTGTAGGCACTGCATCTGCTCTTTTGAAAACTACTGAGAAAACTGTTGTAGAGAATGTGCGAGGTTTCTATGAAATGGGTATTAATATGACCCGCATAGTCCTAGAAGAGAGCAATGTTAAAACGCTTCTGGCTAGTAATCAAACCTTCGATGCTGTTATTTGTGAAGTTTTTCTCTCTGAAGCGCTCTATGGACTAAGTGAACACTACAATGTGCCACTAATAGGTCTAGGCACCTTCGGCGCACATCCCTGGAATACGGATATGGTAGATATTCCAATCGGATTACCAACTTCTAAATATTGACTTTTCTTTACAATATAATAGGTCGGCTCACCCAGCCCACCTTCGTATGTGCCAAGCGCTTTTCTGCCGTTCAATGAACGCATGACGCTGTGGCAACGTGTGGGTAACTTTGCATTTGGCATATTCGAACGTTTGTTGCTCGATCTGTATTATTTGCCGAAACAAGCAGCTATATATAAGAAGTACTTTCCCAACAACAAACGTGATATGTACGAGGTGCGACGCAACGCTGCCTTAGTGCTGCTTAATCAGCACGTCTCGCTGAGTTTCTCACGTCCTTACGTCCACAATCAGATCGAGGTTGGAGGCATGCACATCAATCGAAAACGCTCACCACTACCCGCCGACTTAGAACGATTCATTAATGAATCGAAACATGGAGTCATCTATTTCTCAATGGGTTCCAATGTGCGTAGCCAATTTTTGCCTGCGGAAAAGCGACAGGCAATACTTGAAACATTCCGTGGATTAAAACAGCGTGTACTTTGGAAATTCGAAGACCCAAAACTCGAAGGTAAACCGGATAATGTTTATATCAGTGAATGGTTCCCACAGGACGACATTTTGGCACATCCGAATGTCAAATTCTTCATTACGCATGGCGGTTTACTTAGTACCACTGAGTCTATTTATCATGGCAAACCTTTTATTGGCATACCGATTTTTGGCGATCAGTTCCTCAATATGAATCGCGCCGAAACTGGCGGCTATGGTATAGGTGTGGATTACAATGGTTTCACGAAAGAGAAATTTAAGTCGGCCATTGAACGTATGTTGAATGATGAGAGCTATACGAAGCGTGTAGCGGATATATCAGCGCGATATCGCGATCAGCCAATGAATCCTTTGGACTTGGCAGTTTACTGGGTGGAATATGTGGTGCGGCATAAGGGTGCAAGGCATTTACATTGCGCCGGACAAGATTTGAGCTTCATACAATATCATAATATTGATAGCATGTTGATCATATTTGGTGGTCTGACTATAGTGCTGTTGCTGGTCTTGCTGCTGATACGTTCTGCATGGGGCTGGTTACAAATTGCGCTTGCGCGTAAGGATATCAAGAAGAAGACGCACTAAAATGTGAGAATTAATTTAAAATGTTTCAAAAATTGTAATAGTGAAAACTTGTATTATTTAAGGCTTATTTTATTGAAATTGTCTGTTCATAATTATTAAGCTAATTTTAATGGTAATAACTTAACGTAATGAATCAAAGCAAAAGAATGATGATTTTTATTTTATTCTAACTTGTTGAAATATTTAAATTTGATTTGTTTTAGTTATTTGCAGTTGTTTGTCAGATAGCTGAAATCAAGCAAAGTGATGATAACGACTCCGCTTGACACTGGCTTTCTATTTACGGATTTAGGTTTAAGTTGAATTAAGACACAGTGCGCTTGTTGTGTCGTTTGTGTAGTTTGTGTAATTCATCGTCATGTCACGCACCTGTCAACTCGGATATATTAATTATCTCAATACTAATTTTTATTTAGCAAAACACAAGTGTTTGTTTACGGGCTTTAATTCATTTTGTAGGCGAATCCGTTATCAAGAAGAGAGTGTGTCTTTTGTCATGCTAATTTGCCTTTAGTGCGCGTTTCAGATGGAGAGGTTGTAAAAGGGCAGAGGAGAGCATAAGTCCGCTTTGAATATCGGTCAATCATCATTTAAATAAATAACGGCACATCTGTATTGTCTTTGTTCAGTCAATTTCTATTCTTACAAAGCACAACATTAAATAAATATTGCAAGAGGTCGTGAGTGAATTGTTGTGTTTATTGCTTAACGATTAAATAGTTTTCATACATTCACTTTGTTAATGGTGTGTGTGGTGTGTGAGAGCAAAATAAATAAATGCATTTCCTAAGTATCATTTTAATCGCCCCAGTTCTGCTGTGTGCCTACAATGTGCAGGCCTACCGCTTCTTGGGAGTTCTTCATAGCCGGGTCAAATCACATAATATCGTCGGCACAGCGCTGCTGAAGGAGTTGGCGCGTAGGGGTCATCATGTCACCGTCATATCGCCATTTCCGCTAAACAAACCAATGGATAATTATGTTGACATAGAAACATATCAACCGACACCAATCGACTGTGAGTTATAAGTAAATATGTACTGTCCTGTGCAATAATTTTACTTATCCACAAAGCTTTTCAATAGTATAGGTTTCACCAAACAATTATACGAATATAGAAAAGGATATTAAGTTGAAAGCACTCAGTGGAGCTGCGTGAATTTTTGAAAGAAAACTTAGATTCAAGATAGTAAACAACATTAGCTCAGAAAATATACAGGGTTTGTCCGGAAAGTAATAGGACTGATTTTTTCCGCCGCGACTGACTTCGGAGACTGTCGGTACGAGCGTTTCTAGCTAACAAACGATGGCACCAAGCCATTTTGGAGAGCCGGGAAGAGGTCGCTGATAAAGACCGTGCTGGGAAACCTGCGACTTCGACAAACACCAACAACGTGACTCGTGTGCGCAAAGTTTTGAACTCAGACCGTCGACTAGGTATTCGTTTAATTGCCCAGATGTTAAATTTATCCAAATCAGTGGTTGATGGCATTGTGACGGAGAACTTGAACATTGGCAAGGTGTGGGCGGTGTGGTCCTAAAAGTGCTCACTAACGACCTATTGCTGCGATAGAACCGCGTGAAGACATTTGAAATGTGGGAAAATTACCACCATTTTTCAATAACGTAATTACAGGTCCCCCCGTACTTTTTTTGCTTCCTTGCCTGAAAAGGCCGATTAAAGGTAACATTTTTAGACGACAGAGGGGATCCAAGCAGTATGCACCTCGGCTCTCAAGGTTATTCCGGAAAATGCCTTCCGTGACACCTTCTCTTCTTCTTCTTTATTGGCGCCAGTGCGCATTGTTTCTTCTTTTCGCTACTAGCGCCAATTGGATATCCAAGCTAAGGCAGGTTCTTCTTCACTTGGTCCTTCTAACGGAAAGATGTCTTCCCCGGCGGGTACTGCGTCGAATACTCCCAGGACTGGAGTGTTTTCGTCCATCAGGACAACATGACCTAGCCAGCGTAGCCGCTGTCTTTTAATTCGCTGAACTATGTCATGCATCATATTTCTCATACAGCTAATCGTTTCATCGAATACGAATTCTCCGTGGCCAACGCGCAAAGGACCATAAATCTTTCGCAAAACTTTTCTCTCGAAAACTCGCAACGTTGACTCATCAGTTGTTATCTTCCAAGCCTCTGCACCATATAGCAGGCCGGGAATTATAAGTGACTTACTGAGTTTGGGTTTTGTTCGTCGAGAAAGGACTAATTCTCAATTGCCTACTCAGTCCGAAGTAGCACCTGTTGGCAAGAGTTATTCCGTGACGTCTTCAATGCTTGGAAATCGTTTGACAGTTTTCAAAGATTGGTTCGATAAATTTTGTTAAAACGACTCAGTCCTAATACTTTCTGGACAAACCCTGTATATGCACTAT
This sequence comes from Bactrocera correcta, assembly GCA_027475135.1. Lineage (NCBI taxonomy): Eukaryota > Metazoa > Arthropoda > Insecta > Diptera > Tephritidae > Bactrocera > Bactrocera correcta. Next base: position 49,720,834 of record CM050323.1, read on the forward strand.
TTACAACTAACGTTCTGCTAAACTTCTGTCTAACCAAGAAACTTTACTGCTGTTAGACTAAGGAGAGTATATGAGGCGCAGCGGGTAAAGGCACACTCGAACTTCTCAATCAGATCATTGTATTGCGGAAATTTTTGTCGGCGATTTTACCTGCGAGAAGTTTGTGGGCGGTGCGAAGTGTTTAAGAAAGGGACAATGAAGTTTTTTACGGATGGGTCGCAGTTAAGTGGAAAAGTAGTGGGTGAAGTCTTCTATTGAGAGCTCTCAATCAATTATAATTGCAAGAAATCAGTGACTATCGTTAGGGTAGCAGTAGGTGTACCTAAAGCAGCAGCAGCAGAATCGCCGGAAACCGCATAGCAGATGAGCTTTTTTAATTTAAGCCGATCGGAAGCTAGTCGGTTTCCGATGACGTCTTGTGCTCTGGTATAGAATCCATCGTTTTAAATCAACCCAGCGACTTAACCGAACCTAGATAATAACAGCGATGCTGTTATTTGTGAAGTTTTTCTCGTGAGACCGCGAATAATCCCACTGGGACTGATATACACGCTTGTTTATGCTGATGAAAACGTAGTATAACGTAACCTAACATGTAATTGACTAGTAATTGCACAGTTACTTTTCAAATGTTGTATCATGCAATATGTCGATTATCAAAGCAGCAGATTATGATTAACATGTCATGTCAGGAATATTCCAACAAGTAAAATGATGCCGCACTATAAGTATCCGAGGATATTGGGGTTACCTTCGTTTGTTAAAAATCCGAGAGTGTATATTTTTAATTGTTCCCAATTATCAGGCACTTGAGTAGTTATATATAGATGCATGATGTATGATTTAGCAAAAAATATTGGTAGTCAAAGAAAATAGATCTAATTCACTTTTCAAGCACTCTTAATCAAATATTTCTACGTACATTTATTAATTTTATTAATGTAACAGCGGCGGGAGGGAATATTTTACAATCTCCTGCGACCAGTATTGTAGAAAGTACATTGATTTTCCATGCCATGGGGCTTAATATGACGCGCACATTCCTCGAAGAAAGCAATCTTAAAGCATTACTTGCTAGTAATCAGACCTTCGATGCTGTCATTTGTGAAGTTTTTCTCGCTGAAGCGCTCTATGGACTAAGTGAACATTACAATGTGCCACTAATAGGTCTAGGCACCTTCGGCGCACATCCCTGGAATACGGATATGGTAGATATTCCAATCGGATTACCAACTTCTAAATATTGACTTTTCTTTACAATATAATAGGTCGGCTCACCCAGCCCACCTTCGTATGTGGCAAGCGCTTTTCTGCCGCTCAATAAACGCATGACGCTGTGGCAACGTGTGGGTAACTTTGCATTTGGCATATTCGAACGTTTGTTGCTCGATCTATATTATTTGCCGAAACAAGCAGCTATATATAAGGAATACTTTCCCAACAACAAACGTGATATGTACGAGGTACGACGCAACGCTGCCCTAGTGCTGCTCAATCAGCACGTCTCGCTGAGTTTCTCACGTCCTTACGTCCACAATCAGATCGAGGTTGGAGGCATGCACATCAATCGAAAACGCTCACCACTACCCGCCGATTTAGAACGATTTATCAACGAAGCCAAACATGGAGTAATCTACTTCTCAATGGGTTCCTATTTGCGTAGTGAGTTTATGTCTTTGGATAAACGTCGGGCAATACTTGAAACATTCCGTGGCTTGAAACAGCGTGTACTTTGGAAATTCGAAAATTCAAAACTCGAAGGTAAACCGGATAATGTTTATATCAGTGAATGGTTCCCACAGGACGACATTTTGGCACATCCGAATGTGAAATTCTTCATTACGCATGGCGGTTTACTTAGTACCACTGAGTCTATTTATCATGGCAAACCTTTTATTGGCATACCGATTTTCGCCGATCAATTTCTTAATATGAATCGCGCCGAAACTGGGGGCTATGGTATTGGTGTGGATTACAATGGTTTCACGAAAGAAAAATTTAAGTCGGCCATTGAACGTATGTTGAATGATGAGAGCTATACGAAGCGTGTAGCGGATATATCAGCGCAATATCGCGATCAACCGATGAATCCATTGGACTTGGCAGTTTACTGGGTAGAATATGTGGCGCGGCATAAGGGTGCAAGGCATTTACATTGCGCCGGACAAGATTTGAGCTTCGTACAATATCATAGTATTGATAGCATGTTGATCATATTTGGTGGTCTGACTTTAGTGTTGCTGATGATCTTGCTGCTGATACGTTCTGCATGGGGTAGGCTACAATTTGCGCTTGCACGAAAGGATATCAAGATGAAGATGCACTGAATTGTGAGAATTAGTTCAAGGTGTTTGTTGTTAATTAACTTTTTTTTCTTTATGCTTTTGATAATAAAAGATTTTTTAATAAAAAATTAGTAGAAATATTTATTTAAGTAGTATGAAAGTTCAAAGCATATTGATGGATAAGTATACTGGCTGAAAAATCTTGATATTCTTGTACTGTATCAGCTTACATAGTCACCCTTCAGTGTTGAAGGAGCGGCTTATTGATATATAGTACTACAAAAAATTCTGAAAGTATCATAAATCGACTTGCTGAATGGAATGCAAAAAAAAGGTTTGTTTTATCCTATATTATTTTAATTTTTATAAGAATTTATATATTTTTGGGCATACATCTTTATACCTGCGAGTAATAATAACGAACACTCGAGAGCACACCTGACTGCCATAATAATAACTTTGTGTTAAAACATATATTTTTGTTGCAAATTTCAAATTGCATAATCCCATTTATTTAGTGCGCAAAGTTTTCCGACCAACTGACAACCAAAGCCATGCTGCATAATCGTCAATCAGGCCAACCTGTGTGCCTGGCGTTCGCGTCATATTTCATTCAAATTCAGAGTGCAATAATTTAACGAACGCAAACTCCAGCACGGCTACTGGCAGAGAAATTTGCCTTCATGCATTACCAAATATCAAAAGTCTGGCCACCGTTGATGCTGAATGACCACAGAAAGAGTCAGTGAAGCGTTTGATTCGTGTTGACAGCATATTATTTCGAGCGGCGATTGTGCGGCGCTTTCGCTCTAATAAAAATGTATTAAAGCATTGATTTTTATTATACCCACAGGCATTTCCTATTTGCATTCACCTTAGTTGCTATTGTTGTTCCAGCAATTGTTCATCTCATTCGCTTCAAGGCCAGAGAACTTTTCCAAATAATATTTGCATATAAATTCATGCTTGGGTCTTCGCAGTGCTTTATAGTGGAATCGATCGTGTGTCCGTGTGTCGTTTGTTTGTTTTTGATTTTATAATCTGAAAATCAATACTAAAAGTGTGGTTTCCTTTAAATTATTGCACGCGCAAGTGAATTGAAATTATTAGAAGCCACGGATGTGTTAAAAATTCTGTTTTTAATTTTAAATAAATAATGTGTATTATAAAATTGCTTAACGTTTCTGTGGGGACTCTATTTATGAAGCTGCTTTAGTTCGGCAAAAGTATGAATTAAGACAATTTTGAGACACATGTTCGGAAAAAATTTTAATGTTTAAAAATTAAAGTGAAAGAAAAACCCCTATTTATCTCCCTCCCCTCTCTCTTTCTGGTGAAAAATAATGAAATTGTAACAATTGCTTGTTATTCTCTATTACATAAAATTTGACTTAGAATGTAATAAGCAAAGTTCTTTTAATAATAAAAATTGAATACCAATAAAAGCCTGACAACGATTGTTATTAGAGCATTTTTGATTAGCCTGCATCTAGCATATCATTAATATGCTCAGCTTAGTAATCTGTATGACCTCATTCGAATAAAAGTTCGCATTACGTCAGCATGAAAAAATTTAATCTTCCCTAAGTTCTATACAAAAGTAACCGAGATATAATTTGAAGAACTAAGATCATTTAATATAAACAGATGGCTACAATATTAGGATCCCCAATAAGTGTAGTCGAACCGTGAGGCATGTTTCGACCAATTGCTTTTTTATCAACGTTAATCAAATGGTTTTTTGGGCACTGCTTGGCTTGGAAACAGCATTGCTAATTAGCGGAGATATATATAAACACAAATTGTCATTAAATCATTATTATATATCGCCGAAGAAAGAAAGACTTAAAGTTCGACCTTAAATCAAAATATTAGTTTGTCAAAAAAGTCTTGAGGTATTTTTATTGAAATTTCAGTTGTTCATAAAATTGGTTACAATAATGCGATTCAAGTCAAATATGCACCGTTTTGTTCGATGACGCGTTCCCAACGAGATGCCAACTTCATAATGCCCCTCTCATAGAAGCTCGCTTCCCTATTGGCAAAAAACTCGGAGAGCCAATTTTCACAGGACTCTCTTGTGGCCAACTTCAGACTACCAAGCGCGTTCGCCATGGTCATAAACAGGTGGTAATCACTTGGTGCGAGATCCGGACTATACGGTGGATGCAAAAGAACTTTCCATCCGAGCTCCCGGAGCTATTGGCGCGTCACTAAAGATGTGTGTGGCCTGGCGTTGCGCCTTACGTTATCGTAAGGCACCTACTTTTCATCGCCAGTCACTATACGCTTCAAAAACGGGTCGATTTTGTGCGATTCAGAAGCGATTCGCATGCGTCGATACGGTCAAAGATGTTTTTTTGCGTCAATTCGTGTGGCACCCATACATCGAGCTTTTTAGTGACTCCAAGCTTCTTCAAATGGTTTATAACGGTTTGACGACTCATGCCCAGCTCTTGACCGATGCTACGGCTGCTACTATGCCGGTCTCTTTTGACCAATTCAGCGATTTTATCGCAATTTTCGACGACAGGCCTTCCGGAGCGTGGCGCATCTTCGACCACCTCTACAACAGAACGAAAACATCGAAACCATCGTTGTGGGGTTAAAATGGAAACTGCATCGGGTCCATAAACTGCAAAATTTTATTGCGGCTTGAGATGCATTTTTGCTTTTATCGTGGTAGTACTGTAAAATATGCAGTATTTTCTCTTTATTTTGCTCCATGTTTACGACGATATAACTCACGAACGACTTATAAGAATCGACAATCAATAAACACGTTTACACGTGAAATGGCTTTCCAAAAAGGTATAGCATGACCCGATGCGACGAATAAAACTAGAGCTACGCGCTTTCAGCGCCAACTAGCGAAAATACCGCAAGACTTTTTTGACAACCTATTACATCGCTTCAATCAAAGGCAATGCAAATCACTTACAATACATTGTATGTGAGTACATATTAGACATTATAATTGTACATATGCATTGCTAGTGCCCGCATATCGTGCTTTTGACTAAGGTTTTATTGCATTTGTAAACAATATGAGCAAATAAATGACTGAATGCATGAGTAAAATGTCTGGCATATACATACATGTGTACAGCTGTAATATCTGCATACACATATGAGTGCAATTGAGGCTATAAATAGCGGCTCAGAAAAAGCGAAAAGTCAAACATAATACTTACAGTCAAGCCTGGGTAAGTGAGAACTGGATAAGTGCGTAAACTCTATAAGTGAGAGTAAAAGCCAGGACCCGACATTTTTCTCAAAATTTCTATTAGTGAGAAACAGAAACCTCTGTAAAAGAGAGTAGTTTTTCCCTCCTAAACTTCCGTGAGTGAGACTGCTACTTATCTGAACCTCTATAAACGACAGTCGAGCTTTATTTAAATATTTACATAAATTTAGAAAGAACCATAGCTACAATCAAAATACATACACACATAAAAGATACACACATACACTAACAAATGACAAAACATGTGTCAAATTTAACATCTGCTATTTTATGACCCATTCTTAACTTTCGCGGAATTTCCTACCATTGTTTTCGAATTGTTTTCTTGTCAATACTGTGCCTATTTTATTGTGTGGAACTAAATAAAGTTGTTATTTTGGCGCACTCGGGTTAGTCAGAAACCACTATAAGTGAAAATGAAATTGTACTCCCTTGAACTCTCGCTTATCCAGGTTTGACTGTATATGCACATTTGTATATATTTGTATACATATGCATATCTAGCAACTGCAAGTTGTTCACTTGAAATTACCCAGAGATTTCACTTTGAAAGTGACGTAAGCATATGCAACAATTTATAACATTTTCTCGATAGGGCAAAACTTAGTAAAACTTTTTAATTTAAATTTCAATTCATCGAATTTTTTACGGTGAGTAAGATCAGTGAAGAAAAAAATTACAATAAATTTGATGTGCCGAATCGAATTTTGGTGCCGAAACATTCGGAATGTTCCAAAAGGCCTTCGGTGACAATTTTTTGTCTTGAACAAGTGTTTTTATTGGTATATATATATTATTCAAAGAAGATCGAGAACGCGTTGACGACGAACCACGTCCAGGCCGTCAACATCAACTGATGATCGACACGCCAATAAATTAAGGAACTGGTGCATGAGAAGCGACGATTAATAGTTAGAGATCTTACTGACATCGTTGGAATATCGGAAGGATCAATGAAAACCAATTAAAATTGGAACGATCCTTTAGGTCTAAGAAGAGTGAAAGCACAATTTGGTTCCAAAATCAAACACTTTTTTCACAAAACAGCGTCGCGTTAACGTCTTGGAAATAATATTTTCCGTCTACTAGGATCTCATGAAATGTATTATTACTGGCAATGAGTCTTGGATCACGATTCGGAAACAGACGATCAAAACGGCGGTAAAACGAAGCAAAGGTGAGCCGAAGCCGAAAAAAAGCATGTCAAAAATCAAAGTTATGTTGACAGTTTTCAGAATTTTAAAATTATAAAACAAATCCTTACTATTTTAAGCTCATTGAATAATTTTTTAAATTGAACCACTTTAATGCTTTGATAAATTACTAACAGAACTTTTGATTTTATGTTCAACTTACTTCGGTAAAAAAATATATAAATTTTGCCGAAAACACTTTGGAAAAGTGGATATTATTTAGAAAAATATTTTACAAACAGTGATTACTAATTTTTAATAAAATTTTGCACATTTTCCGATGCGGTTTACCGATTACAGCGAAACGATTACAATGATAATTGTGTGCAACATTTTAATTATTTGCTTAGCACTTTTGTCGATTTCCAATGTCAAGTATGTACACAAAAATAAACAAATCGCAAGCGATTGTTTCATTTAATAGTCCATTCGACTGATTTACCTACATTCTATATAAATACACGGGCAAATTCTTTTGACATCTGATACGAAAAGTAAATAACTACAAGTATTTAATCAAATAACTTAAAAGTATTTGCCGCAGCTGCCTTTTAGTTATAACTTATCGATATATTAAGTGATTAATTATTTATTTAGTAACTGTACAGAAACTTCAAAGAGACAGGCAGAGGCAGAGAGGCCCATCATATAGCAAAGTAGGTTGGGAAAAGCTGAGTTCTTTAGTTATAGTATTTAGTTGTAGTATTTAAGGATACTGAATAAAATATTGACACTGAAGTCAACTGACAGAGATTCTGAATGGACTGCGCCCATACCGGAGAACTACGGCTGACAACACACGATTTTGAAACCGCTTCCAGACTAATTTCAAAGATATTTGCAACAACACGATTTCCGTCTAAGACGCTCAAGAAATACCTGAAGTATGTGAAATAATGAATTTTTTATGAATGAAGTGATAGCTTCCACTCAGTGTAATTTCATCGAAATGCTGACTAATGTGGCAAAACAACGCTAACAACCATATTACTTCATATGAACTATTGCGAAATAAGCGCCAAACACCGATTCGGTACGTGCCAATAAGCACTCTTTGGTGATTGCCATTGAAATTTATTGTTTGAAAACAGTGTGAGTAAAATTGATCACGAAACACACAAGAATTTAATCTAAAAAGGTGGAAGAAATAGCAAAGTGGGGAAAACAAATCAACGAATAGTGTTGGTAAGTGACGCAAAATCGGTAATAAAGCATTGCATACAGCAAATTGGCAAGTGGCAAAGAGGAAAGTTGTCAAAATAAATAAAAAATTGTTGAAACACACACACACAGTTACAAATTCGTGTACCGGTGCATGGAAGCGCAGCTAGAGCTTGCGAATATTTATAGAAACGGCGAACACGGTGATAATTCATTTTTATTAGAGTCAACATGGCAGAAACAACGACAGCAAACAGCAAACAACACGAACAACAATGCAACGTGTCGCGAAATAAGGAAGGTAAAACCGCAAAAGTGTTGTCGCCGCGCTGACAACAACAGCGCGCCAGTGACGTTGCATACTACGCCATAAAGCAGCAACGATAAATGATGACACAAGGAAAGTTGTAGTGCAAGAGGAAGCCAACAATGTCAATGTTGTCAGCGGTGACTACCTGCTAGTGTTGTTGGCATTGTTGTCGGCGTGCAAATAGCACTGACATGACCTCCAGGCGATTGCAAGTGTTAGGAAAGTGTCGCAGGAAGTTGAGCAACTCATCATGCATGTATTGTTGCCTTGCACTTGAAGATTTGATGCACCCTTTGCGCATGTCGAAATCGCAAATATCGACAGGCGAAGCGACGCGATGTGAATAATGACATTTATGTTATTGGGCATTGAACAAGCGGCGGTCACAGTGGAAATGTTTCAAGGGGGTGGGTTGGTTGGTAAGTATGAAAAATGCCACTGAAATGCTGTGTTTAAGTTATGCTTCACGAAATCTCACAATTTCTGGTCTGTTGATATGAGATCTGACTATATATATTTTTATTGGTATTTGTGATTTCGTAAAGAATTACGTAGGTTGCCTTCTATATATTGGGACTTGAAACACCAAGTTCGCGATCTAATTTCATTTTTTGGCCGAGATGAATATTTTAAGTTACTATAATACATTCAATATTGTTTAAACATTTCATTTAGTATCAATTTGTTTTCTCGTATGATCCCACACAATTTGTCAATCCAAAAACGACTCGTGTCGATTGGTCTAGAGACATATAGCACCATAACGGTGCTTCGAGACCCGTTTATGATAATTTGACAGGCGATAACTCTTGAATTTATACGTACATATGAGCCCGAATGCAAACAGCAGTCGATTGTATGGGTGTTCAAAATAAGCCTAGTCCAAAAAACTGTCCGTGCACAAAGTATTTCCTAGCAAATGGTTGCCTATTTTTTATAAAAACTGAACATGCCGTAACCTCTCCACCAGGACAATACATAGAGAGCAGTAGATTCTGAATGATACACAACCGTTTGCTTTTCAGTTGCCTTTCAAGAAATCCTAAAACCACCGACGACAGATCACACTTCACCGCGATTGTGCGAGTTCTCATGCATTGCCTGGATCAACTCTGTTTTGGGCACTTGGCTTTGAAGGGTAAAGCACGGCAAAGTCCTAACTTGGCATCGAACGTCTACTTTTCATTCGCATACGAAACGGATAAACTGTCCCAAAAAACTGTCTTATTGGTAGGTGAATTTGAGCAAACTTCAGTCTATTAAGGGAATTTACTTACTTTTTTAACTCCAAATGAAATAGTTTATGCAAATTCAACATTTTTATGCATGAAAAAAAGCTGACGTTCACATTTTAATGCAACGGTACCTAGCTGCAAACATCAACTACTTTAGTGGATTTATACATACTCTGTGCCCAAGGTGACATTGTATTTATTTTGAAAATTCTTCATTTATTCTTCCAAATCAATTTCATCCCCTTCAATGTAATACCCTCCCGATGCAATGCACTTATGCCAACGGATTTTCCAATCTTCGAAACACTGGTTGTAGTCACTTTCCAGCTTGGCCTTCAGTTCCGTCTCCACTGCGGCTTGAATCTCCTCTATCGTATAAAAACGGTGTCCCCGGAGCGGTCTTTTGAGCCTGGTGAACAGCCAGAAGTCGCACGGTGCCAGATCAGGTGAATACGGTGGTTGCGGAACGATATGGGTTGAGTTTTTGGCGAAATGATCACGAATTACGAGGGCAGTATGGGATGGTGCATTATCGTGGTGTAAAAACCAAGAATTGTCTTTCCACAATTCCGGCCTTTTTAGGCGGATAGCGTTACGCAAACGACGCTTAACGTTCCAATAATATTCCTTGTTGACTGCTTGACTGGTTGGAAGGAATTCATAATGCACAACACCACGATAATCGAAGAAAACAGTCAACATGACCTTGATTTTTGAGCGACTTTGGCGCGATTTTTTTGGTCTCGGCTCTCTTTTGGCATGATATTCGCTCGATTGATCGGCTGTTTCGGGGTCGTGAGCATAGATCCAAGTCTCATTGCCAGTTATAATGCGTTTCATGACACCCTTGTAGTCGGAAAGCACCGTTTCACATACTTCAACGCGTCGCCTTTTTTCTAAGAAATTCAATGTTTTCGGTACCAGTCGAGATTTGATGCGGTTGAGGTCCAAAACATCCTTCAAAATGGTATTGGCTGAGCCTTTCGATACGCCAACTTCATCAGAAAGGTCTCTAATTGTTAATCGACGGTTTTTCAACACCAAATCTTTGATTTGTTGAACATGAGCTTCGTCGGTTGAGATTGATGGTCGCCCTGGACGCCCTTCGTCTTCGACACGTTCACGGCCGGCTTCGAACTCACTATACCACTTGTAAAAATTTGTTTTAGTCATAGCCTCATCACCAAAGGCTTTCTGCACCATCCTCAATGTATCTGCAGCAGAAAATTGATTCCGTAAACAAAATTTAATGCAAATTCATTGCTCAACAAATTTCGACATCGCAAAAAACGAAAAACTCATTTTTAGCAGCTCACAAAACGACACATATCTCAAACACTAATGAATATTTTGACATGAAATTTGACAAAAATGTGACTGACAGTACTACCAACCTAAACACAAATAATTCTTTAAATCCTTCGAAGCGCGCAGTTTAAATTCACATGTCACCTTATTTTTTTAGCACAGTAGTATGTATTTTAAGTATGAACGTTTATTAGCTTGATTTTAGAAATATTTTTTGGATTGAATTCAATAAAATGCCTATAATCTTACTAATACTAATCATATGAAACAAATTAAGTAATGGAGTTATATATATATACGATTGGTATATGATGATGGAGGATGGGGTCATGTGTAGAAGTTCACGCAAGTGAGGAAAGTTCTCTGATCGCCATTCACTTGGGAGTGGCCAGAAACGATTCTTTTACATATGACTCAAGCAGCTCACGACTTCCGGTCTTTGACCAAGTATCCTCTGGGTAGCCTAAGAACATCCGTTTGAAGGCGAGCTAAAGTGAGAAGGCGAAACACCCCTGCATAGGGTTGTGCGCTGGGTTTGGGACCCGCCACGTAAAAAAACACCCCCAATGAAAAAGCATAAACAGCCTCGGATGAGAGCCCCCCCTTTTGATGACGACCATGGCAAACGAAATAAGGACTATGATTTGAGGGCATGCACCTGGAATGTCCGGTCCCTTAATTGGGAAGGTGCCGCTGCCCAGCTGGTAGATGTCCTCGTAAAGATAAAGGCTGACATCACCGCCGTCCAAGAAATGCGATGGACGGGACAAGGACAGAGACGAGTAGGTCCTTGTGACATTTACTACAGTGGCCATATAAAGGAGCGCAAGTTTGGTGTTGGATTCGTGGTGGGAGAGAGACTCCGTCGCCGAGTACTATCATTCACTCCTATGAATGAACGTCTAGCCACAATCCGCATCAAAGCGAGGTTCTTCAACATATCGCTGATTTGCGCCCACGCCCCGACGGAAGAGAAGGACGATGTGACCAAAGATGCCTTTTATGAGTGCTTGGAGCGCACTTATGAGAGATGCCCCGCCACGATGTCAAAATCGTGCTTGGCGACTTCAATGCCAGGGTGGGCAAAGAAGGTATCTTTGGCACTACGGTCGGTAAATTCAGCCTCCACGCGGAAACATCCCCAAATGGGCTGAGGCTGATCGACTTCGCCGGGGCCCGAAATATGGTTATCTGTAGCACTAGATTCCAGCATAAGAAGATACATCAAGCTACCTGGCTGTCTCCAGATCGAAGAACCACCAACCAGATCGATCATGTTGTGATAGACGGAAGACACGTCTCCAGTGTTTTAGATGTGCGTGCGCTCCGAGGTCCTAACATCGACTCGGACCACTATATTGTTGCAGCCAAAATACGCACCCGCCTCTGTGCAGCAAAAAACGCACGCCAACAAACACAAGGATGGTTCGACGTCGAGAAGCTGCAATCACAACAGACAGCCGAACGTTTTTCTACTCGGCTTGCACTCCTGCTCTCTGAGAGCACTCGTCAACAACTCGGTATAAGGGAACTGTGGGACGGCATTTCAAACTCCTTACGTACAGCTGCAACCGAAACCATTGGTTTTCGGAAAGTGCAGAAGAACAGCTGGTACGACGAGGAGTGCCGTGTCGCAGCGGAGAGAAAACAGGCTGCCTACCTCGCAACGTTACGATCGACCACAACACGTGCGGGATGGGATAGATACGTAGAGTTGAAGAGGGAAGCGAGACGCATTTGTAGACAGAAAAAGAAAGAGGCTGAAATGCGTGAGTACGAAGAGCTTGATAAGCTGGCCGACAGGGGTAATGCTCGAAAATTCTACGAAAAGATGCGGCGGCTTACAGAAGGTTTCAAGACCGGAGCATACTCTTGTAGAACCCCCAAAGGTGATCTAGTTACCGATGCCCAGAGCATACTTAAATTATGGAGGGAACACTTCTCCAGCCTGCTGAATGGCAGTGAACGCACAACACCAGGAGAAAGCGAACCCGATACCCCAATCGATGACGATGGAGCAGACGTTCCATTGCCCGACCATGAAGAAGTTCGAATAGCAATTGCCCGCCTGAAAAACAACAAAGCGGCAGGGGCCGATGGATTGCCGGCCGAGCTATTCAAACACGGCGGCGAAGAGCTGATAAGGTGCATGCATCAGCTTCTTTGCAAAATATGGTCGGACGAAAGTATGCCCAACGATTGGAATTTAAGTGTGCTATGCCCAATCCACAAAAAAGGAGACCCCACAATCTGCGCCAACTACCGTGGGATTAGCCTCCTCAATATCGCATATAAGGTTCTGTCGAGCGTATTGTGTGAAAGATTAAAGCCCACCGTCAACAAACTGATTGGACCTTATCAGTGTGGCTTTAGACCTGGTAAATCAACAACCGACCAGATATTCACGATGCGCCAAATCTTGGAAAAGACCCGTGAAAGGAGAATCGACACACACCACCTCTTCGTCGATTTCAAAGCTGCTTTCGACAGCACGAAAAGGAGCTGCCTTTATGCCGCGATGTCTGAATTTGGTATCCCCGCAAAACTAATACGGCTTACACTGACGTTGAGCAACACAAAAAGCTCCGTCAGAATCGGGAAGGACCTCTCCGAGCCGTTCGATACCAAACGAGGTTTCAGACAAGGCGATTCCCTATCGTGCGACTTTTTCAACCTGCTTCTGGAGAAAATAGTTCGAGCTGCAGAACTTAACAGAGAAGGTACCATCTTTTATAAGAGTGTACAACTGCTGGCGTATGCCGATGATATTGATATTATCGGCCTCAACACCCGCGCCGTTAGTTCTGCTTTCTCCAGACTGGACAAGGAAGCAAAAGAAATGGTTCTGGCAGTGAACGAGGGCAAGACGAAATATCTCCTGTCATCAAACAAACAGTCGTCGCACTCGCGACTTGGCACTCACGTCACTGTTGACAGTCATAACTTTGAAGTTGTAGATAATTTCGTCTATCTTGGAACCAGCGTAAACACCACCAACAATGTCAGCCTAGAAATCCAACGCAGGATAACTCTTGCCAACAGGTGCTACTTCGGACTAAGTAGGCAATTGAGAAGCAAAGTCCTCTCTCGACAAACAAAAACCAAACTCTATAAGTCTCTCATAATTCCCGTCCTCCTATATGGTGCAGAGGCTTGGACGATGACAACAACCGATGAGTTGACGTTGCGAGTTTTCGAGAGAAAGGTTCTGCGAAAGATTTATGGTCCTTTGCGCGTTGGCCACGGCGAATATCGCATTCGATGGAACGATGAGCTGTACGAGATATACGACGACATTGACATAGTTCAGCGCATTAAAAGACAGCGGCTACGCTGGCTAGGTCATGTTGTCCGGATGGATGAAAACACTCCAGCTCTGAAAGTATTCGACGCAGTACCCGCCGCGGGAAGCAGAGGAAGACCTCCACTCCGTTGGAAGGACCAAGTAGAGAAGGACCTGGCCTCGCTTGGAATATCCAATTGGCGCCACGTAGCGAAGAGAAGAAACGACTGGCGCGCTGTTGTTGACTCGGCTATAATCGCGTAAGCGGTGTCTACGCCAGTAAAGAAGAAGAAGATATGATGATACGTGAATCTTTAAATCACACTTATGACCATTTCTTTTAAGCTCTGAGGCAACCTTTTATTTCAACAATAATGACGTGAAACCCTTTCGGCTAAAACAATCAACATGAACATCAATATACCGCCTACCTTCATACATCTACTGCCCGAAATAACTTTTTCATATTCGCATCAGTGAAGAGCGTGGGATGTGTTATGTGGGCAGTGATTAACTCATGGAAATTTCTGGTCGAATTTGCAGTAAAAGAGAAATTACCTCGCTCTGCCTTTATTCATAAAATCACTCCACAATGCTAGCTATCAGTTACCATTAAAAAAACACAAATAATACTTCAAAAATCATATTCAAGGTAAAAATATCAAAAACTGGCGGTAAGATGTCAATTAACTTAATACCGACGTCAATATAATTAATATAATTTAGCAAATTTGTACTTTGGTTCTTTGTTTCTCTATACCAGAGCTCCAGCTAAGAATGTGTTTAAAGCGGTAAATCGTAAGGTTGTATAAAGTGGAGTAGACCTTCTGTACATTAAAAGAAAGTCAAATACTTTGAAATACCATAATTACAACAAATTTATGTTAAAGACTCACACACTTTCTTAAAAAGCTTAAGAGAAAAAATTTACATTTTAAAATTTTTGGTTGAACAATTTTCTTCTATCCATCAACTTGGCGAAGAATGCCACAACAAATCTCATCAAAGCACTTCACACATTGGTCATCTACTAATCTGCTTTAAAATAAATTTTTCATTCAGGGGATATAGTCATGGCGACGCTCATGCTATTGTTCAGTTGACTTGTGCTGGTGTTTGCAGTTGTTGTTCACGCCGCTTTACACAAAATATCTGCAATAATTTTAGGTCGCAAATATGGGCTAGATGAAGCGTAAAACAATTTGCCCATAGATATGTTGGTTTTAAGAATTTGAATGGTCCATTTCACTTTCATGGAACTCTAGGTGAACGTAAGAGCTACCGTCGAAATGGCTAGTGTAAATGAGGATTCAGTTTGGTGTCCTTTAGAGGCTGATTTGTTGAAGTGCAGGTATTAATGTATTAATGTCGTAGTGGGTGAGGAAAGAATTATGCTTAAATTAGAAAAAGCTTAAAGGAACTTGCGGTTTAAAGAGAATGCCCGAGTTTTTATGTGCTTTTGCACTTATAATACTTTAAATATTGGAAATATGGCCGCTTATTTAGCCGAATTTTGATGTAGTATCTGAATATAGGTTTAATGGATTATAACAGTCATAAGCTACCTGGAAGCGAAAAATCGTTTTTTAATATTCTAATAATATACATAAGGAAGGCTCATTGAGGACGAATTTAGAAAAAACAGAAGAATTCTACATAGCTCAGAAGCGCTACTTGTTTTTGTCTCCCTTTTTTGGGGAACAGAGCATCGAAAATGTTAATCCCGAAAGTTCGTCTTTAGTTCCTTCGGATAATTGATATTTCCAACGAACAGCATTGCTGGTTGAACCTTGTCCTCAGTTTCTGGAGGTCCTGTTTTACTAATCAAACAAACACTGTTAAGTGTAAGTTAGCCTTCACATAGATGTCAATACTTTGCAGACAACTTTAATATATCTTATTTTAGTCCAAACCAGGAAGGAGGTATAGAGTACGAAACAGTTTTTCAAACTTACGTAAAAGCAATGATGAGAATAATCATCAAGGGTGCAAAAAAAAATTGAGTACATTACGCAGATAAATTAAAAACCGCTAAGAATTAAAAAAAAAATCGAAAATAAAGTTCAAAGCAAGTGGTAAAACTAAAAGAAACCTTGGGAACGAGCGAATTCACGGACGGTGGAGACAAACAAAATCGATGATTGTGTCAACGCGAGCTGGTGCACAGCAGGTGCACGTGCATGAACAGCAATGAACGCGACTGGCTGACCGCCACTAGAGCGTGCTTTGTGGCATCAGGAAATGGCAACAGCTGTTGGATATCCTTGCAGTCAAAGGAGAAGCACTCACAAGCAAAAGGTAAAGAAAAAATGAAAATTCTTTTATTTCGGTTTTAATTTTTGTTTCGACACTTTGCACCAACTTAAGAAAGTACAGCAGGTTGTTAAGCGATGCTTATTGCTTTTTTTCTGCTTTGTACGCATAAGTTCTTCTACGTTCTTCACAAACTATTTCGGCTTAACTTTTTCTTATTTTCTTTTACGAAAGCGGTCACGTTCTACCACAAAAATGAGTGTTGGAAATACCAAGGTTCTATGCTTGCAACAAAATAAAGTAATACCGAACTACGCGAAGTAAAATAAGTAATTCCGGAATAACGGTAAGATTGTGGGAGAATCGGTGATAATGCGCGGGTGTAGGAATGCTCTTAAAGACACCAGTTATATCATGCTACGGTATGTGTGCTTAATTTCCTCATCTCATTGGCTAAGTCGGCTGTGTTATCTCCCACAGTAAGAGAATAGAGAAATAGGTACGTTTTAACGCGGTTGAGTTTGAAGATCGTCGCAGCACATCTCTGTGAATTTTTTTAATATAAGTGGATGGAAAAATTTTCAAACACCAATCTTTTTTCTTGAAAGAAGATAAGGAGGAGAAATATAAATATTTGCCAACAGGCAGGCAGTTCGGCTTTTACGTTATTAACGGCTGCTGCTTCGTAAAAATCGAAAACTGCTCACTTTGGAACAACAAAGTAATGAATGTATGAAAGGCTTCATTCTACCTGCAAGTATATTTACCTTAATATATAGTTCATAACATATTTTAGAGCTGAAGACGCCGCTTTTTCGTCGCTCTACTATGCTTGAGTACATAATAGATTTAATTCAGTTCATCCAGCTAAGTAAGTTTTGGTGTTTTAGTACTTTTTAAAAATATTTTAGGCAGAAACCAAACATTTTAAATTGTGCTGTTTAAGGCAGTACTAATGTCTTTTCACTGTTGGAAATATTTGAAGCACAGAACCTTATTGAATGCCATCGGATTGCTCTTCTCTAATATCTCGTTAGGTCAGACCATCTTGTTTTGATCTCGATATGTTTTACACAACCTTGAAAGCAGCTGTTAGGTTGTTTTTACCAAGAAAGTTACACACCAAATTTAAGACCCGCGTATTAATCTACTATGTATTATTTTGCTTCACTTAAATTTTTACCGACCAACAAAAAGTTGTTTTTTTGGGCATGCATGTGCGAGCAACTAGCTCAAGGCTGATTTAAATTTTTCAAGTGCCCAAGCACAAGAAAAGATGAATAAAAACCCATTTAAATAATGAAAGAAATAAGTGCTTTACTTGCAGCACCAAAAACGGAGCAGTCATAACGCCGACACGCACTGGCTCGAGGGCAAATCGTCAGCCGCGGCGCCTAAAAGCTGTGCTACCAAACGCTAGAATCTGCAATGTGCCCACCTTGGCTTATCAAAAGCCGCTGGTAAACATTTTTATTTGCCTGCCTGCGGCCTGATCGCCGTGCACTGGGTAGGCAGTTAGCAGATCTCTTAGAAAAAATAAAAAATAAATTAAACAAATAAGCAGCCGCAACTTCATGACAGCATAATGAATTAAATAGCATGCAGAATACGAAGCGTGTGCACATCTGTGTATGTATTGGTGAGCTAATAAAATATGCAAATGCTTAGCTTGTAAAAGAAGCAAACAGCATTCTTGCCGCCGCGTTGCATGAACTTGCTCTTCCGAAAACTAAGAAAACTCAACATTTCCCCATCACTACAGCCACGACGCATTGGAAATTAAGTAAACGGTAAAAAAAGAAACAACTTTGTACTGTGGTATTTAGCGAATGCTTAGCTATTGAAGAAGCCGAGCTACTTAAACAGCGACAGCGCAAACAAAACAGGAAACATTGAATTAAAGCAGCGGAAAATCATCAGCACATTTAGCGCGGTGCCCAAACGCGCGCGAAAGTACATGACTTCCGGCCAACATAAAATCACAAACACACACACACACACCTTGAATGCTATGATATTTCTGAAGCTAAAGTTTTGGTATTTTAGTACTTTCAAGTAAAGATATGATTTTTTAGGCAAAAACCAAGGAACAAATGCACAGAACTGCTAATTTACGGCGTTTTAAACGGTGTTGGTTAAGACAGTACTCGTGTTTTTAACTGTTAGAAATATCTGTTGGAAAAATATTTCCTTAACATTAGAAAAAAAAACCCAACTTGCAAGTACAATAGAATAAACTGCAGTATGACTCTGGTCATAGCTTGACATTGTGTGAACTTCCGAAAATTTAAACTTTCAACTTTTTTTGTTTCTGCCATCAACACAATTGCCTTAGATTTATTCTTTACTCACATAGATCACAAATAGACATATTTATTTCACAGGTGTAGGCCACCTGTGGTGCTGGTGTCTAGACGCCATTTGTATGCCTCAGAAACACTACAGATCTGTAGCTTATTTGAACAGTTGCACTTAATATGCTGTTATATGCAGAAATCGGAGTGCAAATAAAACAACCAGCTGTCCCGAGAGGATTTCGGATTTGACTTTGAATTTATTTTCATAATAATTTGTTGCAGTCACACAGTCTTCATACCATAACGCACTGCGAAAGTTAACATTTAAATTTCGAATATACTGCAAATGTTGCATCAAATACATCAAAATTCGGTAACCATGTAAAGGCCTTGCATTGATTTCTTCTTCTTCTTTTTTCCTGACGTAAAAAACACTTAGGCGGTTATAGCCGAGTTAACAACAGGGCAAGAGTCGTTTCCAATTGGAGATTGCTAGCGAAGCCAGATCCTTTTTCACCCGGTCTTTCTAACGGAATGGAGATCTTCCTCTTACTTTGCGTTTATCGGCGGGTACTGCGTCGAATACTTCCAGAGCTGTAGTGTTTTCGTCCATACGTACGAAACTGGACATGACCTAGCCAGCGAGCCGCTGTCTTTTAATTCACTGAATTATGTCAATGTCATCGTATATCTCATACAGCTCAACGTTCCATCGAATGCGATATTCACCGTGGCCAATGCGCAAAGGACCATAAATCTTTCTCAGAACCTTTCTCGCGAAAACTCTCAAATTCGACTTATCCGTTGTTGCCATCTTCCAAGCCTCTGCACCATATAGCAGGACCGAAATAATGAGTGATTTATAGAGTTTAGTTTTCGTTTGTCGAGAGGGGACTTTACTTCTCAATTGCCTACTCAGTCCGAAGTAGCACCTGCTAACAAGTGATATTGGATTTCGAGACTGACATTTTTGTTTGTATTAATACTGGTTCCAAGATAGACGAAATTATCTACGATTTCAAAGCTGTGACTGTCAACATTATCGTGGGAATCAAGTTGCGAGTGCGACCGCTGTTTGTTTGATGACAGGATCTATTTCTTGCTCTCGTTCACCATCAGACCGATTTGCTTTGTTTCTTTAGCCATTCTGAAGAGAGCAGAACTAACGGCGCTGTTGTTTAGGCCAATGATATGAATATCATCAGCATACGCCAACAGCTGTACTGTCTTATAAAAGCTGGTACCTTCCCTGTTCAGTACTGCAGCTCGCATTATTTTCTCCAAGAGTAAATTGAGGAAGTCATACGAAAGAAGGTCGCCTTGTCTGAAGCGTCGCTTGATATTGAGTGGCTCGTAGAGGTCCTTCCAGGTCCCGACGTAGCTTTTGGTGTTGCTCAACGCATTAGCTTTCCAGGGATACCAAATTCAATTCTCTGATATACTTACAACAAACACCAACACCAAGTTTACACACCAAAGCCGTAACCTTAAAATGATAAATATATCTAATTATACATGCATTCAAGTTTTTTCTTTCTAAAATTCAATATTTTTACGGATTTTTATGTACACCAACAATCAACCGTTTCACATTTGGTCCCACATACTGCCTGCATTAATGCAAACTATAACGAAATAGCAAAGCAACGAGCAACCATGTTCTTTGGCATATGAAATTTAGACATTTGAAATTAATTTCGTTTTATGGCATTTTAATTGTAAGAAAATCAACTATGCCATCACATTATTACGCTCTAACAACTTCCGCAAGCGAACTGCATTGTCAACACCAGCCACCACACACGCACACCACACACACACACACATACACTTGCCGCAGGTCCAAACAAACACAATGGACACATTGTCAGTACAAGTGTATACATTTCAGGACAATGCAACGCATTTTAATACAAACTGGCCGTCGCTGATAATGCCACACACACACACACAAACATATGTATGCCTATGGTTGCAAGAGGTAACGCAGCACAGTGGTGGCCAAGCGCGCCATGGTCGTTGTCATTGCGAGCGATTGAAATGAACGCTTTGTGGTATTTTGTAATTGTGGTGCAACTCCTCTGACCCAGGCCACCTCCCAACGCCACTGCCGCAACTACGCATTCGTGTGTGTGTGTGTGTGAGTGTAACGTGGCAGCCGGCGAAATGAAACACGTCGCTGTGTAACTCTGTTTCAGCACGTCGCATGTGTTAACTGCTTGCATTTGTGCGGAATTCCATGCATTCCTCCCCGCAACTTAACGTTTTGCCACGTTTCGCTTTAAACAATCGCCGACCATTGCTGCAAGCGCTACTTTTGTTATTGCTACAACTCACAAACACTGGCACATGCATGGTATATGCGTGTATAGTTTATACAATTGTCCACATTCACTGGGCAGCTGGCAGGACTACGGGTTATTGCCAGGTTCTGCGAACGGCTGCGCAAAGTCAGTTTGCTTGATTGCATGCGTTAGCGAACGCATATAAGTTATGAACATGTAGCGAAACGCACGCTCTCACATGTGCAGCATGTCTAGTTGGCATCGGGAGAGTTCTAGTTTATGGTGCCAATGTCTGACCAAGAAGCAAGGATGAGTATTGTAACGCCGCTAAGCTTGCAATTAAAACACGCTCGACTCATAATTATTGGACTGGAAATGCGTTAGAGCTCCTTCAGAGCTGTCTATCGCTAAGCAATAGAATCTAGGTTAAGCGCAGTTATATAACTAGTATTTACGCGGCTGCCAGACTCTGTGGACCGCGTGTAGAAATCACGAGGCTAACTTCAAAAATAAATCATATTTGCCGCAATTGCTGGGCTTTCTACTAACACTTATCCCCCGACTGATAAGCTTTCACCAGATAGGGTTTGCAATATCTTGAATGTCATATCATTGACAAACCAGACGCATTGCCTCGAATCGATATTACCACTTTAGCAGACTCAAAAGTCTTCGCTGATGCAAAGGGTTTTTTTTTTGAAAAGTTGGTGTTTCTTCGACAAAGGAACTATTATATTTCCATAAGAAGTAAAGAACTAAATTCATCAGCAGAAAGAATGTGAATACTAGAATACATTGCCTTCGAGTAAACTACGCGTATGCTATGAGATTCGATCAGTCCCTAACTAGTCATATATCACCTTTGTAGAAACAGAACGAACTCGTAGACATCTGAGAGTTTCGGATTGTTGTTGTACGAGGATTTGCCTTTTGTCCACTGTTATTGTTAAAGTGTTGCGTTTGCAGAAACGTTCGTATTCACATAAATATACTGTGGCCAGCCATATTGCGGCTGTTTCACCAACGTAGAGGAGAGCGGTACTGCGCTAACAAACTCGACGTGTCGAATTTATATGGGGAACTACACACACTCACAAGCACACCTAATATTAATCTAAAGTGACATATGTGCAGCCGGAACAGTGCAAAAGTTTGCCTAAGCTCTTGTGTAAAATGTTTATAATTCCTCTCTAGTCAAATATGAAAAACTAGGGAATTCGAGTATTTCGAGACCTTAAGATATATCAAACTTCCAAGTCGGCGATTTGCAAAAGCGGACTGTATTTTTATTATTCTTGGAATAAGCAGTCTTCGATGTATAATGGAAGCATCAGAGCAGTAAAACGACACCGATTATTCGTTCGGTCCTTGATCTCTCATTCCTTTGGTCAAGAATGTTGAAAATGGCAATCAATATAATCTATGTATATCATTACATAATTTCCTTAAATTTTCGGCGTCTTACTCTTCTCCAAAGACCCAGACGAACATGCTGGGATCCGTACCCTACTCCTGTATAATATTTCCATCCCCAACAAAACCCAAGATTTTCACGCTCTTGAAGTTTAAAAAAAAATAAATATTCAACTGCAAGTTCTAAAAGAAAGTCTCTCGTTCGCGACCATCGTTCCAATAAGCAGATGGCACAATATTTCAGTACCTTTTGGCGCCACACTTTTTCCGTGCCACACAACGGATATTCGATACTTTGGTTGATGCAATCTGTGTGTTTGTCAGCTCCAGCATATACATGTTGAACCGGAGCTGTTGTTGTTTTAATTTTCGCTTCGTTGCGAATGTCAAAAATGTATTGTTTTTACACTCGTTGCCTGCTGGTTGATGGTCGTCGGTAGTCGTTCATTGGTCGTTGGTTTATTACTCGTTTGGTTGAAGCTCTGTTGTGTTTTCCAGTTGTTGTAGCTGTGGTGAGCAGTTGCAACGCTTTGACTGCTGACGTTGGTTACGGTGGTGATAGCACCAGTCGCAGCTTGGTGGCCATTGATGCCAACAGCCACTGTAAGAGCTGCACATGTCTCTACGGCGTGGTGTTTGATGGCTTCAGTTTTTTCACTGGTTCTGTTAAATTGGAATTTTTATTAGAGAAGTAAATTGAAACGTGTAAGTCTGGAGATATGTAATGATAGTAACGATTCTAACTTGTTACTATCATTATTAGGCGACGATATTTGATAGGAATAGTGACAAGACAAAAATAAATACGACCATTTGGAGTATATGCTGTACGTTGAAACAATTCGAAGCCCAATTTATGGATTTTTGCCATCGTTTTCACTGACTTGTGACAAGTTGTATTAATTTGGTGAAACAGCACTTTATTCCACCCTTTGGATCGAGTTTATCGTATGCAATCCACTCGGATGACTAGCGGTTGGATTTCGGAGTTAAATGACAGAGCCATATTTCATCCATTGTCACATATCGATACAAAAAACTGGGGGGGTATTCTACTCTAGAAATCAAATATTGGACAATTTTTTGAATTTTATTAAAAAAAAAAAAACCAAAAATATTTTTACTCTTCATTTTTTATGGTGTTTTTATTTATATCTTAAGAATAGAAAAAAAATTTTACAAAAAATATTAAAAATTAAAATAATTAGAGGGGGGCGGAGAGACAGGTGTAAAAAATATGGCGCATTCTGGTGACATTGATCCTGGCTCTCCTGGTGGTCTGAAAAAAATCAAAAGAAATTTTTTTTAAATTTCCGAATTTTTTTATAATATTAAAAACAAAAATTTTGACACGATGCTGGTAGGAACGATAAAGGATTATTATAAAGAAGGTTCACACAAAATTTCAAGTAAATCGGTTGTATAGAACTTGAGATAACGTCGGTACCGTGTGGAAAAAAGTAGTTTCGAGAAAAACGCGTTTAAAATTTAGTAGACAATTCTAGTGAACACGGACGCCACCTCACAAAATCGGCTGTATCTCCGAAAATAAGTAGAATTTTGAAAAATCCTGCCAATGTCATATTTTTGAAAGTCTAAACTTTAAATATATGGAAAAAAAATCAAATTTTTCAAAATTCTAGAGCAGAATACCCCCATAAGCACCTCCAAACACTGCTCCGAATCATCAACTCGTCACTGTTTTTGGTTAAAAGTGAGCTTTACACAGATCTTTCCCATACCCGCATATTTGTGTATGACATTGATTGACATCTTTAGAGTGTCTGCTATCTAGACCAACTTAACAACGTATTTTAGTCGTCCGTCGGCCGCGCTTCAAAAAAAAACCCTGGTCGGTCCAATACTGGGGTGTTCATAGCTCTTTTGCGTCGAACTACTTTCTGCACAGACTTCACGGTCTTCGATGCTCATTTCACCTTCGATTTCACTTCACTTCACCTGTCAGACACCTACCACTTTCGTTTACCTTTTTTTTTAATAAAACACCCGGCTTCGGTTATACTCATTTGAAGCTAAAATTTGTTTTATTCAGATACTTGTATTATGGTACAGGTAATAGGCTCAATTTTAGCCAAGATTTTAGATTAATATACTTGTATATACGATGTTTGTGGCCGACTTATTTCATTTAGCCAGTGCCCATAAACTCGTCATAAATCGAATTGAATAAACTTTAACTGTATTTTTGACAACATTCTATCAAAACGCAAAATTCCTTTGTAACCATTTTTCACAGTAACAAAAGTTTTTTCACACAAAATGATATAATTCGCAAGTTAAAAATCCAACAGCCGCAATCGCAATCTCCTTTTGATGGTTAGGACTAATAATCATATGAATTTAATTTTAGGACTTGTCAATTCGCCTGTTCTGTTATTGTTTGAGTTTCTAAGGAAACTAGATCTAAAACCAGTAACCTATAGCAGGCGGAGAAATCATAGTAGATATCATCAGCAGACCAGCTCTTGGTTTCATAAATAACAAATTTTCACTTCTAATTTGATTTCAAGAATTCAGTTAAATTATTGTGGGAAAAAACACAAAACGATTTCGACTAAGAGTTAAAACCCGATTTTTGCAGCTATAATGTTACAACTAATATTTTTAATGGCTTGACACTTTACAATTTTAGAATAGAAGACAATTTAAACATTATTCTTATGAAGAAAATCTAAAAAAAACCTATTTGAATGAGCTAGTTACATTCCGGTAGGTGGATGAAATTCCTTATTTCCGGAGAAAAACTATGACTACGATATGCGTTGGTGCGTAAATTTAAGTTGAATGGAGAGAAGCAACAACACAACAATAAAAACAAACACAAAATCAAACGAACAATGAAGTGGTAATGGCCGAGCGTTGAAAATACATTTCAAAGAAAAGTAAATTTAAATTTTACATAGAACTAAATACGACTGAGAAGAAAAGAAATAAAAAGCGGATAGCATGGAACTGAGCTATGAATGGCAAGAGAATTCACTTTAAAACAACATATAAATACATTTATGTGTGGAAAATACAGCTTTCAGTTTTATAAATAACAGAAAATCTTCACTCGGAAAAGAAACGAACAAGGCACAAATCATCAGAGTACAACTTGAACTATTTAACAACTACTATAAAGAAGTCAACAGTTTTAAAACTACTTATATTTGGAATCAAAAAAGCTCGCTTTAAAGCTAAGTAAAAGCTTTGGATGAACGACTGGGAATGAAATTATTATAGTTTTTTTCAATCTGATGATTGGTAGCTGCGAATAAAGCCAAATCTGTTAGAGAATAATTTGATGATTTGAAGGCGCCAGCTGAAAGCGTTTATTTTCTTATTTATTTTGAATTATTATCTTGCGCCGCCCTTATTGAGCATAGCAAATTTTGCAGAGTGCAAATATACATACATATATAAAACTCTTCATTCTTTAGTGCTGCGGATGTACGGTTCGTAGCTGTTGGCTTTCTTAGCTGCATTGTTTTTGCCGCCGCCATTTACGTTACTTACAGCAATTGTTGTTTATGCATTCGCTAACACTCGTATCTACTCCGTAACAGTTAACGGCTATAGACTTGTTGGAAGTTGTTTATTTTGCAATTGTATTTATTTGGCAGCATTACTCTCCTTACTTGCACGCTTGCTACTCTTCTTCTTCTGCTTCTTGCGCTGACGTACAGTGTGCGCAAATGCAATCCAACTAAAATTCATACATACTTACACACCTAGAAACATACATTTAATGCACTTGGTGTTGACTCCTGAAAGTATGCTAATTTACCAAAATGTGCAACAACAAAGCTCAAACAACGAAGACCCGAGTAAATAAAAGCGACACACGCACACAAATAATGCCTTTGTGCGATGTGTGTACATGTACATTAGGGTGCTACATACGTACATTGCACTGGTCAATATAAAATAACAGTCTTCTCCGCACAAAATCAATTTTTTAACAGCTTCGAGCGTATTTGGGTTCGTTATCTTGCATAAATTTCCGTTTTGACCATTCTTACTAAGGAAGCTTTGGATTATTTTTTTATGCAAAAGATGCAACTTCATGGCAGACTTTTTGAAAAAATCGACTTGAGGAAAACTTATCACCCTAATATACATATACAGCCGTACATACATATATTTGCGTGTGTATGCACAATGAAATGCAATCTAACAAATACGACAGTTGCATGTATGTATATGTAAATACAGAAACAATAATGCAAGTTGTTAGTACAAACACCAGCAACAACAAATAAAATACACATTGTGCATTGAGTAAGCACTAAGTGGGTGAAAGGATACGCAAAGTAAATGCAAATAAAGTGTATTCGGCATATATAGATGTAGCTGTGTATATATGTATAACTATTCTATATATAAGTGAATGTAAATCAGTGATCCTTACGGCTTCTGTATGTATACGAGTATATACAAATATTTGCATATAAATTTGCCTTGTTTAGCTCTGAACAGCAGGTGAAGGGTGCACTAAAGTGCCAGTAGCTGCAAATACGAAGTGTCTGAGGTTTGATAGGCAGCTGCCGCACACCTCATGACATTAAAAGTCCGTTGTAATATAAGCAGATGCTTCACTTCGCCGCTTTGCTTTTACGAATAACACACTATGAAATAAATTAAAAATAATTTGTATTTACAAAGGTATTAAAGGCATAATACATACATATTTACTTACAAACTTACTTAAGTATTTATTAAAAATATATTTTTATAACGGCAACGGTTGGCGCATAATGAGTTCAAGTGTCATACGTTATTTTTTGAGAAGGTGGCATAACATACGTACATACATATAATCTCCAACTGCAAATGCACACTTACACTTACATTTATGTACATACTTGATTATCTCTTACTTACATTTAGCCACTCAACAACGCGAAATGTTGTCTTTAATTGCAGTTGGAAGCACTTCTGCTTAAGTTGATATTTTGCAGTTGCAAATGAGGACAACTGTTTGCTTAAAGACGCAGTAAACCATTGCAATAGCACACATACAGACCTGGCTATAAATATACATACAAATTTGAGGCAATGCTGAAGAAAAGTGAGTACTTTTGAGTCACGTTTAATATTAAGAAAAAGTCGAGGTGACTTTTTGCAGGGAAATATATACAACATGTGAATTATATTATTTAAAAAAGTCAAAAAATCGCATTGTGGCGACAAAAAAAATTCTGGGCTTACTACACATTTCAACGTGGAAAGCTTTGAGGAAGTTTTCAGAGATCTGCTTGATTTCTAGATTTGCCGATTTGTGGTTGGAGTATTATTGCATATAACTTGTTAAGCTTCGCCAAATCTTTAACTGATCATCCGTTTCGAAGAAGTTAAACAAATCGTTATTTTAATCATTATCTCGCACGCGTATGTTCATACCGTGAAGATACCACTCCGACACACTGTATACTGCGCACTCTTGTTAAGTGCGTGGAACATAATTTTATGTGATTATATCCAGCGATGCACAAAGGTGAAATAAATACGCTCGTGAATACACATGCAGCATCTCCTGCCTTAACAACGCTCTCACAAGTAATTTTACCGTTGTGGGCTGCATGGAAATCAGATTAGCTGTATATAATTAAATTATCAGTCCACCTTCGCATTTTGCACTTTTCGTTCATTAGTGCAGTGAAGCTGGGAAAAGCACACCAACGCGCTCTGGCGCCGTATAAAAATATTCGTAAATGTAACTGCGTATGAGTGTATGCCAGTAGTGGTTGCTTCATGCAACATTTACTGCCCTCTCGGCCATACTCCTACCAGCTTACCCATATCATATTTATGTGCATGTATGTGTGAGGGTATAGTCCTGGCTGATCCCTTATACCTATCGAGTATCCATTGCACTCAGCTTAAGTTTCCACTGGCACATTATCCATTTATTGGTGCGTGGAGTTGAGCAGCGCACACCGGAAATAATCATATGAAACATATGCATACATACATATAAGGAGCAGCGACTGCGTTTGTGAAGTTTGTGTTTCTTCTTCAATATTCTCGTTTTATTCAATTTGCATTCGCTGTGCTCACTTCTTTTCCATTCCAACTTCCACTCTCACATTACTCACTCACATTAACATTTTATTTATTTTAAATATCCATTTAAATATTGTACTCACTGTAGAGACCTACCGAGTTATACTAAGCTTTGCTTTATTTATACAAATATTTTAGTTAATCAATGATAAAAGCCAGTAAACGACTTTCTCGTTCAGACATTTATTGTTCACGAAAACGAAAACTGAAAAATAATTCTCACGTCAAACTGGATGAATTTCTCAATCGTCTTTGATATAAGAATTTTATTGCCATTTGGCTATTGATTTATATGAATTATTTATATCCAACTTGGAATCAATTCTGAAAAAGAACAATAGAAGAGGTATTTTCCGTTTAGACCACTCATGCTCATCTATGATTTCCTTGATTATCAATATATCTTAGAAAATCATATGATATTGGAAGTCGAAAAAGTATTTTCGTATTTTGTTAAAACAAAACTATACCCGAAAGTCCGAAATTCTACCTGATTGTTAACTGAAAGTTAATGGCACGTTGTAATAATTTTGGAATCGCTTCAAAATCGCTTGCAGCTGATTGAAAAGGTAGAGTGTGTGAATAATCGCTAGAAAAGAGAACAATTATTCAACCATAGACTTCGTTCTAACTTTTATGCAAAAAAATGTTAATTAGCGATGATTATAGCTTAGAAGCCAAAGAAATACTTTGGTTACTTATGCGGAAAGCCCGACAATAAACTTACACTGCGTCTATGTGACTATATCTTTACTAAGAACTTTCGAGAAAAAATCTTAAGTCTCTTTTTTATAATCATTATATTCCTTCGGTATTTATTTTTTTCTTCATTTCTTCTTTTGAAAAAAGTAGCAAATATATTTATGTATCATTATCTGCATATTTTCATATTCCCTATTACCCTTCGTACAGTTTTCCATGCTTAGAAAATGCCAGCAACTTAAAGCCAATGGTGTGCAGTGATTCTGATGCCACGCTGTTGCATTTGCCGCCATCAATTTGAACATTAGAACACCTTTTTGAGAGCTTTGCGTTAATTATGTGCAAGCTCAGGTGCGCACACACACAACACTTATATATGTGCGTCTACACAAGTTGGTGCGCAAGTGAGCGTAACTGCGAGTGCGTAAAGGTATATGTAAACATGCTTTAGGTGGCTGTATGTGTGTGTGAGTGAGTGTGATGCCGACCTCGACCCATTTTTAACCAAAGGTGCACAGTTATTGCCAACGAGTGGCAAAGCGTCGTAATTGGCGAGTACAGAGTGCCGTCAAAAGGGCGGAAAGCGCAGTAAAAATGCTGGTGACGACTAGTAACGGTGTGTGGTGTGCGCTGCGCAAGGGTGTCAGTGCTTTTTAGTCATCCAGGTCAACAGAGTGACGGGCAATTAAACAATAGTCACACAGTCTGCTCGACATTTAATAGAAATCATAATAATATTGTTATTGTTGTTGAGAATTATAATTATTGTTTCAAGAAAATATATACGAGTATATATTAAATAAATTCACTTCCAAAAGCGCGTATATGATTTTTACTTTATTTAAGTAGACTTTTCTGCTTAGTGGGTTTCGGATTCACGCACTACTCTCCACTTGCAAGATAGCAGAACACTCGGCTGCGGCAGTTAAGCTGTCATAAGTGCGTATGCCTGCAACTAATCAACGAGTTGGAAACGCGAAATTTAACGCCAGTTTAAAGTGATCACTGAAACGTGGCGAGTGCGCATTCGTGCCACCTTTGCGTTTGCCCATGCTAATTCACATATATACACAAGGGCCATATTTATGCACGCAGGCAATATATTAGTAACCCAACAAACCAATTCATTTATAAGTGACTTGAGGCCAGTACATAAGAATGTAAAGGCTACACAGAACTTAGCCCTTGGCAGTTTTCAGACAATCTAATACAAAATTAGTTTTGTTTGAAAATTTTCAGCATGAGAAATTGGTGTTTCCGTGAATATACGTATGTTGAAGACGCGGTCAATTAGTCTGTGTTAATTGCAGCATGATGGCAAATATATTTGTGTAGCAGTTGTTATTAAATTCTCAAACCTAAATCTTTTGCCTGGTGTGTATTTCAATATTTGCTGACAGCAATCTCATTCACATACATTCATATACCTTCACAAACATTAAATACGCCAACATACATATATACATTATATTCAGGTACTTACGCATTGTTTTCATGTTATACACACACTGCCTACAAGCGACATTTTTGTGGTATACAAATACTCGTACACGCATACCTGCCCAAATACACACCTCCACTTACACGCATGCATATGTAAATAAAATATTTAAATTTGAATTTACCTTTCACTGCGGTAGCATTATTGTCAACGCAAAGTGCGTATGTGCGAAGGTGTGTATGTATGCATTTAAACCTCTATGGGTGTATTCACACACTTCCACCAGCAGCCCATACGCTCATTGCCACGCTGAACAATAAAGGTGGTGAATTACATGCGCTGCGACATAAATTACTACATGTAATTGCGTGCCACAAAATGTTGCGTATACGCAGCGGTTGTCTTGGAGTTGTGCGTAGGCGGCCTGAGGAAAGACGGCTGTAAAGTGTAAAGGGTTCGCCAGCTTTATTATTTCGCGCATTATTGTTATAATTTTCTCTAGAAATAGCACTTTCGCATTTTCGATAAATTCAATTATTAAATACGTGTTGAATGCGTAAGGTGACATATAACAATAAGTGGCCTTTGAGTTGGAATATAACTGTTTGTGACTGAAATTTCAATTCTGTTATGAAATTTCGTGCAATAAAATTCTCAAAAATTAATTTAAATTTTTTGAAGAAGTTTTCATACTTTTCGGAAACAAAACTTTGAATAACCGAGTTTACGGAGTGAGAAAAAATGACAGTGACATAAATCTGGTAAAAAAAAATTTAAAAAATTGTCGCAGAATGGTTTCGGTTTTAATTGCAGTTCCCTTGGACCTTTATCTTGCTATTTTTATGTGAAGTCAGCACGATTTATAAGGAAACGACGTACTGTACAACCTAAACTACAGCAAAAATGCAATGGGGCAATGTTGGAAGTCCTCTTTTCTTTTAAATTTTGGTTTTAACGGTAATTGCTTCATAAACTAGACTCTCAATAACAACACCCATCGAAATTTATCAATATGTCCGTTGCACTTATTCAAAATTGTTACGCTGTAAGCAAATAACTATCAAACACTTGCCTCACAAATCTCAAAGGAGTTTGTGCCACCTTACTTAAGTATACATCTCGATCGAAAATAGACAAAATTTGCACAAGTATATAGACAAATTCATATAAATTGAGCACCTGAGGGCTTAAGTTATGCAAATTATTACATATGAATACAAATTCAATATAGTATTTGTGCTCGCCCCAAAAATAAAATGCGAACAAAAAATATATTTGCATGTATTAGCGCAAGTCAGCCGTGCACGGGTGTGGGCGTGCATGCGCAAAACTGCTAAGTGAAATTTTAAATAAAGCGCAGAAAACTGATTTTCATAATGTAGTCACATATATAGAACAACAACAATAAATAATTAAACTAAATTATATTGAGTTAAATTATTGTGCTTTTGTCATCACTGCCGCATATTAAAGTAATTTCTTTTATGAAACGTGTTTGCCCACTCCGCCCGCGATTTGCATATTAGCACACATATTAATATAAATGTATGCCACGTGGCATCTCTACAAAATGCCAAGCACTCGCTTATGCAAATATGTGAGTATTCTTGAGAAATGAACATTGATATTTCAGCATGCCTCGCAGGCATACTCGCTGTGTGTGCCGCTGACGTGCATGTGAGCAGATCGCGTAAATATTTGTTGAATGTTGGCGGTTTGCTTTGCGAACAACCGAATGTGTGATGTGGCAAGTGCGCAACTCCTATTCGCGCCGCGACAACCATTTAACACACTCACATATACCCCCACATACATACGACTGTATCAGCGCATACAAAACGAGCAGCAGCATTCCTTCAAGCAACAGCAACATTAATGCGTGCGTTACATATTCAGCATTTGAAGGGTTAAATTTGCGTAATGTGCTGCATTGCTCACACACACACACGCGCATGTGCTAGACAATTAATTCTAAGCCAGCGTACCTTTTAATGTATTGAAGTTATTGTCGTGGCACAT
This sequence comes from Bactrocera correcta, assembly GCA_027475135.1. Classification (NCBI taxonomy): domain Eukaryota; kingdom Metazoa; phylum Arthropoda; class Insecta; order Diptera; family Tephritidae; genus Bactrocera; species Bactrocera correcta. The sequence continues at coordinate 49,753,335 of CM050323.1, forward strand.
AAGCAGGCATATTTATAAGTAAAACAACAACACATGCAGCCTTTTGTAAGCCTAGATTTGGCTTTGCTTGATTTCGGTGTAATATACACACCCTAGACATAACCTCTATATATCAGACTATATATTCAGACCACTGGATATTAAATTTATGATTCATCATTATTCCTGCTTTTAATTCCAAAGATTTCGGTAATTAGCGCACAGAAGTTGAAACAGTAATGTTAAGTTCCCAACACAGCATCGAAAATATATAAATATTTCAATTGTTACGTATACGCAGTGGTGATTGAAAGTATGAATATCAAATAAATCAAATCAAATAATGAATGATTTTGTTAGTAATGCTAGATTTCTAGTAACTAAATAAAATAGAACAAATTTAAATCACAGAATCTGGCTAACAATATTTACTTGGAATTCATTAAAAATTGTGAAATGTTGGACAGTTTCTTTTTTCCTTTAAACTCAACGAATGTATTTTATTGAGACATGCACAGCTGAGAATTTCTGTGATGTCCAAACACTTGCTAAAAATTATCAGTAAATATCAATAATTTTTCATAGTTATTGAATGAACTTCGGCTTTCAAGCCTTAATTTAGCAGTTAGCAATAATTTGGCATTTATTTTTTGAATATTATCTCTTTCAAATGTTGACGGCGGCTACGTCTCAGATTGTCCATCCGTTGAGTCCAATTTTCGATGATCGTTCGAGTTCGTTCTTATCGACTGGTAACTGGTGAATAGCACGCGTGGGGTTTTTGCTGCAAGGCCTGAACTGAAGCGGGATTGTCCGCATAAACTTTAGACTTTACATATCTCCACAGGAAAAAGTCTAACGGTGTGATATCCACATCTTGGTGGCTAATCGACCGGCCCAAAACATGAAATTATCTGCTCACTGAAGTGTTCTCTCAATAAATCCATTGATTAATGCGATGTGTGGGAAGTGGCACCGTCTTGTTGAAATCAAAAATCGCCGAGATCATGAGCTTCAATTTCAGACATCAAATAATCGATTATCATGGCGCGATAACGGTCGTCATTGCCAGTATCGTTTTTACCGACAAAATTTTTGAAGAAATTTGGAACGATGATACCACCTCACAAGCCTCACAAACCTTGTTTTGTTCTTGAATCTCTTCAGGTTGCTCTTCGTCCCAAATGCCGCAATTTTGCTTATTTACATACCCATTGAGTCAGAACTGGGTCTAACGCTGAGCAACACTTGGTCCCGAAAACTTCAGATCTTCTTTCTCAATTTAAGATATCGACATAAAATGCGCCAAGCCATTCCATACGTCAGTCCGAGTTGCTGCGAACGGCTTCGAATCCACTCTCCACTGTCTTTGTGTACACTCTCAGCTACGACTGCTATATTTTCTTCGCTGCGTGCTGGAAAATTGGACTCGTCGTCTGTTCGATCGAATATTATCCAATAATGAATGCCGAGTGTCAAGATGGGTGATATTGGTACGAATGGTATGGAGACACCACTCTAAAGTTTTGCACACGTGTTTTGCTTCTCAAGGAGCTGCGCATTTGTCGAAACCGCCGTTATATCTGCATACAAACTCAGCGATCAAAATAAAGTTCTTCTATGAAAAACCTTTTCTATTTCACAAGATATCTTCACGAATTTGACAGAGATTTGTGCTATTAATATTTGAAGGTATGTTGTTTTATTGTCTATAATGGACCACTAGAGCATATACAGTTGTCCACAAAATAATAGGAGTGCCACTATGAAAAATTTGTTTAGCTGCATAACTTTTTTAATTCACAAGTTAAGGACGCGAAACAATAACGGTACACATAACGGGATACTAGCGTTAAAATACAAAATAAATTTTAATTCTGATGATTGCTGTTCTACTTCTGCTTTGCTAGTTCTTGATACACTTGTTATTGCTTTCCACAAAATAATAGGAGTATTAGATATTTCGTTTTCAAAATAGTCCTTAACATAAAAAATATTCACAAAATTAGAAAAATAAGTATAGCTCCATAATCTAGCAGCAATTTAAATTAGTTATTATTTTATTTAATCATTGGGTTTTTCTCCAGTGGGTAGAGGAAATCATTGTACAGAGGACAAGCGGAAAACGACAAAAAAAATTTAGAAAACTAGGAAAAACTAATAAAGAGATCCAAAAAATCGTAAAATGCTCTTCTTAAATGATAGCAAATGCCTTAAATTATATAACAAAAATTAAACTCGTAAACAAAAGCGCAAAACATCCACTGCAGACGATCGCAATATAGTACTGGCGGTAACGTTAATCCTTTTGCTTCAGCCAGGAGCATCCATGACGAACTAAATTTGTCAGTTAATACTGAAACTGTTCGTATACATTTGGAGCAGATCAAATTATTTACTAGAAGTCCACGAAAAAGACCCCTTTAAAAAAGAAACACAAGAAGCCCGCATACAATTTTCAAAAGAGCATGGCTCCTGACCCGCGTCTAAATGGCGAAACATATTGTGTTCAGACGAATCCAAAGTTGAGTTATTTGGTAGTATAGAATCTAGGAACATTGTTGACGTCCCCCTAACTCAGAATATAATCCCCGGTGTACCTTAAAAACCGTTATACTTGACGATGTCAAATATGGTATGCGGTTGTTTTTCAACATTGTGGTGTTGGTCCAATACACTTAATTGAAGGCATCATGGACCAAAGGGTATATGTCAAAATATTCGATTAGGTAATGGTGTGTGGTACCTCAAGGAATATGTCATTGATATGGGTATATTAATAGAATAATGACCCTAAACGTACCAGCAAGTGCGCAAAAAAATGGTTTAGGGCCATGGAGTTGAGGTTATGTGGTTACCTGCTCAGTCTCCTGAGCTCAACCCCATTGAAAACCTATGGACAGATATCAACAAGAAAGTAGCTGAAGAGAAACCAACCATTTCGATAGATTTGTGGCAAGTAGTGAAAGAGGCTTGGAAAAGAATACCAATAAGACGTTGCCAGGATCTCATAGACTCCATGCCTCGGAGATGTGATGCTGTATTAAAAAAATCGAGGTTATTCATTGAAATATTAATTATTTTGATATTCTGTGAAACTTTGGAAGCAATATATATTAAAATTATAGAACGGCCTCTTATTATATAAAATACTCCTATTTTTTTGTGGAACTAGTTTTTTAGTTTACTTGATATAAACTGCGATATAAATTTTTGTTTATGTTTAATTGAAATAGATGGAATCTGGAAATATTAATAGGTCTTTAGCAAAATGCATTATGCAAAAATTTTGAAAAAATAAAATATTTTGTTAATGAAAATTAACAATTCGTTTTTCCCATGTGGTCACTCCTATTTTTTTGTGGACAACTGTATGTAGTTGTCATACAACCCAAATGATGCAACTGAAGTTTTTGTGAGGAAATTTCTTTATTTGTGAAGTGTATTCCAGCTACGGTTCAACCAAAATAAACTTTTTTATGTTTATTTTTAGTATATATTTCAATTAAATATATACCTTTAAAGTGGCCATTTATAGCCTGTACGAAGCCATTGTATTTGTTATTGGTTTGCACTTCCGCTGACATAGACCATTACCCTATCAAGATTCTGTCTAATCAAGTAATATGGTTATCAGCAAAACGGCTCAGACAAACTTCCGTTCACTTCATTTTATTTGAAAACAAAATATTATTATTCATGCTCAATGAAGCGCAATTTATTTCGAGCAAGCATACCCAATATGCAAATCTCGACTTCAGATCTAATGAAATTTTATTCATATGCTCAAGAAATACATGTGTCTGTGTCCGGCACATGTAGTTGTTATCAAATAACAGCCGGTTGCTAGTATCTGTGTAGTCTAAGCCGGCGACGATTGACCGGAAGTCGCAGTGAGGCGATATAATGATACATATGTATGTATGTGAGTAAGACTTACAATGCGTATATGCATTCAAGGCACTCAGGTATTTCTCATGCATATTTCAATAAAATAGTTTACATAGAATTGCTTTTATTTATCGTAGCATACTTTTCGGCAGATATTAATTTTCATTACCCTTAATATTTTGAATGCTTTAAAACACAGCAAATAAACGCATAGATTGTGTTCTGCTCAACAAATATTTAAAACTTATTTAAAACAAATATGCAAAGGTTTTCATATTGCAATTTATTACGCAAATATTTATTAAATAAATTGCCTAGAAAATGCAGTTACATTGCAGTCACACTTTGTCTTCCAATACATTTACAAATAAAACGCACGTGCAGAAGTATAAATGTACGTGTGTCATTTTGTTTGTGCGTTTGCGTGTGGTAAGCTCTGTCCAGCTGAAATTCCAAAATATTTACACAATTAATATATTAAATATATTCTTGTATGAATTGCTATTATATGTATAACTGCATAATGGAAGACACCTTTACCTGTCAAGTGTGGATTTTATCGGTGTAATTGAACAAAATGCTTCGGCCACTTATATTTTCTTGAAATTTAACAAGTGAGAAGCTTAAGTTCTATTCGTTTATTAAATAAGTATTCAGCATGCATCGAAATATAAAAACAAATACAGTGAATAAATATATAAAACATATATATTTACATTATATATATTTATACATTATATATGTAAAAACATATATATTTTCATGCGACTTCCTCCTAAGCTTTCCCGTGGTTCGAAGAGATTTTGTATTTCTTTGCCGAAATTTACTTTCTCAGAATTTAAAGCGTAAAAGTTTACTTATGATATGTATTTTGTGTCATGCTGTAAAGATTATTGAAGTGCATTTATAATCTGAAACCCTTCTAAAAAATCTGTTCCGAACAACGCTTTCAACGATTGGCACTGCAGGCTTCAAATCCGCGTCGAAAAGTCAGTCTTTAAGGCTTCATTGTTTTTCCTTGAGTTCTCATTTAGATCACTTCGTTTCCAAATAATTTCTATAGATTTAACACACAATCTATGGAGTGATATTGAGAAGAACGATACATATGTAGAAGTGATCAAACCTCGATTTCTGTGTCGTTTGTTGTTACTTAGGCAAAAAAACCTTACATACAATGTCGATTAAGATAAGTACAAAAAAGAGAAGAAATTATCCCATTTATATAACCAAGGTATAACTCGGGTTACTACTTATTCATAAGAATGACAATCCAAGTTTTACTATATGTAAAAGAGGTTTTGTACTCTTTGTTTTAATATATTTTCAAACATGAACGATATATCCCGAAAACTAACAGCTTTATAGTATGAAGGAATCTAAAACTAATTCACTACTTATTTCTTCAAACTAAGGCATGACATCTTAAGCCATGCGGCACAACAGTTTTCGAATTTTTATCAGCTTTCATGAAGGGATGAACTCAGAAAAGTCAACTCAAAATGCTTTAACCGGTATAAATTTTATTCAATGACAGAATAGGTGTTATTTTAGACGAAAATATTCCAGTATATGAACTTATATTAAAACAAAAAAAAAAAAAAACGTTGGCATCGAAATTCAATCTGAACAACCTGAATCATCGGTACCAAATTTTGAGAAGAAACCTTGTCAAACTAAAAAGTTTTTTTTTACAAAGACATGAGTTTCATCGGCCAGTTTGTATGTCAGCTATATACTAGAGTTGTCCGATATGAACAATTCCGACAAATGAAGACCTTCTTGATGAGAAAGCGACATGTAAAAAATTTCAGATCGACTGGATCACTCTTAGACTGTTATGTTCAGTCTATTGTGAATAAAAACAAAATAGATCTGTGGAATTTAGATACTAGCTAACGGTAAAGTGTTCTGAACCTATCACAATGTTCTAAGGTATTTTATTTCTAATTCGGAAAGATATTCAAACTTACTGCTTGTATACTGATCGGACAGTGCCCAGTTAGAGCTTCTACAACAAATGAAAGATGAACCTTGTTGAGTTCCCCTAGACCACTTCAAATTTACCGCAGGCCAGAAGGATCTTGCGACTCCACAGCAGCTGGTAGGTGACCAACGATTGCTGAGCCGGTCCGATGTCCAACAGTCGGGTATAAACCAAAAGAAGTAAACAGGTCTCCTACCCGCACCACTACAGCAATTTTTGCATTATAAGTCTATAGGAGTAAATGCATACTACAAAATGCTAAAGAAAATCCCTCAATATAATCATGCCTCTAACAAATTTATTACAGGCATTCCAGAATATTACAATTATTGCCCACGATAACATTTGGTTTTGCGCACATCAAGTCCACCTTACTTACACATACAAGCCCACAAACACAAACTCCCGGCTCTCACACTGTCTTACGTCCGAACATGTCAACATGTCCTCAATTCGTGTGCAACATGTCGTTATATTTTCATTCGCATTAAGCAAACACATCTCCACACACGCACACACACACTACCACCGAGCAGTCCGAGTAGTTGATCTCATATAGTTTTATGCGAAATCAAGTTTTCCTAACTCTTCTTCATACATTACGATAAGCGCTCTCAGAAAATCTTTCCTATGCCAATTTTGTTTCATTTTTTCTACTTTTAGCCAGAGCTTAACTGGATTTCGATTACTTTCCTCCACTTTTTTGTGTTTTTTGGTCATCTTAGTCGTTGTATATTCAATAAATTGTGATGTGCTGTGCCTTAGAGTGGAAAATTAGATTTTTTGTACAAGCTTATATGCACGCACACACACACATATATGTGGATATGCACTAAGCGAACATGTTAGCCTCACATACGTATACAACATTTATACGTATATGTGTCATATATTCGTATATAATCCGCAACTGTGGTCAGTAATGGTAAGCCATTTATACAAACATATATGTATAGTCTTCGGGTCGTATATGGGTCTGTGTATTAGGGGGGTACGTAAAAGATGTTATTGTGACAGAAAAAGATATCTTATTTACAATGCTCAAATTATGCTCAAATTAGTATGAGTATTTCCGATCTATTATGGATTAGAGATCAACAAATTTAGCTTAAAAGTCTAGTCAGAAGTCTAAAATCTCTGTGCCACTTATTAACTATTTGTGCAAATATTTCCTATTTAATGTAACACAAAATTTTAAAATTTATATTTAAGTGCCACACTAAAAACAATATACAAATAGCAAGAGAAAGAGATTATTTTGTCTCCCGTGCAGCTGCGAAAACCTCGTAAATATCTGTGACCTAAAATTGCACAGGACTTACGTGGAGACATTATCTTAAAGCCCATTATGTTCAATTATTAAGACACTGTGCATTGTACAAATTAATCAAAAAAATAAATAATTAAATAACTTTTAATATTTGTTTAAAAAATATTATTATCTCCTAAAAAACTCACTCACTTTAAACCTTTTGAATCGGAAAGCAAGAATTTAATCCGTTAAGGTATTCATTTTTAATAAATATGTGTACGGTTCACTCTTCCGACACACTTACTTGGCAACATGTTGCCGCATATGCTACTTATGACAATGTCAACCTTACAAACATACACAGTTGCTTTCACAGCCCACAGCCATATTTCTCTCTACGCTTCATACCTGTATTCCTTTTGGTATATTCTTGTTGACTTGGCTCGTTCCATTAGCCTTTTGGATGCGGTTGCATATTGGTGAGTAATATCATTACCTCTCACGTCCACATCAGCTTGAGCTTTCGCTTCGCCTGCCATCTCCAATACTGCGAGTATGAACGGTGGCATCTATCTCTTATGGAATGACTGATATCCTTTGGCGAAGTGGCATTCATTAACGAAAGCACAGCTGAAAAAAAATAATTTAAAGTTTTATTATACTCAACGACTGTTGGAGAGATGGTATTATACCTTTTCTGTTACTTATTCGTAAAATTATAGATGAAATACCTGGATAACGAAGTCTAAAAGACAAAATTTGTTTACAAGATGTTTGTTTTTTTTCACATATACCTTTGTCAGTTTTAAATCTTCATATTTTTCACTTACAAAACTCTCACAAATAAAATAAATTTGTACAAAATAACAAGTTTGGATAACTGGTGAATAGGTTACTGATAGAATCAAACTCTACTCTGTCAAAACATTTTTTAAATGCCGCAAACTACAAAATCGTCTCTAGTTTTCTGTCAACTTTTGCCTCGAGAACTATTTTGAGCAATTAAAAAAATATGTTCGCTTAAAAAAAAAATACTTCTTGGCCCCTTGCCCACCCCACAGTATTAACCGCTCATTATTATTATTTTTTTTTTTTATGTGTTAGCAAACTACTTATATTTCAATAAAGTTACAATTATTGTTGTGGATAATTTTAAAATTTGGTTCTACTCCTACCTGTGACTCCTTACCAATTTTCATATTGCTCTACCAACAGCACTTTAACCGTTGCACACACATTTGCAAATAAACTCAACTGAAATATCCTGCCACTTTTAATTGAGTTAACAATGAGTGCAATTTAATAGATCAAGCAGTTTTTTTTTTAATTTTTTATCTCAATTCTGAAAGCTTATGACATTTGGAATGTAACACGATAAAAATTAGCAAATGACAAATATTCTGGAATTTTTTCAACGCTTTCATGTTGCTAAATTTTATTTACATAATAAAGCAGTCCAATGCATATTTCAATTTATTCAAGATATAATGGAATACTCAAATTAGAAACCTATTTTTATATTCTAATACGAGTAGCTTCGTTAGGAATTTGGTTATTTTTAGTCAATGAAGGCTCAAGAAAATAACGGTGTATTTGATTTCATTAAAATTTAAACTGAAGAAAACTAAAATGGGCATGAAATAATTAGGAACTTGCGCTCATTAATGCTCGAATTAGAACATTCATCATCAGCAGACACGTGTTTCGAAGCAGTTTTCCCACCACTGTTTAACTCTCATCAGGTTATTGTAGTTGTCTTGTTTGTAGCTGCTCAGTAAAGTTGAAATTCGACACTTTGATTTGCCAGGAAGTATTTTCGATGAAAAAGTTATATACAAATATTGTACAAAGAATTAGACAAACACCAACAACTGCAAAGGCATTCTAAAGAATTGTGATAAAAAAATTACAAAAATCGTCATCCTTCCAAATGGAAGAAAATTAAAATATCAAGTACTCCATAAGAAAGTCAATGAGCCATAAATTGGTGGCAACACTTGCGATTAATGTCCAGCGAGCAACGCCCACCCTCAGTATTAAGCGCCTATTTTTGACAAGGTGAGCAAGTGGAAGTCTTTGAGATGCAATGAAGCTTAAAAAGAAAGAAAAACAACACTTTGAGCTTATTGAATAAAAGAGACTGGAATTATTTTTTCTTTTGGTTGGCTGCACATTTTTTTGGTCCAATAATTATTTCGTTGGCGTGTGCATTTAAAATAAATTGAGCAAAACACTGTCCTCTTAATATTACTAAACACTTAAAAGCTTCGAGCTATTGATTGATATTAATACGGTGGCAAGTACTAGTGAAGATATGAAACTCTAAACCTCCAAGAAAAGCGCCTATTTACTGGATTACAGCCAGTGCTAAGAGCACTAGAGTCTGCATACAGTTTTTGGCCACTGAACTCAGATTAAGCAACAATACGGGTATAGCAACTTACTCGACACTGACACAGATTTCGTGTTAAATCAACAATGCGCGCGGTAAATAGTTATTTCGAAGGAAATAAAGGAGAATGGCTCAATGATTAGTCTGGACGAGATTGTTAATTACGGGTATACCATTTTAAGCTTTCTGAAGACTAAACCTTGCTGTTGTGAACAATACCAAGAAAAATCCACCGCCTTATGCGGAATATGACATGGCATAACTGGAACTCCAGAGGCAATCCTGTATCATATGCCTCCCTTGTCAAAAGCAAATTACACTCGTCATATTCTCTTTCACATTCCTCATTCCGGTTCTTTACAGTAAAGTTTCAAGAAACCACGGAACGAAAACTTATACTCGTATTCCAGAAATATGTGCACTTGCGGTGAACAATGCAACGCTGAGAGTGTTGCAAAAGTAGTTAACTGTGCAAAAATTTAAAGTTTTAGCAACACTCAGAAAATTCATATCAGCAGCGGTTTTATTAATTACAGGAATGTAATATGAACTTTTCAAGAGGTGCACTAAAGTTTCGAATAGAAATTTCACACATACAACTCGTACGTCCTGCGGAAAGCTTCTGTAAAAAAAGCTCTGGCAATAATTACATGTGTAGGCATGGAGTGGAAATGCGGAATTTTTGTGGCTGATGTGTAGTCACGAGTGTACTTAAAAGTGAGAAGAAAGTCATACAAAGTGTGTGCAAATGTATGCATGTATAATTTTTGCACGGCAGTGGCCCTGTAGGAAATTACATGTTGTGAAGTGTAGTTGTATGACAAAAACAAATAAATATAGCATATTTTTAAAGATTTTTTGGTATTTCCCACGTAGTAGAGGTCTTCCTCTTCTTCTGCTTCTCTCGGCGGTTACTGCGTTGAATACTCTCAGAGCTGAGAGTGTTGTCATCCAACGTAGCCTCTTGATTCGCTGAACTGTGTCCATTTTGTCGTGTATCTCGTACAGCTCATCGTTCCATCGGCTTTGGTATTCCCCGTTGCCAATCCGCAGAACCTTTCTCTCGAAATTTCGTAACGCCGACTCATCGCCAGACAGAGATGATTAGTCACTTGTAGCTGTTTTCTTCTTTTCATTCACGTAATGGATGCCCTTCCTAACGCATAACCCTGCGGAGGGATGTTTCGCTCGCCTTCAAACAGATGTTTTTAGGCCAACGAGAGAACACTTGGCATAAAATCAGAGGTCGTGAGCTGCTTGAACCTTATACTTAATTCTTATTACTTTTGTTGTTATAACTTATTTGAACACTATTCTCTGCTGGGGTCTGCTACTTTTCTGACGTTAAGTGCTGATAATTGCCTGAAAAACTTTCTCCTTCATACAATGCAATCAGCCACCTGCATATACTCACGCAAATTTGTTTTTGAAAAGGTAACTTACAGAAAGAATATGTTGCTTGCAGGTGTATTTTATTATATATGTATTTTACTATATATGTATAACTATGTACATTTTTATGTACATTTATAGATTTTTTAAAGTATTTGTTGTAAAATATACTTCAGCAAGCTACAAAAACTACACTGGCATATAAAACGTAAATATATTATCTACTTGTGTATGAATTTTATAAAAAAAATCAACCCAAAATCTATTTCCAAATATTAGACTAAAAGTAGGCACTAAAAGAGCGTATTTATAAAAACATTTTATCACTAAAAGAATATTTTCACACTCATAGAATCAAAAACTAAATTTGAGATTTACATAGATCCCAAATATTAGAGAGTAGAGCCAAGTATCGACAAGCCAGACTTTTTTAAATTATTTATAAACGACTTCCTTGGAAATAATCACATATCAGCATCGAGTTTATTTCTAATATACAAATATGTCATAGTATTCAATCCAAAAACAAGGTCAAGCCAAAGGACGGCTATTTTTCTAGAGTTTCCAAATAAAAGCCACTCAGGGTATCTGCTTAAAGTCTGTGAAATAGTTCTTTTCAGGCTTTCCAAGTGCAAGGGTTTTCCACGTTCCATATTGACTACTAAAGCTTAAAGAGAGCATGCTTAATTTCTAAAGACCAATGACTTCAAATCAGCTCACAAGAAGTGTTAAATCACAACGCCTTCGAGGCCATTCATTATGACAATATTCTGAAATAATCAAATCTCCAAACTTTTCTCGTAATAATTCGGTCGTTTTACGTGCTGCGTGGCGTTTAGTCCCGTTTTGACGGAACCAGATCTTGTCAAAATCAACGTATTTCATTTGCGGCCATAAAAACTTAGTTATTATCGATCTATACCGCTCTCTACTGAAAGGGAACAGTGTCACCAAATTTATTACGAAAGAAGTACGGACCCATGATTTCACCAGACCAAAAACCACACCAAACTATCAATTTAGTTGAATGTAATGATTTTTCATGAATAATTTGTGGATTTTCTTCGCACCAGAATCGACAGTTTTGTATTTACCGCACCACTCAGATGAATGTAAGCCTCATCGGATTCAGTTTTTGAGCAGGAATAAGTTTATACAGATGCCAGCCCAAATCCATTCTCAAAATTCGCCAGGTTGTGGTTTAAAACAGTTCAAACTCTCGAGAACGTTTTGAAGTCGACAAATTTCGGTCTTCAGCAACACAATTATATTTTCCTTACTGCGAGCGGTTCTTTGTCTTATTGGCACTTGAACGTTATTTAAAAAAAAATACGATGGAAGTTTTCAAGAACACGACGAATACCGAGCACAGGTGATTATTACGACCACAATCGCACAAAAGGTTGCAATTTCGTAAAGAAAAAATCACAAGAAGAGAATATCATATCTCTCTTTGATCGCGTAAACCTATTGGTTTAGAAAAAATATTTTTTAATGCTGATTAAAATGGGTAATTTCAAGCAGATTTGTGCAGTGCATTTCTAACCACACCAAAATTTCTAACCACACCAAATGTTACTTTTTCAACTCAACTAGCCACAAATTTGGTTCAAATTGACAAGACCTTCTAATTTTGGTAACAAATTCCTTTTTTTGTAATGAAAAAATTTAAAAAATGCAAAACTATTTCGTACATATGTTTCGATTTACGTAGGTACATAAATCACCTTTTAAAATTTTAAGGTGTCTTATTTTTCATTTAATAATAATTTCATATTGTAATCGTCAAATGAATCGCTTGAATGTGCGAAAAGTTCCAAATAGTTTTCGCACTTAAATTTCAAATTGTGTAATTACACCAGCGCCCGGCACATTTCCCTTGACTGGGCCTACACTGAAAATTTGCTGTATGTCCTGTTTAATCATAGTGCCGTACTGATTGTAAGTGCGTATCTCTTCTCGCCGATCCTTTTCGCTGACGGCAATCTTTCTGCACACAAACAGTGGACAACAATATGGATAGTTGAGAAATTCATTGCCTGGCGGCACGGGATTGCAATTACCCTCTAATTTGGGTACTTCACAGCTATAAATAAACAAAGAATATATGTATATAGTATATTAACTTTAGCTGTAAAGGAAGTCTAGAGTATTCAGCAAGAAAAACACTTACCCATCTTCCCATAACTGCAGTGTGCCCAAGCACTGCACGCGTATACACTGGCCCGGACGTGTGAAGGACTCGCCGATGAAGAGCTCGCGACCGGTTTCGGCATCAGTGCAATGGCCGTAAGCTGGAAGTTTGATTTATTTAGCTAGACTTTAACTTAAGACGCAATTATTGCACAAACATTTAAGACATAAATATATACTCATACATATATACAAATATATATGCATGTACATGTGGAAATTTATGTTTTATTATCAAAAAGATTTATATGCATTATTATTTTTATATTCGAGTACTTTTTAAATAAAATAAAAAATTCTGAATTTTTGGTTACGAATGCGCTTTACGTTTGTCAGAAATATTGTATATGTGCATATATGTATGTGTAATCAATTATATATTTTATATTCTTCAATGTGTGACAGAAAACACAACTTTTTCGTACATACAGCGATAAGACGGACCCGCCAACGTAGCGCGCAATGCAGAAGCAGTCCATAAGAGCAACAACAACTTATAGCAGCAACAATGCAGAGTGTCGGACGAGTGTGACCCACGTGACATCTTGTATGCAGGCTTTAAGTGTCTTTTATTATAACACACAATTGCTTTTCTTTCACACTTCACTGGCAGCTTGTGACTAATTTCAGTCGCAATCTAATCTCGTGTACATTTTGCTTGAACTTGAATTAATCCGATGTGTTTACAAACTATAGTAGTTTAATCAGAGTTTATATTTAGCTTTGGAATTCTCTAGCAAGCGCCTCATACGCGGTGTTTTCGCAAATGTTGAAACGCGACTGCGGCTTCGGCACGACAGAAGCTCAAATAAAGCGCGAATCGGAGACTGCTTGGCAGCCGTGCTCCGGATTTGTTTTTGCAGCCAAAAAAAAAAAAAAACAGAATTTTTTAATCTATGTATAGAAAATATGAATGTACTTTTATTTAACATTTAATCCAAATTGGTTTTTATTGTTTTATGTGAGTACTCAAAAGAGTGCTCAAAACACTGAAATAAATAGTTTTTGATTGTGCTTAAGCAAAAAAAAATATAAATTAATAAAAAAAAGGAAAATAGTTTTTAAAGCTTTTTCCGAGAATATATTGTTTCCATTACTTTTTTTTTAATTTGTTCCACGATTAAGTTTTTTAAACGGTATCTTAAAAACATATATAGTATGTAATATTGGTAGACTTATCAAACTTCAACTTAATTTTTTCATACATATTATACTACTAAATAAATACTTCATATGTACATTTTTTCGCTAATGAATTATTCCAACAGTGTAAAACTTTCATCGGTACAAATCGAAATTTCGAAATGTACAGAATGGCGAAACGAGCGAACCATTGTTGTACTACACGAACTGATGCAGCATCGTCTCCGTAAACTTCACAAATTTCATCTATTGACAAAATACGAAAAGTCTTTTTCGTCTACCAATATTTTCTTATTTTCTACAAATAATAACTTCTTGTCAAACTATGCTTAAAACATTATAAAATTTTCCAGTGTTTACATTTTTGAACAGAGTGTAGTGCATACAAAGCTTTAGCCTATTGCATATAAAATTCTGTCACTCTCTCTCTCTGCGTTCATAATCAGAGCTCACACGATACCCTGAAGCGGTATGTATGAGACCATGCTTATCAGTTGTCGCACATGTAAATATGTAAGTTATTAAGTAATTAATTAGTGTGTATATGCTCATTAGGCCTCCAACTTAATCAGTTGTTTTGAGCATATTATATTTATACGCTCGCAACATGTTGCCTAGGGTAATGTAGTTTTGTTCATATAGCGGTTGTTTGGTACGCGATTATAGGACTTACATAAAACGAGATAATCAGGAAGACGAGACGAATTGATTTCTGTCTGTTTGTCCCTTTGGAAAGAAAACGATTTCTCATCACTCTCGAAGCTTGGTATAATGTTATATGTATATATGAACAGAGTTGCACCAATGCTATAATTTAGTCACAAACTAAGCAAGAAAATACAATTTTGACTTATCACCTTGTGCTCCAAAAAATAATACAAGCAGATTTATGATTACGTAAATTGAACCTCTAACATTTATTTGTTGTAACATATATGTATGTAAATGGCGCCAAGTATTACAGAAAGCTGATATCAAATCAAAAATAAAACAACTACTGAATTTAAGGTCTATGCGAGCAGGAAGCACTTCTTCGTCTTCGATAACGGAAAGCGAAATGAGCCCATATCTCTCTTGCGCTCCTAACATTGTCAGGTAATTCGCGAACAAATGCAGGCTCAATTAAGCAAAGTAAAATGAAGCGGGCACGACGCTCCTTCGCAATTGTCTGGAAAAGGCCGAAAACACCAAGTCATCAATACGACAAATACGCAAAAGCCGACTAAAGATCAATATACATACATTCGAGGCTGGATCTTTTCTGTCGATAGTGTCCATCAGATCCTCCATTTCGAGGTAAGCGCGTGTCATAATAGTCCAATATTTATAATTGAGTGCGTTGAGTTTCTCGATAAATTGCATTTCCATGTTTATTATTTTTTTATTATTATTTTATTTTATGAATATTGTTTACTATTTTCTTTTTCTTTTTAAGAATTCGCAATGACCTGCATTAGCGGCGCTTTCGATACACTAAATTCATATAGAGAAGGAAGAAGAAGAAAGGGTACCGCTATTTTTATGGTATTTAAGTGATGCTGCCACCTGGTTAGAAGATATTTATATAGATTTTGCTGTTAAGGGTATTCATAATACCCTAAAAAGAGCTCCAATAAAAAAATTTAAAAATTATTACTATTGATCAATCAGCTCTAAAAGACTGTAGTAAAATTTTCGTGCGTAACATAACCTAAAAATTAACATCGAATGTCATTTATTAACGACGTCGTTCACTGCTCTGTATATTTTTTTTTACTGCTGCTTCTACGAAATAACTGGCATGTGAAATAAAAAATTAAAAAATAGCAAATATTTTGGTGTGTGATGTTTTGTTTGAAAATGATGTTGCTTACTCGTGTATGTATGTATGTATATGTGACCTGGTCTACGAAAAGGGGGCTTAGGTGTTTAAAATTGAAAAAAAAAAATAAAAAAATGATTTTTTGACACCTAAGCCCATTTCGTAGACCAGGTCACATATAATATTTTTAATCAAAAGAGTTGCAAAGTGTTTGGAACATAAAACAGTGGTTTATATAAAGTCGCAAAGAAAAAAATCGTGAAAAATAAAAATAATTTGGTAATTAACCGTTTATTTGAATTTTTCTCATACATTTTGAGGTTATGTGAAAAAAGTGTTAATACAAAAGTTAAAGTTCTAGTTCTTAGCTACCGCATAAAATATCAACAAAAATTATTTCCCTTTCATTTTTGTTTTATTCTTTGGTTTAAAAATGTTTAGGTTTTGGTCTCAAATATTACTCCCCTGATCTATTAATTTTCAATTATTTCTGGATAAAAATATCTGATTCGGATCACGAACAAGTAGATTCGTTAGGGAGAAGATGAAAAGGAGTGAAAAATTAAACTGTTTTTCCACTTTCTTAAACACTTATCCCATATATGTAAGTATGTATCCATATAATATATGTATAATGCTTCGCTTGTCTTGCTGGACAGTGAACCACTAAAGCGTCTTCATTTCTGAGAACAGCACAATAATTTGCAGAATAAATTTGAACTACGGGCCACACCAATGAAAAAGGACACCGAATGTTTATTTTTCAACCAATTTGTTGCTTCGAAATTTTAAAACCATTTAACTGAAATGAGATTTTCATTACTTTTGCGAAGCGAACGTACAATTTATCTTTGCTCAATTCCATTTTTTCTCATTTTCGGTGTTTTATTTGCTCATTTGGTCAACGAAAATATAATTACAAGAGAAATCCATTTCGCCTTGACATAAATTGTGCAGCATAATAAATCATTTGGAGCTAATCAAAAGCTAAACCACTGAATGTAGCGCAGAAAAGTTTCAAACATATGCAGATATGTATTGGCATGTGTATATAGTATGCACGTATGCGGCAATATTAGGGTGAGTTATTTACAAAGAGTGGCAGTGTTTGATATAAAGTGATTTTTATGGAAAATATTTGCTTAAAGGCATATTTAAATAAATTATTTTTCATAATTATTTATATTTCGCCAAAGACTAATAATACTTGAGTTTTCAATAAACTGTATATTTTTAAGAAAAACAGCGCAATTTCTTTGGACTTTATTCAACGTCGTGAAAAGAGGAATGATTTTATTTTCAATTAAAAAAATGTATGCTGAAGCTTAAATAGGAATCATTTGAGACCCACTCTAGTCCACAGGCGAAAATACAAACATACAAATGTCCGCGTGCCAACACTTGCAAAATCACACGCACAAACTTTCAGTTAGCCTGTTCGCCGATAACAACACCAGCTAAGTAAAATGAAAACAACAACAACAACAAGCGATGCGAAACGAGTGTAAAATGCTGCAATGTGTGCAGAATTGTTGCTGTACTTTTTTATTCTGCCTCTTCGTCTACTAGTTCAATTTAAGCTCGCACCCATCAACCGCATAGACACGCTAAAGCATTTTGCTAAATCACTTTTTCTTCCCAATTTCGTTTCAGTTTTCGTATTTGTTTTATAATTTTCATCCATTATTGTAGCATGCTTTTAGGGATAATTGTGTAAGTTCACAGTTTGAACTTTAGAACTTTTCCGCAATCAATTACGGAATTAGGCGCAAGTGACAAACGTCACTTAGTAAGTATACTATACTCGTACATAAGTATATTCTAAGTAGGTATGCATGTTAATTACTGCTTTGAAAGGAAAATTTCTAAAAAAAAGCAATTTATAGTTTTGGTCATTGAATATTTATCGAAACCTAAATATTCTATATATTATATTATTATCTCTGAAATTGAGTTTAAGGAAGAAATTACTCGTATATTGGGTAGTCGAAAAAGTCTTTTCGTATTTTGTCAATAGATGTCGGTGCGGCGTATATCTCTAGTGCTACCAGTCACATTGTGTCATACAATATAGTGTTGGAAAGGTGAAATTTTGAGCTTCATTTAACCAGAAAAAATTATTCAGGGAAGTTGAAAAAAGTTACAGCTATTCAAAAATTAATGAATATAATGAATAAATTCGCTATATTTTGAAATTTTTATATAAAAAAGGGAAGAATCCACGCAAGCCACCAATGAAATTTGTGAAGTTTACGGAGACGATGCTGTATCAGTTCGTGTAGCACAACAATGGTTCGCTCGCTACCGTTCGGGAAATTTCAAAATTTTGATTTACACTATGAAAGTTTTACACTGATGGAATAATGTCTCAAGCGAAAAAATGGGAGACTAAAATAGTTTATTTAATTATTATTATTAGTATAAAAAATAAGTGGAAGTTTATTTAGAAATACGAAAAGACATTTTTTAACTAACCCCAAAATTTAATGAAGAGAAAAAAAGAGGCTAATTGATAATTGAAGAAATTTCAAAATTTAAAACACATATTCCAACATTTACAGCGTGATCATAACGTTGATTAATGTTTCCGCACAAGAAAGAAAATATTAAGAAAAAATCCTTCTATTTACTTTTTATTAACTGTACTAATATCGCGTTAACCTCTTCGTCATTTACGTCGACGCCCTTAAATGCATATAGCATTCTTTATAGCCGCCAACAATAATAACAACAACGTGTTGTTACCACGTACATCGCTTTCGTGGCGGGGCTGCTCATTCACCTTCATTGTCTGCACTATGGATTTTCATTTCTCTCAAGCAATCATGCCGCATACAGCCAATGCCAATGGCAAACAATATAATGGGAAATAACACTTTCATCCATACACATGCAAACACCTCCACATCATAAGTGTCTTGACGCTGTTTTATGAAGCTCCTTCGTCTTGGAAAAAAAACGCCATTATTACTGTTGTCTGTTGCCGCCTACTGCCTGCCACCTTGCCACGACTTGTAATGTGGCTTCTGCCTCCTGCCTCCTGCTGCTTTTGGCCTTCAGCTGCTCTGCCCGCCCACAACTTACCTTGATTGTATGCGCGCAGTTTGCATTTTCTTTGGTGTGCTTTTGTTTAATATTCCAACGGTGCTTATTGCAAATTTTACATGCAACACAGCATCCACCTTGCAATAACAATAGCAATAATAAGTAGCAACATCTTTGAATACCGCTGTGCACCGCTGACAACCACATTAGCATGGTCTTCTGCTTGTTGGCGATAGCTGGTTCCTTGCAAGGTTAGCTGCTGTTTAGTAGCCCCCAACCTCCACATTAAATGCACCAGCATGAAGATATATAAGTATATCTGAATGTACATATGTGCATCATAGAAAAGTATCAAAAAAATATAAAATGCTTTTAAAATATGTGCACCAACAAGAATTGGTTTAATGTGTTGTATTAACCCTTTCTTTCGCTTGCTCTTCTTTTCGCTCACTGGTTAACACAATACATTAAATGTATAAAAGTCAGTCAGTCTATCCTATGCTAGTACGTGTTTATGGTAATGTTCTCTTTTCTCAAATATTTTAGTTTTTCAAACTATTCTTGAGTAAAGTGCTGAAGATCAAAACAATATGACCCGACTCTGGCTAGTTCTCTAAGAATTTTGAAAATAATACTTGTCGAAGGTTTGTTTACTTTGAAACTTAGTTATTGCCAAAATTATCTCCGAATAATTTCATATTTATTTTTAGAAGCAAAAAATAAGGTTTAAACGTTTATGGGACCAGAATAAAAGTGGATGAAATAGTTTTATAGATATTTACAATCATCTCATTTCCTTTGATCCCCTGATCAACGTTTATACTTTCGTAGTTCCTTGTTGGCTACAGTGTGATCATAAACATAATTTTATACCCAGAACAGGGTATATTAAGTTTGTACGAAGTTTGTAAAACACATAAGTAAACGTTGGAGATCCCATAAAATGTATTTAGGAATAATTATCGCGACGACCTGAGTCAATTTAGTAGCTCATCTGTCAGTCTGTATATGCGCTAACTGGTCCCTCTGTTTTGTGATATCGGTCTGAAAGATTGCGTACGCCTATTTATTCTTAATCTGCTCTTGCATCAGAACCGCGCATATCGGATCGGTGATCTCATTTACTGCAAAATTCTGTTGATACCTCAGAACATTCGTCTATTGTAACCCGTGAATGAATATATGGATTAATATAGGATGTAAGTTTAATCATTAAGAAGCTCTCTGTTGGCTTAGGAAAGATGCTTCTCTTGTGGCCTGTTTTCCAAATAATTTCTGTAAAAAGTCAGGTTATTCAGCACAAGTTTTGTGATGAGAATTTTTTTCACCCGTCATAACTTATTGACAGCATCTGCAATCTTTCCACTATTAAGCGATGATTTTCTAGTACAACCCGTTGTTGATTTTTGAAATTATCGTCAATAAGAGTTCAGTTCGCACCAGGGTATTTTTATGATCTCTTAATATATACTGAAATTGTATGGTAATATTAAGAGATCAATAAACTTTCTGTAAAAGAGCTATCGTAACTTCATCCTATGAAGTTTATTTGGTCGGTATGTTTGGTTTTTAAAAAGGGAGGCGCGTAAGCACCGGTTCGCTGCGGTTGAGTGGCCTTAAACAGCTTAGAGTATTATGTCTTCAGCTACCCCCGAACAGGCCAACTCGTCTACCTTTTTATTTCCATCTATTCCTATATGACAAGATACCCTATTTGCTATTTAAAATCTGTTAATTGTGTCAAGAGACTTTGTGTTGGCCCTACAGACGACCTTAGTTGTCGCTGGCTATAGACTACAATTTTTATGGACTTGCTGCTTAGGCCTAATTTTCGGCCGAATTGTAGTTTGAAGCGGCATACGGAAAAGCCTTGTTCCTGTTTCAACCTTTGATTTGTCAGTGAATATGTAGATTTCACAGTTGAAGCTGTCGATCACAGAAGCATTGTTTAATCCTCTCTACTGGTGATTGAAAATGGTGTGCTGTGTGTGAGTTCAATAACAAGGTCAAGTATGATACCATGCCGATAGTGACGTCTAGCCTGTCTCCAGTGACCTAAAATCATAAGCCGGCTGGCATTGCTTCCAACCTCACTTGAATGAATATTGGCCGCATTTTAAGGATAACTTGCGGAGATTTATTGGAATAGATTTAATTGCGCCCGTAATCACCAGCAAATAAGTACTGGGTACAGGGTTTTAATACAGCACTTTTTGATAATGTCATCCATCACACCACTGCACCATGTGTTAGTATTGGGCTGATGACATAGGTAGAAAGTTAAAAGAAGGTTGTAAACCCCACATTAAAGCAATGGCTCTTCTGAAATAAAGTAAGTGTTTTGCGGACGTTGTGGCGTACTGCATCCTGCTGGAATTTATTAAACACGAAGACGATTGATAGTGACCCGAGGTACCAAAAAGTCGGAAGTTATTTGGCGGCAGTGCTCAAAAGTAGCACTACCGATATCCAACACATAAAACCAAATGATTTTCTGACAGCAAGGAACTTTGGAGAGATTCGTGAGAGTTTTCTCGTAATCTAAATATGCAGATTTTGCTGACAAAATCTTCATTGGTAGGTCAAAAATATGCACTGACAGCTGGTCTAACAGCTATCCTTCTAGATAATGCCAAACCTCTAAAAACTGTAACATCATATAGTTATGAAATTTTAAAATTATTTAAATTTGATCGCCACCACACGCACTTTGCAATCAATAATGCAAATATTTATAGCAAATTCCAATCGTGCAAACTGGTCGTAAAAGCTTGAAATCGAATGCCAATATCCGTGCGTTCTTCTGCCATGAAATGAGAGCACTAAATTACATTTATACGTACATATATATATATATATGAGTGTATGGTATGCATGTGATTGTGAGCAAATCGTTTATCACATTGATCCACATCCATGGAGTACAAGTGCAAGTTAAATGAGTAAACAGTGAAGCGCATGAACACAGATTCCTGTCAGTTTGAATGATTGTCCTTTCGTGTATGATTGAATGTCCTTATAGTCGTAAGTCAATTTATGAGTGAGCCAGTAGTATGAGGAAAGCAGAGAGAACAGAGAGAAGAAGCGAAACTAGATACACAAACTATACTTTGTTTGCGATTGTTTTTTGCGAGTATGTGTGTATACATGTGTGCACATAATTTTGCGATTTAACATATTTTCCAAATGCTTTTTTTCATTATATCGCTCAAGCGATTCAAAATGAAAAGTGCACAAAATGCCCTTATAAACCTTCCCTTGTTTTATTTCATATTTTTGCAGTTCACTTGTTTCAGCTGCCAATACGTTGCCAGAGCAAAAGAATTACTAGTAATTTTGCCAAACGCAGACATATACATAACTGAGTACATATATCTTGTACGTATACGTATTTGTGAACACATACGAACACAGGATTATTTGCGTGAATTATGCACTCCCCACTTTCCTGCATGTAACTGCAGTCGATCTACTCAACACTTCGAAATGTGCGCCGTAGTGCCGGCAAACGAGTACGTCCGCGCAGTGACATGGATATGAGTTTATGAGCACCATTAAATATGTACGCGTACAAAGGTACAAGTACAAACATACCAACACATTTATAGAAGTGCATCTAAGGCTTTGCCTTCTCTGTTTCTTACTATGTATGTACCCAAGCAATGAAAGAGATTGATATTGAGATTGAGTGCTTTATTACTTTGCGCACACACACACGCACATATCAAGATGCAAAAGTGTGCGTTTGTGCGAGATTTTTGGCACACATTAATTTCGACAGTACATTTTCTAATTTTGACTGGCATTGAGCTCAGATCATTTTACATGATAATGAAGAAAGCGTAATCTACATAGAGGCGTAGTAATGGAATATTTAAGTATTGGGTAGTCGAAAAAGCCTTTTCGTATTTCTAATCAAACTTTAACTTTTTTTTATTAACAATAAATAAATAAACAAATTTGTACCGTTTTGGTTGATTTATTTTTGCCATTTATCCGCTAGTGACATTATTCCAACAGTGTAGAACTTTCATCAGTGTAAATTGAAATTTCCAGAACGAAAGCGAGCCAACAATGGTGCTACGTGAATGAATGCAGCATCGTGCCAGGCCAATCTTTCAAGTTTTACGACAAACTAAATTTAATATGCCTGATGCAATTAGTTATTGAATTATTTAGTTATTTCTAAGCGCCTGTAGTATGCTACACTGTGAATTGTGCTCGAATGTGGACTGATCAACTACATCTGAACGGTCTGTAGCGTATAAGGGAAAGTAGAGAAACTGGTTTCACCCAAGAACTTATAGCATGGATATAGCTGGTCTAGATATTGAAAGAGCGCTCCATAGTCTAGAAAATTATTTTCAAATAAAATGAAAAGGACTACCTTAGAATTGAAATGAGATATTATTAAGCTAATCTAAGTTACCACAACGGCCCGGCGTTCTAACATTGACCTTCTAACCTTACCTAAACTAATCTAGTTCAATAAAATATGGAATATCTTGATCGTTTCTTGAAGATCTCTAGAAAATAATTTAAACATATGGACAATGATCGAATCAAAACCTAAGCATATAATAAGATATAATAAGTAAGAGTGCAATAATTGTCTAACTAAATGGTTTACAAATTTCTCATTTCAGAGCTATAAAATAACGGCAGAATCGTCATATATAGATATATAATAAAAAAAAAAACAAAACATTATTTTGAATTTTAAAATTCTTCATTATTTAGATAAAATTTTCCATTTGATATTTGACAAATACATAGCTGCAGATGACGTATTTCTTGAGATCCGTAAGTTGAATACCAGAAAGACCAAAACAGCAGAAGCATTGACAACCTCCTTCAAATACTAATAATATGTACATAACGTGTTACGAAAAAAATCTCTTTCGAACCAACGAACTTGTGTTGAGCAGATATTTTTTGCCGGAAGCTTCGAATAAATTACGTGATATCTTTGTGTGTAAATACGCCTACCAACTTTCAGTCGCTTTTTATTCTTCCAATAAACACCTTTCAGCAAAAGCAGTCTGTTTTTAAAGCATTTTATCAGTCAGTGTACCGTCCGATATGCCGAATGGAAAGCCTAGTTTATTTTTCTTCCGACCTGCATTTCATTCACTCATTCACATTTACGGATGCCCGCTGACCGCGAAAAAGCCAAGATTTGAATAAAGGGAAAACGTACTGCGATTCGTCCTGCCACAAAAAAGGTTGCAGGCTTTCAGTAGGTAAACATTTAATATAACAACGCAATATGAACAGCGCTGCCCGCTGCTTTTAATAAACTGCATGCAGGTATTGGGAGGCCGCGAGGTTTATTTGTTTATTTTTTTGTTTGAGCAAAAACTGTCTTTGTTATTTTGCTCTACTAAGGCCATGCTATATGCGAACAGAGGAGATTTTATGAACTTTATGCAAGAGATATATTTCATTAACTTAACTTACTCACTTAACTTAGAAAACTTGTGTCTAGAACCTAAAGTGTCTGGAATTGACATACGAAAAGACGGCAATCGAAAGTTCCACTCTTCTTAATTATAACCATGAATTTCTTACACCGCTAATTAGATTATCGTTTCTCTTTTCACTTTCTTACTATACTATAGAGGAAAAAAGGTCGTTCAGATTTTTAGACTTGCAGCAATGTATGCTATTTTTAAGCAATTTAGTACAACCGATTCCAGTTTGACCGAAGTCAGTTCAATATTAGAATCACTTCATATACAACTAGTTTTCTCACTAGTTTTCATGGAAAATGAAATATAGTATAGTATTACTTATATACTTAATTAAGTCAGCTCTAAAATTGGAGCGATCTTGGCTACACAGCAAGAACTTACCAAACAGTAATTGCAGCAATGGAATTTTATTCAAAATTGGATACCGATTTCACGAATGTATATTGCAAGAACACAGAGTTCCACAAATGTTATTAAATGGCTCTCTGTTATGGGGTTAAACAGCCTGGTTTTAAGCAAACCACACATCAGCAAAAGTCAAAAATATCCACATAACAAATGAAATATCTTTACATGGCTCCTGGTATTTGCGCAGATTGCAGTATTATTGCCAACAGCGAGAAAAAATTGCAACGGCTGATTGAGGCGGTGAACAACAACTGTTGCTAACTTTGTGCTATGGTTTGGCGAAGCCAATTCACTCGTAATTTAATGAAATTCATAGCAACAACCACTACCAAAAACAACAAAAACACTTGTGCACAACAAAAGCACTTATTGCACATTGAGTGAATAGTTCTCAGAACAGTACGTCTGCTGTTGCCATAGCGACGCTGACGCTATTGCACCGATATTTTAGCTACGGATAAAATGCATTCATAGCTCAATGAATGCTTGTGGACAGTTTGCGGAAATAAAAACAAATCGCACGAGACCCAACGCGCCATTTCGGCTGATGGCTATTCGGGAATCAATAAGAAGTAAGGCAAAAATACATATATCCATTAAAAGGTTGTAGTGAACGTTAAATTAAGCGATGGTTTTTTGAGAGGTATGCGGTGATAACGTGAATTCGAAATATGACGTTTTATTAAAAAATCGAAATTTTGTGCCACTATAAATATCTATTGCTAAGCTTGTTAAACACAAGAAATTTTAATACATCTTTTAAATTTTCCCCACAAATGAATATTCAAGTGATATTCTTATATCTAAAATATATTTATACTCAAGTGCCTTCTCATTTAGTTTTGAAAAATACAATTAACAAATTAAAAACATCCACCACTATCCAATGTTTAAAACGTCTTTGACTGTACAATAAAAAATTTAATAATTTTCGCAAATCACTAGTATTAGTTTTTAAAGATGCGCTCAATAAACTATTGATGAGTTTCAACATTATTCCGTATAGAACCAGCATCCCTCAATAGAGAAAGCTTCAATGCTTAAATAGATATATTTGTTCGAATTTAAGCTATTTGTTTTTAAGAGTATAAGAAACAAACCTACTTAAGTCGAGCATCAAATATTAAGTTTTGAATCCTGCATTTTCCGAATCTGTTATTGTGATAAACTGCTGCCTTGCTTACTGGGCAAAACTGGCCTGTATGATACATATATGCTGACACATTTTACTACCAGCACATATGCAGTGGCAATCAGGTTCACGTGTTTGTAGGCGGATGACGGCCCAAACGGATGGATATAGCAGCGCCTCAATAAAAGTGAGGAGCTGAGGGCGATTCAAAGGCGAAAATAGATGCGGAAGAGAGTTGCAAAAAAGGCATACGGCAACCTTACAGCCTGCTAGCTCGGCTCAGTGCATGCTGCACATGCAGCGGCCACCACTGCAACCAAGCCCCGTACACCTGCACTGTACGAGTACGAACTGGGCATTTTATTGAACATTTTCAACATTGAAAAGGTGTGTGCCGCATTCTGTTCGCGTGTTCAATTGCTGTTTTGTGCGATTTTATGCTTTCACCGCAAATGCAAATAAACTAGCCAGAGCGCTACGTGCATTTGTGAAGAAATATTTCTGTATAAATGTGCATAAGAGCACACACTCCGAATGTATGTATAGATTTGTTTGTATGTCTAAGCGGAATTCGGAAAAAAATGTGGTGCTTGCGCGCGCACAGCCACGGAAAGGCTAACTCGTCATTGAATTAAAAAGGATTCGTGGATTATTTTTCTCTCTTGCGATATTTTTGTGTTTTTGTGACTAACGCACAGTTGTTATAAACCAACAGCGATGCATTTAAATGGAAGTGTCCGTTAATCTTTACGAGTAATATGGAGAATTCACACATTTTCGCTTTAAGTTCTATCTTTATCTACAACATTTTTAAAATGAAAATTTTTGTTGAAATATAAATATATATATATATAATGTTTCGACAACTTCCGGTAAAGAAACAATTAAAGTGAAAGATTGAAACAATACAGAAATAAAAACCCAGTGAAAATACTGAAATACCCATTCACATAAAACCAGGCTACGCCTCATATGTACCTCGTGAAACACACATCGAGAATGATATGGTAACTGGTAGGAAAACCTTTCACAGATTTAGCAAAGAGCACTCCTGTTTAGGTATATTTGAAATATATCAATCGTTAAGTAGAGCACAGAATACCGTCTACAAGACATTATGTGGGTTAGCTGAAAACTGATCCTACATAAAATTTGGAAAAATTCAGAAAGAAGTTGGAATAACGAAAAACATACGTTGCTTCAATTTTTAACAAAAGCGCTTTATTATCACGAAAGATGCTTGTTTCTAGAAAAAAAAGTATAAATATAATTTTGCTTTTACTCTACCCCAAAACGAAATGAAAATTGTTTTTAGTATACATCTTCCCACTTCTAACACACTGTTAACTGGTTCGAGCGCTGTTTCAATTGCCTTCATATTTACATTCGGCCTATTCTATAAGGGTTTTGGAAACTATTTTAACTGAGCTACGTAGTTAGTATTCCCTCACATATATTTTGTTTATTTGTTTATAGCTGGTCGATACTTCGTTAGCTTAGTGAGCAGTGAGCTTTCACTTCGCTCTTCTCGAGTTTTTTCCGTTTTCGACGGCTCGACGTCATGTATGTAAATCCGTTTAGACTTGTTGGTCGCATTGTTGATCACTGGTTTCATAGCATATGTTACAGATAAATGCAATGGCACTTTAATAAAAGTGAAATATTCGATTTTGCCACCAACCGCGTCCGCCGTAATATGATAAAAATAGACGAGTGAGTGGAAATGCGAAAATGAACTTTGAAATACACAATTTTTTGGAATTTGAAAATGAATTAACAACCTTGAAAGAAATTCTTTTTTGCGGAATGCCCGCCAATGATGAAAGAATTTATTATTTACCGTTTGGATATTTTAATATTTTTATACCCTGAACAAGGTATTGGGTAGTCGAAAAAGTTGTTTCGTATTTTGTCAATAGATGTCGTTGCAGTCGTATTTCTCAGTACTACCAATCACATTGTGTCATACCACATACTCGTAGATAATGAGGAAATTCGCTATATTTTGAAATTTTTGTACTATATAAAAGGAAAGAATGCCACGGAAGCCACCAATGAAATTTGTGAAGTTTATGGAGACGATGCTGTATCAGTTCGTGTAACACATTAATAGTTCGCTTCCGTTCTGGAAATTTCGAAATTTAGATTTGCACTGATGAAAGTTTTACTGTGATGGAATAATGTCTCTATCAGAAATATGGCAAAAAAATTAGTCAACTTAGTCATGTCCTTCTATCTGTATAAACTGAACGATCTGAATAAAGTGCTTGTATTATAATCTTCCATGAGACGAGTATCCCACCCAACAAATTTCAAGGACGAGATATCCCAACGTAATTTGTCATGAATTATGTATAACTTAAAGCAATAATGCCCGAAGAAATTGTGCAGATCGGATCAATGTAGCATGCAAACTGAACAATCGAAATTAAAGCTTCGGCTCAACCGAAATAAAGGATTTTAAGGATTTGTTTTTTTATAAATTTGATGGGCATTTCACCAGTGAATTAAAAAAAAACCAAAAACAACTCAACTGCAAAATATTTGAAATATTTTTAATACAAAATCGTTTATTTTTTATTTTCGAAAATATTTTCAATAAAGCATTTACTATATCCACATGTATTAGTCGTTCCATATGCAAATACGAATCGCTCAATAGTTGAGTATCTCAGCACATACTCATGTCTTAATTGGATTTATTGTTGTTGCTGTAGCTCAGTTGTGGTTTGGCAGCTCTGCAGCATGCCAACATTGCCGCAATATTGTTGTAATTCTATTAATTTGATAGGTTCAGCCACCGACAGTGACATGAATATGCAGTTATATTGACGAAGAGTTGCAGGAACATCACAGTTGGGGGAAAACCGCTGGAATTAAGGCGTAACAACACACTCGGTGATTGTCTGCTAGTCCACAAGCCAGCTATATGCGCTGGTGCATATCTACATTACATGCTCATGTCTTGCATGCTTTTGGTAAAGACGACATTGCAGCCAATGCAAGTGAGCGCACACACACACAGATACTCGCAGATATGCAGATTTGAACCAATTCACTTATACAGTTAGTTGCGCTTCCCGGTCTATTAATTCGGCTGCTGCTAAGTTGTCGGTGGTGAGGCATACATTATGTAAACAGTGGTCTGGCGTAATTGCCGCCAATTCAATTAATAAATACAGTTCTTAAATATGCGTACATTATGTTTCTGATAAAACTTTAGTTTTATAGAGAGACAACTTTAGAAGCCATATTTTATAATCTTAAAATATAAGTAAGTAGTGCTCTAATTTCCGAGTATAGAGATCGGAAACGCGTTGAGAACCAAAATGATCGAAAGCGTGCTTCCAAACAATCGACTCGAGAAATGAATTAAATATTTTCAATTTCCAAAAGTAGAATCGGCCTTAGTCAGGCGAATCATTTCTTTGAGGGCACAAAGGCGCGTGACAAAAAAATTTCCGATAGATAGCAGTACGCTAGTTATTTTCCACATCAAACGATTTATTTTCTAGCAAATCATCCAATCGTCACTAACTAAAAGCATTACTCATATGGAGAGGCTATAAGGGTCGTTTGGCAATCTTAAATGAAGCTGTCGAGTCAAGAAACGAAGTTTAACCGTATATCCACTAAATTACATAAATAAACTAAAAAAATAAAATATTATACACAACCACGATTTCAACCTTCCTGGTAGTCTGAAAGCATAAAAGAAAATATTATTAATCTAGAATAATTTCTTAATGCTTAGGACTTGAATTCTTTTCACGTAATCACCACTTTTTTGGACGTTTCAGAATTTTCAAAAATTAAAGTTTAAAAATTCTTGTTCAGATGTGGACAAAAAACTATTAAGAAGATTCTAAAATTTTGGGTAAATCAGTCCACTGGAACCTGGAAAAAATTGGTACCCTTTCAAAAAAGCAGTTGCGAGCAAAACTCGTTTAGAGATGCTGGTCAACAAAATACCTACATATATCTCCGAAAATAAATTCAGTTTTGAAAAAATTTTTGACGACACATTTTTGATAGTTAAACTTTGCAAAACAAGTTTTTTGTAGACTAGAATAGCCCCTTAGTGAGCTTATAGAGGAAGTAGGTTCCAATTAACTGAACGCCAAACGAACAGAATAATCTCTCCAAGGAAGAGTTCTACTAAGCTGCAATGAAGAAAGTCCAAAAATGGAGCTTAAAGCTATGAACTACATAATAAATTACACACAAAAAATATTTTTATTTTCTTTAAAATTATGGATTTGATAGAAAACTTAACTCATTTTCAAACTTGGATACTTTGTACAGAATCGTCTTTGGAACACAACGCCTCATTAACACCATGCAGTGGAGATGAACTTAACCACTTGTGGAGTATCGAATTTAGCCTCAGTTGGGCAGCAAAAATGTATTAATAAGATGAAAAGTACTAAGAAGAACTGGTATTCCAAACGATCAGCAATAAGAGTCGCCCCTTCGAATATAACTCTCTAACACTAATTTATAGCGCATTTTAATATATTGGAATCTGCCTCTTCGTTCAAATAATATACGAGTACTTATAACAAAGCTACTTTGTAAGACTTCTAAATTCACAATATTCCTTATACTTCATTTTTCATATAATTAGCAAGTTCAATGATCTTTTACACAAATGCATACAGACATTCACCCAAACTTATATTTGCAATGATGAAGACGAGAAGCTTTGATAACTATCAGCCTATTTTACTAACACAAACATTTTGTTGCTCAGCTAAAGTGTCCACAAATGCATGGCAGAGAAGCCTTGTCGGCGCTCAAAATATTTGCAGCTAGCGCTTTGAGTGGGTGCACGCTACATTGATTCCCCCTTCGTTGGCATAGCACTGCCGCCGAGATTTAGCGATACTGCTGCAGATAATGCCACGTTCGACAGTCGTTGGTAGCAGGGGAGCAACTCTTGCGCAGGCAAAGAACTTTTTACGCTATCAACATACATCACTTGCCACTATGACTAGGGCACTTTGTGAATGTGCCGCCTACGCTTTTGCGCTTGTAAGCCGCGATTGCAGCACTTGATCGCATCACGTTTTCAAACGCTTTGACACTTTTTGTGTTGAGTTTTAGCCAGATTGATTTTTTTTTGTTTTTGTTCTCGTTCATGTTATTTTCATAAGAAACCTTTGATTGAAGCCGCTGTAGTTCCGCAATAGGCTCAGCTGATTAGATTGAATTGGAATAGGTGCCTCTTTGAATTCCTAATCGTTTCTAGTTGGAGATCGTTGATAAAAAGTAGTTCGCAAGTAAGCGGAATCGTAGCAATGAAGCTCAATAGTAACTGATTTTAAAAGTTGAAAATTTTAAAAAAAAAATAGAAAAATTTCAAAATCTCATAAGAGTCTTGTATAACTTTAACACTTAATTTATATGCATTTTATATATTGAAGTTCAATATCTTCTTTGTAAATTAATACAGACTTAACTTCATTTTCAATATTAGCAAGTTCAAACTTTTCACAATATACAGCATTCAGCCAAACTTATTATTTGCAAATGATGAAGACGAGAAGTGATTTGCCTTTCTTGATAACTTTGCTTGCTACACAAATGCTAAAGGCGATATCGCAGTAAATACTTGCGTGCGCCAACTTGACGGTAGCCATTTGAGATGAATTGGTGGGTTGCCGCAAAGTTTTCGCTCCATAATCATTGCCATAGACTAGGCACTTTGTGAATGTGCGCCTACCTTGCTTGAAATGCACACTTGTCGACAGTTTTAAGCTTTGACACTTTTTTGTTGAGAGCAATGATGTTTTTTTCGCATATCATAAGAAACCTTGATTGACAGCCTGTAAGTTGCCGCCTAAGCCAGCGATTAGATGAATAATAGGTGCCTTTGATTCCACTTTTTCAAGTATACACAGTGCATATCGTGCATGGCAGTTTTAACTCTTATTTTACTCCAATTTTGTTATTTATAAAACAGAAATGGCTATTATTGAAACCGAAAAATTGAGACTAAGATCATTGGAATAGAAATTAACATTGAAGGTTCTCGTTAGAAGTCTATCTTTTAAGCTATAGAATCTTGAAATAAGCTACTAGTTTTAAATAACTCGCTAAAAATGTAAAAAAAGATAACAAACTTAAGGTATAGCCATCGGGCTCTATTCTAAGCTGAAAATAAGCTTTATAACATTTAACTAACAGCAGTACAACAGCGACTGTAAAAATATAAGAGTAACAGCAACGTGAGGTGAGCAGTTCGGCCGAGTACGCCCACTCTAAAACGTTCGTTAAACTTCAAGGCGAATGTTCTGTAGTAAACAGAGCAGGGCAGAGGAATACCTCACTGCAAATAGAGAGCAAACGTTAGCGACCCGGTTAAGCATTTTCAGTTGAAGAAGGTCGCACATTCAACACTGCGGTAAATGCGCTGCACAAAAGCAACAAGCGAGCAATTTAAACAGTTATTCTTTCAAATCAAGTACTTAGTAACGACACATATGTAACTTAGTATTTTATTTATTAGCTAATATCTTATATAAGTACTAAAATATAATCGAAAACATAATTTTTCTTTACAATTAATTATTACTATTTGAGAGCAGCTGCAAGTGCTCACTCGTTTACTCGCACAAACGAATGCAACTCGCGCTCTCAAATGTTCATTCAGCGCTCTCGCTGCGGTCCCATTCGGTTGTTTCGTTACTCGCTGCTTTCAAGCGCGCTCATTTGTGGCGACCGCGAGCACTCTACCTTTGTTACGAATGCGGAATTGTTCAGTTAGTTCATAGATTTTGGTCGCCGACACAGCTTGTGCGCGCGCCTGAATATATGCCTCCCATTAAATGTTTGCTTGCGATTCACCACAAAATACATGACAAGTTCACGGATTGAAACTTTTTTCGCTCTTACTTAGCAGTGAGCCGACACTGCTTTCAATGCGCTTGAGGTAGCATAGCATTGATATTCATATGAATGATAAAGGGGAGTTAGAAGCACGACACAAAGGAAATGCAATGCGAAGGAAACCGCTTAAACCGCGATAACTAAGTTGTAATGAAAAACAGCTAATTATTTAGCAACATAGCATTCAAAGAACTGTATGGTTATGGTTGGAAACTAATAAAGAACTGTGCACAAATTTTCAATGTAACTGTCGATTTGTATTAAAACCGTAAAATCTTGATACCTAAGACCTGAATGCGACACAACTCAAGGCTTAATAAAGCTTTAGGTATTGTAAATAACAGCAAGTTTTGCGGATTGTGGTGAACGGAGCAGATATGCGTACCAACTCATCGGCTCAATAATGATGTAATCGTAATTAGGGTGAATTTTATGTTGATATGATGCCACCATGGCTCCACAATTCTACCTAATAACTAAATTCTGATCTGTGATCTGAATTTTTTGCTTGTACTTATTTCAACCACGATATATACTGTAATGCATGTCCTAAAGATTGTAAAAAGCGGCAGTTAATGCTGGTACTAGGCTTCTCGTTTACAAGATCTTGTACTTTCTCCAAGTATATTAAGTAAGTAATATTAATGGAAACTAAATGTTCTACTGAAATATTAATCACTTCAATAAGTTTTGCTATAAAACTTCATTTAACGCCATTCAACTATATATACATATATACAAATATCTAAATAAACTTTTCTGAAAACTCCAAACATTTTACATAAAATTTAAGATAAATTAATATTAAACAGTTAATGGAGAACACTATTCTATTCTAAAAAGTGTATTTTATTGATTGTGATTGATTCGTTGTGGACATTGCGTAATCTAAGCGCATTAATTTAGCCATCAAAATCAAAGACGACAGAGAATATATGTGTATATAACTTTGAGCTAAATTTCTAATACAAATTTGGCAGCTCAAAGTTTCGAAAATAAGCTCAGAATTGCGACAATGGATGTATGTAACATGAACGTATATACATTAATCCACCATCGCAATGATTGATGAGTTTTAAATATAGAAATTTGCTCTTTTATTGATTTTTATTAGGCATAATTTTCACTCTTCAAAAAGGTATAACAATATTTCCACATTTTCATATTCATGACATACGGGTTATAAATAATTCGAAATTCGTTTGTATTTTCAGATTTTAACCAAGTTTATATAAAAAGGTGTATCTACACTGCCTTTGCCTTTTTTACCTTTTCTTTGTTTTGCAAATCTTTAATTTTATAGGTAGCATAACTGCTGGAACTTTGCATACAGAAAAATATATTAAACATGACCAAGTCGTAAGACTAATATTGAGCTACTTCCAACAAGCACTGACCGAAATTCACAATGGAACTATCAATACTTTCACCGACTCGCTTCCAGTGAATGGAGTACTCGGAGTCAAAGCATCAACCCCGCTAAAACCACAACAACTAATATTGAGCTCACTGACCCTGTGTTGAGCACTAGTCAAAGAGTATTTTGTCTCATTATGCACAGAACGGCGTATATTAAGTTTGCCACAAAGATCGTAAAACCCAGAAGCAGCTTCAAAAACCCTAGAAAATTAATACAGAACTGATCAGCGTGACCAGTTGAGCTCATTTTGCCATATTCTTCAGTTTGTCCGTCCGTCGTCCATATAGATATGAACTAACCCTTCAGTTTGTCTGTAATTTTACACACATCCTTTTCTTCCCAAGAAGCCGCTCATTTGTTTAAATCACCAATATCTGACCCCTGTAACATAAAACTGCCATACAAATAACTGATCGAAATCTGTATAAAGATCTTACTACAAGACATTTTTTCTTAGCCTATAATCGACTTGAGGATTGTTTACAACAAAACGCGTGGAAAAACCAATAATTTTTGTACTACTTTATTTAAAAAAAATATTAAAAATGAAATTTGGAAATATGAAGTTCCACACATGAACAGCTTCATAAAAACACTTTCTGAAAACATTAACTAAATCGGTCCAGTAGAAACAGAGAAATCGCGGCTCTCGTTTTGAAAAAGACAATTTCCAGAAAAACGGACTCAAAATTTCAGTACCTGGCGAAGCAGTTTGGATGTCAGGTCAGCAAAATACCTGTGTATGTCCGAAAATAATTCAAATATCGAAGAATCTTTTTGAACAATTTAGCGTTGAAAATATGCTATACATATATATATATATATATATGAATATACTACTGTGCCCAAAAAAGGTGACATTTGAATTTAAACTGCGCGCGTTGAAGGATTTGGAGAATTATTTTTTTTTAGGTTGGTAGTACTGTCAGTCACATTTATGTCAAATTTCATGTCAAAATATTCATCAGTGTTTGAGATACGTGTCGTTTTGTGAGCTGCTAAAAGTGAGTTTTTCGTTTTTTGCGATGTCGAAATTTGTTGAGCAAAGAATTTGCATTAAATTTTGTTTACGAAATCAATTTTCTGCTGCGAATACGTTGAGGATGGTGCAGAAAGCCTTTGGTATGAGGTATGCCTAAAAAAATGTTTACAAGTGGTATAGTGAGTTCCAAGCCGGCCGTGAACGTGTTGAAGACGAAGAGCGTCCAGGGCGACCATCAACCTCAACCGACGAAGCTCACGTTCAACAAATCAAAGATTGGGTTGAAAACCTCGATTAACAATTAGAGACCTTCTGATGAAGTTGGCATATCGAAAGGCTCAGCCAATACTATTTTGAAGGATGTTTTGGGCCTCAAGCGCGTCAAATCTCGACTGGTACCGAAAACATTGAATTTTTTTGAAAAAAGGCGTCCGTTGAAGTGTGTGAAACGATGTTTTCCGACTACCAGGGTGTCATGAAACGCATTATAACGGGCATGAGACTTGGATCTATGCTACGACCCCGAAACAACCGATCAATCGAGCGAATATCGTGCCAAAAGAGAGCCCAGACCAAAAAAATCGCGCCAAAGTCGCTCAAAAATCAAGGTCATGTTGACTGTTTTCTTCGATTATCGTGTGTTGTGCATTATGAATTCCTTCCAACCGGTCAAGCAGTCAACAAGGAATATTATTTGAACGTTATGCGTCGTTTGCGTAACGCTATCCGCCTAAAAAGGCCGGAAATTGTGGAAAAACAATTCTTGGTTTTTACCGCCGCGATAATGCACCATCCCCTACTGCCCTCGTAATTCCTGATCATTTCGCCAAAAACACAACCCATATCGTTCTGCAACCACCGTATTCACCTGATCTGGCGCCGTGCGACTTCTGGCTGTTCACAAAGACGCTCCGGGACACCGTTTTATATGATAGAGGAGATTCAAGCCGCAGGAGACGGAACTGAAGGCCAACCCGGAAAGTGACTACAACCAGTGTTTCGAAGATTGGAAAATCCGTGGGAATAAGTGCATTGCATCGGGAGCATTACTTTGAAGGGGATGAAATCGATTTGGAAGAATAAATAAAGAATTTTCAAAATAAATACAATGTCACCTTTATTGGGCACAGCCGAATATACATTTTAATGTATGTATATAAATAATATTGAATATATATATATACATATAATATATATATATATATAATATATATGGTAACTACAGAAATTGGTTTTTTAGACTAAGAGGGTAAAGCTACTACACGAAAAGACTGCTATCGTCATTTGATCCGGAAGTATTGATTGCTTATCACAAACAATGTACATACACTGGATTGTTTAGCATTCAATCTATTTCAATTTCAGCAGCAAATTCTTAATTTTAAAAATATTTTTTATGCTTCATATATTTTCTGTCCAAAATAAATCAGTAAGTTATAGTTATCTTTCAGCTGCATTCAAGATACTTCACACACAAATCAAAATTTGCGCCTTAGAAACTTTAACTGACCGTCCTTTTAACATCACGCTGTGTTTGAAAATAAATCGAATTTCGTAAATGTTTATCTAACTGTACATAGCGCAATGTTAACCAACACACTCGCACAAAATGTGAACGAACTTCATAAGAACTTGGTCTGACTTTTCTTGCTTCATGCTTAACTCTCCAATTTTCGCTACTAAAATTTCACACATCAAAATTTTCATACTCCATAACCACACACACGCATACACACTTAATGCTCACACGAAATTCTCTAATAAACAGATTATAAAAATCTGTTGAATTTTCTAGTTCATTGCCATGGCGTGCATATCTGGTGTCCCACCAAAACTTGCGCCAACGCCATTCCAACAGTTTGCACTCGATGGCATGAGGCAGGAATCTTATATTTCAAAGCGCTCTTGGTAAATATTGTATTTGCCAAAAAGTTGTTGCCAGCATATTTAAACTGAATTTAATGATACGCAAAAAGTACTGCTGATGCGCATATTTTAAGCTGCCAACTTTTGTTCTTGCCACATAAGCAGCGAAAACTTTGAAAAAGTTAAAAGCCATTGGGAAATATGTGGCGACCCTTGTGCGAGTGTGTGCTCAAGCGGTGATTTCCAGCGCTGACAAAACGCTGCCAGTACGTTGGACTAGCACCGCACTAGTGCATGCGTGTAGGCAGCGAGTATGCCTGGCAACGCGTTACTTTTCATTAATATTAGATTAAACGCACACATAGAAATATCGGAAGTTTAGAAAAATATTTATTTACCTATAAAATACAGGCACGAGCACACATACGCGTGTATGCTGGTGTTGTTGTAGCGCTCTTGGGGTTCATGAGTGCTGTGGGTTGTGTGGGCGTATACGTAATCTATGCAAAAGGCAACAGTGTAAGGTAACCAATTACAAGTTTATGCCTGCATGTAAACAACTCACACCCTTTTCGGACCTCGATTTCAGTGTGGCTTTAAAGTAGCTTTCCTCTCATGGATATATGTTTAAACAATGAAAATATGTTGTAAAAGACTATAATACATAGTTTCTTCACCCAACAGTTTTCCCACAACATAATTTAAGGGGGGTGCCTGCTTGGAAAGCTCGATTCTTTTTTTGTTTTTTGCTAAAATCTCTTTATAAATTATCTAAGAATATGTCCCCAAAGTTATAGATGGAAATTCGAAATATTGTCGAAGCTAGAGGGAAATGTAACCGAGCGTGTAGCAAAACCTTTGACGCGGATTTCTCGGTTTTTATTTTTACGTTTTTTCTTAATTGGCGGCATGATAGGAAAAAAACTAAACGTCGTATGAAATTGGGGCAGAGTTTATTAACTTTGGCATTAAATTTATCTTCTGTTTAAACCAAAAAACTAAACTAAGAAAAGTCAAGTTCAATAACATAAAGTAAAATTTTTTTGGTCAAAAATCACTTTTTTTCAATTTTTAAAAAATGCATCGGGCAATTGCTTCCCAAAGGCAGAATATCAAAAATTTTGTTTCCAAAAAATTTTTGGATTATGTCTTAATATGTAACTATAAACTCTACAAATTTCACTTTAACCAATTATTTCTGTCCCCCCAAAAAAATTCTTAAAGAAATCGATTTTTTGAAGCCTTTAAAGCAGGCTGACCCCTTAAAGAAATAAATACAAGTACCCTATGTGTTATATTAAAGTCAGAATTAGGAAGCGAACTGGTGCATATTCGGTTCATATTCGTATTTAAATCTGGCAAAATTTGATTGCGACATCTTCAAAACTCTTCAATACTTCATTAAGCTATTTATCTATTCATTAGCTGAGATCTTGTGTATTTCATCATCCTCTAATAGCTTAAACAAACCATTTTCACCCAACTCTGGATCAACAGGAATACAAAATTATGGCGATATTTATACAGAAGTTACATCAGAGATGCTGCCACGTCCACAAGATTACTTTCTAAGCATTTTGGAGCTGTAAAGAAGCTTACAACTAAATTTTATTGCTTGTGGCAGTATCCGAAATGTAGGTGAAGTACTCAGTATAGTATACGCAGTGAAAAGACGTGACATTATTTGAATTTTATCGATGTTTCCACGGAACTCTTTGCCGAAAATATCCATTTCACAGCTATTTAATTTCGTAAGTTGAAAATAAGTTTATCTTGACTCACAGCTTAGTTTGTTTTGCAGTAGGTACGGCATGTTCATTCAGCTAATTTTGCGCAGGTAATTTGTTTGCACATTTTACAAAATTTAGATTTCGCGTAAGAAATCCAGCAATGCTAGGAACAAGATCCCAGCTAGCTCTTCGCTCGAATTCTGCCTCAGTTATTTATAATTTAGCACACGACAGAGGTTAGCCAAAAAATTTTCTTCATCTAAAACAATTTCAGCTAATACACTGACTTTAAACCACTCAAGGAAATAGTTGAACTAAATGAAGGTAGGGTTGTATAAGCAATAATTGCTAGATACGATTAAACAAATAAATACACAGATTCAATTTCCATTAACTATAGCCATGTTAACAACTCATAATTTAGCAAATATCACTAGTGATGTAAGTACCTAAAATTCTTATGAAAAGGCAACCAAAAACCAAACATTTTGGTATGATAAAATTCTTGTCATTCGTTGAATAATCCACCTGTCAACATAAATGTAGCATGCATATGTATGTCGCCATGAATATGAGAATGTAAGCATGCATGTTAACACTCACGAATTTGCTTAAATGCATTGAATAATATTTATTCACCACAAAGTGCTTTCACATTCATTTATTTAACATAGTATATTGGCATTAATGGAATAAGACATGTTCATATGCCGTTTATTAATAATTTTACTATATTTAAATGTATTATTTACAAGCCGATACATAGCTCGGTATATATACAAACGCAACTGGGCGTGAGTTTTGTAATCGTTACTGATTGCAGTCATTCGTCATTATTAAATGAAATAAAGCTGTGTTTGTTTAGTGCAGTTGAATGGAAATTAATGTTTATAAAAGGTGTGCTTTAAGAGCAACCAAATCTGTTAGACAATAGCCATACAGTAAAATTTGATGTAGAGACATTATGCTTATTATCAAGTAAAAATTGTGGATGTGTTTAAGAAATGGTTAAAAATACTTTTTTCAACTAAATAGTTTTCAAAAGGTCACAGGCTCGGCGGTCATATGGCAGAATAGCTGCTCAAACACTAAATGCCACAAAAACTAGGAACCTACAAACTTATAAAGCTAAAATATAGACAACATTTTTTATGAATTAAAAAAAAACTATTCCTCTATCTAAGAAAACACCCTATATACATGCATACGTGTTGGCTAAGCTCGAGCGCATAACCTGTCGTAAAGTTATGTTTGCGTATTTTCGAAAACAAATTAAAATTTTGCTGTCACTGAACAAAGCATATCATATAATATGAATATAAAATATTCACTTTAAAAATTTTATTACTTTTTATAAAAAACACAGCGGTGGTAATATTACAGTAGACGCTAGATGTTGGAAAAATGTAATGATTATGCAATATTTAATAAACTAATGCAGTATTTGAAATATTTTTATGCTTTGCCTATCAATAATCTCTAAACGCTCAGATTTTCTGCGGAGCCAGAACGATTTCATATAACTCCAAATGGAGAGCTTGTAAAATTTTTTAAAGCCGTATGTGAGTAGACTTCATGTTACTTGTGATTACCTTTGATTATTCATAAATATTTGCTAAAACCTTCAAATAACTTAATTAAAAGCAAATTACTTAGTGTAGAGCAAGTCGAAAGTTTGAAAGCATGAATACTAAATAATTTGTCCGGCATTCACATTTATTTTGTTTGTGGGGCGTGTGTTTATGCATACAAATTTGTTAGCTTTCAGCTTTGTTGCTTTTGCTGTTATGAAGAAAAAATAAATCTATAAATTCATATTATTGCAAATTATTGAGATTTTCAAATTAATAGCAAACAAATTATTGTTATGCAACACAATACAGAGATTGACAATGAATTTATAATACACACACTATATTTATGTATAAACTCTGCCTCTGTTGATATATTGTTTAACATAAAGGTTTGTCAATTTTGGCAACATGCGCCTGACTACAATATGTATATGTTTATGTTGCGTATAGCAATGGTGCAGCAAATTAAAATAGAAATTCGAAAACTTTTCAATTCCCACAAATAATTTCCGAGCTATTTTTTATTGAAAAAAAGTTTAATATTTGGTGTATTTTATTTACCTATATAAGTTTAACAGCATTTCCGACAAACTGAAAATATATTTTTAGTTTTTAGAGCGAATACTGGTTTTATGGTATTATATGCATATCTATCAACTTTTCGTGTGGACTAAAATTCACCAAATATAAAAAAAAGTTTCATTTAATAAACAATGGATATTAGACTGACTTTTAGTCATAATGCAAGCAATAATTCTGTCACCATTTGTGAAATATTTCAAGCCCCATTTCACCTATGCACTGACATAGCAAATACGGCATATAGGAATCTACAGTGACTTCTACAAATATGAATACGCCTTCAAGTGTTTCTATAAATCCATACATAAGTATATCGTTACTGCACTCAGCGCCTAGCTGTAGTAATGTGGCACTTTCTTCGCCGTCTATCCGCACTATGGCCGCCTTTAATATTAATGACGTCATTAATCATGCCACGGCTGGTGTGTGAATGTCATTTGCTTGCACTGGCATGCTAAACTGCGAATATGTATATGTACATATATGTGTATGTGTATGTATAAATATTGAAGTAGCAGTTTATGCCCTCGTAAATATGTATGAAAGTGTAAGCCCCTCAATTGCGCGCATGTGTTGTTGATATTCAACGGAATTAGTCGCTTACCAATAAATACATATATACGAGTTGTGATACAAACATACGTCTTTATCAGCGTATTCAAACGTAACGGTATATGAATCAAATACAGGTAATAACGGCAGTACTTATAATACGTATTACTCATCATAATAATGCATATATCATATAGATGTAAGTGTGGGTAAGTGAGCGCATATTACGCGTGCGTATGTATTTGTTGAGTGAGTGTGAGTTGAATATACATACTTCCAAGCAGACACGTTTCAAGTGAAGTGTTGAGTAAGTAAGGTACAGGAAAAATAAAGGTATATACATATATGTACAATGCGATGACGGTGTTAAATAAGCCGTTATTGAGAAATTTAATAAGCCACTTAATAATATATTCAACTAAATAGGCTTGTCTGTTTATATACAATATGTAAATACATATTTCGACTTGGATGTACAGGTAGCGATTATATACATACAAAAATATATCAAAAACATTAAATTTAAGTTACTTAGACAACTGTTCCAGATGTTTATATTTCTGAATAAAATTTTTAAATTATTAAAAATTTAATGATCTGCTAGTGAAGGTGAACAGTTGGAGGGATACTACTAGCGTAAAGAGGTCAACTTTATGAGATGGCAAGAAAAGTTACCTAAGCGCCGTTATTATGAGAATGGAATTGAGTAAGAGCTCCACTCTCTTTTGCTACTGCATAGCTATGCTTTGCAGCAACATTGATTTGCGATGCCGCAAGATCCCTCTGACACAAAGTGTCTCGCAAAGAATTTAGTAAGCTCTTCGCTCACCAAAAATGTAATCTTTTACTAGTTATAGTCTAGTCCTAACTGATTATCCGCGCTACCCGAAACATGTCATTAAAGGTTACCAGAAAAAGACGTGATAGAAACATATCAACGCTTTTTTCTTAATTAACCATGCTGTGAGAGAAAAAGGCAGCGAGAGCTCGAAGCTCAGACTTTTAGACATCTCGGTCAACTATTGGAAAGATATATAAAAAGCTTAAGCAGATTTATAATGACCTCAAATCAGTGTGTCGACTTACAAGACTCATTTCATTAGTTACTT
This sequence comes from Bactrocera correcta, assembly GCA_027475135.1. Taxonomy (NCBI): domain Eukaryota; kingdom Metazoa; phylum Arthropoda; class Insecta; order Diptera; family Tephritidae; genus Bactrocera; species Bactrocera correcta. Next base: position 49,796,130 of record CM050323.1, read on the forward strand.
TTCTGGTTTCTTGCAAACCTCTCCCCACCCAACTATTTTATAATTTAACGTTTAATCGTATATTGTGGGCGTGTCAATGACTCAACTTCATCCATCCACAATACCAACGTTTTCAGTGTCAAGAAATACGCGTACAAAGCTGCGTCAAGATATCTCAATTTTTAATCATAGACATATGGACAGACAAACAGATGAGGAACGGAGGGATACAGAGCAGGCAAGTACCAGGAACTCATTTCGTCTTTAGATTCTTAATATTTTTATCTACGTAACTTGATGTCCAACTCGTTTAGTTTTTGGGGCTATAAATAACCGTTATGATTGGCACTCTGCGCAAAAATTATATTCAAAATCGCATGCGCACAGTAGGAGAAATTCTGCCAGTAATTTATTTCGCGGTCTTTGATTTAATTTGCCGCCATACAGTTGCAAATATACTTTCAAAAACACCGTTAAATTAAACACGTGTAGTTTTCGGAATGAAATATGTATGCCTATCAGGCATAACATTAATTCACCAGAGCACTATGCTAAATTTCGTTGACTGTTATGCACACATTTTGAAGCTTTCTAATCTACTCTAGCATTATGCATCTTGCACACACACTCCGCGGCATAGCCGCTGTAATCTAAGGTGAATATATAAGCACCAACAAAGTTAGCTCGCAATTCATATCATTTTGAATTTTTACAAAACTGTTTACTAACCACTGGTTGGTGGTGTTGTTGCTGCCTTTATTTATGTGCAGGTATAGTGTGTAGATTTGTTTTGTCTATTTTTGCATAACACACATATTTACCGTTACAGTTAGCTTCACTTTTCTTTGCTTCCACAGCCAAACACCGTTATGATGCGCTGTGTGGACCTTGCCACAGCATGAGCGGTTGCATTGTTTTGCAGCGTCTCCGAAACTTTGTGACGCGTATATCACTCTTATCTTGTGCGAAATTTCGTGTGGAGCAACAAAAATGAGCCAAACTACGAATCCTGCTAATGCCGCCATCGTAGAGCAAGAACAATGTAATCCGCCGAGTGGTAGCAAGCGCACAAAAGCTGTTGGAGCTGTTGCAAGCAGCTGGAAAATTGTAGCACTACTGTGTTGTGACAAATAAATTTGTGGTGTTTTATTGCCCGGAAACAGCTTTAGATAGACTCGTACACAAATTCACTGCTAGTCGTGAGCTGGTTTACATTTTCTCCGCACTGCTCGCTGGCTGAATCTGAAGTATTTAAAAATATTTATAAAAATTATGAAATTTCATCTTTAATAGATACACATTCTATATATATAGATGACACTTTAATAAAATATTTCTACACCTTTTTAGAGATACGCTTGTCTGATCTATATTTTTTTTTTTTTTTGGCAATAATATTTGATGACTACGAAATTTCCACTAATGCTTTTCATATACCTAAATTTAGAATTGTAATGAAATGATCAAAATACTCGAGGCTTTTGCGAAAATTTCTCTCGGAATCAGCTCTTACAACGAAGGTTGCCAATCATTTCCCTTGTTTCAGAATCTCTATGTGTACTCAAGAGGATGTTTTAGTAGGCAGACTAATAACCTTTTTGCATAGCCAAATTGTTTCAGTATATTAAGATTATAATTGAGAAACCAGTTGTTACCTTTCACACCTCGATTAACGATCAGTTGTTATACCTGTACTTCATTTTGTATTTTTTCTAAGAAATGAAATTCATCAGCTGATTATTATTGGGCAGTCGAAAAAGTATTTTCGTATTTTGTCAAAAGATATCGTTGCAGGCGTACATATATCTCCAGTGTGTCATACCATATAGTGTTGAAAAGGTGAGATTAGAAAAAATTAAGTTTGATTAGAAATACGAAAAGACTTCATCGACTACCCAATATTTTATCACTTTACATAACCTAATGAGTCAAATACAAACAAATTTTCAGTGAGGACAACAACCCGCAGAGTTGCTTTCTAGTTTCAGCTCGATTAAGAATTAATGCAATAAAAATAAAAGGTTTTTATATTGTATGGTAATTCGATTTCCATTAGCGCTTTAAACGAGCAAAGGGCAGTTAATTGATAAACTAACTCCTGTGCAAAAAGTTTTTTGACAAACTTCTATCTTTTCTACAATACAGTTGAAAAAATACCAATTAAATCAAAGCACCAACATTTCGATAATTACACAGTTAATCTGGGGGGTGAGAAATTGCAAGTCAGTGTGATGGTACTAGGTCAGTATAGTAAAACCCTTAAAGGGTTTGGCGTTCGTATGTGTCAGTTTTTTTTATGACCTTTTAAATTTTTTCCTTATCTTGATGGTTTTTCGCTTAGTATAGATTATAGGGATCTAGAGCAAAGATGTAATATCCGAGAAAATTATTCAGATCGGTTAACTATAGCATATAGCTGCCATACAAACTGAGCGATCGGAATCAAGTTCTTGTATGGACAACTTTTACATTTGACAAGATATATTCATGAAATTTGGTATATATTATTTTCTAAGGCGACAATGTAATCTCCGAAGAAAATGTTCAGATCGATTAACTATACCATATAGCTGCCATACAAACTGAACGATCGGAATCAAGTTCTTGTATGGAAAACTTTCACATTTGACAAGATATATTCACGAAATTTGGTATATATTATATTCTAAAGCAACAATATAATCTCCGAGGAAATTGCTCAGATCGGTTAACTATAGCATATAGCTGTCATACAAACTGAACGATCGGAATCAAGTTCTTGTATGGACAACTTTCACATTTGACAAGATATATTCACAAAATTTGGTATAGATTATTTTTTAAGGTAACAATGTAATCTCTAAAAAATTTGTTCAAAATGGGTTACTATAGCATATAGCTTCCATACAAACTGGACTCATAGTTACTAACAGAAATGCACCTGTGAAGGGTATTTAGCTTCGGTGCAACCGAAGTTAACGTTTTTTCTTGTTTTTCTTTAGTTTTGAGAAAAGTAGAGTATTGTTACATGGGCTGAAAAGTTTTTGGCTTTTCATTTTGCCAAAACTCTTATCTCGACATACCTCCATCGTATAAGGAACAATGTTCGAGGTGGTCGTTACTTTATTTGAATCTAAAAAAATCGTTTATGATTTGAACGATTTCTACTGGATTAACCGGGCAACAACCACTTAGCGGACTCGACTCATGTTTATCGATATATATTCAAAACTGTATGGAAAATAAGAGGTGATCCATTTCGATGTAACCTACATTTTTAAAGCAAAAATACAGAAACATCAAATTTAATGGCATTTATTTTTTGAAGATTATCTCTTCCAAATGTCGGCCGTGGCTACGTCTCACATGGTTCATCGGTAGAGTCCAATTTTCGATGACTCATCGAACATTTCGAGCGATAACTTGAGAATGATACGCGTAATGTTTTGCTGCAAGGTCTGAATCGAAGCAGGATTGTCCGCATAGAATTTAGACCTTACGTATCCCCACAGGAAAAAGATTCCAGGCAACAAATAGTTGGTTATCATTGCGGAATAACGGTCGCCATTGACGGTTACATTCCCACCGGCTTCATTTTTGAAGAAGTATGGACCGCTGCTTTCACCGACCCACAAACCACACCAAACCTTTTTTCCTGGATAAAATGGAATTTCTTCAGGTTGCTCTTCGTTCCAAATGCGACATTTTTGCCATCTTACATACTCATTGGAACAGAAATAGGCCTCTTCGCTGAACAAGATTTGCTTCAAAAACGTCAGATCTCCCTAGAACTTTTCAAGAGAGCATAGATCGAAGCAAAGTTGCTTGGGAAGGTCGAACTGCTTCAGTTCTTGTTCACACTGTATTTTGTATGCTTTCAATTTAAGATCTCGAAGTAAAATGCGCCAAGTCGATTCATACGGCAGTACGAATTGCTGCGAACGGCGCCAAATCGGCTTTCCATGGTCTTTGCGTGCTGGACGCGGTCTATTCGGTCAAATATTATCCCATATCAAATGCTGGGTCTCAAGATAGGTGATGGTGTTGGGAATAGTTCGTTCAGTAGGCCTATTATATTCACTATGAGTTAAGCGAATCGCGCGATACTTACTCTTTAAAGAATGTGAATGTAATGAACGTTGTTCAGGCATAAGTCTTTCCATGATGGAACGCTAAACAATACTGCAGAAAAATTACCTAACATCTGGACATGGCTCCCGCGTGATCTGTCAAAAACAGCCTAATGCAAAAAGTACCTCTACGTGGATCGCCAGTTACAAATTAGTGAATGATATAGGCCATCCTATAGACCCTCCTCTTCTCTAAACTCTTCACGGTCTGAGTGAAAACTAGTATTGAACAGTTTTTATTAGACCTGTTTTATCTATGGTAAGCCCAGCGCTTGCACGCGCAAACACGTTTTCCACGTCAATCATGCGCTTTTAATTAAAGTGCGTAGAAAATAATTACTTGTCCATTATATGTGTAGTGCCTGTAATTATATTCGAGTATCCATGACGTTCACGCACCTGAGTTCATACTGCTAATGCCCAAATCTATTTACCCTCATGCGCTCTATTTAACACTAATGCCCACAAATACATAAATTGATGCGGATGAGCATTTCGAAATTATTATGCAAAATAGGAGTTATGTCCAACGGTGGAATGACATAATTTGTACGGTATTCTCTACTTAGATCTTGTTAGTTATTCAAAGGTTCAATTAACAAATTTCGCTAATTGTGTGCAATTATGCAATACTCAAAGCGTTCAGTTAAATTCAATTGATTACGCTACACATATTCCGCTTAAGCCATATAGTTATGTACGCACCGTAAGCCGTTAGTTTCGAAAAAACATACCATACATCACCGCATTGTACTATGTACATATGTACTATATATAGGCATTTTAGGTGTGCGGTATTATCGTTCCATGCAAATCACTTTTGCCGATACATTGCATAAATATTTGATTTTAAATTATTTCAGAAATAGTAGTCATTAGCGAAATCCTTGCAAAGTTAGGTGAACACACAATGTTGGTTATGTTATAGTTTTAATGGCGAAAGTGTATGAAATCGGTTACCCAAGCATGGGTTAGCTGATTTTTGGCATTAAACAAGGGATCAATAGAATAACAATGTTGAATATAAATACTAAAGTTCAATCGGATATCTCAAAAACTAACTAACAATTTGTTACGATCCCCGAAACACTTCACCTTAAATATCACTGGCTTAAAACTGTTTTAACCCGTAGTCTCTTAGGCAGAGTTGTACAGAATGACCATTAGAACATATCCCTCATTCTCAATTTTTTTGTGTTTTTCGCCTCCTGTAAATAAACCCGCTCTAAAATAACTATTCTATAATGAATGAAATTCTAAAATTTCTTTAAATTCTGAATACAAGTTCAGATTTTTGTCGGTCAGTGTATAAGCCAACTTAAGCCCTTTTTTATCAATTTTTTGCTCGAAGTTCGTAGCAATGCCAGTGATAATGATGCCCTGTCAATTAAAAAATGTTTCCATGGAAGTGCTTTAATTTGATCGAACAATTTGCATGACAGCTATAAGCAATAGTTTTCCAATACTAACAATTTCGAGATTTAAAATCAGTTTCTTAAAAACTGGAAAATTAGTTCACATACAAGTACTTGTATATACGAAATATTGCTTTTTGGAGGGAAAAATACAGTTGAAGAAAAAACTTGGAAGGACGAGTTCCCGTGGAAACTCAACCATCAAGGATGGTGGTTGTTACTGACGATAAGTTTATAAAGTGAAGTCGGTTGAGATAGCAGACACTCTAAAAATATCAACTGAACAAGCTTTGTGCAAATTGGATATCACGAGAACTTACTATAAAACAAAAACAACGAGGAATTGATGATTTGGGGCAGCGTTTCAATATGCTCATCATCATCCGAAGTCAAATCGACTGTCATCTGAGTTATCTGTACATGATGAGCCCGCTACAAATCGTGGAAAAACTCAGCAGTCGGCTGCTAACTTGTGAAGTCTGTATTTAGGGATGACCATCTTTATAAATTTTTTTATTGACTACCTTGCAAAAGGAAAAACCATAAACAACAATTTCTACATGGCATTATTGGACCGTTTGAGGAACGAAAGCGCACAAAATTGAAGAAAAAAGTGCTGTTTTCGCAAAACTATTCAGGGTCCTTGAGTTGTGTTTCGAATTGCATGCTCATTCACCATATTCTTCAGATCTGTCCTTAAGCGGCTACTTTCTGTTCTTATATCTCAAAAGAATGCCCGCTGGCAAAAATGTTTGTCCAAATGAAGAGGTTATCGTCGAAGCTGGGCCATTTTTTGAAGCAAAGGTCAAATCGTACTGCAAAAATCGAATCAAATAGTTGATGGGTCGCGTATTTAAGCGTTTGGTTAATTAATGAAACTTAACAAATAGTCATGTGCATATAACAATTTTAATAATATATCGAACTGCTAGTTGACAGACACTCAAACATTAATATGAAGAGGGCAACTAAAGTTCATGATTGCAATAAATTGTATGAGTTTTTTATTCGTATTTCAAAAAACAATGGAAACAGAGTGAGAAAAAATTACGCAGAATTGCGGCTGCTCAAAAAGTTGACATAAGAAATTAAATAAATTTTATAATGGAATTAATTGCAGCGAATCGGGTTCAACTACTTTATTGTTCACATTTGAATTGTGAGTAAAAAAAAAACAACAATTAATGTCGAGCTCTCAATTGTACAAACTTATTGATTTATGTTTCATATTTAAGCGTAAATGAGCAATGCATCACCTTCACCAGAACCACTTTACTATTTCAAGTGCTTATTTAAAGTTTAAATTTAAGCACGTCAGTTTCAATGAAAAAGAATTAAAAGTGCTTTATTAGCAGTAATGATGCGTACATTAAAAAATAATAGAAATAATAATATGAAATTATGCGCAATCTTTTTGCTTATCTTCTGCATATCCTTTTTCTTTTCACTTTTTTATTTGGCAGCATTGTTTATGCCACAAAGTTAGCCCGAAGCTATTAAGTGTTTAAAGCTACTGCAACGTTATTTTATATTTAGCAGCAGCCTACTACCGCTATGCACACAGACCGCCGCCAACGCTGCTTTACTTATTCACAATTTCCAAACAATGGCGCATAGCGAAAGATGTGGAAGCGCAGCGAGGAATTTAATGTTGAGTAGAAGTGAAATAAAATTTCCCAACTTTTCTAATCTTAGAGATTATATAAGATTCAATTGTGTACTATGTATGTACCAAGAGGTTTCTAAAAAATAGTTGCCTTAAGAATTTTTTATTTTGCATTTAAATGTACATATATACCTACATTTGTTTCGTTTGGTGTTTATATTTACACTCGGCGTGGGGATTTCAAAGTTTTTAATGATTATTATTATTTTTATTTGCATCACAAAGAATTTTTTGGCACTTTTCTGACTAATTTTTATTTTTATTGTTATGGTAATTTTTATTTTTGTGAGTTGCCTAGCGGATTTGTTGGTCTGGTACGTACCTACCAACTACTTTGTCTGTGCTTTAATGGACGAAGATGAATTAAGACAATGTGCACAAAATACAAAATAATTTTGGCTTTAAATAATATAAATGTTAACTTAAAGTCAGACTTACGCTTTACATATTATTCTATTACATATTACATATATCGGCGATTAGCGTTTACTATTTTTCTTCACAAGTGCATTGAGTTGACTTCTTTAATAGATGACTAATTTGAAAATTATATGGCATATAAACATGTTTTTGGAGAACGATAGCATATATGTGGCAAATGGTTTCTATATACAAAATATAGAAACTGTTCCTAACTAGAAAGTAGTTGGCATGTACACTGCGTATGCGTAACCTTATACGTAACTCATGCTTTTTGAAGAATAAAGTAACAAATTTTGAGGATGAGAACTTTCAATAGATTTTAGCGATATTTATGATAAATTTTAATCCAATAATGCTTTATTACAAGTAATTGCGTTATTTTAACAGCATCACATGACACATCTGCCAGCCTCTGTGTATGAACAGTAATGTACACACAATACTGATTACTTCTTGAACAATACGCTCTTGAATAACAACAATAATTATATATTTCCTCATTATACCCGCATTTACTTTAAAGCTGGCAAATAATTATGTTAATATTTAATTTACCACTTTACTTTCTTAAGAATCTTCAATCGTAAGGTATAAACTGGAATAAAGATAATGCAAAAATTAATATCGATTAAGCGAGGTAAACAAATTGAAGCAGAATGCCAAAAGTATGTGGAACAGTGGAATATAATGCGAGGGTTGCCTTTTAGATTTCAATATTAGAAAACAAAAACAAGTATTAATCGAAGAAATCGCTCTACTTTTTTTTTTTTTTGTAATATTCTCCATTGAGATCCATACCCTTTTGCACGCTTTTGGAGCAATTAGCCAAGCACTTTTTCCACTCCAATTGAGATATCTTCAAAATATGCGTTCTGAAGCATCTTCAGTCAGGGGTCGGAAAACGTAAATCTCTTCATCTCTTTTTAAGTATAAGAAAAAAAAAGAAATCATTCGACGCCAAGTCAAGCCTACACAGCAGCTGACTCATCAAATCAACCTTTTGAGTGCTCAAGAGTGACTCATATTCAGCGGTTGCTTTCGCTAATTTCTTGAAAGACCACAGACAAATACATATATGATTATTCTAATATGAGCAAAAAATAGTAAGACTTTAGTCATAGTTCTTAATTTATTCTTCAAAATCTTACCTTGCCTCTCAAATTAATCCTCCTTGGCCCAAAAACACTTACGCCAAATTTTATTCCAATCCTCGAAACAGTTTTTAAAGCTAATTTTCGGAATAGGCTTCCATTAGCTTAGCGATTCACGTTTAATGGCTTCAATTGACTCAAAACAGTTTGTCTGATCAGCCGCTTGAGTTTGCTAGAACTAAATTAGGCGAATATGGTGGTTGAAAGTTTGGCGAACAACTTTTGGAGAATCAATGCATCATTGCGTTTCCGAAGGCCTTTTCTAATATTCAAAACGTTTCGGCAACAGAAATTTTATTCCACATTCAACATTTAATTTAACTTCTTTATTGAAGAAGTTCACTCTTTGTAAAATTTGCCGAATGCACTTTATATTCATGCATGCTGGTCCCGCTAATGTGCATCGATACACTGTTGCTGAGTTAATCTCCGTAGAAAGTTGAAAGCGGTTTAATTCAATCTTTTTGACCGAGATGAATATTTCAAGTTACTGTAAACAACACAAATAACGCTTGTATGTTTAACGATTTGAGTATCTATACCATCAAAAATGTCAAACTTCATGAAAGAGTTGTGAGTACAAGACTGCAGCAGTAGAGTTGCCAAATCACTAAATATAAACTGCAACCTACGTAAACTTTTAAGGAAGAAGCCAATGCATATTTCGGAAAGAAGGGATGCGTCACTAAGGTGCAACAATATTCTAGGAGTCCGCCTTATTGGCATAATAAAATAATTCAAGACTGATAATATAAAAGGAAAATGTATAATATACTTGAAAGATGAACGAAATAAGAAAGTCTACGTCATGTAATTTAAGTAAGTAAAAGTAAGTCTAAGTCATGTAATTTTCGGTAAATTTTTCAATATAAATATTTTTCCAACACATGAACGCCCCAACGCACTCGGGTACAAAAATGTTAAAAAACCAGCCAAAAGCAAGAAATTGCTGTGGGAAGCACAAAAAACGGACGAATATATATAAACGCCTGTATGTACTTATGCAAAATGCTTTTTGTACATAAAATATTTAAACACTTGTTAATGAAAATGTTGCACTATGAGCATGCACGACCGGACACGCTGAGATCCATTTAATATGCCTACATATAGGCGGTAAGCCACAGGATATGCGAAGCACCGTCAGTTAAGCAAAACAATACCTCGGCGATGTTCGATGCAAAATAAAGGAAGCGCGTGTAAAAGTAATTAAAAAGCGGCTTTCAGTACAACGAATATGATAATAATATGTACATGAGTATGTATATATGTATATGTATTAAGAGGGGTAGAAAATTTAACAATTTTTTTCGCTAAAAAACATTGTTGATAGACTCCTTAAAGAAAGGCTCTCCTGCTTAACGATTTTTTTATTTTTTTATTATATACATATGTATATAGATTCATATTTCGCTTTCAACTGTTTCCCTTTGATAGGCATTGATGTTTGACGATGAATATCTTTTAAACGCTTGTCTTGATCGAAAAGTTATATAGACCATTTTTGTAGAGCAGAAAATTTGCTTTGTAATTAAAAATGCTCTTAATTGGAGCACATTTCATAGAAGTGTTTAGTATACAATTTTTTCTTTGTCGCACCCTAATGAATGCATATATTTACAAACTTATTAACTACATACTCGCTGTCAGCACTTTTGCTTTTACAGTATTTACATATTTTTGAGCTCATCATGCATAATTGTTATAATTTGGTGGAGGGCCACACCTTGCGACCTGGAGCCGCTCGTGAATATTTTCATACGCTGCTCTAAGTAAGTTGCGTGGATTTAAAATGCTCGTATCTTATTCACAGTAATCTGTATTTTTATGTACTATGTATGTGCAAATATATGTAAAATTATTATGTAAAAAAAAAATTACTGAAAATTATCTGCTAATAGAGTGCAGACACTGTAGTATCATATTAATATATGGAAATTGACGGCAATCATTCTTCAATCAGCCTCAATGTCCTGATCGAATTTTGCAGAAAGACGTTGAATTTAAAATATCTTTGATTTATTTAATTAATTGAGCAAATAGAAAAAATACAAAATTGCAGAAAATAACTTGTATTATCTTGAAAGTCCTTTATTGATGCGCCCAAACCAGCAGAGCTGCAGTTGCATGGCCAAAAAAAAGTATAAAAGGTATGGGATATTATGTACTTTATGTAAAGAAACGCTAGATATATATTTAGACATATATAGGGTAGTCGAAAAAGTATTTGTAATCAAACTTCAACTTAAACCTCTTTTTGCCATTTTTCCGCTAGAGACATTATTCCATCAGTGTGAAACTTTCATCAGTGTAAATCGAAATTTTGAAATTTCCAAACGGAAGCGAACTATTATTCTGTTACACGAACTGATATAGCATCGTCTCCGTAAATTTCAAAATTTTCCGAATTTCTTCATTATTTTTAGTCATTTTTGAACAGCTTTAACCTTTTTTCAACTTTCCGGATTTTTTTTAGGTAAATGAAACTTAAAATCTCACTTTTCCAACACTATATGGTATGACACAATGTGGATTGGTAGCACTGGAGATACACGACTGTAACGAATTCTATTGACAAAATACGAAAAGATTCTTTCGACTATTCAATATTAATGAAATATAAGGTTGTCAAAAAAGTCTTGCGGTATTTTCGGTCGTTGGCGCTGAAAGCGCGTAGTTCTAGTTTTATTCGTTTCGTCGCATCGGGTCATGCCATATCTTTTTGGAAAGCTCATTTCACGTGCTAATACTTGCTTGATTAATTGTCTTTTCTTTTAAGTCGTTCGTGAGTTATAGCGTCGCAAACATGGAGCAAAATAAAGAGAAAATACGGCATATTTTACAGTACCACTACGATAAAGGCAAAAATGCATCACAAGCCGCCAATAAAATATGATATAGTTTCCATTTCCACCCCACAACGATGCTTTAACGTTTTCGTTCTAGTGTAGAGGTGGTCGAAGATGCGAAACGCTCCAGAAGGCCTGTCGTCGAAAATTGCGACAAAATCACTGAAATGGTCGAAAGCGACCGGCATAGTAGCAGCCGTAGCATCGGTCAAGAGCTGGGCATGAGTCATCAAAAATTCATTTCAATTTCAATAAAAAAAAATCAATAAAAATACCGCAAGACTTTTTTGACAACCTAATGTATTAATATAAATTAATAAAAACTCCTCTAATATATATATTATTATATAAAATATTGTTTTTTTTTTTTTATTAGTTTCACTAATTTATTGTTGGTTTTCCAAAGGCGTGAAATAAAGTTGAATTCTTTGTGAAATTAATAAAACAAAGGTCGTTAAGATTTTCTACGCAATAAAATCGGAAATTTGAACATTAAATTGATGCGAATTACCGACCCGCCCATTGAGTTAGGCCACCAAACTTAAGGGTCACTGAAACAACAACAGCAAAGCAAATATCGTAAAATTCAAATCATCATTTCCGAAAGTTATAAGGCATAATGTTCATGGCATTGATTGCAATCGTTTGTGTTGTGCCGACTTTAATAAAAGCTAATGAAGGGTAAACCAATGAGCAAGTGAACCGAAATGAAGCGCATTGAAAGGATTTTGGATTCTGATTTTCTGTTTGTAAATTATTTGAGGGAAATATAATTAATTGTAGATTATAATAACGATCGTATTTGAGTTTGTTTGTGGAAATAAAGTTGAAATTTTAGCGAATTTACACCAAAGTATTTCCAACAGAATTATTTAAATACGATAAAATGATTTTTATAAGTTTGGAAAATCATTATAATTTATGTTTATTAATATGTTTATTCATCATCAATAAATATATGGCAGAAGCAAAGCTATCCTAAACTGGGAGCTACAAATTTTATTCAGCAATTATACAAATATTTTATGAAGCGAAAATAGGCGAAATCGGACTACAGCCACGTCTAGTTCTCACATAACACAATTTTAAATTATGAAATTCATTATAATTTTTATTATTTTTGACTTCACCAAATCCAGTTCCTGTATGGCTTAGTACTCACTCAGTTCCGGCCTCACACCCACAATGCTAATTTCTTAACGGAATATATTTCGCTAAACAGCCGGAAAAGTTTTCGACGAAAGCTTATTTCTTATTAGAACGCAGACTTATAAATGTGTTTATCACGCACTCATACCTTCTTGGATGTCCATATGTGTGTGTGCGTGTGTGGATAACAGCTTGAAACCCTTTGTTTGCAAGAAACCGCTATGAAGCTAACAAGCTGCTCAATTGACCGGCTCGTTGACCTGCCAATCAAGCAAACCAAACTGACCCGCTGTGTGATTGGCTGCATGACGGACAGCTTAACAAACTTTTCAACGCCAATTGTTGGTGTTGAGTATTACATATATACATAGAAGTAATATGTGAATACTTGAATAAAACTTTATGCTTCTGTATACATTTGTACATTAGTTTTTTTGAACACTTGGGCGGTTGGCGTAAAAGTGTAGCGGCATAAACACCCTTGCTGTTGCATGCCATTGAACATTCATCAATAGTCAGAGAGTTTGATTTTGAGGGGTGTATATGTGTGTATATTATAGTACGTTTATATAAATTAGTTAAATATATTTAGATTTGCGTAGGTTTTGAGCGCAAACTGGTTTATTTGTAAGCACTGTAAATTTAACGGCCTGAAATATCTGTGAACTATTAGTTATTTCAGAGAAGCCCCTGACTTTTAAATTTAAATCACCAAAAACACTGTAAACTGCTAAAAGATTTGTAAAGCCAAGCGAAGGTAACCGTTTTCATAAGCATACATATAGACTTCGTTCGGTTGAATATGTATAAATGGTTTAAATTCAAAAAAAAGGCCTAAGCAAATGAAATGTATACGTTCGCACTTAGGCCTCGCCGTTGGCAACCCATGAAAGCTTTTATGAAATACCTCAAAATGCATGCATATGTATGTATGTATACTTGCATACCAAATTGCCCCAGTTTTGCTTTGCTAGTATGTAGTGCGTGCACGTGCCTTGCAGCAGCAAATTTACATAATAAAATCAATTTAAATCCTTTTAACGACTAGCCATTAGTTTGGACGAAAGGGACAAAAGTGAAAATGGAGAGGGTAGTTAATATATGTATATACTCGTATTAAAGCTAGGATACCCTGCGAATATATTCGGTTATTTTTAATGTGAAAGCAACTGCTTTAGATATGGGCTTATGTGTGTTGCGATCACCACGAGAAATTTTTGGTTTTAAACAGGCCATAAACCAACGAGAAATTTCTTTTTACCACCCAGACTTGCTGACATTATTTACAGTGAAAATTTTTACTTCATTGTGCACACGATCAAATGTGTTGTGATCTATAAAATAATGAGACTAATGAAGGGATTTAAAATGGTTTTCAAGTTCTGGACTAAGTATGATGCGAGTTATACATTTACCGCAAGTGAAAAAATAAGATTTGTCACAGGCACGCCAATTCTAACTGGGTCGCTTTTATTTACGTATAAACGCGCTGCCTATACCCCTTATTGCTTTTTGAAATGCATATAAATAAACCACGAAAATCGTAGGTTAAGGTCGGCAATCAAAATTGATTTTAGGCAATTTCAGCAAAATATCTTGCGGCCAGCCAATTGACAAGTGAACTAAAGGAATTTGAGCTATTGACCAATCGATTAGTAGGTAACGCGGAGTGATAGGGTATACGAACATCATAGTAAATTTGAATTTAAGCAGGCTTAAGGCATTTTGATGAGAGAATAGGGTATTGTGATGGTGAACATTAGAGAACTAGATTTTATGATTTCGGTTACTAAGAGTAATTTTATAATTCTTAAAGCAATCTTGAAACCAAATAATCCCTTGTGATATAAGAAAATATATTATTATCTTATTAAAGAACTATCAATAGTATAGTGCAAAAATATATGATTTGCGCAAAGGAAATATGCAATAATTTTTTTTGCTCTTGATGGGACGTAGTGGAAAACATAGAAGACAAAAGCAAGGTATCCTAAAACTTAAACTTTATTCCAAACACATTGCAAGCTTACATCCCTTTTGTGCTTTTAGCTTATGCTGTTAAGGCCTTCTTGGAATAGTGGTAAGCTGTTACTCCAATTCCTGTCAGCAGAATTTTAAGCATCACGCTGTACATCTCATCAGTAGAAAATTTTCCAAGAACTTGAAAAGAAGTTATTTTTTATTATAATTGAAAATAAGTTTCAGGGACAGCGAAATTTACATTAAAATAACGGTTGCAGCAGTTGTTGGATTTACGCAGGAAGTGTAAACTAATTGTTCTTAGTTTGCATTTACAACATTTACAATTATCTATACAAATTAGCTTAATTGGAATTATAGCGCTAACAGTAGAAATGAATGCATGGCATATCTCTTATTTAATTTTTTTTTTTTTTTTTTTGAAATCGAGTACGCATACTATAAACAGCTTCCTGTAGAAATTAGCTTTTTAGTTTGAAAAACGCTTATAATGTATTTATTTTGTGTCATGGATATCTGCATTTCAAGATATATACATATGTACACCACTTAATTACATTTACTTTTCTATGTAGCTCAATGATGTTTATATAAAAGTTCATTGGAAATTCGTTTTATTATTCGATTCCACTTAATTGATGATTTTGTGCTGCGCTTTTACATTCCTTTCGTAGTTATTATGTTGTTGATATATTATAAATAAAAACAAACAAGAAAGAGTACACTCGCTCAACAAGGTTAAGGGAAATTCTGTTATTTTAAACACAAGAGCACATTACTATTTCACAAAGATATCTCCCACCGCGACAGATATTTTTTGGCAAGCCATAGGTCCATAGATCCATATGGGATATTATATGATGTATAGTATAGGGGGTTAAAGAGTTATAATCGGATTTAGACCAATTTCAGATAGAATAGGATCTTGAAATATTTTTATCGATGCTTGATTTATATACTGCATAGTGAAATGAGAGATGGAATTTAAAATTTGATAATTTGGACAAAAGGCGTGGCTGCTGAGCAATTTCATCCATTTTCACGGCAGGTTAATATTTTCGCCCATTAAATTTGATATTTTAAATGATCGAGTTGTAATTGAAATATGGAAAATCATTGTCTAATTTGTACACCGAACTGATTTCACACTGTATTTGGAGGTGACAGAAAAACTTGTTCTCAGCAAGTCTGGTTGACATATTTTAAGTGTTTGGGGTGTACATTACACCTATTCGAAAGCGGACCACATTCACATCCATATCCATTATCCTAACTTTAAGCCCCATATGTGCTGCATATTTTGATGTTCTGTATCAAAATACAGTTTTGCGATTATAGCCGAATGGTAGTAATTGGAAATTCCAAGCGAAGTCATGTTCTTCTTCGCTTGGTCTTTCCAACGAAGTGGTGGTCCTCCTCTTCCTCTGCTTCCCCCAACGGGTATAGCGTCGAATACTTTCAGAGCTGGAGTGTTTTCGTCCATACGTACGACATAACCTAGCCAGCGCACTCTCCCACCTCGAATCCCACATCGAATTTGCGCTCCTTTATATGACCACTGTAGTAAATGCCACAGGGACCCTCTCGCTTCAGTCTTTGTCCTCAAAAGGGAGTCTGTCATTCAAGGCTGTTGTAAATTTTTGATTGGGGGCGTTGGGGCGGAATGACGGTGCTGTATACTAGACTTATCAGTCATCAAATAACTTGCATTAGCAAAGTTGGGTATTCTCTCTCTAAACAGTATATGCAATTGAGACTAATGTCACACCTCTCAAGAAATATTAAGTCACCAGTTTTCTGATATGATACATCAGTCAATAAGAGATGACTCTAATTCTCATACACAAGTTTTTCTTAAAAGTATTAAGCAGTAATTAACTCGCATATTGGCCGATATATGCAACATAAAGTCAACCCGAAGTTAGAAAATCTGTATATTAGGTATATGAGGTCTAAGGGAAATATTGGCCCGATTCATGGACGGACGAACGAAGTGATAGACAGACAGTTAGCCAAACATAAGAGTTTCGAAACAGAGCAGGAGAGCTCTTCTGCCAAGGTCAGCCAGTCAATTGTAATGTATGCGGCGCCGTATGGGGACCAGCATTAATCATAAGACATTGCTGGAGTGGCACATCGGTGTTCGCTTGATTCTATCAGAATAGTCAATGCATTTCGCACAGTTTCTAATGAAGCTGTCGGGTTTCAAGCAGGAATTATGTCACCAGACATAATGGCTCTCGAACTTAAGCGAATATATGATAAAAGTAAAAGCGCAGGCCAGGAACTAACGGTGACAGGGCGTAGAGTAAAAAGACAAGCCAGCTTAAACGAACGGCAAACACGCTGGGATACATCAAGCAAGGGGAGATTACAAGCATGGATAGAACGAAAATACGGGGAAGTAGTTCATTGCATGATGCAGTACCTAACAGGACATGGATGCTTCAAGGAGTACGGACACGAGGAGGGAGTAGCTTACTCTTTCTGTGGTAGCAATAGCGAGAACGCAGACCACATATTTTTCCACTATCGGAAATATACAAATGAGCGACTATCTTTGGAAAAGGAAGTATCCAACCGAATAGCACCACAGAATTTAGTGACCTACATGTTGTACTCGAGGAATGTGCGGAATTTAATTTCATGGTACTCCATGACCTGAGAAGAGCAGAACAGCAAAGCAAAAGTGAATTTAGAGCAGCGAATATCGCTCCAATGACGTGAGCCCACAGGCTAAGCTTGCCCTGGATGAAATGCCTAACGGCGGTCTCACAGGGCCTCAGTAAAGCTACAGGAGACGGAGTTAGGGTTTATACGTGGGCGTACCGTTTTGCAAAAAAAATCGCACTTATTTACTCTGTAAGAACATTTTGCAATAGTATAAAATAATTGTTGAGCTCTAATTTAAACCATAATAATTCCAGGAATATTTTGCAAAAAGTTAAAAAAAAAAATCTATCAAAACGCGAAAACTATAAAAGCACAGCAACAATGTAATCGGCGCAACTTAAACCTGATTTAATGTCCCATAAGTACCATAAGCACCGTAATTAAACGTATGCACTTACCTCCTCTTAAGCGGAGAAATGCACTCACTTGTATTAATATGAATAACTGATACTTTTAAGTACTTGACAATAACCGTACAACCCTTTAGAGTGTCAGTTTTCGCACCATTTATGTAAACATAGATTTATTAATGTTTGCTTTCACATTACAATTATAAAACAGCAACTGTTGCTTAAGGGGTCAGTAGGGTAAACTTTTTTTTCCATTTTTTTTTTTTTTGCAATTTCTGTTCCCTTATTCCCAAAAATTATAAATTTTTCAATTTTTCAACGTTTATGTCCATCTTTATATGCTTTTTCAGTACCTCAAACTTTAAACGCGTTTTTCGCAAAACACATTCTTTTAAACTGGCGACATGATTCCGTTCGAACTACTCAACTGATTTGCTTAATTTTTTTTAATGTTCACAAAACGCTTGGCTATCGCCCCTATATTTTTTTAATTTATTGACAATGTTATGACAAAATTTATGTAAAAAAAATGCGGAAAAATTAAAAAAAAAAACGTTAATTACTTTTTTATTTATCAACATTTTTTCATGATTCTGGTAGGGACGAAAACCATTCACGTACTTTTTAAGAACAAATTGGTTTTGTTTTAGATGATCCAAACATGAGAAATCGTGTCCGCCAGTGAAAAAACGCATCTCATTCAGCCAGCCATTTCTCCGACAGATGTCATCAAAAAATTTCGAAAAAATTTGTTTATACACTCCACGATACTATATATCTCATGATATATGAAAAAAGTTCTATTGTAGAATAAAAATTTCTGTGAAAAAAAATGTCAAAAAAACAGGCCAGATTACCCTACTGACCCTTAATAATTATACGTTGCTGGTTTAAAAAATCGTACGACATTGCCCTAATACCAAAGAGCTTTATCTAAAATGAGTGCTGTCAACTTCGATTTACAAAAAGTGTTATGAACAGAAATGGCGGTCATAATGTTGATTTCACTCTGTAGAACAGAGCTATTCCAAAGCCAAGAAAAATGTTTAATTTGTAAAATTAATTTCAGCTGCAGACAATATAAAACTCCGAGGATCAAACTTAAAGCGAGTAAGAAAAAATTCTACCTTGAGCCCTTTCTTTCCAAGTAATAGTCAAATACAACAAACACCAAAAAACAAAAAGCAATTGTGATAAAGATAAAAGTAAGTGATTAACTTTTACTGATTCTGTAGTAAGTAAAAATCCCTATTAGCCGTATACTCCGCGCGGATGTCTACTGGGCAATGAATGTCGCTGCTTACAATGTCATGATCTCCAACTAGTTCCTGTGAGAGTCATTACATTGCAGGCAGGCGGTTCTTAGCGAAGGCTGACATCTTTTCCCAATCAAATAATGTTTGTCTGATTTATATGCTTCCTTAGAAGTAGGTGAATAGGTAATACAGTGATCATTGCTAATGAGGTACTTGGCGAAAGGTGTAAAACGGGAGTGGTAGAGACCACCAAATCACAAACTCAAAATAGAGGACAACAAAGGAACGAAGCGGACTGGGATATGGTTCCAACCGTCGGTGGGAGACGAGGCTGCGGCACACCTCTACTGCAATTGCGCTGGTTCTAGTGCTACTGCCAAATCAGCTTTATAGCTTACGGGTGCCATAGTCCTTGAAGACTCGGATGAAGAACACGCTGTAAACATAAAAACGGAAAGGAACAAAGAACTTCTTCGCTCTCCTGTACAGACGACTGAGGATTCCAACTTGACAACAAGAGAGGGCCCAGAAGAAGCCTAGCAAGGAGGGTTGAAGACAAAAGCGAAGTACAAGGCGGCAGTTGGTATATGCAACCGCCTCGAGGGCAAGTACAGCCTAAAGGAAGAAAAGATGAAACGGCTGGCTTGAGCTAGAGAGTAGGTGAAGAACTTCCGTGCACACTTCGCCACTCGAAAATATTGTAATGCCTCGGATCCAGCGTATGCTAAACGCATTGAGAAGCATATCTTTGTAGAATTATTGAAGTATTCCAATTTACATAATCGTCTTTCCTACCTACCGTTAGCAAACTCCTCTTCCTTGCAAGTTCATTAATTTTTATTTTTCATGAAAAGAAGATGTGGGTATAAAGTTTTTTCGTTCTTGCTTACCAGGCTTCTCAAACTTTCTCTGACTGAAACCATCCGCATTCATTCTTCAAACTATACTGAACTCTACTGAGCTTTTTTCAGGGGGTTGTGTCACAGTAAGTAAGGTTGTAAGTACCAAAGAGTTTTTTCAGCATCAGCATTTAGCCTTTAGTTGAAAATAAATGTAAGATCGATTTTGAGAAGGACTTCCGTTTCATTTCGTAATATTGTTATGAAAGTCTACCACAAACTATTTTAATATTCTTACAAAAATAACAAAAAATATATTTCTGCAAAAATATCAATCCTGGCTGAAGGAAGTATACAAAAAGTCCAATTTGATTTTAATAAAAACAAAGAGCATCGCCGCTCAACGATAATCAGTGATATGTGTCTACCAAGCAGCATTCATTACACACACAAGTGCATACACAAAATTATGTGCTTGCAAGCCAAACATTTGCAATTACACTAAATTACACAAAACTAACATTAGAATGTTTAAGTTTTCCAAATAAGACAACAAATACGCAGAACAGTATAAACAACAAAGGGCAACACTTCACAAATAACACTTGATACACACGCTGTACTATACATGTACGTATACATATGTATATGTGTGTGCCATATTTAAACTAGAAAAATATTAAAAAGCAAAAATAATCGCCCGGAAATTCATAAAATTTTATACAAACAATTTGACGCCATGCATAAGCAGCGAATAAGCTACAGACTAACGGTTAAATGTGCCAGGCATTGTGCACACAAAACATTGCGGACTGACCGCAAACTTTTCACAGCTTCCGCTGTAATGAAAACAAAACAAAAATCAAGTACGTGTAAGTATATTTATTTGTATGATCATAATAACGTTTTCGTTTCCACGAAATGCAAAAAAAGCAATGCCAAATACTCACACACACACACACACACACAAACAGCAAGCATCCTTGAAACGATGAAGTCAATTTGAGTGAGTGTAATACAGCAATAAATAACCACGAGCATAAATTGTTTGTGTTGCTGAGGGAAAACAAGAAGTACACTGCACACACACATACACAACTTATAAAATATGAAATATAAAAATAAACTAGCATTTCAGTTTGTAAGCACATCAAAAGCGCGCGCATACATACAGACGTACATACATTCATATACTAAATATGTATGTATGTGTAGGTCTGTGCAGCAAACAGAAAATAAGTGCTTTGCATGCGTTTATTATTATTTGAGATGATGGACGCGCAAGTCCACGCCAGTCCATCAACTACTAAGGAAAAGTTCATAGGAAGTTTTTTTGACATTACAACAACGTAATGGCATTGTCGACAGTGGTCTACAGTAGCAAATTCAGTGGTAGGTGATTGCAATTTGTAGCTAAACCACAAAACAGTAAATTTACTTGTTGACGAAGAAAACAAACTGGAGTGAGGCACAGTGTTTCAGTTGGTATGTGTTTGGTGGTCTCGTATTTTTGAAGAATTTATATTTTTATGATGTTGCTGTAAAAGTGACTGGGATGGAATACAAGGTGTGTTCCAAAGAAAATAGGACTTTTTGAATCTAATGACCCATGGTGCGCCATCGATATGTCGACAGTGAGTTAGAATCTGCTACCTTTATCGATTGTCCAATGAGAATTTTATGATATTTCATCAAATGGTTTGAAGTTATTGCGTTTTAAGTGTCAGTATGTTTGTGTTATCGGGGTGAAAATGAGCTTCGAACAAAGAGCCAACATTAAATTTTGTTTTAAAATTGGTAAAACTTTTATCGAAACATTTCAATTGATGAAACAAGTTTATGGCGATGATTGCCTAAACCGTAGCAGAGCGCACGAGTGGTTCCAACGTTTTCAAAGTGTTCGTGAGGACATAAATGACGATCAACATGTGGGCCAATCAAAATCCGTGATCACCGGAAATTCCATCAAAACTATGCGTGAACCGCTTGTGACCGATTATTTGAGCAAAAATCACATTTTAACCATTAACCACTCCCCGTATTCACCTTAAATGGCGCCGTGCGACTTTTTTCTTTTCGGAAAAATGCATTTTCCCATGAAAGGAAAGCGTTATGCAGATGTAGAGGCCTTCAAAGGACTTGCATCGGCTAACTGGCGGCCATATCGGCCAACGAGCTAAAAAACTCGTTCGACATGCTTTTTGACCGCGCAGAAAGCTGTATTGAAGTAGAAGGAGACTAATTTGAATAAAATTAATTAATTTTGCCGAAAAAAACATTTATTCTGTTTTTTTTTTAAGTCATGTTTACTTTGGAACACACCTTGTATATTTACTACTCATTTGTCACTATACTACAAGCGTCAGGAGCGTACTATAAGTAATTCAATGTCCTCCTCTTTCTATTTCTCTCTTTATTCTGTCTCAAATCAAAAGAAAAATACTATATTCTCTCACTATTTCTTTCACACTCAATTATAACTTAGGTGCTCTCTCTTTCTTTCTTACTATTTTGCTCACTATCTCCTACTTCAACTACACATGAGCAAATACTACGAAATATTGTTACATGTGCTTAGGCATGAAGAAAATTCTCTTTCAAACGTTACTGATAATGAGAAGTTCCTTCATTAACAAGAAGAAAGTATAGAGAGACAATATCTATTTAGATTTTAATATAGATCAGTATAACTAATCGAACTACTATTATTATATTATTGTTATTAATATGTTCCACTAGAAGTCTGCTACACTAACATCTATTCAGATGATGATTGATGAATTTAAACTAAATAACTTTTATTGAAATTTCACTTTATTGGAATTTTGTGCATTTTTCGAAGTCCCCAAAACACAGTGCAACAGAAGAATTCTCATTTATTTGCTGTCAAGATGAATTTATAATTTCCTGTACAATGTTATTTTCACTACATACAAAACCTTAATTTTTGTGTTGATTTTTCTTCGTAAATGAAAGCACGCCAGTATAACAACAACAACAACAATGCAACGTACATATATTATTGTGGTGTCGTTTTGTTGCTGACCATTTCGGAAACATTTCTAAGGTTTTTCTTTGTTATTTCCATATTGTCGACGTGTTGCTGTTGACAACTCATTGTATCACTTTAAAAAGCATAAAATGCAGAAAAAAGTGACAAAAATGCAATGAATGAGTGAGCAACTAATATTCAAGAGTTCTTAGAATAATTGTATATACAAATATACATATGTTAAAGTGTTTTTGGAGAAGTAGATATTTATATATGCCTGTATATAAAGTAAATTTCATAACTTACGACGCAAGCGATGAAATATAAATAATAAATGAGGTTATAGAATTAAAACTTGGATACTCTTGGTCTCTCTAAATTATATATACTATACATTAGATGTTAAAAAAAATGTAGTATATATTTATAATTTATTTAAGCATAAGGAATCTTAGCTGACTTAATGAATTGTGGAACTTTCGTAGCCAGTTCTCTGACCTTCCTCGAACTTCCTGTATTTCACAGTGTGCACGTAATAAAAAAATTATACAAGCAGTCTTACTTCTAAGAAGCCTTTCTGAAATCATCTTCGCGTGTACTTGGATGCACTTTTAAAGAACCTCTAATCAAAATATTCAAAATTTTCGCCTTTGTCGAACTTTAAGAAGAAATTTGGGCCAAGCCGCACTTTACGCCAAACTCTGTTCATTCATAATTACTCCGTAATTATCAAAATTTCTTTACTTTAAGACATTGAAGTAAACTTTAAGCCTTCCTTATTCAAATTTCGATTCAGTTACAAATTACGTAGAAACGCCAGCATTAATCTCACTATGCCTCTATTACATCATTTAGATAAAAGTTGCATAATGTTTAATTTCCATGGTAAATAAGTAACCAAAACTTACTTAAATGCCACATTCAATAAAACGCTATACATAAAAATCAATATTCCTCTTCCTTGTGTCATTCTATTAAACACAGTATAGCAATATAGAAATACTTAAACTTGCACACACGTATACACTGGCACACATGCTGCATGAATTAATATCATACAGTTACTATTTATCTAGAATATTACTACTAATAGGAAATGTGCGCAACATAAGTTAATTTATCATCAACACATTCATCATAAATAAATTTCACCAGCATCAACAATATCATCAATGCCAACGTCTGTTCAAGCAAAGAACACAAGTCGGCATAAACACATATAAATTTCATATGTAGATCTTAGATATTACTATATATATAAACTATGTTATGTATACGTATATGCGATTACATAATGGGCCATCAGTTTGGTGTTATGCTGTGAAGCGTCGAGTCTGCTTTGACATGGCAGCTGTGGCCAGCAACTAACTGCCACTCATCAACGCTAATGAAATGCAGGCGCATGAGCTTCTTTTTGTACTACTACACATGTCATATAATGAATGCCAGTATGTAGCGGACACGATTGATAACACACGCACACACCGACTCTTGATGCGATTCTCTTACGTATCCTTAACACAGTTACATACTAAAATTCCACATATAGTATGCACGTATATAACTATATATCGTTTATTGATTGCCTTGCGCAGCAGCTCGCTCAATTCACTAACCAAATCAGAGAAATCAACCGTGATTTCTAATAACAGTTGCTATTTTATGTGTGTGTGTTTATGTACATTTTAGCATTTATGTATATTTGCTTGTGCTTTGGTGTAAATATTTTGGCTTTAAACGAGTTTTAATGAAGAAAATGCGAAGAATTACTTATTTCACTCCTTTGGAATTTGAATATATGAAAATATTTAGACTCATGTGTTACTTAGCATCGTATAAGCAAAATTTTACTTTTAATTAATGTTACTCATACGCCCCCATCAACGTTTTCTCAAAATCAAAGTATAATTGTTGTTTTTTAACTCTAAATAGAATGTGTTCACACGCAGTTTGTAACAATCTAAAGGAAATGTCGGAGAGCCTACAAATAAATACAAAAACAAATATAAATATACATAACCGCATAGCGCTAACAAGCTGAGTCGTTTAAGCATGAGCTTCCTCTCTGTATATATGCGAATCAGTCCGTCAGTTTGTGAAACATCAAACTAAAGAGAGCTACTCATTTATCAAAATTTTCAATATCGGACCACTATAGCATAATAGCGGTCCTACAAACTGAAAAATGGGGTTGACACCGCTTACTCCATTATAGCGCTTTTGCTCTGCAAATATGGTAAATATTTGTAGTAAATTTGTATATTTTTCAGAAGCATAAATCAAAGTTTATCGTTTAATGGCAAATCTATCATAATTTTGAATAAAAAGTTCGTATGAACTGAGAAACGATTAAAGACAAAACGAGATGTTCCCGAGAACACTATTACTAGGTATGTTAAAATATCCCTTCAGTATTAATAATTTGTATCATTTACTCTTGTCTTCAGGCTGAACCCTTCCCACACTCTCTCAGCCGATTACTTCGTAAAAGTAATTAATAAATAATGCCGCATTTCATTAGATGTCACTTTCATTATATTATTTTCCACAAAATCCTTTTATATCTTAATTTTCTAACCACTTTTCCTCTCTCCTAGAAATCAAAGTAAACACTCAATAAATCCATAGAAATGGTTATTAAACAAATTTCCAGCTTCTCAACTGAAAAGATAGCATAAATACAGCAAAAATGTTATATAAACAAATGAAGAGCGAATCAAATTTGAAATGGTTCAAAAGTGGCAGAGCAAAAGGACATCAAGTTTGCAAAAGACTAACACGCTTATTGACAAATAGTACACCAACACTGTTGCAAGAACATTACGCATTAAACATAGACAAGTTGAGCTAATATTCTTGTACGCAAAGAAACATCAAATTACATCAAGAAAACATACTTTAGGTAAAAGTTAAGAAATATATATAAATAAATGAATTGCGTATAAGGGAAGTTGATAAAAGTTAGAAATTTATGATGTTTGGAACTCGAGGGTCGCTATAGTAAACATGCATGCCAATAAATAACCCTACGGGAAAATTGTAGTAATGTTTTGAGAATTTGACAGCCTGTTACAAGCAGGTGATCAATAGCAGGTAAGTCTAGTTTAAGTTCGATTTTATGATAGCCAAGTATAGTTCGCTTACCGGTCATGAATTTTTGAGAACACTATATAACTCTGCTCTGACACTAGCTACGACTTCGTTACTCTCAATTCTGTTCTCTCTTTTATGTTCCAATTTCAGAAATATTTATGCTCAGTGATGGCTTTTCCGACAGGCACTGCATTAATACACACACACAGTTAATATACTAATTTTGTAGACTAATTCCTTTATATATACTTATATCTATATATGGAGTTGAAAACAGCAAAGTTTGCGCTCTCATTTGTGCAAATACTGAACTAATAAATTGACACACTGTCTTGTTTTATTTGATGAGGCACTTTGACGGTGGTTCAACTGTAAACGCAACCACATGTTTGTTGTACGCTTATCATACTTATTGCTTGATACTCACTTACTTATTATTTATTCTATTTTACCGGGTTCATGAATAAAATGTTTTGAACTTTTAAGTGAAATTAATTTAATTATATGAGGAGATGATTTTCGTAGCGTGGAAGATACTATTAACTCTCACTAGACCATAAAAGTATATTATTTACTTTTCCTAGAAGGTTGACGGTTGCACACAAATATTGTCACCAAACGTTTTTTTGAAAATTTTAGCTGCTTTAACTATATGGTTATTCCATAAAAAGGCTTTTAGTGCCAAATTTTTCTCAGTTGCCTAACACTATCTGTTAAAAAAAATAAAACTTTTTTTCGATAGTCACATACCAAGCCATTTCAAAGCAAACTTAATTTAGTTATACGATATATGCCCCGATAATGATTCAGGAGCAAGGAAATTGGGTTCCAATGATTTGAAACCAAAGGACCTTCCCCGTTGCCTTTTCACTTGGGAAAAATTACTGCTACAGCAAAAAGACATCGTTTTTTATCGAATCGTAACTAGTGATGAAAAGTGAATTCATTATATCCAATGAAAAGAGAGTCATGGAGACTGCACGCTCATGTTTCAACGGTTTTTCCTAGGTGTTGCTGCGAAAGTAATGCTGTGTATTTGATGGAACCAGACCGGAGTTAATTATCACGTGCTACTGAAGCCAAACGAAACCATCAATGGAGACCGGTTTCAAAATCAATTGATATGATTGGGCCAAGCACTCCGCAGAAATCCATGCCGAAAACAGGAGGGGTGATTCGCAAGAAAATGCCAATATGTGCAGTCAAAAACCTCCTAGAAACGCTAGTAAATGGAGGTCCAAGACCGTGATTGATATTTGCTCCGTTAGATGGCACATGGTCTGGCTCAGAAGCAGCTTTACTCACAAAACGACATCAAAAAATGGCTTGATTCTTAGATAGCATCACAAGATGAACAGTTTTCCCGTAATAGTATTCCATCATTGCAAAAAAGATAGCAAAAACTTTCATAATTATCCCTATTGGCTAAAAAGTGGGCGTCGATTTTCGCAAGCTTCTCTTGGAGCCCATGTATCACCAGCAAATCAGTCTTCATCGACAAGAGCAAGTAATAATCTCTTAAAACCAGATCTGGATTATAAGGTGGATGCAATTGGATTCGCAAAAACCTAACAACTAAGCTTCCAGAGCTTATATGTAGTAGGTCACAATCGATATGCGTGGCCTGACATTTTCGTGATGGAGCACAATAGTCAATAGGAGTGGCTATGACCAAAGCCTATGGACGATTGCTTCCTTCAGACAATCCAACTAACTATAGCACGTGCCGAACTGAGAGTTTAGTTCATACTAGATAATTATGTATCATGTCTTTACCAGCAATAGTTATTTCTTTTTGAGCACAGCACATGTGAAATATTAGAAGCCCAAGAAAAAGTTCAATTTACTTCCGTCTGTTCAATTTATTTCGTCGCTTTCTCTGCTAATTTACTACAAGCCTTATTTATTCATTTTGCATGCAGACTAATTAACTTCAATTCGCCGTTACATTGTAAATTATGCCGTCTGCAACAAACTTATTGCATGAAACTTCATTTACTTGCAACACTTGCCGCTGACATTGTAGCATCTCCAGTGCATTCCGGCACATAAATAAATACACTGTGCGACTGAATTTATAATTTATTTAAATGGAAATGGAATAATATCAGGTACATACTTTGCCGTTTGTTTTGTATGTGTAGTAATAGCATTGTACCAGTTCGCACTTGGCAAATGTCTAGCAAGTGATAAAAAGGCGAAAATGTAATTGTTGTTGTGCTTATTTCCATTCATTATGCACATTTTGTACAATTCCCGAAAGAACTTCCTTCCACTGGCGCGCTTCGTGTCACGTTTTGTTCGAATTTTTCACGACTTTTAAATATTTCTGCTTTGCTACAATTTACTGTTATTAACAACCGGCTACTAGCGCACCTCTGTTCGCAGGACATGCTGTCTTCGGCTTTTCTTAAACTTTTGCTTCTAATTAGCAGCCAGGCAGCGGGCAGACGTCCATTGACTGGTCGCTGAAACAAGCTACATTTAGCACTCTCGCGAATTTTTTATTGTATAGAACTTTTTACTGCTCTTTCAAGAAAATTAGTAAACACATTTTGTTATGCCACTTTTGAATAATTATTCTCTGCGTTTTTTGTTTATTATTTTTTTCTTTTATTTGTGCGCTCCTACTTCCGCCCATTACAGTTAAGCGTTATGAACTTCTATATTTACATTCGTCAGCGACAAATGAAAGGAGAGAAGATAGAATACCAAAATAAGTTATGTTGTTGTTAGGGAAAATTGTTGACATAATTGCGTAGATAGCAATTTTGAATACAAAGTAGTGAATTCAGAAGAAAATTAAAACCCATCAGACAACTTGTAATATTCCTTCTTTTCATTAATTTATTTGTCTGTGTAGTGTTAAGATTGTGTGAGAATATAGAATTTTTTATTTCTTATATATTGTTTCCTATTTTCTATTTTCTATTATTATTTTTTTTTTTTAATTATTCAGTATTCAGCCGACCTTGCGAAGTGTTTCATGCCAAGTAGTGATATGTTAATAAAAAAACTGGAAAAATAATTACAAAATTTCATTAAAAAAACAGTTTTTTTTTTTAATTTTGCTTGACGAAATAAAATAAAATTTGAGTAAACAATTTGTTCAGCACTTTTTCATGCTAATTATTTAAGCTGTTTCTATATTAAAGTTCATCACTCCCAATGCGCAATAACTCAACTTTGACATTCAGCGTTTAACTGCTTTTTAACCTATCATATTTAATTTCCACCCTGCTTTGCCAACGCTTTAATTTTTTCAATTGAGCAACAACCGCTCGATTTCAAGTACTCTTAAAGTCAAACTTAGTGGATAATTGCTTTATGGCTTTGTCTGAAATTTTTTAATAACAATTTTCCAACTTTTTCACTTGGCACTTTAGCAAATATATTGTTGTTGTTGTTGTTCCTTGTTGATTTACTCGTGCTTATTTAAATCGGTTTTATTTAGAAAGCTCTCGAACGCTCAATTTTACTTTTCCATGAAAGTATATGCACGCGTTTGTATGTGTGCCTGTACACACCTAGTTGACGATGTGTTATAAGAATTCTATAGCAATGTCAATGCTCTCTAAATTGCTGTACTTTTTCAGTAAAAATCTTATAAAAATAACTAATAAAACTGGCTGTTGTGCAGGTCTGCTAACAAAGGTATAATTTATCTACACCGCGACTGAGTTAAAACTCTCAATAGATGTCGCTCTAAGCCATTACCAGCATGTGTGTTTAAACACATATTTTTTATATGAAATTTATGTGTTTACATATGTACTGTTTCGTCTAATACATATGTATATGTGTATGATTCACTCATTATATATGCACATATCTAAAAACTAAATGTTTAATAGTTGGAAAAGTTGCTTTGAACTTTCACTGCTCTCAAAGTTGCACTTTCACTCTCAATGCACTTAAGTATATTAAAATATCCATATATATTTCGACTTCCCTGTACTCAGGTGCACTTTTATTGGTAGCAGCTAAAGTGTTGTTCTTCTTGATTTTCATACAACGTGAAATGCTTGCTTGTATCTCACATCAAGAATTTATACTGTGCTTTCACATAAAAGTGAATTGCTCTACATATGTTTGCAAATGACATATAAATGGCCATGGACTTACAAAACTATTTGTATTCGTATATATTTCTTACCGTTTTCAATACAACATATTATATAGATATACTCATATTCGGCAATGTCATTAGATTTTTAAAATTATAAAAGCATGACAACGAAAGCTTTTTCCTCGGTTTTGGCACATTGGGACATTTTAATAAATGTTTAATTATCTAAACACAAACTTGATGAGTTTTTAAACTGTGAGCTTTCGTCATCAATGGAAACTTCGAAACCATATTTGCTGCATTATTAAATAAACTCACACAGAGTATTGATCGTCGTTTTTCTAAATTCTGCAATGCACACTTAAGCGCAATTTGGCAGACCAAATTTTTCAAGGACCAGCGTATCACTTTGGTTCTTTTCGCTAAAACTTTTGTTCATAACAGATATTCAGTTCCCTATGGCGAAAACTCAGTCTTTTTCTGGAACACTTTTATAAAGGAAAAGGCGTACTCTAAGGCAGTTTCATGCGATCACACCAAATCACACCGAACGGATAGATCCTAACTACTGATGTTTAGAGGACTTTTAGATCACATATATGTCACATCATCAAAGTCAATTTCTAAACATCACGTGAAAAAATAATAAAAGTTTGCTACCAATGATAATATTGAATCCATAAATCTGACAGTTCCAGTATTGTATATGCTAATAAATATCTTTACTCCGCACTCAACGGAGTTCAAGTTTAAAATTAAGATGATATAAGAACGCTGACTCCATTAATTGTTTGCGAAACCAAACTGCTTAGAAAATGCACTGACAGTGAGTCAATATTCAATTAAGTCTGATTAGCGAAAATAAGAGTGCGCAAGTAATACATATAAGTACATCAATGATAACGAGCATTAAGCAACAAAGCACTACGGGTACAGTACATTAAAGACTGCTTCAGCACGCACCTTGGCATCCCTTAAAATAAAAAAAACCGAACGACTTGCCTGCAAAGTATCACACCCCCTGTCTGCTGCTGAGTCTTCATGATATTGCTGAAGGTGGACTTCAAAGTGCTCCCGCCATACATACAACGTCGGCGGAGACGTCCGTGCAGCTCAACGCACCCCAACAGCACGTAATTTACTGTTATGCCGCAACCCTCTTTTACGCACCACATAATAAACACCGCCTTTGTTGTGAAGTTGTAAAGTGTTAAAGCGGGAGCAGCGCGACCCTTCCGCAAATGGCCTTCAATAGCGAAATAATGCTCAAGTACACACACAAATGGCTTCATAGCAGCTACGCAAGTCTGTGTTGGTGTGCGTATATATGCCGTTATTTTGTATGCAACACATTTTGTGGGTAACGCGCATTTGCCTAATGAAATTTCTGCGTATAATGTTTTAATTTTTATTAAGTTGAGCATAAAAGTTTGCGGCATTAAAAAGGGAAAATTGAAAAAGAAGTGGCGGATAAGCGCCTCAGGCCACTCACCGTTTAGAAAATGAAAAAAAAAATAAAAAATAAATTAATAAATTGTAAGCAAAGTATTAGCATAAGCGATATGGATTACTACTTGCTGCTGCTGAGTGCTAAAGTAATAAAACATAATCTAATTTTATTAACGTAATTATTGCTTTTATCATTATTTATTGGAAGTTTATAAAGTTTAGTTTTGAAGGGAAGAGTTTTTCAAATATTGTGTTGATCAATACACGAACAAGTGGCCACAGTCTATTGTTTATGAAAACTGTTCTGCCTTCATTTATAAGGAGTCTGTTTTAAGCGCAGGTATTGGCCTTCAACTTGGAATCAACCAATTACTATGATGAGGACTTTCAGGCAAGAATTTTGTGGAATATTTCAGAAGTTACTGCTACGACTAAGAACTAGCTGCCTTTCTCACACTCT
Organism: Bactrocera correcta; assembly: GCA_027475135.1. NCBI lineage: Eukaryota > Metazoa > Arthropoda > Insecta > Diptera > Tephritidae > Bactrocera > Bactrocera correcta. The sequence continues at coordinate 49,828,032 of CM050323.1, forward strand.
CTCCAAATTGTGCAACATTATTTGCTAACTGGATGAGGTCGCAGATAATGGGTCCGAACATATTTGTCTAAAACATCAACAGTTAATAACCCCAAAGTATTGAATATGTATACTTATACTGCTCTTTTATTTACTTGCTACATATATATATTTTTTTTACAGTTTTCATTGAAATTCTTTTTGCAAAATCACAAAGAAATGCAAACAAAAGTATTGTAGTTGACACATGAAATGTTCCTTTAACAAATTAGTCTAGACTGCCGCACGTCAATAGTACAGGAGTAAACACATGAGAAAATATGGAATTTTGTCATTTTAATTTACCTGGAATACTAAAGAATAAATGGTTGTCTGTGCAGTGGTTTCACACATACCCTTATTTGTTCGCAACACAACTCAATCATTTTGCAAAATTTTTCATTTCAATTTTGAACTTTCTCTTGTTGCACTTGTACTACCTTTGGCCATTCGAAGAATCTTTTGTATATTTTTAGAAGCAACCAGAAAGCAGACCAAGTTTACACAGTCAATCACAACGGCGCCGCCGTTACAACTCAGCCGAAGATGTGACCAAGTTTGACTACAGCAATAACAATGCAGCATCCTGTAAATAAGGACTCACAACGAGCATAAACAAAAATATACGATGGTTAGGAGTATTTGTATGTAGTTACAGACATGTATCGCTTTGTGTTTACTCTTTGTTAAAAACCCTTTTTCAGCAGTTGCTTGCCAGCATTTTCTTTTATTTTCTTTTCATACAAACATCCAGTTGTTGCAGGCGTAGACAGTTGGATTGGAGCAAAGTAAATAAAATACTAGAAAGGGTTGCGTGGTCATTCATATTTAAGGTTTTCAACAAATATTGTTTCTGTACTCGGCAAATATGTGGAGCCTAAAAGTGTGTGAGGGGTAGTGAAAAGTGTACTGGAATGATATAAAGCAGACTCGTTTTTAGCAGCGACTGTTTGAAGTTTTTAATTGCTGGTATATATGTATTTTACACATACAAATCATATTTTAAATTTAAAGGCTATTTTTAAATAATGAAACTTTTTTATTTAATTTTTATTTCAGAAATAAAAGCATACCATATACTATTAAAAAATTCACTTTCAACTAATTCACATCACATGATATCACATCATGTCATAACACAAATTTAATGAAACATTTGTTAACATCATTAGATTGCTTTTAGTCATGTCACGTCGTATTTATAAATTTATAAAGATAGCAATAAATGTCATATCATAAAATATTACATCGAGTCATTTTACTCCAGGTTATATGTAAGCATACCTCCGATATTATATCATATCACCTCAATTATCACCATAATATATTCTTGTTTCATACGATATCATATCAAATTGTCATATCATATTATTTCATTCCTTATGGTGTATTATCACATCATACGATATGAAATCTCATCTTATCTAGATTACATCAAATACTATATTACGTCGCATTACTGCTTATCTCTATTGCGTGACGTCTCAGCATAATATAAGACTCACTATCACATCACTATTTCACACCAAATATCAGATAATATGACCTTACTGTCACATCAGATCACATCAAGTCACGTCTTATAGTTTTTACGACCAGCAATGTCTCATCACATCAAGAAACATTAGCATCAACTGAATTTTTATCAGCTCATAAGACATCACTACACTCAAATGAATCGAAATCCACGAAAAATTCGACGTGCTTCATAATATCACTTAACTTTCCATGAAATACACTTTATTATGTGTTTTTTGTCTTAATGCGACTCTATACGTGATTTTTTGGCTCCAGCTTGTTATTCGATTCGAAAGAGCAAATGGTTGACCTTAGTGAAGAATATTTAAACTAATGAACTAATTAAACTGACAATAAAAATAAAGATCTTCATTGAGCTTAGAATGAAGAAATTCAAACAATAAGAATTTGATTTTTTTAATACTAATTATTTTTATGTTAGGTCAGGTTAATATGTTAGGCCACGCATAAACCAGTTTGGTATTTTGCGATGTCAGATCAGTTCATTTCCTAAGTGCAAGAAGAGTAGTCATCGTTTAGGATGCCTGCGCTTGAAGCGAATTTCAACGAATCTGAGGCCCCACCAACAATGCCTCCCCTCGGTGTATCATATTGTCAATACGAAATAAAGGAACAGGAAATGCTCCATTGTTTTCCTGGTGCCTTGCTCTAGACTTATCCTGTAGCCTTCCCCATCCAGCAGGCGTATGTCACCACCAGACAATGACCACTTAGTATTCCCATCATGTTCCTTCAATCTCTTCTGTCAAGTGCCAATAAGAATTTTGTGTGCTTCCGATCTACCATTTTGCACATGACTTTTTCAATTTTATATTGATAAATTATATAAATAGCAATATAATAATATATGTCATTGAGTCTTTGAATATATTTGACCGCAATCTCCAAATCAAAGAATGTGTTATTCAATGTATTTGAATATAATGCTTAAAAAAAATTAATATATTTCTGAACTATTTCAGTTATCTTCATTTTACTATACACATTACTGAGCTTAAACTCGCTCTTTAAAATTCACGACTTCCTTTTCCCAAAAACATTACCCTTCCATTATAATTCAGCGCCGATTCCCAAGTTTATATAATGAAGAGTGTTCGGTTCTATTGCTTTCATAATCAAACGGTACCTGCATGTACAAATATACTCTTCATACCAACTTAGTATACTTTTTTGTAATCAAAATGAGTGACATGACTTTGAAGTTGCATTTTTAATACGCAGTTGTACAGGCACATACCAAGCAGCTCGCAGACATCACTTTCTGTTGCAGTCTGACTGCAACTCATTGTCTGCCTGTCACCGAGATTTCGCTCGCTTTCGTCAACTTTGTTGACAACTCCCATCTCACAGTTACTTTAAAAAATCCATTTCTTGGTGTATGCTCTCAACATATACATTTACGCACACAATAGGGATACATATACATATATATAGGTATATATATGAATATATGTTTGCATTATATTGGAATTGCTTCATATTATCTTGTGTTGTGCCAAGTCTGTGCTTTATTGCCACTTTTCTGCATTTTGTTTTCATTTCAGCAACCCCACCCTGCTTACTGGCAAATCTAAATGCAAGCAATTGTATTTAGCTGCCCTTAAAGCAAATACTCTTTTCCTTGTGAAGCCAACATGAACAAATAACAAATGGCCCGCCATTAGCAGCATATTACTTTAGCGGTTCCTTTTGGCTTCGTTCTGCCATTTCAGCTACAAATCAGTCAGAATTGTACTAGACTTATCCAATTAAATGCTGGATTGTCGTCTTTTGGACATTATATTTTATCTTGCTTGTTTCGTGTTCATGTGTGCGTATGTTAAGATATTTGAATAAAATATATGCAGAGAAGCAAAACAATGCGCAATATAAAATTGAGCTCGTAAATATACTAGTACCTATGTACATATATGAATGTGTGCGAGTACATTTGTAGAATCGGTTTGATGCCAATGTTTAGGTATATAGCCAAGAAATTAGACCACTATCGTTTATAAATAGGGCTTATTTGGACAATTTTAATATATTTCTACTAAATTAAGCTTTCACTTTACACAAGTACTGTATTATATTACTCATACGCAGTGTACAACCTGTTTTCCATTTTATTTTTTTTTTTTCTTATAAAGCCGGGGCCTCTTTAAACTAATTTGAATTTTTTGTAACAGTTAGCAAAAGTTTCTCAGTTGTTCGAACTTAAAACATTAAAAAATTACACATGACGAGTTTTGAAAAAATTTTCAAAATATAAAATTCATATTTTTTCTTATAAAATGTATTCGATATACATTCATCTTCAAAGTACTTAAAATATACGTGCGAAAATATTTGTATAAAATAATTTTAAATTCATCTTAAATTCGCCACCATATTAACAGTATTCTTGCTGAGCTTCTAATTCCATTGGTTTACCCACAACTCGCTAGCGGGCAATAAATATGCAATTTAGGTCAAGGATGCCAGCTGACCTTAGTGATTAAGAGCTAAATCAATGAATACATATTTACAGAGCACATCAGCAACATGCATAGAACATATTACATTTAGAATTTTTCTATTATTATTATGGTATCAATATGCAATAATATATATGATATAGGAGTGTATAGTAGTACATTGCTTTAACTACAATTGATGGAACATAAGGTTTTAATACACTTATATTTATTTATAGTGCTGTGCGCATTAATAATACATATATATAAAAAAAAATTTATTGTACTACTTATTTTTGGGTATCAAATTATGATCCACGAAGTCAAATCAGCTAGACGATGTAGGTTTAAGAACGATGCTATAAGCAGTAACCCACATACGCACAATTATTATTTAAAATTATGGTATTAGTTTCTAAACTCGAAAAATATATGTAATTTCTTAAAGAAAAATGAGATACTGTTCGATCTCACATAAAAACAATCCAATTGGCATACTTTGACATAACTCAGTAACAGTGATATATATGAAAATATTACTCAAGATGCCTAAATTCGGATTGGATAAGCAAACTGAGCCATATTTTTATTGTCTCCGGAAAACCCCCAGCACAAAAACCTTAACTTTTCGAGAGTCTTATCCATATTAACTTTACCGGTTGTTGTCCACACTGCAAAATTGGTTGTGTGCATGGCTAAAATAACAATCAGCTGATGAATTTTCATCATTGCAATAAATACAAAATGAAGAACACAGCAAATATAAGAGCTGATCATTAATTGAGCCTATCGGTAATCAAGTAGGCGGCTTACTTTCAAACAATTTTTTTAGTAGCGAAGAAATATATTCCAACTACATATAATAATTTTTTTATTTCCAACTAATTTAATTTTTTCGGTTATCACGTGAAAAATTCTAGGGCTTGCGTCGGGTAGGTTTCACCCAAATAAAATCTTATCATTATGACTATTACTTCCATTTTCTATAATTTTTTCTCATTCCGGTGATAAAATTAAATTGAGTCCTGAAGATCAACCCAAAATTATAAGAGCTCAAACCCTTTTGCGAATCTTTCAGTACCAAATGATGATTTAAAAGAACGGAATTGGGTAAACCTTATGAGCACTTCGACTTCAGAGACATATACATACTTGTATTATTAGGAATAAGTTGAACTTAAAAAAATTTAGGATTTTGAAAATCGTATATTCGAAATTTCCAAGTTGCAGTCCTGCTGTTTTACGCCCTTTCAAATCATTTTTACTCTAGCCACAGTAAGCCACAAATCTATCAAAATTTTTATAAACTGCGACAACACGGCTTCATTACTGCTCATTACTATGTATTGCTGACCTTACTGTTGAGAATGCTGTTGCTGGTCAAATAACCTTTTCTCCTTTCTTCTTATTTACAATTTCTCAGCGTATACGCAATAATATTTGTGTACACAAGCGAGTACGATTCACATAAACATGGAAACTTCTTTGGATACCCATGCACCGTATAAACACATCCATACAATATAACATATACATATATATGTATGTACATAGCATTCATATATGCACAAGCTTTGTTGTTATGTGTAGACTAACACATTTTTCTTCGTCTAATACACACATGGGATCAATTTGCCACTTGGAGTATACATGTGCACAAGGTCACTTGCTTACACTCATGCGCTCATGTAAACACATATAAAGAATTAGTTTGGTTTGGCATTTAGTGTGCTTCTGGGGATATCCTAGTTTACGGCCATTGCTTGCCAGCTATCGGATAAACATAACACAAGCACAAATACACATAGCCACCAACACATATGCATGTATGTATGTAAGTGTCTGTGAATGGGAAAATCTCAACAGCAAGCGAGCAATGTGCTGCTCATTGTCGCCGCTTGACTTTTCGCTGTGTTTTGCAGGACCTTGACTGCTATTGGTGCGCTGAGCTGTACTGTTGGTCAGCGGTTTAACATTTTTTTTTTTGTTTTCTATTCTGCCAATCTCACAGTCTAGCATTTTTCTAGCGGATTAGAAAAATTCATATTGTTAATTACTGCATTGGGAAAGTGAGATGTTGTGCTGTCGTTGAAGGTTCTTGTGAATACGGTGGTTTAGTAGATGTAATTCATTTTTAAAATATACAATAATAAGCGTGAAGTATTCAAGATAAATGAAGTAGAGAAATATTTTTCGATTTTATAAATAAAATTTAAATCGTATGCATACTTTGTATGGAAAAAGCTTTCAACATAATCTTGAAAAAGTTGCTTATTATTTATTTTTGCATCGTAGAATATTTTTCATATATCCACCTCACAATTTTTCACTATTTGGCTCGCTTACCATTTTGTTTCATACTTTCTAGAAATTTAGTACCACATAATAATCTCAGCATATTTTTTGCACGCATTCCTTAAATACCTCCTGGCAATTCATTTTCTTTTAATTAATTTTTATTAGAAACTCGAAAGAAAAACTGTGTCATTAAAAAATGTGACATCTTCTTTAATGACTGGAACACCTCGTTAAACGCGATTTTAGCATCATTTTGCCGCCGATTTTTGTCCAGCGCTTCGTCCGCACCACTTTGTCGCTGCTGGTACAACGCTTTACACCTTTTACGCTCAGACAAATTTAGGTATTACCTAAAACGCTTTGTCATAGCTGCTGGCGAAAAAAGTAAAATTAAAAGAAAACAACACAAAAGAAAGTAGTAAAAGAAGGTAGCAAAAGAAAGTGAGCGGCGGCGAATTGCCGGTACGAAATAATGCAATATTGCGAAAGCGTAAGGGGAGAGAAGGCAAAAAGTCTTTAGAGAGGAATCCCCACCAGCAAAATACATCTTAAATGGTGATATTACAATTTCATTTCTACATTTTTTTTCTGCTTGTCCCTGCTACCAGTATTCGTGTCGGTTGCGCTGCTTCATTTAATTAGTGCTTAAATCGGTGGCAGCTCTTCAATGGCAAATAATAGTACTTATTCTTTGTGAAACAATTTAATGATTTAACCGGCTCATTACTGGTTATAAAGATTTTGTATGTGAAGGCCTCTAGTAAAATATAAAAGCAAATAATTCTGAGAAATATTTCAAACACCTCGTGATATCTTCGTAAATTCACCTTAGAAATTTTTCCATAAGCATTCAATAGAAGAACCAAAACACAAGTGTTGCTATGCAATTAGCAATGATAATCAAGACGTGAATTGACTCAATTTGCGAGTATTACAAATATATTAATTTTAACATGAATCTCAGTTAATCAATTCTAATTGTGCTTAACCCTGTAACCGGCGAGCCTGCCTTTAGACGGTGTATAATTAATATGTTGCTATGCAGCTCTTATATTTCAAATCTCTATTCCAACGGTAAATATCAGCAGACAACAACACAATTCTCTTATTGAAACAAATTACAGTAAGCATTCGTCATTTGATTGCAAATCGTTGAGTGCTAAAGTCAATTTTTTGACAAAGTGTGTAAAATAATTATTTGTGTATCAAGTGGAGTTTTTAAAATAGTATAAAATCGTTAAAATTCATGATTTGCGTGAACAAAAATTTTTTCATATAGGTAAATATATATTCTTTTATGTTTTGTGCTTTATTGTTAAGTTCTTAGCAAAACTTTGTTTGTAGCCGGTGAAAATTGAACACCGTCTAAAGGCGGATCTGCCGGTTAAAAGAAAATTTTGCATACACGTGGCTCTAGTCCATTTTCTTAATCATTTCATATTTCTTTAAACATTTTTGGGTTTTAAACATTCTGGGAAACAATTAGCAGTTTCAAAATGTTTTCACAGAGAAAAAATTTTCATTTCTCAAAATTAACTGATGAGGAAATTGCAGAACTCATGGCTGAATTGGTGGATGGCACAGATTCAGAAGACGATTTCGACGACGATAATGATGATTTGGAAGACCCAGACTTTCAATTACCAAACGTAGACTTTGCTACATTTCAAGAAGAATGGGATAGTGCAGATAACAATGATTTTGAAAATGTCTTTAGAAACTCACAATACCATCCGGCAGAAGTGCATAACAATGTGGAACAGTCTGACGAGTCTTTACCATCAAAACCTGGGAAAACAAAAACAAAAAGGGGAAGATCCCCCCTACCAGAAACTGAAGCTGGTGAAAGTCCAGTAGTATCAAACGCGGGGGGGTTTAGCCGAAATATAAAAGATATTTCCCTCCAAAATCCAGAGTTCAGAAAAATTTTATGAAAAAAAAAATTTCTTGAACTTGAAAAAAATGATGTAGTTTTTCAAGGAAACAAGGAATTGCCGCAACAATTCAAAGAATTAACCACACCATTCCGTTGCTTTAATTATTTTTTTAACGATGACTTGCAAAATGAAATTGTGTATCAGAGCAATTTGTATGCAAAACAGCAAGATGTTTCTACAAACTTTACTTTGACATCGTGTGATTTAAAAAAATATATCGGAATTTTAATTTATATGTCTGTGTACCGATATCCCAGTGTCGAGAGTTACTGGTCCAAACATTCTTTCGAGCCAGTTAGAAACGCAATGACTTCCAAACAGTTTTTTTCAATCAGAAAATATCTTCATTTCAATGATACCAAAAAAATGAAAAAACCACAGGAAGCAGGATTTGATGAATTGTATAAAATTCGTCCACTTATTGATAGACTCAATATGCGATTTGATTCTGTGCCAAAAACAGCTCGGTTATGCATTGATGAACAAATGTGTTCAACAAAAATGTTGACAAAATTTCGACAATATATGCCCGCAAAGCCCCATAAATATGGCATGAAACTTTTTTTTCTTTGTGACTCAAATGGCTTTTCGTACAGATTTGAAGTATACAAAGGAGCTGGCGATAATAAAGTAATACCTAATACTCCTGATTTAGGATCAACAGCCAATGTAGTCATAAGGTTGTCAAATACAATTCCAGATTTCAAAAATCACATATTGTACTTTGATAATTTTTATACCTCTCTGCCACTTCTTGTTTATTTACGAAGGAGAGGAATTTACGCATTAGGAACAGTCCGATCAAACAGAATACCAAACTGCAAGCTGACAAGGGAAGTGGAATTAAAAGATAAAGAACGTGGATACTCAGAGGAGTTTGTTGGCCGTGCCTTTGGAGTAGACATATCTTGTGTTCAATGGAAGGACACAAAATATGTACGACTGGTATCCACGTATGCTGGAATTAAGCCATTTAAAACACTAAACAACAATTCAGAACCCTTAAAAATATGCCGTTATGATCGGAAAAATAAATCATACGTCGATGTAGACTGTCCTAATATAATTAAAGAATATAACCGCCATATGGGTGGTGTTGATTTGATGGACAGTTTACTTGGTCGCTATCACATCAGAGTTAAGACCAAAAAATGGACTTTGCGTTTATTTTATCACTTAATTGATATGTCGATAGTAAATTCATACCTCCTTTTTCAGCGTATTCATGGAATTAACTGTAAAGATATTTATCATAAAAAATTACCAAATTTTCGTATTGAAGTGGCTGATGTACTTTGTCGTTATGAGGAGACTAACGCCAAAAGAGCCGTCGGTAGACCTCAGAGCCAAAGTCCACAAATACAAAAATTTAAGAAATCCTACGATCCACCTGCTGACATTCGTTTTGATGGAGTTGGACATATGCCTGACGTTTTGAGCCGCAGTGGCAAAAAAGTATGCAAACTTCCGGGATGTAAGTCCGAAACACAAATGTATTGTACTAAGAGTAAATTAAATCTGTGCCTCTCACACAATAACAAATGTTTTCAAATTTATCATCAAAACAATAAAAAGAACTGAAAAAAGTTTCAATTAAAATCATCCTCTAATAAAAGTTTTTTATTACGTTACCAGGCAGGTCCGCCTTTTGGCGGTCAACATAATTTCTCACCTGGAAGGTAAGTTTGGATTTTTTTTTACCTTTTAACATTGACGTATGTTTTATTTAGCCAAAAACTATGAAAAAAAATTTTTTTTTTATCGAAAAAAAATTGGCCGGTTAGAGGGTTAATTTGAAATATAAAAAAATATAACAAATAACAATAATACAGTACTTGTGTAAATAACAAATATATCATGATATATTATAGAAATTATTATTATATATCACTTATCTACTAATTAAGCAACTAACGATTTCTTTCATTATAGCCTTTTCCCACGGGAGTTAACTGATCAATTAACCAACCTTTGCTCGAAAATACAAAATAAAAATCGTATTTTACTATAATTATTCTTAATCGAAATCGAGTTGAAACTCTGCGGATTGTTGTCCACACTGCAAAATTGGTTTTATGCCTGGCTAATGGTCGCGGTACAATCCTCATGTAATAATATAAACTAATCTAAATTGCTGAAATAGCAATCAGCTGATGATTTTTAACCATTGGAATGAAAACGAAATGAAGAAAGCAAGCAATACGACAACTGACCATAAATCGAACTAATCGTTAAAAGAGTAGGCAACATTGAGAGAGCCAAAAACTGATTTATCAACTATAATCTTAATGTATAAAATTAATTTGGCATTGAGGAAAAAACTATTAAATGGTACATTGAGTAAATTATTACATAAATTGTAGAAATATTCTTAGTTGCTCAATTAAAAAATTTTTCATAGCATTATTTAAACTAAAAATGCAATACAAAGACAAATAAAATAAGTTTTTTTTTAATGCAACGCCCGTAATTATTTCACCAAAAAAAATGCTGAAAAAACTGTGAAATTAGAAAGCAACATATAACGTAAAAGAACACATTAATTCCTTAGTACAAAATGATACCCTTCAGACTTGATATATGATTTGAATATGTGAGCATATTCCAGCGGTTTTTAATTTGCCAAACACACGCATAACATTCTAATAACAAAGCAGATCACATCATCACTTCTTAATGAGACATTTGCACTTCCTGCGCATGGTAGTAAAACATCTCCGCTTATAATGTAATCACTTTTGTATTCTTTCTTCATTTGAATAAGCCTTCTTCCCTAAACCAACGTTTGCCGCATAAATTGCTCCATGCCTTTAATTCCTTAATTAGCATAAATGTAATTAAAAATTGTGAACTGCCTGAGCGCTGCGCCGTAGAAAGGGTACAAAATATGCATAATGGAAGAGTTACACTGCCGACTATGAATATTTGACAGCGTATACTAAACAATTTGAAATCAAAAATTCGTTACACAATTTTGCAGCGCTTCAATTCGTTTAAGTATTTTTACGCTAATTAAACAAATAAGGCGCAACTGTTGAATGAGAAATTAAAAGTTAATGAATAAATTGAAAAGGACCCGGAAAACTGGCAACAGCAAGAATTTAACTGAATTTTTTTTTAACTAAATATTGAATAAATTTCAAAAAAGATTTTTTTTATTTTTTACTTGAAATATATTTACAAAATATACAGTTAGAAATTCTCTCAGGTAAACTATTAGAGAACATTACTTTATGTAATTCATGGTAGTTTGTCAGTGCCAATAGCATCGAAAAAGTCCTTTTAGGTCTTCTTCCTCTATTTATAGTAAATCTCCCTTCTACTCTATTTTTTTTTCCTCATTTTCTTATAAAATAAAATAAAACAGGCCTAAACCTGAGCTGAGTGGTCGATGAGTGGTCGATGACCAATTTTTCCAGCTTGATCTCAAACTTAACAAAGTTAGATCGCCTGGGCCTAGACCTAGATGACCTCGATGCCAACTTATCTGAACTTTTGACCCTAACAGAGACTGGATAACAGTTACAACAACAACAACAATTTTTTTTAAATCAAATGAATTCATCGTACTTCTAAAAAAGATATTATACGTTCGTATCTATTCGTTTGTAAGAATACATAAAATGGTTCAATACTCGTATATTCAGGACGATATGGGAAATTCTGAAATTCCAAATACCCAATTTACTTCATTAATAGGTGGTGTGCCAGAACGATGCCGTCAAGTAACTTTCCCGGATTGATAAATGCTTTGAAAGAAGTTAAAAAATGCACCTTACTGCAGAAATTCGTGGAGACATTAATGTATTTTTGAAAGATATGAGAAAATTTTGGCAATCAATGAAAGAGACCTGATTGTGTTTCTCTTTCGGCGGTCTTGGACTTATCTAAGGTGATCTAAGACCCAGCAGCTATAATTGGGAGTTCAGACATCGTCTTTTCATTTGACTAGATCATCATTACTAGATGCAGGTATTCAAGCCACTTATTATGACCTCCTCGGTTTTGGTAGACTGGAAGATTTCGTTTACTGCGACATTCAGATTTGTATAATTATGGACAAGGAATCCTAGCTACATTTCAACTAAATAATTTTGTATCCACTATCCTTTATTGATAAGCTGATAAGCTTTTATCCAATATAATGTATTAAACTTATGAGACGAATAGCGGAATCTCGAGCTCAGATATCAGCAGGCATTTATCCAGCTACGCTGCTAGCATATCAGTTACAAGACAACTCACCAACTAGCGTGTCAATTTAGTAGGTCACATGACCAATGCACCTATGTCAAATTATGCTCAGCTGTGGTCACATTAGCGCCATTCATAAGCGCAGCTGTGGCTACTTGAACACGACGGTGCAGCAATTGCGTCAAGACAGTACGTGACATTTACAAGTGTAATTTGGCAACAATCTCAAATTAGTGTGTTCTGAAGCGATAGTGCGAGAAGAAGTTCAGTGAAATGTATTACGGAATACACAAATTTAGATAAATAAATATAGTATATAGATAGATATATGAATTGATTACTCGCAATTAGCTTGAAACGAGGCTTTGGCTCCAAAATTATTTCAACTAAATTATGTTAATGATGGTATATGGTACTACGTCTTAAAATTAAATCAAAAATTAAAAAAGTAATGACAGAAATTAGAACCGATGTCTAAGAGTCTAAAATATTGTTTTTCACTTTAAAACTTTATAAATGCATGGACTGTGACGATTGTATTTAAGTAGTTTTTAGGGTGATATTTTTTGGTTTTAAAATAAATGTTCCGTTTTCAATGTAAGACTTAATTTTTTCATGTTCCCGAAATAATGTTTTCTGTCACATTCAACTATTTGCTTTTCACAAAAAAGAATTCTTCCTCGGACCTTTGCCAAGTTCCGCTTGCCACTGCACCGTGTAATGCTTTGTCCAATCCTTTTAATAACAATATTCTCAGAACATTAATAAACGCTTGTATTTTTCGCACTGTCTCCTCTTATTTTCATCATCTGCTTTCACTCATCTTCTGAGATTTTGTTGAAAGAAATATTCACGCGTCACTTTGCTTTGACAGCAGTGCAATTTCACTCGCAAATCAGTCTTCGTTTGCATAATGCAACTCGAAGCATAGTTGGCAGCATCGTTATCGTCTAGCTTTCAGCATTGACCCAGCGGAAGTCATGCTGTCAGTTTATTAAAAGCGAGTATTACATTGTGCATTAACAGAATAAATGCTTAAATAATTCAGGAAGAAAAAAAATATAGTAAATTTTACACAGCATGTAAAACCATGTGCTCAAAATGGGTGCCGCCTTCGCAAGTCAAACTATATTTCTGATTTTAAACTAAGTATTTATAAGTGTTGTTAATTGTCTGTAAAACTGGTAAATTAGCTTCATATGGATATAAATGAGCGAACAATTATTTATATTTAAATAGAACGAAGTAATACCGTAACATAGCGTCAAGTTATCGCTTTGCCCATACAATAACTTATGTTTAAATATATAATTTTTATGAATATAAAATGGTCGTATGTAATTATGTTGTTCAATCAATCGCCATGGGAGTCTCCGAAGTGCAAACACATAAGCCACAGCCTCAGCGACAGCAACAGCGACAGCAAAACAGCAATAAAATTTGCAACATATCCAGTACAAAAATGTTTTATGTAGACAAATGTGTAAGCTACAGCAATAAAATGTGAAAAGCAACTGTGAAATTATGCAGGGACACAAAGTCAGAGATTCCCAAACGGTGCCGGAACAAAAATATGTGAAAATTTATTTACATTATGGCGAGAGATATTATTGTAAATGATTATTATAAAAATTTTCAACTACCTTAACTTCAACTTCATTCAACAACTATTATTCCGATTTATATGCATGAGCCATTTGGGAACTTCTGAGCCAATTAAATACGCGTAGTATGACACTAAATATGTAAACGCTTGTAAAGCGTGGCATTTAAAATTCGATATGTACGTATACGTCTGTATACCATGTGTATGCATGTAAGTATGTAATTGATGTTCGAAAACAAGCGCAGCCTCGTATATACACCATCGGCGGCAGCGTAATGCGCAGCGTTTTACATTTTGTCTGCCAATACATTTTTCTATATGTCACAATTTAAATTAAATGAAACTTTTGTTATATTGTCGATTTAATTAAACACGAATTACAGGCGATGACATGCGTCCCTACACACATGCCTACATATGTATATTACTTACTTATACGTACACCTATATATATATATATATATATATTCACTCGCAAATCAGTAAATATATATATATATATATACGCGGTGTTTGTATCGATTGCATGCTTGTATTTACACGTGTATGTGTATGTGTATGTGTATTTAATTTAAATATTTGTGCGTAAACCACGATTGTGCGATATGAATTCGCGCGCTTGTACTTGGAAAAGTGAAATAAATTTTTGTCGAAGTATACAATTTGTTTAAGCATAATTAAAAATATTACAAAAATATAATTTGTATATATTAATAAAAACTACACTTGATGACATTAAAAATACTTACATACTTAGTACATTGACTGCAGTAGGCTTTTCTATAGCCGTCAGCGCCTAAAGTTAGGCAACATCATAAATAATTGTGAGCTAACTGAAAGGAGTTTTGTTCTTGTAATCAAAAACGTCAATTTAAATCCTGAATTTATATTGTACCTTATTATTCATTTCTTTGAAATTTTTATTAGTGCCGTTAACACTTATACAATAATAACACTTTAACATTAGCACTTCAGTTAACCAGAAGTCGCCTTAATCTAGGCAATATATCACTAAAAGATTATTTTAGCTACAGTTCAAAAATCTTTATAATGTCACCTTAAATGCAAAATAATGTAACTAAACTTTTTATAACTTTACTAGCGAAGGAAAAACGATGTATTACAAACCACTCATATGAAACAAAATTTGAATTTTGGTTATAAAATGGATAGCTGACAATTTTATGTTATATATTTGTATCACTATGTAGTGAATTATAAGCAAAAACAAGTAAGGAAGGGCTAAGTTCGGGTGTCAGCGAACATTTTATACTCTCGCATGATAAAGTGATAATCGAGATTTTATTATCCGTCATTTACAAATTTTTTTATTTTTCTGTAAATTTAATTAGATTAGATCAATTTGTGTACTTTGAGTACTGAATTGTATTTTCAATTGGTGCCACAAAATACGTGTACCAAGTTTCATCAAGATATCGCAATTTTTACTCAAGTTACAGCTTGCACGGACGGATAGACAGACATCCGGATTTCAACTCTACTCGTCACTCTGATCACTTTGGTATATGTAACCATATATCTGACGATATATACCGTTATTAGCAACTTTCTTGCGAGAGTATAGAAATGATGCCCTCTGAATTACATGAAAATATCTGAGAGATTTACCGATATTTTCTGTGAAAAATTAGGTTAGGTTAGGTTAGGCACTGATTTCTTCGTGTTCGATATCAGGGACCTTGAAAAGTTATAGTCCGATCATGACAATTTTTCCACAAGGGATACCTCAGCTCAAATACCGTATTTGTGTAAAGTTTTATTCCGCTATCATCATTGGTTCCTAATGTATATATTATATAGAGAAGGCATCAGAAGGAATTCAAAATAGCGTTATATTGGAAGAAGGTGTGATTGTGAACCGATTTCACCCATATTTCGTATAAATCAGGGTGTTAAGAAAATTCTATATACCAAATTTCATTGAAATCGGTGGAGTAGTTCCTGAGATATGGTTTCTAGTCCATAAGTGGGCGACGCCACGCCCATTTTCAATTTAAAAAAAAAACCTAGATGCAGCTTCCTTCTGCCATTTCTTCCGTAAAATTTTGTGTTTCTGATGTTTTTTGTTAGTCGGTTAACGCTTTTTTAGTGATTTTCAACATAACTTTTGTATGGCAGGTGGGCGCGGTTATTATCCGATTTCTTCCATTTTTGAACTGTATATGGAAATGCCTAAAGGAAACGACTCTATAGAGTTTGGTTGACATAGTTATAGTAGTTTCCGAGATATGTACAAAAAACTTAGTAGCGGGTGGGACCACGCCCACTTTTCCAAAAAAATTGCGTCCAAATATGCCCCTCTCTAATGTGATTCTTTGTGCTAAATTTCACTTTAATTCTTTATTTATGACTTAGTTATGACACTTTAAAGGTTTTCGGTTTTCGTCATTTTGTGGGCGTAGCAGTGGGCCGATTTTGCCCATCTTCGAACTTAACCTTCTTATGAAGCCAAGAAATACGTGTACCAAGTTTCATCATGATATCTCAATTTTTACTCAAGTTACAGCTTGCACGGACAGACGGACGGACAGACAGACATTCGGATTTCAACTCTGCACGTCACCCTGATCACTTTGGTATATATAACCCTATATCTGACTCTTTTAGTTTTAGGACTTACAAACAACGGTTATGTGAACAACATTATAATACTCTCTCTCTTAGCAAATTTGTTGCGAGAGTATAAAAAGGCTCTATATCGATAGTTTTAATTTTACGTTATTTTACATTTTAAGTCACGATTGTTAATTAAATTTCATATAACTTCTGATATAAATTTTCTTATATTTAAATGATACTGTTGAAGAACAGAATACTGAAATTAATGAAAATTTACAAAAATTTCAATTTTTTTTAATATGTACCTACAATGATTGTTAATGACGGATGAATGGTAAAATCTGTTCAATTTAAGGTGAAAAAGGTGAAATATTTATCATACAGGACGTCGTCATCTTTTGCGATATTTAAGAATGATATAATATATAATTTTGAAACCTCTTATAGTCCCAAAAAATGCGAAACTTCCAGATTTCTTCGACAAGTTCTAGATAATCTTATGCAGAAGCATAAAAGATGTTCCAGTGCTTCTTTTTTTACTATACCCCTGCACTTACTGCTTGTGTTGTCATTATTTATGCCCTGCAAGGTCGCATTTAATGCCCGTCGGATGTGATCAGTCATTAGACTAAAAACCGTCCTGCAGTATTTTCGAGATCCTGTGAGTAAAAAGCATGCGTGTTTTTCTTCGGGGCTCTTGCACTCGATTTTGACGTTCCCTATTGTTCTTAAGACGTTCGATCCCATTCTGATTTGTCTGTAAGCGAAAGTTTCATTGCATATCATTTTATTGTGTTCCGTCTTTCCTGTACTGGTTCGGTGGCTTGACGGTGGTCACTTTTGGTAATCTCATCAGCTATTTCATTTCTCGGAATTCCGTTTTGGCCTGAAACCAAGCATACTCTAGTATATATGCAGCAGCTTTCCGGCTGCCACTACATCCACTGCCTCCATGCTTCTGAGGATATTTTCTGCCGTAATGCGTTGTAAGATTATTGCCTTTAAAATTGCGGGGGGTATGCTATGATAAGTACATAGCTTTCAATGAAATTTTCGAAAACAAAAATATTTCTTTTTCAATACAGATTCTTCTTAGCACTGTCACCTGCATTATCGATCAGTTCGTCGGTGTCTATAAAAATTTTAAAAAAATTCTCAGATAATTTTGGTACCACAAGGAATTTCTGACAACTTTATGAATTTCGGAAGAATTAATAGTATATGGAAGTTGCGTATAAAGTTTCCGAGAGTCGCAATCTCATCGCTTTCTATATAAATGCTCTATACATAGTATACATATAACAAAACTGAGGTTCCAATTTCACTGATGTACAATTCAAATATGTTCTAAATGGGAATTCCATGAAAAATCTCTCCTAATTTCGAACGAAATTAGAATAAAGCCTGGTACAACTTAATCAAGGGTGCTCTACGGCTACAGTGAATAGTTTTGTAATAATTTTCAGTTTGCTTATTTTCAGCTCACTTGAAAGACGCTTTAAAAGAGAACGCCTCTTTACAATTTCAAATTTTACGTTCACTTTTTTAAAAAGTGTGTGCCTTTATATTTAATCACACAAATACATTACGCAAAGACCGTTCACACACACAGACACACATTTACGTTTCGAAGCAAGCAAAAGTACTAATGTACATTTACATATGGCCACATAGATGTTTTTAATACGAAAATATGCCATTAAAATATGCAAATGTGGAATTTAAATCTGTTACGAATTTCGTATATACGTTTGTATGTGTGCCCGCACTTTGCAAATATACAGCCAGTAAAAACCCACCAGCCGCATATACACATACAAATATAGAGCGTGTACTCATGGCACATATGTGCAACCCAGTCAAGTATGTGGACAGAAGCAACAAAACAAAACAAAATTGTTGAAGTAAAATCCCACGGACATAAGTCAAGCAACGAATTCCAAAAGATTTAAACACACACACACATACGCATACTGACTAGAATGTATTGGTGTTGCTGAGGCCTTCGTAGCGTACATTGGTGCATCCTAGCATTTCTAGAAAATATTTACAAAATTTTTTAGCTGATTGCCTGAAACTGTAAAGTGTGTAGAAAAATACGAGAATACTGTGCACGCCACTTGTGAGGTGGACAATGAGATTCAACATATCTGCTGTATATATGTAGGTATGCATGTTTACAATCTACATGGGAAACAACAGACTGGTGCGTACATGAACAGGACTAGTTTGGCACTGGTAAAATTTGCGTATGAATTAGTTGGAAAAGTAATAGCTCGAAACTAGAATTCGCCGACTAAAATGGTACTGGTGAAAAATGCGTTACAATATGTCTAAATTTTAGAATAAAATATAGTCCATTTAAGATTTAATTTTCTTTCATTGTTTAGGTTTAAGGCACCCATTTTTGCAACAAGGTACAAATATGTTTCTAAAGTATGGATTAGATCCTAAAAGAATATAGTTTCCTGTATAAAAAAATTAGACGTCTGACTAGTTCTCCTGCCGATTCATGCTAGTAACAAGATTGTGTTTCAACTGCCTCACTTCACAGCTGG
The DNA here is from genome assembly GCA_027475135.1 of Bactrocera correcta. Taxonomy (NCBI): domain Eukaryota; kingdom Metazoa; phylum Arthropoda; class Insecta; order Diptera; family Tephritidae; genus Bactrocera; species Bactrocera correcta. The sequence goes on from CM050323.1 coordinate 49,847,197, forward strand.
TTTTTTCTCTCTTTTTGTGTTTAGTTTACAACTCTGTGTCTTTCAAGGGAATACTTACGCAAATGCTTTTGTGTGTGAGTGTGATCGCTGCGAAAATTAACTTGAGCAAATAAAGTGGGAGTGGACGAAAAATTTTTCATATGTATGATGGAAAACGTTCCGCAAGTGAAGCTACCAATTTAAAATAATTTCAGTAAAATATACATTTATGCGACAAATATATAATTTTTACTTAAATAAAGTTGACTTTTAGTTCAGTCGTTGGTTCTTATAATTTAGCACAGGCTATTTATCCAATATTTTTCAAAAATCTGATTTCGGGGAATAGTCACAAGTGTGGAGAATCTACAGCTAGAAATTAAAAGCAAACCGAAGAACCCCTTTAAGGAATTCTACTTCACAATGACTGTTCCTATGTCTCCAATCCTGTCGGTCATTCCATATACTTCAGCCAAACCTGCAAGAACTTTGAATTGGTTCTTTGGTTTAATATAAACATATATATAATATATTAGCAAGTGTGCGGTGATAGAAATATCTTGGGCATGTTGTTTGGATAATAATCTTGGTTTACCGAACTCCCTTGCTCTCTGTGTTTATTTAATAGCAGAGACTGCGCCAATTACTGGCTGAAAGAGCGTTGGTCTCAAAGGTCAAATTAAGTTGGCGAAAAGAATGTCGTAGATCAATCTGCGCTGCCTCCGAATAAAGAGCTTTAAGTCAAAAGCTACATTTACTTTATTCCCACCTCGACTACTTTCCAGAAAATTTAGAAGATGTTTGTGTAGATCCATCTTCTATAAGTGTGTACAGCTACTGACGTATGCCGATGATATTGATATCATTGACCTCAACAGCCGCACCATTAGTTCTGCTTTCTCCAGAATGGATAAGGCAGCGAAGCAAATAGGTCTGGTAGTAATTTCGGACTGGTGCTATATGGTGCAGAGGCATGGACGATGACAACATCTGATGAGAAAGGTTCTGCGGAAGATTTATGGTCCTTTGCCTCTTGGTCACGGCTAATGGAAGATACTATTTTTCAACTCAATTCGTTCATCGATTTGAACCAAAATCTTACAGCAACTAAAGTAAAAGCATTATTGTAAAATATTTCCACTTTCGTTATTAGCTCCGATTCCTCGAAAATAAATATTTAAAGCTTTAAATGTTTTTATAGAAACAAACGGTTGCCAAATTGATTAAGAACGGCACAGTAAACACTCTGCAGCACATAATTAGTGAGGTAGGGTAATTAAGTTGCAAACTGTCGCATGCCACCCCGCTCACCGACCAACAACATAAACTGTCAAGCAAGGAAGAGAGAGTGCAGAGTTACAATTAGAAATCTCGTCATAATTAGTCGAAATAATCGACATTGCTTTCAGGGTTGCTTTTATTTTACGAAATTCATGGAAAGCGGTAGAGAGCTAAAATTAGAATAACAAAAACATAACCACAAAATGAGTAGAGTACGATATCCAGCAATTTAATTAAGTTTTTGTAAAATTACCAAGTAAATGTGTTGATGGAAATATTGTGTTCGACAAACAGACAATGATACAAGCACTTGGCCAACCAATATCAACACTGATGCTGCAACAACAAAAACAAATGCCATTATCAACAAACCCAACTTAGTAAGGGAAATTATGTTGCTGATTGCAATTTTCTCATTAGTCTTGTTGAATTATGATGATACTGATGGACCGGTCGAAGCGACGCTTCGTCATTATGTAACACAGTGGTGCGGTCACACGGTCATGTGACCATTTTGGGCGGCAATGGTTGCTCTGCTCTGCAGTGCTCTCGTGTAAGTGTTTGGGGTATTGTAAATGACAAGTGGACATGTCAAATTTCGGACAGTTATTGTTGTTGCTGTTGTTTGGAAAATTACTGTCGTTCATAATTGTGTTGTGGTAATGCATTCGTGTGATTCGCAAGTGCACACACGCACACACACACACACAAAAGCACTTGGCTCATTCCCGACGATAATAAGTAGACGTGTGAAAGCTATTTTAATTTGTAAAGGTTTTTGGGTCACTCATGAATGAAATACGAGAAACCGCCAATGGCTATTTTTCACTGACAGCTGTGCGGCATGAAAGTGTTTAAGCTTTATAAATGGGACAAAGAAAGTGCTTTGTGGAACACCTCAGCGGGAAATAGTGACGTTTTTGCTAAAACAAAGCATCATAAAGCTTTAAACTTGGTTATTGCTCTTTCAAATCTTTTGATGCAGGAATAGGAGTAATAAGTGCATATAGTATATATTGGGTAGTCGAAAAAGTATTTTCGTACACACGTCATACAGCGCTACCAATATTATAGTACAGCTTCTGACCTACCCAAACTCGAATCGGTCAACGAGCCTTTGCCATAGTGTAAAAGAAAAGCATGTAAGACATTAATATTAATGGAACTTATTACCACCTTCTGCTAATGATAACAAAAACATAAGTCTGCCATAAGTGATTTTCGTTGAGTGCTGTGTACTCGCAAATGTGTGGAAAGCAAAAAATTCTACTAACGGTAATGATAATCACTTGGCAAAAGATTATAAAAGTTCCAGCTGTCGCCGAAACTCTACTAACGAAGGCATTAAAGCAGCCGCGTTACATAACCAATAAATACATATATAAATGTGCGTGTGTGCGTGTGGATGTATGCGTAGTGGCATTTGTTGAAGTTACGAGTATTCGTTATTCTCTGCTCGTTGCACGCAAAATTACTAAAGTTTAATAGTCGCACCTTATGCGACACGTCAGTCTCTCTTATCGCAGTGTCGTTCTTGTCGGCATCTTCGTTTCACTAGTGGTTAACTTGCTCTGACAGCTAGGTGCTAATAGCTGCTGCAGTGGTTTACCTCTATTGCAAGTTTGGCTAGAACAATGAGCACGCATATTTCTATATGTGTATACATTTGAGTGTGTCTGTGGCTGTTGATGTAGGTGAAAAGTTGCTCCGCCAATATGTTACCGAAATGTTGTGGCGACTGTGGCAGCTATTAAAACTATTCATATAGCTTAAAAAGGTTCTTTAAATTTCACTCATTCATATATATGAATGTGGGAATGTTGAAATATATATACATATATAAATGTCAGTGCACTAGCGTTTGAATTGAGGTATGTCATTCTGTGAATTTTGCTATTTTGAAAGAGCATGTGACATTGCGTATACGTAATTGAAAGTTATATGAATTTTGCTTGCTCCGGTACACATTCAAAATATGTATATATTTAAAATAAGTGTAAAATTAAAAGAAATTAAAACTTATCTTCACTTGCACAGCCCTTACGTGATATATTTCTTAGCTTACATACGTAGTAATTTGCTTCTAAATTAGTGTTGTAATAACTCTAGTAACATTTTTCAGCAAACTGGTGACAATAGTATGTCGTCACCTAAAATACAAAATAACGTAACATCGCTTTTCATAAGTTTATAGGCTAAGAAAAACGATATAATAGATACCACTAATATTGAAACAAAATTGGAGTTTTGGTTATAAAATGGTTATGTATTGGTTATATCTGACAGCGGAAGGTTAATATTTTAATTTTCAATTTCGTTTTTTTCTGATGACACTTAAATTTGCATTTTAGGTGACGAATTGTAGTATTTTATTTAACCCTTGTTGAAGCATAGAGCCAAAAACTATTAGTTTGATATTAAAATTTGTGATGCAATGCGTAATTACTCTTAAAAAAAAAAATGAGATATCTTAGAATTTGCACGCAAAAACTATTCTATACAATACTGTAGAGATATTAATCCATATCGGTCTTAATACAATAGCAAACTCAACTAGTGAAGTCACTTGAATTAACAATTTATTTTAATTATTTATAAAGACCACTAAAGGATTAAGACTTCGATAAAATCTTACACAAAAACGAAGGTTTCTTTAGATTCAAAAGCGAGATAAGCTCTACTTCCAGCTTAGTAGTCATTTATGACAGACTCTAAATAAGTAAAATGGGAAATTTTTTCTGGAGCTACAATGCGATACTGTATCATCAACCAAAGCAAGAACCAACGAATTTTTAACATCTCTACAATAACTAACACAACTGTTTCTCATGATATATAATAATACATATACTATATATACATATATATGATATACATACATATAATACAAGTAAAACGTCTTACACTGCGGCTTGCCAATTGAAAAAAAATTTCCCTTTCATTCATTCAGTGCATGCGTCAAGGAACTACAAAGTGATTTGCTTCATTGTTACACTTAGAGACTATAACAGTTTGTATGAAACGCTACAAAAGTGGCATCTGTGACAGCAGCTGATGGAAGAGCGCCAGCAATTGTTATGACTGCCACCAAGGGCACCCGCATCGAACATTAACAACTAAGTGGTATGGCGATGAAAGTAGCACAAGTGCAGCAATACAAAGTAACGTATATATGCGTTATAAGCTATACACATACCGATATGAGCAAGCTGCAAGCGGTAACTCAAACGAGTTTTTTTTTTAGTGGGAAATTGAAAAAGTGAATATGATTTTTAGTAACTCTAAAGAAATTATGGAACATTTGAATTCTATAATTATATTAATTTCTCTTTCTTAGGCAATGGAAAGCTGCCCATAAGTTACCTGAGAAGCTACCCACAAGTTACCTGAAACTCTACCCAACAGCTACCTGCAAATAATTAAAGCGAAAAGACCTCGCACTTTTAGAAGTTTTTCTTTTCAAATATTTTTCGCTAAATATTAGATGGTGGTGCAGGTGGTGCTTACTATACCTACTCTGAATTTTTTCTTTTCTTTTAAAGACGAAAATTTTATTTTAATTTAGGCGATATGTGCTACAGAAATGCTGAATTGAAGGAAGGAGAGCCATTTGAGAAACTTGTCTACAAAAAATATAAACATCTGAAGTAATTTTAGTCTCAATTCCTGTTCTCATTATCTTCTACAAGAACTTGTAGAGCTTTAGAAGCTTGTCAAGCATTAAAGAGCTCCATCCACAGTTCATTCAGGTAGTAGAGTAAGGTTAGATGAATGGCTATAGAAATGGACGAGTTTTTCACCAAACTCCAACTTGATGTGAACAAGTAAATACAAACATAAAAGGTTTAATTTTACAAATGTCCGTTTCAAGTGTTATTTATTATAAGAGTTCGAAGAGCATAAAGAAATAGGCTCTCATTTTTAAATGAGTTTTGACTTGCTGTTTTATCTGATTCCGATAGAAGAATGCATTTTCTAAAGGCGAACTACAAGTTCAAGGCGTGTTTAAGGGCATCCCAACACCAGAAAATACCAATAATTCAAATACTCAAACGCCACGTACTTTAACTCAACAACTCAAATATGTATTTATACATCGCGTGCAGTATTCACAAGCACACAATGTTATTATTACTAAAAAAAGTGCATGCAACATTTGTGTTTTAAATCTAAGCGCAACACAGCGTCTTCTAAGCGGCCCTCTCATGTACTCACATACTACACATACATCACGTGCCTTTGTGCTGTAATCTTTTTTCCGTAAATCGTTCTTAAAAAAATTGCAGAAGTGGTTGGCAGGAGTCTTAGACATTGTCAAATTGCTGTCGGTGCGGCAAAGTGTTGTGGGAATACGCTGAACGTTTTATCGCAAATACACATATTCTTAGATGTGTTACCGGAAAAGACGAACAATAAATAAAAATTGAAAGGAATATGTGTGCATAATACAAAATGTAAATAAAAATTGAAACGCATGTAGCTCGACAAGCACTTCGATGCAATAACAAAGTCGCTGGGGAATAAAATGGCGACTGTTTGCTATGAGAAATTGTACGGAAATGAAATTGTTGCAAATAGACATTGGCACAATATATACACAATGTTTGTCACAACAATATAGTGGTATAGTAATTATAGCTGAAACGGTAAGTTAGCCAGATTTTAAAGTAAGAAACTGTGATACTGTTTAAAGTAGCTCTTTTTAAATAAAGTCTCATGCCACAATAATTGCAATGCTGCATACAAAATATTCCCATTTATACATACGTACCAGATTCTTAAAATATCTGTTCAATATATTTGCCATACCGTCTTATTACTTTTACAAATAAACACAAGAACTACAGTGAAAGCAACTTTAACAATCTCTAATTAACCATAAGATACACTTACTACTTACGCAACACATACTAATTAAATGACCATAGACGGTAATTGTGCCACCATTTCCAATTCCAATCCGATTGGTGCAGTAATTAAATTTCCTTCCAAATAGCTGTACAGGAATGCGTCGAAATTACTGCGAAAACTGCCAGCCTGCTGCTTATGTAGGTGCGTTTACGCTGATACTCTTGGTGCAGAGGACCTAAATACACGCCGATGCATAATTGGAGATTACCTAAGTATGTGTGTGCGTGCGGGTTTAGGTTATGGGCTACGAGTACAATGGGTGTTTTGGTAATACGGCTTTTCCTTGCAACTCCATTGCACCTTATGAAGTAAGTGGATGTGCTAGAAATTATCCAATTATTACAGCCTAGTCATTATAGAGTTGCTAATTATTTGGCTGCACAAAAGCGATGGTGCTTTTGTAATGAGAAACCATGCGATAATTGTGCATATGATATACACTATAACACAAGCTGGATCTAAAATAAATTTGCAATAGTTATAACATTCTAATGCTGTATACTAATGGCTAAACGAAATTTATGTGTAAGGCAAAATTTGTATTTTCAGTTACACAAATTTAGCGGATTTCTTTCAATGAGCCATGATTATTGGTATTTAGAGGATGGACCTGGAATGCCTCTACAATATGGGTAAAAATAGAGGATGTCAGGCTTTAATTTGGATTTAATTCAAGTCGTTGTTTTAATGGTAATATTGCTCACTAATACATCACCCACATAAAAGGTTGGTTTTTTTCAAGAAAAAGTAACTTATAAGCAAGTTGAATCTCCTGAACAAACTTAGGCAAATTTGAACTTCGCACCTAGTCTGAAAGCTCTGTGCTTCGTTTGAATTTAGATACATGTACATATTAAAAAAAAATCGAAGGACATCTGAAGAACAACAAAACGGCGCGGACCGATGGATTTCCGTCCGAGCTACTCAAATATGGCGGCAAAAACTGATAAGGCATGCATCAGCTTGCTTGCAGAATATGGTAGGACGAAAACATGCCCGACGATTGGAATTTAAGTGTGCTCGACCCAATCCTCAAAGAGAAAGACCCCACAATTGACGCCAACTACCGTGGGATAAGTCTCGTCAACATCGCATATAAGGTTCTATCGAGCGTATTGTGCGAAAGATTAAAGCCCACCGTCAATAAACTGATTGGACCTTATCAGCGTGGCTTTAGGCCTGGAAAATCAACAACTGCGATGAAATCAGTCTCAACTTTAGAGTCATAGATAATTTCGTCTATCTTGGAACCAGCGCTAATACCAACAACAACAACGTCTGACTAGAAAGAAGAACTGGGCTATAATCTCATAAGCGGTGCCAGAATTATTTCGAAAAGAGTGAACAATTTGTTGCTATGATTTCAAGTTTTCAAAATCGCCTTAAAATTGGAGGTTGACCGAGCCGTGTTGAATTAATTTTAAAAAATATCTTTTTTTGACTTTCAAATCGGTTTTAAACCGGTATTCAATTAAATTGAGTTGTTGGACATTCATATCCAAGCTGTTATTGTAAAGAGGGTCTCACTAAGTAATAATTGTTGGAAGCAGTCGTGTTGTCAAAATAATTTATCAGAGAATTTTTCCAGTAACACTTAGATTATTTTACAGTAATTGTGTATAAGGGGTGTCCAAAGTTCTATTTAAATTATCTTGAATAGTAAGAATGTGAAAAAAATATTCTCTCAATTTTAGTTTTTTGTAACGGCAAAGTTTAGTATATATATTAATTAACGCTTTCTTGAGAATACTGTTTTAAACTTTTGAAGCAATTAATACCAGCCAACCCCTAGCAAATAAACCTTAAAAAACTGTCGTACTTTCAGCGGCCTAACGTTCAATTTTAAGCTGTTGAGTTTACAGTTAATCATTGCATTCGGAACTATTTTTGTCAGTTTTATTCAATACTCAAGTACTCAATACGCAATATGCAAGGCTGAAAGTTTAATAAAAATAAGGTGCGCCACCTTTACGTCGGTCTTTACGGGTGATTTTGAGCAATAAAGGTGCCACTTGATAGCTGTAAGTTGTAAAAAAATATGCGAATTAATAATAATTGCACAGATTAAATAAAAAGTATAACAAAACAACATTCGAATAATACATTTTTTTATTTTTGTTTATTTATGTTTGTTTCATCATACAGAGATAAAAGATGGCATATTCAGTGTTGCGATTTCACACATATCGATATTGAACGACATGTTCTTAAACAGCACGCCATGAAAAATGGTTTAATACCAACATTTTTCGAGAGATTCCCGGAATAGACAATTTAAATATACCAGCGATAACTGTGGTTTAAAAGCCTTAAACAGTTAATATTATCTAGCGCAGCAAATTTTTAATGCTCGACTAAAGCTTACACTCGACATAATGCTAACATAACTGTGTTACATAACGTAGGTTAAAACCATTTACAATAAATTTAGTTGTAGCTTCAATTCATTGTTTATAAGCCAACAACACTGTGGGCATACAAACCAAACTTCTGCATATTGATCCTTTGACACTTTGAAGTGAAGGGTTTAACTCGCTTTGGCATTGATTGAAAGTGAGCTGATTCAAAGTAAAGAGCAATGTAACAGGCACTTCCTCATGTTAAATTCAATGACATGAAAAGTCAGCAAGCACATAAAACAAATAAACAAATCCATTGAATTTTCTTGTTTTTTGGTAAATCCGCATAGTTTACACTTTACGAGCTTTGCAGCAGCACCGTTAGTAAATTAAATATCAAGTGCTGAAGCTGAAATCAAAAGCTTTAATATTTTATTTACATAACCTAAATATAGAAACACATTTCGAATTGAAGCTGAAATTTTAAATGCAGTAAAAACAAATAAATGCATATTTTTTATTGCTTTGATTAATATTTTATAGCAAATATATATACATATTTACATAAACATTATTTTCATACACATACAAGGTTAGAGGTTTTTCGGCAGAATGTTAACTAAATAGCTTTTTGTGAGTTTCTAAGTTTTCGAAAATATAAGCAACTTTGCGAAGCTGTTAAAATGTATAAATTAATTTATTTTAATGAATAAATATTCTTAAAAAAATATGAAACATTAATTTTTTATTGTTTATTAAAAAAGAAATTGTTTACTTTGTTAAAAACACATTTTGAGCGATCACTTAAGCCCGCAGTTTTGCCAAATTTAGTGAAATTAAATTTAAAAGTTCAATATATTCATACATATATATTCATAATGCAACCAGGAATTTTTACTTAAATATTGGGCACTTGAAAAAGTCCTTTCACATTTCTAATCTGACTTCACCTTATTTTTTTATATTTGTAATGAACTTTAATGAACTAAATATGACTATTTTGGTCGACTACTTTTTGCCACTTTTCCGCTACAGCCATTATTTTAGCAGTGTAAAATTTTTCTGATTTCTCAGCGAAAAACTGCAACAAGAAATTTTCACACGCTTCTCTTGAAGCCAACTTTACTCCATTAAAGGACTTCTGCATTCACCGAAACCAATTCTAGTCTGATGGGCAAAGTCAGGCTATATGGTGAATGCATTAAAACTCCCAGCTAAGCTCTGCCAACTTTTGCAATATCCAAGATGTGTTGTCGTATAGAAGACGAAGACTTTCCTGTTGATCAGTTCAGGCGTTTTTTTCGATTGCTTGCCTCAATCTCATCAGTTGTTGACAGTAAAATGTAGAAACATTTATTCTAGCTCAATGCGGATGATTAGTTCCCAATTCCACCAAATACTCAATCCAGCCTTTCGAGGGCGTCAATCCAGGCTTCGCGACTATTTGTTGAGCTTCACCACGCTTGGACCACGATCTTTTTCGCACATTATTTCGGATTTGATCCACTTTTCGTCTCCGGTTATCATTCGCTTCAGAAATGGTTCGATTTCATTTCGTTTCAGCAAAGAATGGCAGATATTAGTTCGGTCGATTAAATTCTTCACAGACCAATTTATGTGTACCCAAACACCATTTTGATGATACAGTACCATCTCCGCAAACTACACAAATTTCATTGATGCCTTCGTGGCATTATTCATTCTTATACAAATTCAAAATATAACGAATTTATTCATTATTTTCACTCAGTTTTTGAACAATTGTAACTTTTTTTCAACTTTTTTCCCGACCTTTTTATTATTTTTGGTTAAATCTCATCTTTCTAACACTATATGGTATGACACAATGTGATTGATAGCACTGGAGATATATAGTATGACAGCAACGCCATCTGTTGATAAAAAAACGAAATGACATCTCAAGTAACGTGTTAATACAACAATTTTCGCTCACGCCAAAGCAAGTATTATTCTACAAATCCTAGATAGAGGCATTGTGCATCCACGATCCGTCAAATAACCAAACAAAATTTATGTAACTATTCATCTTTCGTTTAGTTATAGCAAAGCTTCAAATGTACGAAAATAAATTTTCCTAAGAATAATTGCTGTATTGTCGATCTAGTACGAAATGCTACTCTGCCATTTGATATTGCAGAAAAAAAAGCTCCCATGTAATTTATAGTTTCTGCAGCTTAGCAAGAAACATATGACATATGCATATGTAGTCGTTATGTTAACCATAATAACACGTATCTACACATCAAGTCTAATGTTAGACAGGTGACGTTCCTGCCTGGTGGCATGCAATTTACTCGAGTGTCACATTCGCGTGCCACAACTCTCACATTTCCTCTTACTTTTAGCATATTGCAGTCAGTTTACGTGAATGTTGGAATACATATGTGTATATATTAGTGCTTGAATGTGAAATGTGTGAAAAAAGCTCTGATGTTCTACAAGATCTTTAAATTATAGAAAAAATTGCTCGATAAAATATAATCATGGATGATTGATAGAATATACAAATAAGACACTAAACTATAATTGCATTTTTCTTCAATAATAGTATATTTGAGGTTTCCTTTAAAATCTTTATTCTAATTCAGCTACATGGTTACTTTAAGTTTTCGAGAACTATCCGAGTTCATGACAATTCAAATTCTAACTTAATTGTTTTCGATCATAGCAAACCTTTTCAGCTGAAAACACAACTAGCAGTTGTAGATAGTTTTCTCTTACACCAGCCTTCTTACAAAGTGTGTTAGTGAATTTATATTCCATTAATGAAATATATACAAAGCGCATGAAAAGTGAGATATTTCATCTCTACACGCGCTTTTATGCTGAACTTTAATTACTTTCAATGATAATTCACTCCTTAATTAACTTCGAACTTGCGAACTTTTGATTTCAATAATCACTCCCACAAATAAAATCCCCGGACGCGGGCGACGACACTGAGCCCATTAAAAATATCAATTTTCACGAAAATCAGCAAAATTTCTTTTGTTGTCTTTCAGTGAATTGCAAAAATGCCCATCATTATTTGCCATTTCAGCATTTAAATTAATGAAAATTCATGACTTATTAATTAATCCCGTTTCCCAATTTCAGTGACCAAAGTGAAATCTCATTAGTTCCACAGGCTGTACATATGTATGTATATGGTGGGTAATGGCGCATGTCTTCTTCCTCCAAATCACCTTTAAACTAATTAAAATACTTTACCCTGCACTTTACGAAAATTAATTCCAACACCAATGTCAGGTATTTTAATTAAATTTCGCTACTTCGATTAGGTTATCGTAAATTGTTATCTAACATTCATTATGTACGCACGCCGAAGTGTGGTTTCCATGAGAATCATTAAGTGACACTGTGCTGTGAAATGCTCCAACGGTTGACTGTCGTTATTGTGCTTCAAGTGTAATGCAAACACCGTTAAGTTGAATGCTTTGTGGAAATTGGCAGCTAAGGAGCGCTGAGAAAACGCGCTCCAGCAAACACACTGACAATTATGTTGCACTTGAGTTAATATTGATGTGATTATGACATTGTTGAGCATAAAGCATTAAAAGCGATTTAAGTTAGTTTAAGCACTTCTTTTTAATTTCAGCAGTATTTATATACACTCTGGGTATTTTTGTTAAGGCTTTTAATAGTTTTTGCAAGTAATACACTAAATTTCTATTACCGATTTTCGTTGGCAATAATGCCGATGACAAAAGCTCTGGAGAAGTCATTCACAGACCGATTAGAAGTGAAAATATTATACATTATTCGATATATTCGTCAATAGAAGGGAAGGGTTATTCATTGACCGTTTCACCAATTTGCGTTACCGTATATTGATAGAATAACTCGCTTTAATTCTAATATCTCACCTACTAACTGATATATAGGGCAGTTGAAAAAGTCTTTTGGTATTTGTCAATAGATGTCGTTGAAGTTGTATATATCCAGTGTCACCAATCACATTGTGTCACACCATTTAACCAAAAAAAAATTAAATTCAGGGATGTTGAAAAAAGTGACAGCTGTTCAAAAATTAAAGAAAATAATGAAGAAATTCACTATATGTACTACATTTTAAAATTTTTGCATAAAAATAAGAAGAATGCCACGCAGCCACCAATGCAATTTGTGACGTTTACGGTGACGATGCTGTATCAGTTCGTGTAGCACAACAATGGTTCGCTCGCTTCCGTTCCGGAAATTTCAAAATTTTGATTTACACTGTTGAAAGTTTTACACTGATGGAATAATGTTTCAGGCGAAAAAATGGGAGACTAAAATGGTTTATTTAATTATTATTATAAGTATAAAAAATAAGTGGAAGTTTGATTAGAAATACGAAAAGACTTTTTCGACTACCCAATATACGGACTAAAGCGACTGATAGTTCGGAAATAAAAAGTAGTACTCTTCACAAATACAAAAGATTCCATACAAGCATTTCATTCCGATCATTCAGTTTGTATGACCTAAATGCTATAGTGGTCCGCTGTCGACGCTTCCGACAAATGGCACTTCTTGGAGAGAGAAAAACGTGTGCAAAATTTCAGACCGATATTCCAAACACTGAGGACTAATTCGCGTATATACTGACAGACGAACGGACGGAGAAACAAACAGACATTGACGCAGCGTGTCGCGCTAATCATTTATATATAAAGGCATACATACATTGTACATATATTTTATGGGGTCTTCAAGGCTATTAAGTTTTGTTCTGTTCAGGATATAAAAAATAATGTGTGTGCAGAAGAGGAAGTACGGTACATATTCTATATATTGCTAGAAACATGTCCACATTGTCATCAGGTCTTCAAGTCATTAAGATAACTTACAAATTAACCGATATTTTCCATAAGTTCAGCATTGGGGTTCCCAAATTCTCTATATCAGAGTTTTAAAAGTTATGATCCAATTTCGAACATTTTTTTTTCATATAAAATTAGACGTCCGCTTCGTTGCCTACAAAGCACTCATCAAGCAATAGAGAGATTTTTCAATCAAGCCGAATTTTTGCTTTGAACTTCTAGCAGTAGAACTACATAACCGAATACATACCCTAATCAAACTTAAATGCGAACTATTTATATGGATGCCTATATAAAACTTATATTTTGTCATGAGTACTACTCTGTGTGAAAAGTAATACGATTACTTGATGAAATGAAAATTATTTAAGTCACGCGGAAACCATGCAACGGAGTCAGGCTTTTCGGCGCGGCAGCCCGACGTCAGGCTGGCAAGTAACAGTAAACCAAGTGGATGGCATGGAAATCAAAGGAACAAAACGGCAAGCAATCTATTCACTTCCATTGTATAGACAGGAATGAGTTATTACGTGGAAATAGTTGGAGTTTTGTGTGAGTGAAAGAGAGCGGATCTCATTACAAAAAGGTGATTTAATTTGATGTGCAAGAGAATGAGTGGAGGTGTTAATTTAATTAGTTACTTTGACAAGGCAAAATATGGCGTTAGAGATAGGGTGTGAAGTATGTACTTATATATTTAAATTACGAGGGATTTGGAAGCCTTTGAAATTTTATCATCAAAAAGCAACAAAAAAAATATTATAAAGCACGAAGCCATTGAAATATATGTGCAATGGCATTCAGAGATGCTCCTAATTTTAAGTATCATTAAAGTCTATTAAGCACATTTTAGGAAACGAATAAGATTACTATATGCATTGTGTTAAAAAGTACCCGGAAATTATAAATAAAACGCAAAAAATATAATTATTCATCAATATTTATTTCGTCGCCTTCAAAGTAAAGACGTCGAGGTCTTTTTTACTAACAATTGCCTGGGAATTTTTAAGCACCACATTACTCACTTTTTTATTATTTTCATCATTTGAAAAGGCCGAAAGTCGTCCAGAACTAGGCATGTCTTCAAGGTATTCCTTCTTAAGCAACTGCTGCAAACAAATTGGTTTAACAGATCGCACTCATATTTCGACAGTCCTACCCGCGTAATACAATTACATTTTTCGGATGCTTTTTTGTCACAATTTGTACCTACTCTAAAACATATTTGTTAGTGTAGAGTTGCGCTGTCAAAATATTGACTTCATATTACAAATCTCTAGAAGTTGATCAAACTGCTGGCGTTAATTACTGGAATTTGTGTTAACAGAAACATATTGCGTAGAATCATATTGTAGTAGAGTCGCTTCGTTGTAGGATCGAAAATTTCGTAGAAACGAATACTCCTTCTTCGCCGTCCACAAGCTTCTATAAATACCTACAACGAAACCTTCATCCAAGCGCGTACCAAATTACAAAATTCTGGTAAATGAGCAACTGAATTTCATTATGTGCGTCTGTAAGTATGTTTGTCTGTTCTCAAAATGGGCAAAATATTTGCATTTCCATTTGCGCAGCACGGGTAAAATAAATAATCGTGCTTTGTAACGGTGGAAAATGGATTTTATACGTCGAAGCTTTTAAGATTTCCTAGAGTTAACAAAAATACCTGCAGGCGTAATTAATAGACACAATTTATATTTAAGGTAAGCATATTTAAGGGATACTCAGTGTGAAAGGTTTACTTCTTCTTTACTGGCATGGACGGGATTACTTCTAGCTATATCGATACATTCATTTATTACACTAATTTGCTGTTGTCTGTCTTCGGCTGTAGTTTTATTTACTTAGGGTGCACTAAATAAGCTGAAATTTAATTCAATATACGCTCATATTTCGAGGAGCCAAGGGTTTCTTGGTATTATGCAGATTATGTAATCATACTGAAATAGTCTGAAGTAATATTGGGAAAATACACGTGAGATAGAAGTTGACCAATTTTAGTTATAAGGCACGCTAAAATTTTCTATCGAAGAATTTGAGTAGATAATTCAATTTAATCTTTAGTCTATCTTTTCTTCTTTACCGGCGTTTATGCGGTTATAGTCGAGTTAACAACAGCGCGCCAGTGGTTTCTTTTTTTTTTGCTATATGGCGTCAATTGGAGATTCCAAGCGAAGCCAGGTCCTTCTCCACCCGATCTTTCCAAAGGAGTGGAAGTCTTTCTCTTCCTCTGCTTCCCCCGCGGGTAATGCATCGGACGCTATGACCTAGCTAGCGTAGCCGCTGTCTTTTAATCCTGAACTATGTTAATGTCGTCGTTATCTCATCAGCTCATCGTTACATCGAATGCGATATATGCCGTGGCGAACTCGTAACGTCGACTCATCGAGATTGTCATCGTCTATGCCTCTGCACCATATAGCAGGACGGGAATAATGAGTGACTTATAGAGTTTGGTTTTTGTTCGTCGAGAGAGGACTTGACTTCTCATTTGCCTAAAAAAATTAACTCGAAATAAATCGAAGGTTTTTTTACTAACCGTTTTTTTTTTTTCAGATTTTTTAGTTTAATCTTCACCATCATGTTCAGATATGTACATATGTGATTTTTTCTTAGCTTTTGTTGTTATAAGCTGTCTTATGAATAATATTGAGCATCGCATTACTATTTCAACCAAATTTGGTTTGAAGATCTTCTGTGGCATAATATTTAAAATCTTTAAATTCCCAATAATAAAGAGAAAATGGCATTGCCATGGTATATTGTACACAACTCTGCTCTCACTTAACATCAAGACAATAGGTATTGCACACCTAAAGAATAATCACATACCACAGCGTTCATTAACAGAAACGTAACCAACATATGAGACAGCATATGACAGGCACTATCAAGCATAAAAGGTATACTCGTACGTAAGCTATATAGTATATTAACATTTGTGCACCAGGCACTAAATATTACCAGATCTCAGCATTGAGAAGATATTCAATAGTTGAGTGATTGGAGTAGTGTAATAACGAAGCGAAGGGTGAAAGCTCCAATCGTCTATCTAATACTGTGTGCTGGTGAATGTTTACAGTCAACCAGAGCCAAGGCAAAGCAAACAATCAAAGCAAAGGTGGTTAGGGTGCGAACGATTATGAACGGTTATATTAAGTTTACCACGAGTAACACCAAAAAGAAAACAGCAGAGACCTTATAAATTATATGACGAGCTGAATCTTAACCCTATCCGTCGGTCTCTATATACAGATATGCGAACTATGTAGTCCCTCAATTTTTGAATTTTGCTCCCCTCCTTTTCTCACCAAAGAGTTGCTCATATGTCGGATCGGCTGGTATCGACCGTTTGGTATCAGAATACAGTTCACATGCTTATAGCTGCCATGTACGCTGAACGATCGGAGTTAAGTGCTTGCATGGAAAGCATACTGATTCGACTAAATAGCACCTTCTGCGTGGATTTTGCCAAAAACATTGAGGTAATATCCGAAAAAATTATTCAGATCGAATATATATGCGACACAAACTGCCCGATCTAAGTTCATGTAAGAAAACTTTTGTATTTTGGAGGGGTATTACTGCTTGGGTAAAACCGAATTTAACGTTTTATTTAGAATCGAATAATATACGATGACATGAAAACCTTCAAAGAAATTTTTATTAAAGTATACATAATTCCAATTCCTTCCCTAAAGTGTATGCTTTTTATATACAAATACATATTTTAACAGAATTTTGTTTAAGGAAAACTTGGATCCATAAAATGCACAAACGTATGTGAGTAAATATTTATGCATACACAGTACTTAATAAATTTTAAACGATTTGCAATAATGTCAAGATTTTAAATCAATTTTAGCTTTGATTTTCTGCCGCTTACCCTTTCACAATCCTTCAGCTGCGCACAGTCATTAATGGTGCAATTCGCACCACAGAACAAAAAAAAATCTGAAAGCTTTTGCTGCTCTATTAAAGTTGAACATTTGAAATAAAATCTCCACACATATTGCCCACTTCAGTGCTGACATTTGCGAGCTTGTCTTTCAACTTTCCCCCAAGTAACTTATACACAGCGGTTGCATATATGTATATTTAGGTGCCTGGAAGTAGCCTCCCTGTACTGACTTTGTGCTACTGCCGCGGAAACTTCTGCATCTCGCCGCCTAGAGATCCACTTTATACCAACTCCTAAGATAATTTGAGCATTTTAAATTGCATTAGGGATTTCAATTGCGGCAAAAAAGCGCAAAAAGCGAGCAGCGCACTCTCCCCCACTCGGCTTGTGCGCCTTCATTTCGCACAGCGCACGGACCAACTTAACTGAAATTAATATGCGTTTATATGTATGAGTGCGTAGCAAATGCTGTGCGCAAACTCATCAGAATATTACAAAACACAAAATTACTCTGCACAATGGCAAATTGAATACTTTAAACATTGTACTTCATTGGTGTAATACCACATAAGCTCGGTCTTAAAGTTTTACATACCGACTTGCCGCTTCACAGTTGTCACCCCACTGTGAATGTGGAAATAATTGCCACTTTTCAAATATGTTCGAGCATTACTGCAGAAATAAGTTTGAAGTGGCGAAACAAGATCGTCAACAAATGTGCAAATGGTGAGAACAACTCGCACTGTGATAAGGAAGAGTGATAACCGGGCCATTTCTATTAGGAGTGGGGGAATTTTTTTCGCTGGCGTAATTGCTATTACATGTGCTATAATATGTCGTACTGTGGAATCTTGCAAGTAGTACTTAGAAAACTTGGAACATCAGAAGTATTCCAATCAATATCTTCTGAAACATATGTAATTTGTAAAAGGAATATCTTCTTTTATTTATAAACTTTCATCAGTCGTGTTGTTAGTCGCTTACACATATCTTTTTAAAATGTTTGCAGAATAAGTTAATTAGGATCATTCTTCGCCTATATACATGTAAGTGAAGATCTAGTCCATTTTCAAGTCAACAATTACTGGGTCTAAGTGACCTTCTTCAGAAATAGGAAACCGCATCCCACATGTTTTCCTTTCCTTTTCTCTGATGGTGGGTTTATTTGGTGAGTATCAAGTTTAGAGGAACCCCCCGTGCCTCCTAGTTCTTCATCGAACACGTCTGCTTTTCACAAGTTGGACAGCCGACTGCGAACTTCACTGGACACTAAATCCTATACCGCTTGAAACTTCTTCGCTTTCAGCTGTGAGGTAAACTGTAAACGGGTTGGTTATGTCTATTTATCACAAGCATTGTTCATATATTAAGGCTGCGTGAACCTAAATTCCAGGTTTAAGGGATTAGGTATGGCCTCCGTTCAATTAAGACTAATTACATTAATTTTAAACAAAGTAACTTATTTAATCAGAAACTCAACGTAACTATCGGACGCATTTGGATGACTACGCTAATATTTTAATGGCTCGATAAATCTGAAACTGCAACTTTTCTGAAAACTTAACTTTTTATCATTTCATGCCTGCCCAGCAGCCAACCAACCGCTGAATTAACTAATGACGCAAGCCAGCAGCCAAACGCCAACGCAGGCTGCGAGACTCACGATGGACGAAGCGTTAGCTCACACTCGAACGCAGTCAAAAAAAACACACAAACTAACTGTTCGAACAAAGAAGTAATTAAAATATTCCAATTGCATTACAAACTTACGAAAAACATAGAACATCAGGTTTATGCTACAAACATTGTACGTTGCAAGTTGCTGGCAGCTGGCGACTGTTGGCAGATTGCAGGTTGCACATTGAACATTGCTTTTTGGTTGGCATATTTCTGCCTGTACAGGTAGAGGGGATGGCGTTGTTGCGAAAACTTAATATTGAAAAGTTGCAACTGTTTTTATGTAAGTGGGTTGCACATACACATATATTTATGCCTGTTACTTTGTCTGGTTTTGCGTAAAATAATTTTTCGAGGGCATTAAAACTCAAACTGAAACTGAAAATTTTAGAAATTGCGACGAAAATGAAAAAAACAGCAACCGAACTCCTCGAAAATGAGGACAAGCGAAAGTGGGTAAGTAAACCGTTGAAATTGCAGAAGTAACCGAGATAGCGAACAAGTATTCGCACTGCAGGTGCGATACTAAAATATCAGCGAAAGTGGGTTAAAAGGAAAACGGTTTGAGGTGGCACAGGTAGAGGGGCGACAGTTTGCAGTTTGTTGATTGCGTTGTAAAAGGTCAGCGTTGAAACTTTTGATTCTTTTGCCGATGGCATTGACACGCACCATTTAGCAGAGCAGTTTTGCACTTGTGGTTGCAACTTTATGTTGCAACTTCAATGGAATGTGACCGTTTGAGTTGAATAGTACAAAGTGCATGCAGCACCGTTACAAGAGTGTTTCCATTTTGGGTTGAGGAGCACTGCATATATATGTATATATATTACCACATATTTACCATATATGTATATACAGTTGAACAAGTGCTCGCATATACGATGATTGTGCGAAATTCTGCAAACGGTACAGCGACTTGCTAAAGTTTTCAATATATGTACTGTTGTAGAAGCAAATTTCTGCGAGAATTTGAAGATAAACTTGAAAACCACTCGAAACTAAACTTATGCGAGAAACACTTACTGTAGATGTCCAACAGGGCCAACGAACAGTCGATTTAGTTCTTGTCTCGAGAATTCCAGGAAATAGAGACCAACACAGCAACGGTTTACGCCTTATATGGACCAGGTTCACTGAGAAAAGTTTACAGTTAGGCGATTACTTGGTCGCTGATATATACTGGTGAATCATATTTCGCCAAACTTCAAGCAACCACGTAGAAATAACTTCATGGTAATTCCAAACAACGTCAGACTCTGCTGTACATTGATCATACCATAGTGCACTTTTGGCACATGACGTTAAAACCCTTTCAACAAATATTTTACAATCATCATTGTCGACGGTAACGTGTCACCTACATAGGTTGCTATATATATTTCTGGACTAGGTCATTTCCATTGGAAAGTTTGACATTTTTTAGCATAACATTGCTTTATTTACAGGGAATTAAAAAAATCATCTCGGCCAAATATGGAATTAACTCGTGAACATTTTCGTGCGATCATTTTTCACAACTTTTGACGTGGATTATCACGACAAGAATGCATCGATGAACTAAAATCTTTGTATGGTTATGAAGCACCATCCTATAGCACTGTGAAAAACTGGTACAATCGTGGCCGACGCTCGCTCAAAGACGAATTCCGTGAAGGTTGTCCAAAAACAGCCGTTGTGCCAGAAAACATCGATGCCGTACGTTAACTGATAATGCAAGACCGTCATGTAACATACCTTCAGATAGAGGCATGCCTATGCATTTTTCCCACCAGCATACATTCAATATTGCATGAACACCTGGCCGTAAAAAAGGTTTGTTCTCGTTGGATCCAGCACAATTTGACAATCGCTCAAAAACAGGCTCGTGTGGATTGGTGTAAAGAAATGCTGAAAAAATACGATCGCGGTGCTTCAAAAGACGTTTATAAGATCGTCATAGGGGACGAATCATGGATCTATGCGTATGAGCCCGAAACAAAACAGCAATCGACCGTGTGGGTCTGCCAAGACAACCAACGAAAAAACAAAAAAACATTTTCGTTGATAAATATGTCTATTTTCATTATTAAGCCAGAAATATATATAGCAGCCCTCGTAATAGATTACTTCCAAAAACTGCACCGATATTGCTCTTTTTCGATTTTTCAAAACGATAACAAATTTCAATCGCGATAATATTAACGCCATCAGACAGTAAGGTTAAATATTAAATTATTAATTATTTATATTAAATTTATATTCTGGATAAGTAGGAGTTTAACCTGCTACGAATCTGCGAAAAGGTCACTCTCGTTGGTGCGGCAACTAGAGCTCGTCACCTGCAATGAGTGTTGGTTTGAGTACAAGTACGCCATTCACTGATAGGGATTCGGCGAAAATATTGATGGCTCCACAGTGAACTCACTATGCAGGTATTCGATAGGAGACATCAAGAGACATCCTGTCGTAGTTCGGAGTGCAGTGTTTTGACAAGTTTGGAGCCTTCTCTTCTATGTTTTACAGGATCCAGGTGACCATATTGGTGCGGAAAAGTTAAGGATCCGAACTCTGATCACGCCAACAACGTTTCTTTGTCCGTTTCTCAAGTGCTGCCGGCTGGAGAATTTTAATGCAGCTCTGTACTTTGGCGATAATCGCGGTCGCATGTGGAGTGAAGGCGCACATATTGTCAAAAATCATACCTAAAATTTAAGAATTTTATTTAATGACACAGAAATATCACGACTCACCTATAAAAGTTAGATGTTACCTAACTTCACTAATTCTTAGAAAATTTATTTAAAAATATCGTGCCGCTGCTAAATTGTTTTCCTTTACTAAAATAATTCCTTTGAATTTGGACTCCCTAACCAGTTAGTGTTATTCCATTTTCACGAAAGCTTCTATTTTCAGGCATATACTCTATTTTCACTACTTTATGGAAGGGAATCCGTGAATATTTGTATTAAATTTGCATTAGCCAACAGCCAACTGCAATAACACAGCGAGAAACGCCCAAAAAATTAGACATAACAATGAAAATAAGAGGCAGCCAGCGGGTCACATTGTCTTTCACAAGAAATAATCGGTAACAAAAATAGAATGGAATGAAAGTAGAAGGAAGCAAAGTAAGTAAATGTTGGATTTCAGTTTATAAGCCAAACTAACCGAGTGACTAGGCCATCAACTAAGTGAGTACAACCAACAAATCCCACCAAAACCAGCAACCATGATTTAACAATTCAACTTCAACAATCCCCGAGTAACACAACCTTTTCACAGACGCTGACTACATACATACACATAAACACACACACATACATACGAACTTCGCCAACCGAGCGCCACTGTCCCACACAACGGTATGGCCGAAATGCTGCCTGCAGTTATTTGCTTTTTGGCAGCGCTCAATTTTAGCCACTACCCGCTGTGAGATTTACAGTCTGAGCCACTAATACACAAGTCACATAAAGCCGACGGACGACCAGTAGGGCCGACCACCAACTTGCCAACAAAACAAGCGCTACCAACGGCAGTCAGCAGCTCTTCAATACTTCACTCCTTCAAAGCTAACAACGGCATATCTGCCATTTCTATAAATCCTTCATTTAACTCAAGACAATAAACGTCAAAATTTGTTGTACGTTGCATGATGAGCTCTCACACACGCCCCCACTTGCCAGTGTGAAGGCCGACATGGCAGACATGGGAACACGCCCAGCATGGAATTTTGTGATTGGGGCATTATTGGTATTAGGGTGGAAAGAAAACTTTAGAGATTAAAGAATTTTATTTTGTATGTCTTTTTGATGGAAATTCTAATTCAGTTTTAAATTAACCACAATCAGCTGGAGAAGATGCGTAAGGGAGAGATTCAATCATGTGAACTGAGAAGCCTATAAAACTATAAGAATACAAGCGGCCAAAGCAAGGTTAAATTACTATACAAATTTCTTCTAATTGAGAAATAGGTTATCGAAAATATGTGCTATATATGTACTTACAACAACAGGATACCTTATAAGATCTGCTGGGCGCTGAGCATAATTAGTTGATAAATATTTACCTCTATTTGAAGCCAAAATCCTTTAAATCCTCGTGGTACGCGGCTGAAGCAGCTGACGTGAGCCGTCTGAAGCCGTGTAACTCCGAACATAATGATGCATAACACTTGAAGTCCTTTATTTACGAGTATACCAAAAGTCGGCAGACATTACCACACCTGAATTCGCACATTGATCTTACCCTAATGTTCGCACATATGTGGGTGCATCCATGGCATTAGTGCAATGTCAACATAATCACCATTCAACAAACTGTGATGGCAACACTATAACCATAGCGCAACTACGACAAGCTAACAATACCAACAGCAATAGATAGCAACTAGGTTATCATGAAGCGTTAACCATCAAATACGAATCCACGAGGCTAAGGACCAACGTACCAGTACCAATACTATTTCACAAAGCGTAATAAGCAGATGGAAAGCGACAACTCTTCACTTGTATATTTAGTAGATAAAGGCGCAGACAGCACACGTACAAAGTCACATACATAGAAGGTGCATTTAAACTCTCCGGTCACATGGCCATTGCGTGCTCCTGTCCGCATGGTTGGTTGGGTGAGCTACGGTTGTATGATTAGTTTCGGTGGCTTGTTCATTGCTTCAATTTCTAGTGATTGCATTACCAACAGACAGACAGACTTTAAACTCAACATTCGTGATCACAAAGAAAGATGTTGTCAGCATAAAGTAGCTCCGTAGAGTAATATTTTTGGCCGGCTTTAAGAAGAGTTCCCTCAACGTATCATATAGTATAAAAAACATAAGCTTAGTGGATTATGGTGGACGTTATATGGTGTTTCTTAAGGTACGCCATAAGATTAATATTTTATATTGTAGCCGTCGAGTTCTTGACATATTTGTAAACCAGACTTTTAAAAGTTCACGAATCCAATTTTTAAAGCTTCCTCACCTCTTTAGACAGCACATGCTGATGTAATATTCTTATCGAGAGATGATGTCCGTAGAAAAATCGTGATTCTTAATACTCTACCTTCTTTAGAAATAATGTTCCCCAACTATCCTCGTGAAAGTCATCCACCTAGTAACAGCTTCATAAGATATAGACTTCTAACACCCGATTTTTCGCACTTCTCAATCGACATATAAGCCAAGAATTGTCCACGGACCAAGGTTGCTTTTCTTCACCAAGTCCTTCCACAGCCATCATTATTGTTTCTCAGTAATGTTCAGATTTACCACCACCGCTACGAACTTCACCTTCTAGTTGAAAATTTGCATCAGAGTTTACTAAAACTATCTTTGTTACAATTTATAACATTTAAACTAAAACCAAACAAAAAAATTGAAAATGTAAAAAAACTGATATTAAATGTTTTATATTCACAAAAACTTCAAAGTTTATTATTAAATCACAAAAAAAAATTAAATTTAAAAGTTATCCACTCTTCTCACAATACAGCGCAATAGTGTCGTGCAGCAAGAGCGAAAGAATAAAAAGAAGGAAAAGGTGGAAATGGCAAGAAAAACTCAAGCTATAATTGAATTCTCCATGCTCATTTATTAATCCGATTTCAATCGAAAAATTAAAGTATTTAAAACATTTTTATTCTCCGAGAGCCGGTAAAGTTGCGCGCAGTGGGTGACTTGGGATTTAATGTTATTTTACCGCCCCACTGCAGGCAGTTGAACTTTCTAAACAAGTTGAATGAGATTTGTACGACGGCGTGCAGCAAAGGAGTAAGATCACGCTGCGCTGAGCGCGCTCAAGTTGACTTTATCTACTTTGTTTACTTATGTTTTGCATGGGCCGCGGGCAAGCTAACTACGCCACGCCACGCCATGGCTGGAGTCAGCCGACAGAGAGAGTGAGAGGACAAGCACGATGTTATCGAAGTGGGGAGCAAACAAACACTTAAACCTTATTATAAAGGAGAATATAGCTTCGCTTCTCTTCCACTTTAGCCAGCATAAGCCTTGTTTACTTCTAGCCTTTTCTTGTGCCACCGTATCGGAGGCACATTTGACTGTTCCCGCTTGGCACACTTCGACGCGAGTTGACAAATTAATGATGTTCATTAGTCGCATTTAGATTAAACAGGTAGAGGAAGACAAGTAGCAGGTAAATACGGCAGTCAGGCGTCGGTAGTGCCTTCTGGGGTAAACTTGATGCAAAGTTCCGGCAATGGGAGCCAATTGAGGCAACTGCAGATATGCAATCTGCGAAGTTGTGATTTTAAATTAAGATTTGAAGGTTGAAAATATTTATATTTTGTCGACGCTTTTCATCTCTATTACCTTGACGTTGGAGTTATTAAATGGATTACAAAATGAAGTTAAAAAGTTAGCGGTATTTTTCAAAAATTTGTGTTTTAAGTTTAATTACAAAGAAGGGAAATAGAATACAATGCAGGGTCAAAAGGAAATATATAGATTTTTTAGAGCATTTGCTTCGTGTTAATTCCTTCAAATTTATTATATGTACTTGTATCCTGAACAGGGTATATTAAGTTTGCCGCGAAGTTTGTAAAAATTAAATATCGGAGTAAATATATACATGTTAATAAATACATACATCAATGATAGCAATCTGAGTTGATTTAGCTATATCCGACTGCCTAAGTGTATGAGAAGTCCCTCAGTGTTTTAGATATCGGTCTGAAACGTCCTTTTCTCCCCAAGAAGCTCCTTTTTTGTCAGAATCGTCTAGTTAGAACCACTATATCATATAGCTGCTTTTGGAATCTTTTTTGTGAAGGGTACTGCAGGCTAGCTGTAAACAAAGTTAAAGTTTTTTTTTTTTCTTGTTATCAACTCACTAGTCCTCGATATCTAATCCAGTATACTAGAAGCAAGAGTTTATACTTCTTAAAATGATTGTATATCACATTAATAAATTTTCAAAATTTTCAACGACTTTTTCATTCAGTAACTGATTTCAAACTGTACAAATATTTCAGCTGAAGAGCTGGCGTAAATGAGTTTGAAAACATCGTAAAAGTCATACGAATATGATACTTGTGCTATACCAGATATCCACTGATCACCACCCACTCTTAACACTACCAACTGCAACATTAATTGAAATTTTCGGCAAAGGTCTTCTGCTTAGTATTAAGAAGATAGCAGAAACTCTTAATAAGCTCATTAAGAATCGGCTCATCATATTTTTATTGTAATTTAAGGCAGCCGGCAAATCGTTTGAACAGAACCAGTTCGTTTTGAAGACTTTTTAAAATCGTTCTAACAAAATGTAATAAAGCTATGTCTATAAGATTTAAAAAAAGTGCCCAAAACACGAACCATTTTTCGTGGAATCGTAGAGAATGTGGGAGAGTACGGTGATTCAGTTGTATCAAAAACACAAACGTGGTACAAAGAATTGAAAGACGGTCTAGAGATTGTTGAAGACATTCTTCGTTTTGGACGACCTTCGACCTCTGCAACGATGAAAATACAGGAAGGATATGGTGCTTGAGAATCGTCAGGCAAGTGTAAGAGAGATGGTAAGAGAGCTCGACGTCTTTTGCGAGTCTATTATTGCTCGATTTCCCCCGATAAAACTAAATTTCCTTCATCAGAATGGAAGAAAAAAGGTGCTGAAACCTAAATAACCACGCCAAGGTCGCTCAACAATCAAAGTTATACTCATTCTTTTTTCGATATTCGTGTTTGGAGCATCACGAATTTGTTCCGGAGCAACAGACGGTCAATACGCAGTTCTATTTGGCCATATTGAGGCGTTTCCCGTGAGAACATCCGTCGAATTGTGGAAGAACAAAACTTTTTAAACACCATGATAATCTATCGCATCGAGCCACTGTGACCGAATTTAAAGCCGAAAGCGCAAGGAAAACCATCGCTCAACCACCGTATTTACCAGATTTGGCTCCGTATATTTTTTGCTTGTTGCCCAAAGAAATAAAACAAAACTCGCTGAAGGCCATATCAAAGAGTGCTTATGAAGAGTTTTTCGAGAACTGAAAAAAACCTGCTTTGAGGGCGACAAAATAAAGAGTCTGGATATTTTTTTCCACAATGTAAGAAAAAAAACTTTTCGCTGGAAAATCTAGGATAAACTAACTATTTAGTAATGTTTTGAATAATTATACATGTATAAACTGTAATTTCATAAAATATACCACAACCCATCAGCGAGTGCCTCGAAGTGAGCTTCTGCCAACATCACGATCTGCTGCAAAGGTACAAAATAACAACAACAAATGCTTAATTAATACTTAAAATAAGCTAGCATAACAACATAATGTCAAACTCAGGAACTATTACATAGAATAACCGTGTAGGTTTCTCTGCCATTGGCAACTCATGAAATAATGATGCACATAATAACACATTAAAGCCGGCGTAATGGATATATAGATACATTAATACGTTCTTTTCAGCCACTACGCGTGCTTACCAAATAGCTTACAGGCAGATTAGCATATACGTGCGACACGAAAAGCGAAAGATCAATTTAACTTGATGAACGCCATCGCGAAAACACAAGGTAGACATGCCGTATAAGCAACCTTGCTATAACTTCAGTTTCGAAGGAATAGTATATTGTATGTAGTGAATTGTTATGAAGTTACGACTTTCAGCAGCAACGCGACAACTATGATTATATAGCAGCACCTACATACTATACTCAATAGTTATTTATTTGAGTGCAGATGTGCGTTGGTGGCAATGTACAGCGAACCGCAGCGTCTATACTAACTGCTTGTATAGTTTGACATAATAGTTGTTAGTTCAAAAACGGTTTTCGACAAGTCTAAACCATAAATTATCAACTTTAATACTCCAACTATGTGAGGCATTGACGCTGGCAGCTAAATGTGGTGGGTGTGCATGTGCATTGAGCGCGGTGGCGTATACTCGAAGTGATTGTGTGTCATATTATGTGATATATCTATAGTATATATAAATACCTTTGTGCGTGCGTGGATGTATGTGAAGGAATGTGTCTAAAAGTGTTAGCTAAACTAGTATTTGTATTTAATGCGCGTTACGGTGTGGTTGCTGCCACAAAAGCTGCGCGAAGAGCAAATTCGGGTCATGAATGCAAAATACTCGAAACAAAACTTTTGCCGCAAAACTTGCATACATATGTATATATGCATGTATACACTTATGCATATGCCCAATTTAGATGTGTGTGTGCATATAGCCTGTCAAATATACGAATTCTGATGCATGCACCTACCCCAAGCCATGCGAATTTCCGTTAGCTGCGCTTCCCCTGCGGCAGTTGTTGAGTGCTTTTACTTGCAGTATGCAAAATCAAACACGTACAATTGCAATAAAATGTACAAATGTATGTTGTACATAATAAAGCATAAGCAAATTTATACTAATGCAAGTTGGCAGTTGGAGGCGCGCATGCACATTCACTTGCGAAACTATAACAATAAAAGTATTAAACATATCAAATGCGCTATGCAGTGAAGTGTGCAGTGAAATCCGCTTATTATGACAAGGAGCTCACATAGCTGTATGCAGATATATGTACGTTTTTCCACTGATACAGAGTACCATAGCATTCTTTCGCCAAAATAGCAGTGAGTGGAAATTCATAGAAGTGTTTTTGCATCGCGTGTATAAGTACTTTTTGTTGTTGTTATTATAATATCATTACTTAAACAGCGTGCAACATACGTTTTCCTATATATATACATATAAATGTATATGTATGTCAATCCAGTTTTCGTGTAACATATTCCACACGCTTCGCTGTAAATGATGCGAACTGAGGGCACTTATGTGCACAGCTCGACTTTAACCAATCCCCAACGCACCACATGACGATGCACACTTGAGTTTCATGTCATCACATACTATCTTATATATACATATATACAAGTGCACGCATTCGCCATCCAAGTGCTCTGTTGCAACGCATTGACTATGATGATGAGTTAACCGCTGCCATGTTGCAACTAACGTTATTGCGTGGCTGCGGCGAAACACTCTGTCAATCAGTCAGTGTATCGCTACCACAAAACGACAGCAGCTAAGTACTTTTAGTGCGGGATTTTAATTTATTTCGTGCTGCTTTGAGGCCGCCAAATTCTGAGAAACGCGCAGCATTGGTTTCATGTCGTTGGCGTTGAAGCTGCCACCGATTGTGTTGGAGTCATTGATGTGTATGCAAATAGTTCGCTGAAAATCAGTCAGATCAGGCAAGTGGAGAAAGAATGTGTGCGGATTTTTATGCAATATAGCTGCAGTAGCTCTTGACAACTAGAGGTGTTTGTCATTTTTAAAAAGTTACTACGCCAGTCATTCATATCCGAGCTGGTTAAGTTGCCACCCGGCGAATTATTGCTTATAGGCAATAGTTAAGCAGTTTTCGGAATATTCGAATAACCTCAGGGAGGCCGTAAATCCGGTCAGAAGTAGTGGTAAGGTTTTTATTTTCCAACAGGATTTATGTATGTAAGTAGGACAAGTAAGGAAGGATTAGAGGAAATATTCACCAGATTTTATATATTGGGTAGTCGATTTGGTAGTATTTTCGTGTTTTGTCCATAGATGTAGTGGCAGTCGTATATCTCCAGTGCTACCAATCACATTGTATCACACCATATATTGTTGGAAAGGTGAGATTTTGAGCTTCATTTCAGAAAAAAACTAAATTCCGAGAAGCTTAAAAACGTTACAGCTTTTCAAAAATGAATGCAAATAATGAAGAAATACTATATATTTTGAAATTTTTGTATAAAAAAAGAAAAAATGCCACGCAAGCCACCAACGAAGTTTGTGAAGTTTACGGAGACGATGCTGTAGCAGTTCGTGTAGCGCAAAAATGGTGCGCTCGCTGCCGTTTTGGAAATTTCGATGCGAAAGCACCTCGTTTGGTCGACCTTTTGTTGAAAAAGTCGATTAAATTATGGCAAAGATTGACCAGGGCCGTCACATAAGGAGCGGCTTAGAAAAAGCTCGATTCTGCATTTTACTGTCAACAACTGATGAGAATGTAGCAAGCAACCGAAGAAAAAACGACCAAAACTGTTCAACAGAAAGTGCTTCACCTTCCATCAGGACAACTCTAGATCACACATATCTTTAATGAATCGGCAAAAACTGGGAGAGTTCGGCTAGGAAGTTTTAATGCATTCACCATATAGCTCTGACATGGTACCATCGGACTACCACTTATTTACGTCAATGCAGAACTTCCTTAATGGAGTAAAGTTATCTTCAAGAGAAGCGCGTGAAGTTTTCTTGTTGCAGTTTTTCCTCAAGAAATCAAAAAAGTTGTACATTGATGGAACAATGTCTCTAGCGGAGCAATGGTAAATAGTGATCGACCAAAATGAGATATATTTGGTTAATTAAAGTTTATTTTAAATATTAAAAAATTAAGTTGAAATTGATTAGAAATTCGCAAACACTTTTTCGACTATCCAGTATTTTTGAAAAGTTTTATTTCGGTATCTTCATTTCTATGCTTTTATTTAATTTAAATCTCTTAAATGTCCTAATATGTTTCAAGTATGACTTTTAAAAATGGGCAATAATACCAAAAGCCCAAAAGTCTCTTTAAGTTACATATTATCCGATTTGAGTGATGATTTTAATAAGAAAATTATTAATTTAGGAAATACTCTCTTTGAAATGAATGTTCGTTTCATTCACTTTATAAAAATATATACATACATATGTCATCTCATCATATCTCATCATTTAATTTTAATTTATTAAAGCTCTACAAATGCTCTCATATATGTATGTATATGCATCTATTGTAGATACACACCACAATTCCCACAGCATTTAAATGTTTCTTCGCAGCTCAAGGGAAATTTTATGAATTTGAAAAATCCGCCATCCATCGCACGCAATATCAGAATCGTCGGCAACACACCAGCGACGCGTCGATACAAATAAGTAGATAAGCATTAACGCTGCCGTTGCACATCGCCCTGACATCGAGCAGACGAGACAAATGAGCGACAAGTGTAAGCAAACGCTTGCAGTGCGTTACATAAACATAACCACAAAGGCAGGCGTAAATGTTGGATAAAAACAATAAGAGCAGCAAAACGCGGTGTGCCGTAAGCAAAGCAAAGGCGCAAACAGTGATAGAGACATCACCGGTGACAGCGACAGAGACAGCGGCAACGACAATGACAACCACAAGAGCAACAGCAATATAGCCTGCGGCAGCACTGTGTGCACTCGCTGTACATTAAGCGTTAAACGCTACAGAACTACCGCAATAATATAGAGATAACGGTAAAGACAACGGTGGAAATTTTATGTTGACAATTATAAGAGTAATATCAGCAAGTGCCAGGAACAGTCTGGGCGCCGTTGCCAGTTTTATAATTGTACGCAAAGTGTTGTGGATTACGCAGGAAAGTGAAGGTTTTACAAAATGTTAAAGTTTTGGTCTCAGTGCTACCCGATAGAAAAACTTAAAGTTTCATGGCAGAGAAAATTACAATTATTGATTCTTTATTTTATTTTTTAAGACTATTAAGAAGAAGCTCATTTGTAGGAACCGCCGATATTGCATAACTATAGCATAAAGCTGCCATACAAATTGAATGATTGGAATCAAATGCTTGAATGAAAATTTATGCATTTGACGCGGTATCTTCACGAAATATGTCAAGGCTTATTGCCTAAGGCAGGAGCATCGGACCACTATAGCACATAACCGCCATACAAACTGACCTGTCGAAGTCAGGTTCTTGTATTTGTCAAGGGTAAATTCGGCGCAATCGAAGTTAACGTTTATTCTTGGTTTATTTAATTAAAGTCATCAGTCTAAGACAACAACAAAAAATTTAGAAAATTCAACACTATTCCATCACAAAATAGTATAAACCATAAGCAAGCCCACCACTGACTTGAAAATTACTTATATGTAACTTCTAAAAATTACAACTCTGCATGCTTCCACACAAAATAAGTTGAAGCAAAATTGCAATGTTGCAAGTAGCTTGCAACTTCTGTGTGCCTTCAAAACAGCTGCGTATAGTTAGTAGCAGCTTATTATTGGTTGGACAGTCTTTGTCTTAGTGTTAAATCTTCGCCATGCAGGAATATGAACGCACATATATTGTATGCGTATGTGTGCATGTGTTTGTGTATATTAGTAGAGTTAGACAAGCAGCAGCGTCCACTGCTGGAGGAAGAAGCTTTGCGCTCACATGCGTACACATGCTTTGTTATTGTTGTTCTGCTGTTAATACAACGCACAAACACACATCCATGCACACATAAATGCGAATGGCGTCTCTTTTGCATGTGTCATAATTCAAAGTTTAATAACTTTTGCTTGATTTATGCGCATTTGCATTTGGTCTCCGTGGAGCCAAGGAAGTCGCAGCCCACAACCCGCAGCCCGGTTGCACACTTCCACAACCGCACATGTGGTGTCGTTATATTGGTCATAAAGTCGAAAAGTTTCTTATGGTCGATGCGGCAACTTCTTGCTATTCTAATTTGGAAATTCCAGCAGGACAAGTGAAAAAAGACCATCATTTAACTGGCTCAGCAAAATTTGTGCGAACTTAGTAAATTTTAGTGGTAAAGTTTAAATTGCATTTATTAAATTTTGTTTTAGAAATTTTTAGCGGAAACTTTACTTTGTTGCAACCACTAACGTTTCTAGCGAAAATGTGACAATGCATAATCAAGCGTTTATTTTAATGTGCTCACTCTAATGAACGTTTTGAAGCAATAATAACTTTGATTTTTATATTCTAAATATATATATTAATTCTATTTTAATGCGACTACAAATTGTACTCACAATCAGGTCATAGTTATGCCCTCAACGGCCGCCACATTTTCGTTCTATCAACATTTCTCAATATTCGCCTGAAGTGTGCTTGTGTGCCCACAAAAGAAAATTTCCTCCTTCACCTTTTTGACCTAAGCACCTTTGCGTTGTTAATATTATATCTTGTGGTGGCAGTTTTACCCATTCACAGTTGACCTTGCTCAGGTTTAAAGGCAATCCCTACACGGGCAAACATAAACACCCTTAGTGACTCTAACACCAGCGCATATATATATATATATATATATTTTATTATTTTATCTTTTGCTTTTTGCAATTTTAATTAACCACAGGTGTAAAGACTTTGAAAATGAGCTTTCCTTCGCGATTGTCCTTGTATCTATGTTACTGTGTGCTCGTATTCTGCAATAATTATCGCGGCGTTTCCCAAGTAACCAGATTTCTAATGGGAAAGGTAACCACAATCTTTTCTACTGTAGAGGAGCGTTCTTTATCGCCATCTGCCCACCTTTTCAGTTTCAATTTGGCTTTGTAAAATTGATTGTATATACAATTGAGTAACTTTTTACTGTAGGCATGATTTAAAAAGCAATGAACTGGCACGTTTTGCATATTTTTAGAGACAGCACTTGAAATTTTTTAAAGAATATTGATTTTATATTTGATTTTTTTTTTTATATAATGACTCATATTTTTTCACTCAATCCTCAATTACCTTTTGGGATTTTTGATAATTTTTGTTTTATTTATCACTTTCTATTATTTTCTGTTATTTTTCTTTTCTTTTTGTTATATAAATATTAAAAGAATGATAAATAATTTCTTTATTTTCGAACATATTATATACCTGTACATTTATAGTAAACGGAACTTTACACCAACCCAAATCTCAAACCTCAGATGTGTGCTTCATGATATGACCACTGTACCTGTGGTTTATAGACGCCACAAGGAAATATTAATAAAAATAAACTCAAACCAGATACACAACCTTAATTAAATGTTGAATAGCAGCAGTCATTCTTTAAAATGGAAAAGTCTGAAGCCAAGTCTCCCGAAGCTTCCCCTGCTGCAGCTGTTAACCTATGAATATTTGCTGAATTTCACTCAAAACTTATATAAAGATTTCTCTTCGTGCTTGTTTAAAGTAAATACCAAAGTTAAATTTACCAATATTTTATTTGTTTATTCGCTTCGATTGAGTAGGCTTCCAAGCAATCATTCTTTGCTTAATAAATCAGAATACCGTAAGGCACACACACACACATCTCACACACATACAGTCTGTAAATAGAGTGAAGTTCGTATACAAATATGCAAATATAAAGTCACAAAATTTCAAATCAAAAGAAATTAGAGACATTCATAATTCATAGATTTTGAGGGTTTTCATGCAAAAATTATTACATTTTACTTTTCGTTTATTTGCCTACATTAGAGTACATTGCATTTGTCCTTATCAATGGAAATCCAAACAAAAAAAACTCAAAATTACACAGGATGCTGGATTGGTGATTGTGTCCACGAGCCAAATGAGATACATCCGTCGAAAATGCTTTTGCACAGAAGAAAACGGAACACCGCACAGAGAACGAGCAAAGCCAAACAAATATCAGGCTTAACGAGTGCACATGTCCTGCTCAAAGGGGCCTATCAAAAATGATTTTATTGTTTACTTAGCTTTGGCTTGTGGAAGCCCGGTCGCCCACAGGCTTCCAGCGCTTACAATATTTTAATTTGCTGGATTTCGACATGAATTTGCAACGTACTTTGTGGCATGGCGAGCACAAGAATCAAGAATGCAAAGCGATAGGACACCATGGCGTATATACGAAGCGAGCACTTGAATTTGTGGCTATATGTATGCATGTACGTATGTGTGTGTGTTGTAGTTTTTGCTGTCCGTTTCAAAACGGAAAATCAGCATGCATAAGAAATCTGAAAGCCAAAATCTGAGAAATAAAAATGAAATTGGCGTGGCAGCGGTTCAAATCATACACATCTTTCCGGTCAAAACACATCTGTTTTCGCTACGCCGATACAACTACACACACGTCAGGCAAATACGCTCTTACACTTGCATGTGTGGGTACAAAGTGATATGTGCTGTGCACATTAATTCGATGGCAAATGAAAGGATTCCGGTCACTGCTCGTAATGTTGTGATCATTTCGAAAGATTTCGTAGGATGCGACCCTTTAGCATACCTACAATAAGTTGTAAATATGTGTACATACATTTACATATATAATGCGTGCACTTGTATAAAATAGATTATCAGACGTGCATTTAAAGAAATATATATGTACGAGTATATATTCGAAAGAAGCTGCGCAGCCTAGTGTCGCTGCTTTGTTGTGACCCACCTCACATCCTTTTACCTACTTGTATATAAATATGTATTATATATACTTGTATAAGTGTAATATATGCAATGTTTTGTACATGTCTGAGATATACATACCTAAATGTACACTTACAAGCAGTCGACGTCAAAAATGTTAAAATCCTGCGCCGCTTGTGAGCTATGCCGTTGACTATTTTAGTTCTTATTTGCATTGCATATTTTTAGGCGCGCGCACTGGCAGCTGATTTTTCATGTGCTACACATTCTTTGGGCTTAGGCATACTCTGCGACTTTTTTGCTCGTAATACTCGAGACGATTTATCTATGTGAGTTGCATACTAATAAAGCAATAGAAACTCATTTGGAGACGTAAGTATATTAAATAAATATTATTTATACCGTTATGTCTCCCCTCATGAGAGCCAAGATAACATCAAATATTTGTATATAATATTGGGGTGGTCTAAATAATTTTGAAAGAGACAGTAAAAGCGGCTATCATAAGAGACTGATATAGATATACAGGGTGGCGCAAGAGTAATCCTCCTATCAGAAGATGCTATAAATTTTGCAATTGACCTCTAATGTCAGTTCTGCTTTAACATTTGCGTAGTAAATACTCGTAATTAAAAATGGTACGTAAACTGCTCCAGAACGCGGGTTATTGGTGACTATTTATTTTATCAATAATCAGTCGGTGACTTTGGCACAACGTGAATTTCGTCGCAGTTTTCCTGGCCGTCCGACCCCCGCTCGCCCCTCCCCAAGAGACTGGCGCAACACGAGATGCAGCCAGGTATGGCAAACCCCAGAGTAACCGTTCTACAGAGAATATTGCTGCTGTTGCCGAGGATGTCATGGAAGCGCCGTCGACATCGACCAGACAACGTGCCACGCAAATGGATATCAGTCGACGGTGTTTACAGCGATTTTTGGTACAAGATTTGAAGGTGTTTCCATACAAAATCCAGACGGTGCATCAGCTGTTAGCTGCTGACTGCCAATCGCGTCTAATATACGCTCAAGCCCTCCTTAATCACCACCAAGAGGAAGATGATTTTTCATCAAAAATAATTATGAGTGATGAGGCCCATTTCCATATTAGCGGATACGTAAATAAGCAAACACGAAGAGCCATTACACCCGCTCAAAGTCACTGTATGGTGTGCTTTTTCGGCTGGAGGAGTCATCGGACCTTTTTCCTTCGAAGACGGGCGCGGACCAAACGGTTACTGTTAGTGGTGAGCGCTACAGAGCAATGATCAACGAGATTTTTTTGCCGCAACTTGTTGAATTGGGATTGGAAAATATGTAGTTCCAACAGGACGATGCAAAGGCACACACTCCCGGGCGCCTAATCTCCCGTTTTGGCGATGTGCACTGGCCAGCAAGATCTCCTGATTTGACTGCTCGACTTCTTTTTGTGGGGCTTTTTGAAGTCGCGGGCTTATGTCAGCAAGCCTCAGACTCTTGCAGCTCTTAAAGACAATATCCATAGGGAATGTGAGGACCTATCGCCGGAAGTTCTGGCCAAAGTGATGGAAAATGCCATAAAAAAGGCTCAAATGACAATCAACTGTGGCGGCGGCCATTTATATGATATCATATTCTCGACTTGATGTAAAAAAAATTAAAAAACCAACCAAAAATAATCCGTAAGCAGAATCCAAGTTTTTCATTTTTTTTTTTTGTTTTTTTTTTTTAGTTACAGCCAAAATACATCGGTAGGTTATTTTGCGATATAGATATTCCTCCCTGATTTCATGTGAACGTTTTTTTTTGGTGACTAACACTTACAGGAATAAAGAATTGCACCTACCAAATCAGATACTTTGGTTATCGCAACTCTTCTCTTAGTAATTTAATTGGTCGATTTAGAGACATCATAGGCTGTAAGTAGAGCATTTACAAGATAAAAACGCTTTTCGTTGCCCTTATTTACATCCACCTTTCGTGGGAACGGTGTGGGTTAGGACAGATTCATAAAATATGAACAAGTCTGCAAGTTGAAAGAACAATCTCTCAAATCAAATTCATTCACAAAAATATCATAAGAATTTGGAGATATTCCACAAATGCAGACCTTTGACTTTTCACTAATATATTTGCGTGTTATCAAATAATATGTAAGTATGTAGGTACGTATGCATTACTACACGAAAATCCCAAGCATTACAATTACTTTGTCCACAATTTTCATATTAACTTCCCCGTTGAAATTAATATCACGCTCGTCCAGAAATAGAATTCCGCACGTTTCTATCATTTTGTTATTAACTATATCCTTATGTTTGTGTATGTGTATGTCTTTCATTTCTCTCTTCAAACGAATACACTGAGTCACCACAGTGTTTCTCCTTCGCCATATTTCAGGAATCATGATAAATGTCGTTGTCGTTTACCGCTATTTTACTTTCGTTGCTCTTTCGGTCCTAATGAGATTTGCTTCAAAGCGTTCAATATAAATTGGATTTTGCAACGTATTTTTTTTTTCGCTCTGCAAAATTGTGCTTTCGTAGTCATAATTTTCCATTTCGTTGTGTAGTTGTGTGCGGCAGTGTATTCGTTTCTACTAATAATGATTTCGTTTTTGTCTTCAATTA
Organism: Bactrocera correcta; assembly: GCA_027475135.1. Classification (NCBI taxonomy): domain Eukaryota; kingdom Metazoa; phylum Arthropoda; class Insecta; order Diptera; family Tephritidae; genus Bactrocera; species Bactrocera correcta. The sequence continues at coordinate 49,884,830 of CM050323.1, forward strand.
GTCTCAATGATTGGTGGCATTCATCTATTATTATTGTTGCTGTGTTGCTAGGATAATTGGCAAGCGATTTGGATTTTCTTTTTTGTTTTTGTGGTATCACAAATTTCCGGGTTGACGGCAATTATTGCTTTTCTATTGTTTCTTTTTATTATTATTATTTTTTTGTAACGAAGGCTATCTCTCCTGAGATAATTAATCTGTAATTACAAAACTGATTTCAAGTGTATTTTTCGGTCTTAAATAACTTTGCATTCAATCCACATTTTTTATAATTTTACAAATCAAGTTACTCGCAATATTAGTATTTCTTAGCTTTCAAATATATTTTTTTATAACCGAAAGGTCAAAGCAGATAACTGTGACTGAAAAATTTTCCTCCCGCGAAATTTTTGAAACATATTTAGCATAATTATTGCCGATAAAAAAATTGTTTCTTAGTTTGGCACAACACTTTATTATGTTCCTGTGAGATTTCAACTCATATGTGAGTACTGGACAGTGGTTTGTTTTCGTTGGAAAGCTTTGCCTGGGCATGAAAAAAAAATGTCCAACTAGTTCCCTTGACTTTTGTGTCCAATGGAATCAATGACATTTCTTAGAAATGTCTTGAGTAGTTTTTCTACATATTTATTGATTCGGTTTGCGCGCACAAGTAAATTTTGAGCTTAATTTCATGATTTATCTCATCTGATAATGTTTAGTTATCAGTTCTAGAGAAGTTTTTATGGTAAGTTTCTGTTATAAAATATTTCAGATTTCTGCTAATTCTATAATATTACAACAAAAATACTCGAAGGCATAAGATTATGCCTGCAGAAACTCTATCTTCAAACAAAACAGCTGATGAGATGAATACAATTACCATTCCCACGACAGTCGGGTTTAAGTAACGGAATGGACCCGGATTTTTATACGGCCAGGCACTCTCAACTCGACGCAATTCCTCAAAATTGCTCTAGGAATGTTTTCTGCCGGTGCAAAAAGCAATGAGAGACATATTATGAGTTGTACCTCCATAAACAGTACATACAATGAATATTCAATTTTACAAAAATCGAAAAAAATCTGTATTTTACTTCTCTTCGCCACAAATATATTCAATTTCGCTAACGCCAAATTAAAATTATACGTAAAATATAATTAAAAGAAACAATGAGAAAACTTTTATGGAAATGTAGAAAAGCAATTTCACTGCAAGAAACGACGCGAAATTGTTTTCAATACGGAATTCGCATATTCATGGAAAATTGTTTGTTGTTGTTTTCATTTCACTGTTTTCCATTAATTGCCAAATTCTTCGCCTTTTCTAACTGTTCTCATTGCAGATATAGAGCTAAAATACGCTATATTTTTCAGCGCACAGCAGCTAATTACATTAGCAATTCGCTGGCAATTCTCTTTGTATATGTGTTTATATGTGTTTATATGTTTACAATACTCGTATATACAATACACTCTCACTTACTTCTTTGTGTTTCACAAATACTTTGCAGTTGCACTATTATTTTACTTGGAAGCGTGTAAAAATTACGATCTGTGGAAAATCGTCAATGTCGTTCTCTTAAAAAAAAGTTGATGATTTTTGCTAGTATTTTCCAAAACACAACATATAAGTGGGGAATTGAAGCAGTTACAAAACTCTGTGACCCGCTAAACTTTGCAACATCAATATCAATAAATTATTCCACCAGTGAACACCACTCGGCTCCTGCAACCCCGACAGTAACTCCATATCATGCGCTTTCTTGCACTAAAGCGACTCCATAAACGCTATTTTATTTTTGAATTTTTACGAAGCATACATTTTCGTATATCCTTTGACGCTGCGGCAGAAAATTAACCATTTCACATAAAGTTGTGTGCTCACTTGCTAAGCTTTTTCCTTAATTTGTTGCATGTTGCCTTTATATGGTTCAAATTGTTGTGCAGACACTGTAGTGTTTAGCTATGCGTAAGTACGTGGGTAATTTTCTATTTTATATGCATGGTTATATCTGTGTGGCAACATTATCATCAACATCAACAACATCAGCAACAGCAACATCAACAGAAGCGACAACATCGTCACTTAGCTGTTTCACACTCCAATTCGCCCATGCACACGGATACACCATACATTTACATATATACTATATGCTATATACATATGTATATAGATACATAGACCGATAGTAAATGTGCAATTGTATTTGTGGAAATTTCACTCAACAGCTTCTGCTGCATGCCACGACAAGACGTTGCACTTACCTTTTTTTCTGCGCTCACACTATTTACACTGCGAGTTCATTTACTGTTTTATTATGCATAGACTCTGCACAAAAAGTACCCGGAATTTACCAATTGGACGGGGGATATGAAAATGTTCCAAATTTTTGAAGAGACGTGTATATTTTTTTTTTTATAATTGCAATTAATTTAAAAAATTTCTTAGCGACCAACTTTTCAGTTCAATTTCAGTTAAAACCAAAAAAAAATTAAAAACAAATAAAACTGCAGAATACCGTCTCCCGCAACTATCTGGCTTCTATAATGGCATAAAAGTTGTTTTGCATGAATCACTGGCACACAAAATGAGAATTACGGGCACTTTTTTAACAGAGCCTATAATCTTGGCAGCTTGCAATTGCAGCACAGCAAATATTTCCACAGCTATTGTTTCATTAGATGAGCGCATTGTTGTTTTAATTGTTGTTTTCTTAGTTGTTGCATGTTTAAGTGTAAAATTCCTATGTAAGTTTCTACCCTGCCCTGATAGCATGTTCCACATGCCCTCACACCTCAGTGCACAACGCACACTCCCGGTACACATACCAATAGAATAGTGTTTATTGCTTGTTGTTACTGTTGTTACAGCAGCTGCATTCCATTTTCTACTTTACACATTTTCTGCCAAGACTTCTTGCTTTTTACTCGCGTTCACTTTTCTTAATATACTCTCTCTCGCCCTCCCTTGCACATAGTGGCGCTGTTGCAAGTTTCAAGTCTCTTGATGGCATTTTGTTTATTTTCATTACATTCTCCCTTCAATTCAACTCATCAGAAATTCAAAACTTAAACAATTTTGAAATTCACTTGTTGTTGCATTCGTGATTGTTCGGGCAGTAGAGAGCGAGCGAGCGTAGCTTACAGACAATCATCAGCAGCGGAATCATCGTGATAATCACCAGCAATTTGCAAAAACTGTGGGGTTGGAATAGTTACTTACGTAAATGTAAGTATAGTATACCATATATTCCTACATATATATATTTGTTTTTATATAAAAATATATCCTTCATATGCGTATTTATTTGTGCAACATACGACTTAGACTCACACATCATTTCGCGACACGAAAATTGCATTTAGCCAAATGTAAAAGAGCGTTGTTATCGTAGATATGAATTTCGAAAATATTTCCGAAATATTTTGTATACTGACTTAAGACCCTGAAGAAGTTATAAAGCTTTTTTACATGCAAAATCTTCTCCTAAGAGACATAATCTCGGTCACAGCAGCAACTTAAACCAAATCGTGGTTTCCACCATAAGAACATAGCCTCTAAGCAAGAAGTAGATATAAGGAGAAAGTAAATACAGTTTCATTGCAATGTTTTTCGAATATGTTTCATGACCTTTCGGAAAATAAGCAAACTCGAAACACTAAAACGGTTTCTGGAAACACTTCGCTGTAGATACCAACATAGTTCTTAAAAAAATTTATTTACTATTAATCTCCACGCTGTTGCGCAGAAGGTTAAATGAAGTGTTGAGAACCCGCCATATATGACCCGATTAATCAACTGAATCCTAAAACTGCCGTTGTGATATTCGATTATTACCCATCTCGTTTAATTGGTGATGACCTACTTGTATTATTAGCATAGCTTCGGGAAAGGTTTTTGCATAATTTTAAAATTACGAACGCCATTATATTGTTTTTTCTGGAGTTTTTATGAACATGTGAAACGATAAATTATCTGCGGGGAAAATTAAAAAAAAGCAGATCTCGTCAGCATCGACAGCTACACGTGAGAAGTCAATAAGTGAGACACCCTGTACAAGTAAAAGTCCTATCAATATTATTATACCAGCAAAACCCAGAAATGCTGTTAATTTCTGAAAAATGCACATCGAGCTTACGAAGTTCAATTTCCCTCAACCTTCGGCAGCTTTGTGAAAAAATAAAAAAAGCACAAATTTGCTCAAAAATATCAGCACTGCAATCACGTTTGATAAAAATGCCAATGGTAGCAAGAGCAAAAATAACGGTTCACCGAAACCAACCGATTAAATTGAATGGCGATGATGATTGATTTCCGGCAGCGACAGCCAATGCGACACTGACCGGATTTCATTTGATTTATACCAGGCATTGGGCACTGACACCGACAGCAAATATTGGTGCCATGGCAAAAAAGTGGTAGCACAAAAAATAAATAGGAAAAAAATATTAAAAAAGCAATGAAGAATTTGTGATGGTGACGATATAGGTAAAAAAACAAAAAAAAAGATGTACCAACATCGAAATTTTCAAAACAAAAACAAAAAAACAACGCACAGTGCTAGATTAAATGCACATAAAGTGATAATATGTTGGCATGAAATTAAAAGCAAAGTTAAAGAAATCAATGGTAAATTATTATCGAAAAAGTATGACAAATTTTAACGCCTTATCACCTGCGTCACAACGTTTGACGCTTGCGTATTGTTTGACATTGGCAATGCCGAATATAAATCAAATTAAAAAACGGTGCCTACTCGACATCACACACCCAAACAACAACACTAACCAGTACATTTATATAAAGCTTGCATACGTGCATGTGGATGCTTCGGCAATTGGCCAAAACAAACCTAGCATACTTGTACATATGTTGAAAGAAATAAACAAGCCAAGGTACAGCTCTCTCTCTCTCTCTCTCTCTCTGATTAAACAATGCAAATAAAAGTCTAATATGTTTTGGCACTCAGAAAAACTTCACAAGCTTTACTTGAAGCCAACTTTACTCCATTCAAGGAGTTCTACATGGACCGAAACCAATGGTAGTCCGATGCTGCAAGGTCAGGGCTATATGGAGGATGCATCAAAACTTCTTGCCAGGCTCTCCCAATTTTTGCGGAATCATCAAAAATGTGTTGTCCTAATGGAAGACGAATACCTTTGTGTTGAACTGTTCTGGCCGTTTTTTCGATTGTTTGCCTCAATCTTATCAGTTGTTGACAGTAAAATGTTTTTGAATCCAAATCTTTCGAGGCGGTCAACCCAGCTCATAGTAAATGATTTGTTTCGCAATCCCAAACAACACTCAGCCATGGTCTTTTAGGCGTCAATGTCGCTTTGACCCAGTTTTCGAACTTTACCATTCGCTTCATAAATGATTCGATTTGATATCGTTTTCGAAAGGGTTACCATTCGTTGAAAAATGTTAAGTTCCTTAGCGATGTCAAGCTGCTTATGTGACGGTCCTGGTCAATATTTTCCATAATTTCATCGACTTTTTCAACGAAAGGTCGACCAGAGAAAGGTGTATCTTTCACATCGAAATTTCTTTTTTTTTAAATGAAGCTTAAAATCTCACCTTTCCAACACTATATGGGACTATGACGCAATGTGATCGGTACGGCTGTTTACATAAGACTGCAACAACATCTATTGACGAAATACGAAAATACTTTTTCCACTATCCAATATAATATCTATAGAAAATAAAGTTGTCTTTTATAGGCATTTCATATACATATTTCAAGTATTTAACATTTGAATACAAACAGAAAAGCTTTAAAAAATAAACTTGGATTTTGCTGCCCGATAGAGAGACGACACCTTTTGGACGGATGATAATTGCAAATGTGATGAATTTTGAAATGATAATTATTACTATTTAAACAAAAATATTTTATTTGCCAACCGCTATGTTAAACGCAGAGTGACCTCAGAAATTACCAAAACGAAAATCTACAAATCTGGTGCACAATGACCAGCGTTTGACGTTGTTGCTACTGATGACTGTTGGATTTCTGTTGTTATTACTTACTCCTGGCAATGCTGGTCGGCATGGTTACACACACTTTGTGCTCATCGTTTTTGTCATTTTGTTTTTAGTTTTTTTTTTTTTTTGTTTGTTTTGGTTTACTGGCAGAATTGTGGTTTTAGTCGACGCAAATGAAAACTTTACCAATTATTGCGGTACATGCGGTCCGATGAAGCAGTGAGCAAAGCAGTGATCAGCAGCTGGTAGCACGCCACACCATTGTACATAGACGGGCAATTGTGGCGCACAGCGTGGAAAGTTCGTTTTGGGGCATTCAAGGCAGGCGGGTAATGCCAATGATGGTGGTGCTGGTGGTGGTGGATTTATGCGCATAACAGAATTGGGCACCGAAAATGTGCGGCTAAATGAGAAAGCGCCATTTAAATGATGGCAAATGAGTAGAGGGTGCAGGTGAAATGGATTGCTCGACTGTGGGGAAATAAAATTTGCAATTAATCTAATTTACGTTTCATGGTGATAACAGCGAGGCAACGGCCATACGATGAGTTTACCCGCAAAACAAAAAACGAAAATAATAAAAACAAAAACGAAATGGTGCTGAGCTAAGCGCGTCAGTGTGTGTGTGTGTGTTGAAACAGTGGTTGTTTGTGTGTAAAAATGGTGTGATGCCACATGGCTTTGGGAGCACACAAACTTTACCTTTCGGTTGTGAATTCAGCAAAGTTTCATGTGGCAACAAATAATTTTTACTTTGAAACGCTATTTTTGGGAGTTCAGTGCCACAGCCACAGTGTTTGAGGCGCCGCATTGGTCAACAGAAATCGCCAAGATTTATAGCTGTTTTTAAAATTACATAAATTAGCGTATTTGGCAGCTAAAGCTGTGCTGATAAACGCTAAAGTATAATGTTCAAAAAAAAAATAGAAAGGACATACGCACAAAATGCGAATGAAAAATTGTATGCGAACTTTTTTTCGTGCATTTCAACTTAATTTATGCTTCGCTTGAATATTTTTAGTTGCCACTTAATTGCTAAATTAGCCACTTGATTGGCTGTAGGTGAACACTTTAACATTATATGTACAAATAGTGATGTGTGTGTGCGTAATATTGTGCATATACTTCCCCACAATATAATTATCGGTCGCCGATATGGGTAGATGTGACTAATAGACTGATAATGAGTTATGTGCGGCGAGATAGCTGTGTAAATTGCGTGCCAGCCGAAGTAAATTTTGTACACATACATATATGTAGTTCTGTGCTTACAAAATATATTTAAATTTTATAAACAGCTAGTGGCATCTATTGCAGGATTACTGCCGAAGGGAAACGACTGCCAATAGCAATATTCATGTAGCATTTCGCAGAAACAATGTGCTGAGCTGGGTTGCGTGGCAGCTTTATTGTTGCCATGACGAATAGAACAATAAAATGTCTTTCATATTCATACGCATATCCATATATGTTAAGGAAAGCCCAAAACTTACTATGCAAAAATAAACAATTTCTAACTATTAATATACGAAAACTTAAATTGAAAATCGTCTCGCCACACGGAGGAAGCTTTTTGGGAAATTTTATGCTCTGCAAGAATCCACAAATAAAATGATAACGGAATTTAATAGGAAATAGATTTTTTACATGTTATTTATTTGGGAAACTTTCAATACTCACCTAAACCTTTTAAAATTAAGCTTAATCTTTTCCTGCTACTTTTTACTTAAGGTTCTTTGTTTTTAGGCTCATTTTAACCCACACATTCAACAGGTTAGTTTTTGGCTTACTCTAATATATACATACATATATATGATAGCCTTGCACACCGCATTGCAATTTAATTATTTTATATATACATACAGCTCTTAGCCATTATTGCAATAGCTTTAATGCTAAACGCAGCATTCCACTTCCTTTCGCACCAAATCACCCGCCGCTGTCGTTCTTGGAACCCTGTAGTCATGTGTATGTGTGTGTGTTTCTGAATGTATGTGCTATACACCTTTAGCCAGAAGCATATTGACAAGCTTTAGGCTTTAGATGACAATTTAATTGGAAATTGGCCTTTGCCCTTTGTCAGATTCGGAAGTGATTTGAGACAGCATTGTTTAAAGCAATGATTGTAGTATTTGAGTAAATAGACAATTTGTGAACTATTTTTGTAACGATAATATTGGGTATCATTGGAAATATTTTATCGACTTTAGACCATACTTTAAAAAAGGATCCAATCGATTATTAGTTTTCAAAAGCACAGATATCAGATGTTAAATATTGTTGTAGAAGACAGTTTCCAAATTTTCTTACTAACTTAATTTTAATTTAAATTTTAGTCTTAATTTTAATTTTTATTTTAATTATTTTAATTTTATTTCCAATTTTAACCCTAACTGGAACATTAACTTTAACTTTAACTTTAGCTTTAGCTTTAACTTTAACTTTAACTTTAACTTTAATTTTAACTTTATCTTTAACTTTAACTTTAACTTTAACTTTAACTTTAACTTTAACTTTAACTTTAACTTTAACTTTAACTTTAACTTTAACTTTAACTTTAACTTTAACTTTAACTTTAACTTTAACTTTAACTTTAACTTTAACTTTAACTTTAACTTTAACTTTAACTTTAACTTTAACTTTAACTTTAACTTTAACTTTAACTTTAACTTTAACTTTAACTTTAACTTTAACTTTAACTTTAACTTTAACTTTAACTTTAACTTTAACTTTAACTTTAACTTTAACTTTAACTTTAACTTTAACTTTAACTTTAACTTTAACTTTAACTTTAACTTTAACTTTAACTTTAACACTTTAACTTTAACTTTAACTTTAACTTTAACTTTAACTTTAACTTTAACTTTAACTTTAACTTTAACTTTAACTTTAACTTTAACTTTAACTTTAACTTTAACTTTAACTTTAACTTTAACTTTAACTTTAACTTTAACTTTAACTTTAACTTTAACTTTAACTTTAACTTTATTAACTTTAACTTTAACTTTAACTTTAACTTTAACTTTAACTTTAACTTTAACTTTAACTTTAACTTTAACACAATTTAACTTTAACTTTAACTTTAACTTTAACTTTAACTTTAACTTTAACTTTAACTTTAACTTTAACTTTAACTTTAACTTTAACTTTAACTTTAACTTTAACTTTAACTTTAACTTTAACTTTAACTTCTAACTTTAACTTTAACTTTAACTTTAACTTTAACTTTAATTTTAGCGTTCATTTTAATTTTTATTTTAATTGGAAAAAATTCTAATTTAAATTTTTGTATTTAATAAGAAGCTTATTCAAACATATAGCCAGGATCTAAGCAACAGCTTTCATTCTAATCATTATTATAACGTAGCATATACATATGTACATTTCTTAAAAATCCCCCACTAACTAATTTGTTTCGTGGAGAACAACTAAAACATATTTATAAGCAGAAAGTCAAAGATCAAACTGGCCAGTTGAAAAGTCAGTACAGCCCAGTTGTGCGTTGAAGATGCGAGCAAAACGCAGCGGCTTTGAAATTGCAACGCATAGCATTCCGCTACCACTTGAATGTTTTTATGGCACGGGAATGCCAATAAAATTAAAAATTCTCGTTGATTGCTTTGTGCGCAACGTGCAGTGGTCAATGGTCATTCACGTTCTCATCTCATAATACCGTCTCTGCGTCACTCTACTCTCAACCCACACCCCTAGCAGCACAGCCGAAGTACGCTGTGTGGAAAACTGTTATGTCTTGTATATTTATTCTGCTGTATCACTGAAACTCTTAGCCTTTGTGAGTTATTGCGCTTGGCTTAGTTGTCATTTCAAAGAAACTGCAGCATCAACGATACAGTGTTGCCTTTTGCTGTATTTAAAATCATCGCAATTTATACAAGGGCCGTTTGTGTTGATACTGCAGTTTCCATTTCAGTTTATACAAGTATGTTGCTGCCACTTGAACGAGGTATGCTTGAGTGTTATCAACATGATCGTCTATATGGCGCCACTACTACTCAAATGCTTATATTGAAAATCAAATGTTTCAAAGAGACTTTTAGAGTTGAGCAGTAGTGACATCAGTTCTAAATTCGGCTTGGAAGAGAACAAAATGATCTGGACAATAGAAACTTTTGCGAATTCAAAAGAATCTCTGCTTCCATCTTTGTGTAAAGATACTAGAAAGAGCTACAGCTTTTGAACCCAAAACAAATAATGTGTAATGCTTTCGAATTCATCAAGTGTGTGGATTTATGAACAATCTAATAACACCGAAATCGTATTTTAGGTTGAATCTTTGAAGTTGACAATTTCGGGAAATTGTGATTGCTTTATCCAGTGGTGAATATATAGGCGACAAAGCAATGCACTTTGAGTCCAGAACTAAGAATTGGTAGGTATTGTGTGTTCGGTAAAATTACCTTGCTAATTTGCTCTGTCAGAGATATTGAAGGAACTATTTGCAGCTTCTGAAGAAGTTAAAGCCAACCATTGTTAGCACAATCCACACAACTGATGCGAACTCAGTTGCCTTGCAGCGTAGCGCTCATCTCCTTAATCAAACAGAACGAACGCTACGAAACACAAAATTAAATGCAGAATTGCTCCTGCTGCAAGTGTTGGCTGCTGCACTAATTGCACTTGTTAAGGACAGCAAATACGGTTAACTCAATCAAAACTTGAAAATTTAATTTCCATTCGTTTATTTATTTTCGCTTTTGTGTAGATTTGCAGCACTACTGCACTGCAACGATGGAGAAGTGGGTTGGGAAGAAAGATGTGAATATGTATGAGTGTGTGTGTGTAGGTTTTTACTGTTGCAGTGCAGAAACTTCGGCCCTTTCGTCGATTTAACCTTCAACGCTGATTGTCACAGCCACTTCATAATAGCAATCTTTTGCAGTTGGGACATTCTATAGCCTTCAACTCATTTCTATTTGATTTCACTCGCCTCAGCCGCCTGCAGACTTGCCACTGCTGCACAGCGAATTTCCAGCGGCAAATGAAATTTTCTGCAATTAGCATTGAGAATTTCTTGAAATTTCGTTAGAAGCCAGCAGCTAAGATGGTTAACTTAAACAAATACAACAATAACAATAATGCGATATTGGCATGAAAATGGAGGGAAAACCATTACCCAGACGGTCAAGGTGTAAAATTGTACGACATATTTACACACACACACAAACGGTTTACTGACAATTCGTGTACTTGGTTTTCTTTAGATCCCTCCAAATTGTCGCTTGCCTTGCATATTCCCCTATTCTGACAGCTGAGTGTAATGCAAACAATTCATTTAAAACCAACAATGGTGCACAAAAGCGAGTACAAAATGTTGAAGGATTGTACATATACACACAAATGAGAGAAGTGTGAGAGAGAATGAGGATAGTAATTCATACCTTGTATCAACTCTCCGACAGGAACTATAATTGCAGAAGTACACCATAACAAAAATAATGCTGAATATTCCAAAAGATCTATAATAACAGTCTCTTTATAAGATTTCATACTATTGATGATGCATTTACTAGACAGGGAATATATAGTTGATCCGCAATCAGCACTTGTGGAGTTGCGAAAGCCTTCTGACCCAGAAGGGCACGTTAAAGATCCATCGACGCTATGATAGGTGTCTTATCTGGACACTAACCCATTGTCACACACAGGGTGAGGCTAAATATTTTCAAATACGGGGAGGTGCAATAAAGAAGATAAGATAAAAACATCTGAACATCCTCTCCTGCTCTCCCAGCGTTCGTTAGACTAAGTTGAGGTATCTCGGTGGCCATACTTTTTTACGAACGCGGCGAATTGTCTGGAATTTCTGTTAGCCGCCTCATTAATCGATATGCAACGCTCTTTTTGTTTTATACCTAGGAGTTTTCGGCATCACAAGGAACAGGCGTCTCTAGCGGTGCAAAAGAATGTTTTCAGCAGGTACAAGGGGATAACATAAAAATATAAAAAAAAACCCTATGCAAACCAACAACGTTAAGCGGGGATTCAACATACCTACAGTTGGATCTTTAAGTCTGTGCAAAAATCGAATCCCACTTTCTAACCTCGAATTCAACGTTTGGTCCTAAACCGAGCTTATGCTTGTGGACACTCTATTTGTGCTCAGTGACGCCCTTTAAAACTGCATGGAGTAGAGCAAAACGACTAATTTGACGCCGACTCGAAGGCCTCGGGTCTGAAATATGTCTAGACTTAACTAAACGCGCAGTAACCTTTAAATGGAACTAAAACATTATGACTGTATATGTGCTTAGAGTGAATGAAATGAAATGAAAACAACTCGAAGTTACATTCAATTTAACAACTAACTCGCATTATTTATTGCATTATTTTAGTTAGAATATTTTTTTCTGGGCTCCGCATATGAATACATGCATTCAAATACCTGCTGACAATTTTAATTTCCTTTTATACACGAACCCCAAGCGCGAATACGAAGAATTAGCGTTGAAAGCGGCAAGAAAAAACTGTTTTTGAACAAAGTCATCACTCAGCAATCTACGCTTAATGAAGGACTAACTCAACTTGACTCGCTATATTACAGTGTCATATATGTAAGTGAGCGTGCACTGTACGTATAGGCGTGTACATATGCTGCTTATTCGCACTTAGTTACCAGTGATGAATCGTGCAAAAAGGCAGCAACTAACTTAATATGCGACATATTTACTTGCAAGTTCAGGCGTTTCGTGGATATCAATAAGCAAAGCGACGATGAGCATTAAATGCAAACAACTACAAAAAAGCATGTACATGGGCATAAGGCATTGTATGCTCGCTGAAAAGGCCGTCATTTGTATGCAGTCGACGAGCGTGTATTTGCGCACAAGTGCACACACACGCGCTCACACCCCCAACACGCACGCACGCAAACACACAGGAGGCTACAGAAAGGCAGCGGGCATTCACGCTAAATGAGTGGGTGTCGCTCGCGCGGCGTGTGGCTGACAAACATAGCAGCACACATTCATATTTTGTATTCTTATATATTTGATTAAGGAGTCACATGGAATCGACGCAATTTTTCTATGCTTCGCCATGCGACTGACTGAATGCGGGCACAAGCCAGCAAAATTTTTCTCAATGCTACGCAGAAATTCAGTTTCTAAGCACGCACTGACACAAATGCAAACACTTCACACACATACACATACACACAAATAACGATTACGAACACGCGCTTAAGCGTATGCGTTATTACTATGCTTAGCCGCTGGTATGAGTATAACTGTGAGTTTGTGTGCGTGTGTGCGTATATTCTGTAGCACAAAAGAAACATTTTAGGCGTCGCCGTCCTCGACATTTATATGCACAACTTATGCTTTAGCCAGCAAACTGTACCCACTCTATAACTCATGCCACATTCGTTTTATTTCAGACTTCCTGCATCCATTACTAATAAAGTAACAGTTATACTATGCTTACAAATGTTACACAGACAATTCAAAATGTGGCATGCTGACAACTTACTACAAGCGCGTGCTGTAGCCCTCATGTATAGGCGCAGAAGCATAATACTTTTACATACACAGTAGTATATGCATGTAAGTATGTTTGTGTGTGTATAAAATAAATTAAATACGTACATATCGGCATTTGTTGGAGAAAAATACATTAATTTTCTTATGTATACATATGTCATGTTGAAACAAAATATGCTCACATATACACATACATATATGAGTACAACAGTCGACCTCATGGACATCAAGATAAATCACTTTGACATCACAAACCCTCCCAGTGGCCAGGGGCATCTAAACTTATTCTTCAGTCGGCAACATCATAGTCGTAGCACGCTGTATAATTGTCAAATAAGTATTTCCAAAACGGCGAAAGTAATAAAAATTCCAGGCTGTTCAAAGTTTTTAATGTCCTACGCAATTGCCATAAAATATTGCCTATATGTCTTCTATAAAAGAGAAACAACAAATTCAATTTAAATGCTGCTTCTTAAGAGCACGCAATGTTGTTCAGTGTCGTCGGCCATTTATTTGATGAAATAATTTATTCTTGTGTAAATATATTATATATCTCTTATCTTGAAGCTCTTAGCTGTTAAGTTTGATTATATCTCTCCTTTTTGTTGTGGTTGTAACGGCAGAAACAATTAATGCAGCTGTTCCGACGAATAGTGCCAAGTTAACAACCCTTCGTCGAATGAAAATCCGTGTCCTTCCGGTTACTTAAACCCGACTGCCATAGAAACGGATCTCCTATTTCATCCTGTTTACTTAACGGTTTGGTGGATAACGCAGTTTATAGTTTATCTCAAGGTGATATGTACATGTTCTGGAATATGTATATCAAGGTAATAGTATCTAAAATGAATAATTATTAATGTAGTCCAAATTATATTAAACAACTGTAACAATTGTTTTGTATAAATTTTTTGTAAATTTGTCACTTTCGTTAAGAAATATATAAAAAAAAACGATAAATATTTATGCTTATTTTAAATCATCCATCTACCAATGCAAAAAAAAAACTATAAATTTGCGAAAAAAATGTACAACATAATCGATTACATATTTTCGATATATTCAAGATTTGCTTCCTGTGCATTTTTGCTGCATAAAAATCGCAAATTTTATAATAAATGCGGAATGAATGACAAAAACAGGAGGAAGCTTATTGGTATGGACCTTTTGGACTTTTTTTCGGTTAACCGCGTTCCAATCGAATGATTAACATTCAGACTTCAGAATGCATTGATAATTCATTATCAATAGTGATAGATTAACGAAAAAAATTAGTTTATTAAGCTAGACTACGATAGACTTATCGATGCTCAGAACGATCAATTCGCTGTTGCTTTTACACAAAGCGTCCATATGTCCAAACATGCAGGTAATTTCAGTTTTTTACAATCTCACAAATCTCACTTTAGTTAATGTCAAAAAAATACTCATATTCTCAGATATTCCTCTAAATAATAAAATAATTCGTAATTTAACTATTAAATTATCATTAATTATAAAAATATGTTCTCTTGGCTGACATAACATTATTTTATGTATTAAAAGGTCCATTTTAGTTTCGGAGACTATACTAATTTATAATACTATTGCTTTAGGATTGCTGAAGGATATAGTTAAAACCCTCACAACCACAATGTACGAAATATTAGCTGTTAATAATGATGTTAATTTAATGTTACTCATACGCCATGTAGCGCGCATGTGAAATCATCTCTAATCGTCGAAAACGAAATTTATAAATAGAAATGGCAACCAAAAATAATTTGAATAATTCTTATAATAATAAACGCACCAAGACTTTACGATGTCCAGCTTCAATAACATAAGCTTTGGCTCTGAGTGCTTGATGTGATTATTCATCCCACAAAAGTCTCATTACTAAAACCTTTAGAGTATTAGCTGGGCAATACGAACTGAGTTTATTACATTTAATGCACATAAGCTTTATACTATGATTGTGTTTTCCAGTAGCCATTACCTTCCGATAAAGCCCAATAATAATACAATACATACATCCGCATATACAGAAGATGCACTTGGCAGTTCTGTGCAATTGCGGTCCCATTAAAACCATTCTTTCGTGGATTATTTATTAGAAAACATGTAAAATGTCAGGAAGCTATCTTGTAAATTAAAAAAAAAATTTCGTACAAATGATGATTTTGAGCGATCAGTTTACAAGGCAGCTATTTTTTTTTTAGTGATCCGATCTTAACAATTTCTTCGACAATTGTTATGATGCTTTGAACAATAATTCATATCATATTTAACGTGGTGAAATATTGTTTGCATGTCTGGTAATGACCGAGAGGAAGACGAAATATCTCCTCTCGTCAAACAAACAGTCGTCGCACCCGCGGCTTGGCTCCCACGTCACTGTTGACAGTCATAACTTTGTAGTTGTAGATAATTTCGTTCTTCTTGGAACCAGCATCAACACCAACAACAATGTCAGTCTCGAAATCCAATGTAGTGTAATTCTTGCCAACAGGTGCTACTTCAGACTGAGTAAGCAATTGAGAAGTAAAGTCCTCTATTGACAACCAAAGGCCAAACTCTATAAGTCACCCAGTATTTCCGTCCTGCTATATGGTGCGGCGGCATGTATGATGACAACATCTGACGAGTCGAAGTTAGGAGTTTTCGACTAAAATGTTCTGCGGAACATTTATGGTCCTTTGCGTGTTTGTCACGGCGAATATCGCATTCGACGGAACGATGAGCTATATGAGATATACTATGACGTTTTCATTCAGTGAATAAAAAGGCAACAGTCGCGCTGTCTAAGTCATATCATACGTATGGAAGAAAACACTCCAGCTCTGAAAGTATTTGACGCAATGCCCACCGGAGGAAACAAAGGAAGAGGACGACCTTCACTCCGTTGGAAAGATTGAAGGGAGAGGTCGCTGCACTTCTTATCTCGAATTGGCGCCAAATTGCGAAAAGTAAGTGGTGTCTCGTCAATAAAGAAGAAGAAGGTAATATCTATTTCAATTAGCGGAAGAAGACAAATTGCGAGTACTGACAAGAGAAGGCGCAGATTTTAGCATTGAGTTAAGGCAAGAATCGGTTGGTGAAACTGATCATAGATAGCGAAGTTAATGCCGATATATTGTCTTCGAACTCAGACAGTGATGACTTGTCTCTCTTGGAATGGCAATAAGGTCGTCAAACCGAATATTATACAGATAAAGATGGGTTAAGGAATGTCAAGAAATGCATGCAGGGTTTTAATTCGTTCCAGAACTGAAAGTATTATTAATTATCTACCGGAAAATTAGATAACAAACAAATAAGTCACCTATTTAATGCTTTTCATTATTTGTTACTAATAATATGATTGCTGACTTGTACTTGAAATAAAAAAACACACAAATTTCGAATTCAGTCACCTGGAGCAAGCCAAACCCTTTCTGATCATACAGTATAACCATGAAGCACATATTCACACCAACACACGTACAAAAAGAAAAAGCAAAAATAAGAAGAAGAAAATACGTAAATAAACTGCAGTAGAATAACGAAATTATAATAATAAAACATTGTCGAACAGTGGCAAAGCAAAATATGCGACTGCACTCGAAGGTTGACACGGCAACTTTTACAATTCACAGTTCACAAAAGCGTGGCAAACAATTAGCAAAGTGAGCGAACGAGCGAACGAACAAGTTTATTAGAGCGGAAAATCACATAAATGTGCAGCAATGAGAAAGCAAACGGCGACGAGCAAAGGAGGTCAACGAGAAGTTGCCTCTGCGAAGGAATTGCCCGAGTTGAGGTAGATGTAGTGGGGCGCAGGGACTATGGCGAAGCTTGTTTGTGTAGTAAATGTAATATAAGTAAGGCATGCACACACACCTGCTTATGTATCAAGCTATATGCATATCTATGTGTGTGTGTGTGTTTGTTTCCATGCAAAAGAAAATACTTGCAATAATAATAGCAGCAATTGCTGCTAACCATAGAAGTGGCTGCCACCGCATTTGCACATTTGAATGAAGTTGACTGTCAAGCAAACAGGAAGTTTGCAATGCAAAATTAGTTTGTTTGCAATGGCAAAATGTGAGAACTTTGTATGCAACGCTTTATGTATGTGTGTGTGTGTACTTACTTGCAGTAATTTTGTCATAATTTAAGCACAAATTTACGTACAAATGCAGATACGGGTGTGTGTGTGTGTGTGTATATGTACGTGGTTACGGCACGTGACGCTGTTCGACTGAAATCAAACGGCCTTATTGTTGTAGTCATCAAAGCCTTTTGTCGAACTTGTCGTGACTTACGGTCTTGCGCGACGACAAATATGCTAATTCATGTTTACAACTTGTCTTTGCATAAATGGCAAAATGATATACTGGCTGCTGACAACAATTGCTGCAATTGCCATTGCAATTGCAATAAAAGCAACAGTTACACCAGCCATAAACTGTCATAAAAAATGTCCATTAAATTAGGCAATAACAATAACACACTTTCGTTGAAGTGTGAAATTTGTAGTAGACGACGAGTTGGTCGCCTTGTGACGCGGTACGGAAGCGACGAAAGTTATACTTATGGTATAAGAGGCATTGCAGTAAATATGCGAAAAAAATTATACAAGTAATAGTAATATCAAAGCCGCGCTAAAATATAAATTAAACAAACATTAAACTATTTTTGAAAATTTCAAAATTAAAATATGTCTTCAAATTTTCATCAAATTCGTACATATATCCTTCTTTTCCCAGAGTTTTGTAGCTGTTTCCATTTCGAAACCAGCTTGCTTGACAGTCTCAGTAAAGGACGATAGTTAGTACTTCAACTAATAGCCCATGCAACAAGACTAATGACGTCGCATCATAACTCGAGTCTTAAGAAAAACATCTAAGGGATTGTGCTTGAGGTTCAATTTATATATTCTTACAAATGAATTTCATTGGAAAAAATAACGAAATTAAGGATGTTTTTTCAATGTGTGGTTACCAGCCATTCTGTCCAAATAATAGACTTGTCCTGTGTACTGTGTCTTAATAGAGTAAACTTAATAAACATTTCACGAATTGTGGGATCGGCCAATGTGCATACTTAATGGAGATGTCCGCTTAATAAAACAATGCTTATGTATAAAGGAAAATAACTCCATATACATATATTTCCATCTAAACATCATAAACAAATTAAGCAGCAAACTCGTCAATCCTAAAAGCTAACTGAACATAAGTGAATTATATCCACTTAATTTCCAGCATTTACTGTCAAGTCGTTCGATATTTTGTGACATATTTAATTTAAATATAAATTGAATATTGAATGCGTTATTTAATACAATTCATCCTTAATGAGGCAATCAATTGTGCTCATTTACTCACAGCCACATACATAAATATATAAATATATAGAAATATACTTTATTTTAAATCATATTTTGGACCTCTTTGTTGACAACACCAAAACTGTGTTTTTGTGATAGCCGACGGATATTAATTAAAACTCATTTACATATGCCAATCAAATTTTAATGCCCGAAACTAGTAAATATATCATATGTATGCTATGTGGGAGAGAATGTTAAGTTTTATTAGAGTACATGGTTTGGATTGGATTCATAAAGTCAGTATGCATAGTTACGGGCATATAGAACAGTCTACACAATTTTATCTATATATGCAGAAGTATAAAAGAAGTTTATAGTAGTTTTTATAGCAATAAGTCTGCAACCAATTTGTACATTGACACATTCACTATATTTTGGATGACTTTACTGCAAAGGTTTGCTTCGGAACAATGCTTAGAGAAATTGCCTTTAAAAACTTGCGTTTTATAAATCAAACTATCCGTCAATATCAGATTTTCAGTTAGACAAAACTGTCATAACTTGACATAATATTCTTATAGAATATTAATAAAATATAGAATATTAAAATAATATAGAAACTCAAATGAAGAAAAAAATAAGGATTTCATGAAAAGCTGATGGGTGGTCATACCAAAACGGTGTCTATACATAATATATGTATTATTATAGATATTTTTCAGTAACTATTTTATTTCATTTATTATTACTTCTACCCACACATTATAAAGTTTTTAATTAAACCCCACAGACCAAACTATCGAAAAATAAAATCAAGTTCAAATTCCTACAAACTTTCGCTTTGAATTGCAGTGCTTAGTTGGTAAAGGCGGTTCACCTGCATAGAGAGATATTTGTGTGTATATAGTCATGTGAGTATGGATGAGCAGAAATCGTTGGATTATAATTGCACGCTGTAGCCTTATCATTAACTCGCCGACAGCGGCAACTTTTCCAATCAAAGACCAACACAAACAATATACTCTTAAGTAAGGTAAAAATGTTTGCGCACGAAAAGCAATAACAACAAAAAACTAGAAAGAGTAGGAAGAAATGCAATTGCAATTTGGTGCACAGGTCGGACAGCGTTGTTACCGCAGCAGGAATTCCTCAGCGGCCAGATCCGCGTTTCGTTATACTGGGCAATCGATTTGTTATCTGGACACCATTATAAACGCTAAATGAAAAGAGAGAAAGTGGTTCAAGTACACAAAGACGTATGCAGTAAACAGAAATAAGTATAAGTATAAGTATAAGTATAAGTATAAGTATAAGTATAAGTATAAGTATAAGTATAAGTATAAGTATAAGTATAAGTATAAGTATAAGTATAAGTATAAGTATAAGTATAAGTATAAGTATAAGTATAAGTATAAGTATAAGTATAAGTATAAGTATAAGTATAAGTATAAGTAAAAAAATCAATGAAAGGAACATAAGTAAAAGAAATTAACACACGTCGATGAAAGAATTGTGAAAACAACGTAGAACCTAGCAGAAGCGAAAATAATTATCGCATGGGTAGTTACGTTAACAACTACGAAAACTCTGAAGAAAACTTCAAAGAGCAAAGCAAAAAGAAAAAAAATAGAATTTTCCGAAGGAGAAGTTTAAACCTGCTTAAACAAGTTTGAAGTGAATACAGAAATACCAAAAAGTGATTGAAATAGACTAACAACAACTTAAATCAACGTCACAAAAGCTAGTCTTGAAAATTCAAAAAAAAATTGAAGAATCTCCAATGATTTACCGATGAAATCGAAGTGGTATATGCACAGGTAGCTGTACACCACCTGAGGCTGAGGCGATGCAACTTTGTATACTTAGCTAGCAAATGTTCTATGTACATATATTATAAGTAGAGAGGAGATATGATACGCTCAAGCAATAAAAAAGCACTCAAATTAAAGTGAGTTAACAAGTAGAACAATTGGTTTCACGAATACTCTTCTGTACACAGTGCACCTATGTAAATATTAGTATTTTTTAAGTTTAAGAGTTGGTGTTGACATTTTTCGACGAGAATAAGAGTTTAGTTTGTTGAACATAAAACTGATTCAACGCTGAATAGAGCACATCATCATCATCGGTGAAATCAGCATCAACACAACAATATCATAGATCTCAATCAACGTGATTTTATTCTTAAATTAAAGGCTGAAATATAACTTATTGAACATTTCATTTCATTTTACTACGAACAAATGTTTTCTGAGCCTTTCACGACATTTGGAAATAATATTTATATTTTAAGATGAAATTCTGATTATTCAAATGCGCCTTTTACCTGTTTGTAGTCCACTAGTGAGCTATCATTGTGGATGCTTTTCATTTCACCTTGACTGGCTACGCTGTAAAGTATAACAAGAGCAGTGCATTTTTCGGCATAGAATTCTATGGCATAATATTTATAGTATGTCCTTAACAGCATTATGTTATCTGCCAATTAATTAATATTTGAATGCAGACCCAGTAAATTTTGGCTTAAAAATGAGCTAGTCGCTGGCATGGAAATATTTTTTTTGTTTTTGTCAAGAAAATTTTAGATCTTCCCTGCAATGGAGAGACTTTCAATATAGGATTAATAAAACAAATAAAACTTTACTTTTACATTAATCGCGGGTCAAATTGTTATTAAATAGACAACCATGCGTATACGCAACCACTTAACTCTTGAAACAAAATGTAACACAAGCAACTGAAAAAGGAAATAAAAAGCAAAAGTCTTTCATGTAGCAGTCATTTTGAAAGATAAATTTAAAATATTAAGGTTTTGCAACTAGTTTAAACAAAATCAACTCAAAGCTCCAAAAAGAAGCTAGAAATTCAGCAGCCAAATTGTGGCATATTAGGGCTCATGCATATACACAAATATAAATGTGTATTCGTAAATATACACACTATATTCCCAAAAATGTTTATAAATGATATTGTTTTTTCATGTTGCTGCTTTTATCTCATTTATTTGAGCAAATTTACGGGAAGAAATAAATTTAAATTAGTTTTGAAAACATTAACCCAAAAAAGGTGTAATGCGCGCAAAAACATGCTTTGCTATTTACTTGCGCACACACAGTACATCCATCTGCACATAACCATAAAGTATGGCTATAAAGCTTTTACTAACACCAACATCAAATACGCGCACATACGAAAAACTCATGTGTACACGAGGGCATAGCTAGGCGAGTGTGTGTGTTGGCACTTGTAAAGGTAGCGCTAATGGCTTGTGCGGCAAAAAGGTTGAAATATGTATGCTACAAGGGTCACCGCACATTAACGCCACTACACCTAGTTGAGGATATAGAGAGTGTGAAGCGACGTTATGTTATGGCATAACCGTTAATGAATTTTCACAAATCCAAAAACAAGAAAGGTTAAATAATATGTTTTGAATTTGTCGGTGAGCAGAGATATTACGCTCAAGAAATTTATATGTTTGTAGATGTAAAGAAAAAGTCATATAAGTATATATTCATGTCTGTAGCTTAAGCTTCATCTCTATGTCGTCTATAAACTTTTATTACTAAGTTGCAATGAAAAAGCAAGAAATGTAACGCAGGCAGAGAGCAAATGGGAACTTGTAAGATGCCACAAGCTATGCCACTGTCGCAACCACAAGTATGTTCGCACACGCGAATGTCGCATACATGCATACATATGTGTGATTCTGTGTGTGTGTTTAAGCTTATGTGTTGCAGCAAATCGCTGGCGGTGTGCCAAATAGTCAGCAGTTTCGAACGCTGCTACCCATCCTTGAGGCTTCGAGCATTCTGCGAGCTTTCACACTTACATTAACACGCACATACACACTTATGTGCAAAAAGCAACGACAACACCTGCTTGTTTGCTCTTAACCACACAATTTCAAGTGAAAATGTTTTTCTTGCGCATTTCGTTTATTTAGCATTTGAAAACGAAATGAAAACGAGAATGCTGAATAACTTGAAATCGCCGTATTTATTTATTTTGTTGCATTCCACTAGTAAGGGCACTCGTGCGTAGCAAACGAACTTCTGCACCCGGCAGTGCAAACAGCTTAAACTGTGAAAGTAATTGCTTCTTGTATTGAAGTGGCCCGAACGAAGGCAGTCAGCTAAACAACAACAATAAAATATTTCTGACAACTGAGTCATATTTCTTCCTTTTCAGCATCTTCAAATGTTTTTGTAAAATTTTTAATTTTTTATATGCAGCTTGTTATTAATAAAAAAAAAGTATATATTGTGAATTTTAGAGGCTTTTAGTTGAAAGAAAAACACTTGTTTGGTGTTTGGTAAGTCGAATTAAAGAAAAATCGTTTGAGAAAACATTTTTCGAAGAACTAAGTCAGATCTGATCAAGTTTTCCTATCACCAATTGTGGGCTCTCTAACCAGGTACCTAAATTTTGAGCGAATACAAATTATGGAAGCGCTCATTTGGGAGAAGACCTAGGTGGAATCGTTTCATCATCTTATTTAACACATCTACAATCTTTCAAAATGAGAAGATTATGAAGCACTTAAAATATTTTACATTTACCGCCCATTTGAGATTGAACAGAATACACATCAAACGCCCAAACTGGCACTCTACACATTATATGAGCTTCTTTCGACAAATTCATTTGTCAATTGTCGTTGATATTTTTCAGAGATCACAAAAGGCTTACCTCCATAAAATTATAAAAGTTTTTATATACGTTGAAATCAATAAGCTAAATCTCTGCTATCCTTTTTCAAATATTTCTCCTTTGTTTTCTCGACACCTAAATTTGAATAAAAATATCTAATTGGCTTCCTTTCATAGAATATTTGAAATAAAAATTGAAGGAACAGAATAAATACTTTTAGCCAGTAATTCTCTCTCTCACTTTCAACCTTTTTACACCCGAATTTCAAATACCCCAAGGCAAACCCGATAAAGTCGAAACTGGCACTTGGTACATGAAACTATGCAGAAATTAACAAGTACCCTATCATATGAAAAATAAGACGAGTAAAATCCTAATTCCGTTCACCCTTTCCTACACTTTTCTTTCATCTTTCTAGTGTTCATAAAATACATTTATACAAGCAAGCATTCGTCGTAAATGTCCTACTCAAATTTTGCACTGCATTTTTTTTAGACGTTAGTTTTACCTACTAAACTACTCCCTTTGCCTGCACACATGCACAAACAGACAATAATATATATTTAAGAGCACGTATGTTTGTCCACGTTGCTTACATTTCACATCATTTCGTATCCTTGGCCTTGTCTGTTATTGGCTTGACTTTGCTGTTAGTTGGAAAAATCATTTTGACTTGACTTTTAGCTATTTGTTCGCAAATATCAAGGTAACTGACACAATTTTCATTTTTGGAGATTACTTTTGGAAACATATTTTCCTTTTGCTCTGCAATTTATGCAGAAAGCAATGTTCCACATACGTATGTCGTAAGTATGTATTATTGCCAGGGCGTATGAGTAATTTCAATGTTATTGCTACTGATGAGTTAAAACAAGGACACATCAGTAGATTTTTTCAATATTTGTTTAAATTCCATATTTTCAAGCTTCTTTAGTGGGCACTTCACGATTCTCATACAATAAACTTTTTCTTTAACATTTTTAGTTTATTTTAAAATTTTCTTTTTAAAGGTTTAAATGCCATTTCTTTCGGAACGGCAATTGGTTGAAGGATTGCAGACAGAACCATAAAAAATTCGCGCTATTAGGCATTTAAAATATTTATATAATGTGTGAATCGTTGTGATTTGAATCAAAAATTTTATTTAAATTGTTTTTTTTTTTTTCTATTAATTTTTGAGAGAAGAAGATCAATTTTAGCAAAGGTTCTTATAGTACTGCGTTTTCTTATTGAAACCAAAAATATTCCATGTTTATTTCTTCATTTTTTATTCTCAATAAACTGTTTATAAAGCAGATACAAGCTGTTCTGTTATGCGTCCCAGAGTTTTCGTCAGCGACTTTGGGTGGATATCAATAGAGTTGTCAGGATAACGAGACCAGTTGAATATCGGGTACGTCTGTCTGTCCGTCCGTTCACCCGTACAAGCGATTAATTGAGTAAAATTTTAAATATCTCAATGAAACTTCCATAAATTTTTCCTCGCCATTTTTTTTAATACTGTCAACATCTGGAGGTATTTAGCAAGCTTTGATCCATGCAAGTTCCGAAAGTATGAAATGTTCGCTTTCACTAAGGCCTTCCTTACTTGTCATAAATGTATATACAAAAGTTACTCAAAAATTCACGTAAACTGATATAACTGAACTAATATAAGCATATGTATTTGTAGTTCGCAAACTCTCGGCCCCTTAGTGCATTTAAGTATTTCTATAAATTAACCTAATAGACAAAGTCGTTATGAGACTACACGTAACTCCTGACATAAAACAAGAGAAAAAAGCACAATAAATGTCTGGATATGTATGTATGCATCTGCTGTTATGATCCCTTTAGTTGCAAAAGCACATATACGAAGAGCTAGTTGCTTGCATATGTAGGTGTACATTTGCTGACTAAACATTTTCGTTGAAAATTGACTAAAACAACCCAATAAATATACAAGGATAAGCATGTCGTTTTCTACCCCGTTGGGTAAACACATTTGTGTGCTCGTATAATAAACATATTTATATTACAATACATTATAGCTGAGCGTGTGGTTATCATTACTTGTTGTACTCGTACGTAAGTCTGCTCGTTTGTGCACATATACATACACATATATGTATATACATGCAAAAGCATGACTTGGTTTGTAATGTTGGTGTGTTGACAGACGACAAGCTAATCTAAGCCGCTCTCATCGCACCAGACCATTATGATGGCCTTTGCTCGGTCGAGGTCAGATCTTGTAATGTCTTTGGTAAAAAACAAGTAGAGTTATGAATTTTATGAAATTTGTACTCAAAAAATGCATTAGTGCAAATTTTCATGTGTGTATGGATGTATACTTTGTGAATGGCAACCTTTTTTATAACATTTTGGAGTTTTTGAGGGTCAGTTTTACCTGAGATGAAATGCAGTCTTGACAAAAAGTTTGTAGCTGCAGACATGTCTTAACATATTTAGCTTAGCACTGAATGTTAAAGACATGTAGCGACTCTATAAGTACAATCACAATCTTGCACTGTTAATTGCAGGGTATAAAAACTCTATAGCTTGTAAAGCTGTTCATTTATGTCGAGAATATTCAGCGTTTACTTCTTTAAATAAAAGCTCATTAATTAAATAATTCAAATAGCTTGAGCATCGTAAATTTCACAAAGTTCAAAATATGCACTTACCTTTATATTTATCGCAAATAAAATTTCACAAATATTATTATCAAATAATTTCAAAATTCATTCCTACACTTACAATATTTTTGTCATACTACTTATTCAATTTCACATGCTTATACATACACACATTCATGTCATATGTTATACGACCCGGTAAAACGCTAAAAAATCGTAAACAACAACTACATTAAAATAAATAAATTAATGCATTCCTCTTCGCTCTTGCTCGCTTAACAAATTTGCGATAATTACAGATTTTATATTCATTTTTCATAATTAATTGGCCAATGAATGTGTAGCGATCGCATTAAACCCACTCATACTTTCATTGATAACCAAAAAAAATATCAAAAGCAAAAACAATGACAACACATAGCCGATTGATATCAACACGGTGGCAGCAATGATAAAAAACACTTCATATATAAATAATAATACTTACAAATGTAATGCTGATAAGAGCAGTAAAAAACGCAAAGCAACTTTGCGTAAATGCATTGTGGTAAATGAATTGAACTGAAAGGATTCACTGAATGCATTAATGATAAATCACTTAAATTGGCTGCATCCGTTTTGCGTACAAAAGTTGGCATGTACTTATGTATGTATATATATCAATACATTGTGGCATTTACTTTGACGCCGCACAGACACCTGTGTGTATGTATTTACGCATGAGCTTGTATGTATGTGTTTAACTGGGTGTGTAATATTAAGCAAACGCAAAAACTGATTATTTAAAATTTTGAGTAGATTGGTTTACCATTTAATCGTCATTTTCAATAGCTTTGCAAAAAAATTGCTAGAAAGCAATCAGCGGCAAAAATTGCTGTTTTGATGCAGTTCAACAAATTAACGCTTAGAAGCTCTAAAATATCTATTAGATGCAGCTGTTGATAGCTAATTAAAAACGCTCCCTTTTTAGTAGCTGCCTGATGAGTCCAATGATACAAAAATTTAATATACCGTTATTTATTTTCCTAAGAGTCTTGCATTATTCGTGTTAGCCTATTTACTACTAAATTTACTCTGTTTCGTAGTTCTGAAGTTAAAATTCTTTTATTTTTTTCTCAAATAGTAAATGCATTGCGATATAGAAGCTGAATTAAGTGCGACAGCTAATTAGAAACAGTTGTTTAAAGAATTCAAATTCCTCAATGTGTTAATTTTTATTAATAATATTATTGATTTCTGGTATGGGTGTGTTTCAAAGTTGTGGTTTAAAATATATTAAAATTTATTGTTCAAGTTTTTTAATGAGTAAACGCTCCCCGCCCTACGTAGTTACATTTTTGACCTTAGTCAGTCTGAAAAGACGTACAAACAAATTTCGAATCAGGTCAAATGCTCAAAAAAATTGTTTTCAATGCCCTTAAGCATATAAAGAATATTCAAATTATATATTTTCAACGTTGTACGCGAAGAAAAAACCAAAAAACTTTAACAGAAAGGAGGTCCAAAAAAAGAGTTCCACTGACATTCTACATAAAATTAAAGACGAATATAATGTTCAAATATCCAAGAAAACAATTTCCCGGCATTTAGTCGAATTTGGATTTCACGGCAGAACAGCACGCATGAAACCACTTCTAACAAAAATTCAAAGGAAAGAATGTGTAGACTTTTTCAACGCTTATTGCTCTTGCATACAAATAAATGGAAGTATGTTGTTTGGAGCGATGTAACAAAATAAATCGCATAGATCCTGTTGGTCGAAAGTATGTTTGTCGACCAATCTAACAAGAATTTGATCTCGCTATATTTCACGCGTAGTGAGGCATGGCGGAGGATCAATTATGGTATGGGATTTTTTTCCTGGGGTGGTGTTTGGTCCGCTACATATAATTGATAGAATTTTAAATAAGGAGAAATACGTCGACATCTTAAAAAAAGCCATTCTGCCATGAACTAAGGACAATTTCCTGTTATATAGAAATTCCAACAAAATAACAATCCAGATCACATGGCAAAGTCAACACAAACGTTTTTTGTTGAAAATTTCATGAATGTTTTGGAGTGGCCTGAAGAGATTACATTTCTGTTGATGTCAAAAAAGCAGTAGGTACCAAAAATATCACAAATATGGATGTCTTTTTTGATGAAATTAGGACGTCATGGCAAGCAACACTAGTGGTGTGCTGTCAGAGTCTTATAACGTCAATTCGCAATTGATGTGAAACAGTATTAAAGTAAAAGAGTTAGACAACAAAATACTAACAGAAAAGTAAGCAATATTTTTTAATAGCAGTAGTTTTTGCTAATAAAAAATTGTAATTTCTAATTAGTTGTCGCACTGAAATCGTTGATTCCACCCCTTTTTTTTTAATCTTAAAAAATCGGATTATTAATTAAAATGTTTATTATTTGAGTTTAAGTTTAATGTAAGTTTAAATAAAATGATTGAAAGAACGGTAAAAATAAGTGATTTATTCGAAAATAATTTCAATTACTTCAAAATAAGTACCGTTTCTAATTAGCTGTCAACGGCTGTATATCTTGGGTAGTCGAAAAAGCATTTTTGTATTTTGTCAACAGATGTTGCAGTCGTATAACCCTAGTGCTACCAAAAAAAATAAATTCGGGGAAGTTTGAATACGAAAAGACTTTTTCGATTACCCAATATTAATACAAATATTTATTAATACAATTTCCCTTTTGAAAAATATATATTACATATTATATCACATGATTATATTATATTACTTTGTTATTATGTATGATGACAAGATCAAAAGCTCCTTATTTAATTATATGATTAAATAAACGCATTAACGGGCAAATCACATTATTTTTAACAGTGCGTATACGTAACATGAGTTTCGCTGCTGCTTACAGCACGCATGTATGTTACGTATACGCACTGTTGGTTTAAAAAAAACTGCAGTTTTGCTACGTATGCGCAGTAGCGATCATAAAAGGCATATAAAAATCCCCAAAATTATTACTTCCACTGTTGAATCAATTATCCTCTTTTTAACAAGGTAAGCTACATACTTATTAAAATTTAAAAAATATTACACATAATAGCGTTAAAGCTAAAATATAATAAAGAACTAATTAAAAAATTATATTAATTGGGTAAGCAAAAAACCAAAATTTTTTAACATGTGTATTAGGATTTTATATTCAATATACTATATGCCACA
Source organism: Bactrocera correcta (assembly GCA_027475135.1). Classification (NCBI taxonomy): domain Eukaryota; kingdom Metazoa; phylum Arthropoda; class Insecta; order Diptera; family Tephritidae; genus Bactrocera; species Bactrocera correcta. The sequence continues at coordinate 49,914,058 of CM050323.1, forward strand.
CTCGGGACCTATTTACAGTGTTAAAAATAGTTTGGGATGAAAGGCCGATGTTCTACACCCAACTACCTCAAATAAATACGCGTATTACTGTTTCGAATTTCCTCATAAGAACAAACTCCATCGAAGCACTTTTTTTTAGAAAGCTCCAGTTATGCTATTACTCTTTTCAGACATTGTTCATATCCTATCGTCCTATTTATTAGAATGGCTGGATTTCTAAAGAGACTTTCTTCGTAAAAAATTACCAAAGCTGCTTGCTACTGGCAAAAATATTGATATTAACTAGTAGCAAAATACAATCATAAGATTGCCATATTCTCTCAATTACTCACTATATTAAGGAAGACAAGATGATAAAAATAAAGAGAAAGCGCATAAAAATAAAAAAAAACTTGCCAACCCGAATCACTGTTATCCTACTCAATAACTTTTGATATACTCGTACATAATAACTTCAGTAGTGCCATCAAAATTTTCTAACCTAATTTAACAAAATACACCCCATTACTGAAGCTATGCTAATAAATCACGTTTATGCGCCGTTTGCGGCAACAGAAAGCCAAATACCCACACACCTTAAGATATTTATTATATTATACGGGCCATTATAATAAGATTCTATGGCAGGTTTGAAAATAGACTTTTTCACAAATGGCGCTTTTGCCGCTGTTCATTAACACTTATGCTTCAAATACAAAAGGAAAAACAAAAGATCACAAAAGAAATAGTAGTCAAACGGCACACTTTGAGTCTAAACACATATTTAAGATACTCTAATAAAAATACAGGACGCCAGAGAAATATTGCCGAGGCACATCACTAGAAATCATGATGCTTTTCACAGCCAATATTTCATGTCAAATTTACATATTTGGCCATGAAATAAGCGGAGACGCATACGCAGTGGCTGCCGGAGTAGAAGGAAGGCTCACATTACCAGCCGAACCAGCAATGTGAGCGCTTTTAACGATGAGCGCGTGACTAATATACGCGCATTTTTCAGTGCAAATCTGCTATGCTCATTACATTCATTTCATTCGCCATTCCACTGGGGGGTGGGAACAACCAGCAAGCTGTGCTGTTGCATTTGTTGCGCAACGTGGGCAACAACGTTGCCTTGATTGGCGACGCTTACAAATGTCTCAGTGATAATCGAGGTGTCGCATTCCGAATTGCGCGCCACATGACAAATTAGCGTGCATATATTTTGGAAAAAAAATAAGTGGTGGAGTTATAATGAGATTTATGCAATTTTATGAAAAGTGTTTTATAAAAGCTTTGAAGGCAAGATGTTAGTTGCAACTAAAGTTCTTTAAGCAAGAATTTATATGGAAGTAAAAGCATTCAAAGTACATTATTACCTCCAATTTCCATCAAAAATGTAACAAAACCTTGCTTACTGTCAATACTGGCTTGGCCACATAAACCGCTAAAGTAGCCATTTTTACAGCACGTTCAATGCAAAATTGTCGAAGAATAAGGGAAAACCTTCAAATTATAAAAGGAAACTGCACGCAATTTAAACAAAAGTTTTATATCTTGATCCACCTATAAAGAACCACAACCCATTGTGGCCTGTGTTGAGAAACTGTGGAAAACTCTCTATTCTCGACTCGAACACTGAAACGCCAACACATTTCCAAAACTAGGCCGACCTCAGGTCGTATGTCAAACATCTAGCTGATAATCCCTTATTAGTATTGCAGAAAATGTTTTCACTTGGGATTAATTACGAAAATTGCTGAGCAAAGTTTGAACACGTTAATTGCGGATGAGAACTGCATTTGTGGTCTTAAATGCCAGCTTATAGTTTCCAGTTTACCTAACAATATGTACACACATGCTGATCGGTTTAACGCGATATCCCAGCAAACAAATAATTGAATGGATGTAGCATAACACAAGTGAGAACTACGAGCTGTGCATAAAACCCCAAAATCTCAGACATAAGCTTTCACTTTTTTAACTTAAATTCAAGGGTATGTTATGATCTTCAATAGCTGTTTCTTTCCGCTATATTTCAAATTTCATTCTTAACATAGTAGCATTTCCTAACTCTACTAACTCTGTGTCCTTAACATTTGGTTAATTGGGTTGTGTGCCAGAAGTCAACATTTGTATTCAATGTGCCGAGTATTTTCGAATGAAATTAGGACGCTAACGCTCAATTTGATTTCTCAATTTCACACCAATACTATGTGCACACACACACACATCTATAGCTGCAATTGAGCTGTGGCGCCGCTGCGCCAGTTTGTGTACAATTAAGAACGCGCAATTAATCCAAGTGAAGTACATATTAGCGCATACAAACAATAACGCGCCCACCAGCGCTCTATCAATATGTGTAGGCTTGAATGTAATTGATGTTGGCGAAAAATTCGTAACATAAAAATGCCATAAGTCGATTTTTCTGTTTTTGAAAGAATTCATGTTCAAAGCCTCTTGAAATTTTACATAGTTAAAACTAGTGGTTGGCCAATGCAGGCGAATACACCAGTTTCTAAATGAAAGTCAATATATCGCAGCCTGAAACAAGAAATAATTCTTCATCCATTGGGAAACAGATTATACATAGTTCGTAGCGCCTCTTTTTGACAACTTTAAATTGAAGATACTGCATTCTGTTTTCTATAGCTCACCTATAATTAAAGAAGTATAACTCTTAAATAGTCAGCCTTGCCGCACTGTGAAGCGATATATCCATACACTCAAATGAACTTTACTTCGATTGGTGCTTCATTTAGATTTCCGCTAATTTAACATTTTTATAAGCTTGCATGCAGTTTCCACTAAAACTGCAAGTATAATTATGTAATATTAAAGGCAATAAACGGCTTTACTTTCAAACTAAAGTCAATTGTTTTATACTATAATCAATGAAGTGGGATTTTTACAACTAAAGTATTTTACAAGACTGTTAAAAAGCGGTGAGGGTGCGAACAGTCCAAAGATATATACATATTTAGCGTGAACCATCCACTGGTGGGTTCAGTATAAAAAAAGGAAGCTTAGTAAGATAAGTTATAATAATATCCAGGAAAATTTAATGTCAAAAAAATTGAGGAGAAAGGAAAAAAGCCAGAGAAATAAGAAGTGGCTGAAAATCCTAAAATAACTTGCACCTCCACCCCTCACCCCACCCATATTGAATTCAGATGCAAACAGTACACAATCCCGACAAAATATCTAGCTTGTTATATATGAAAGAGGAACCTTTATACTAGCCTAAGGTGTAATAACCTTCTAGAGAACTTTTTGACTCTAAATTTTAAGCAAACTCGAAAAAAAGCTACAAAACTAAGAAAGGAAATTAGGTCTTCAATTTGCTTGCACCGCCACAATCCAGAGATGAATTCTGAATATATACATATGTAAAGTGTACCAGAATCCCAGTCCACTCATGAACCCAAAGCAAGAGGCGCAATGAGAACTGTAAGCAAATATAGTACCTTCATGACTCATTTATTAGTCCACATACCTTGTGGTTAGTTCAACCACAGGATATTACATGACTGCATCTGATTTCTCATATAATTAACCTTTAATTAACTCATGCACCATTGGAGGCTCATGCCTATAAATACGTGTATTTGGATGTGTACAAGGATGTATAACGGCGAATACACATGTCTGCCTATAAAATCGTTGTTGTTGGTGACGGTTTCAATTACTATTGTTATTGTCTAATGCAGTGGTTCGCAAACATTGCTATAGCTTTTCTTGCAAAAGCTTTAAATAATGGGGAGTCGAAAAAGTCTTTTTCGTATTTTGTCAATAGATGTGGTTACAGTCGTATATCTCCAGTGATGAATGAATGCAAATGAAGAATGCACTGCGACCTTTGGTCTATTGTGCAAAGACTAACTACAAAAAGAAGCTCGGTGTTTGGGTACCACATGAAATTTAATGGACCGAATTAACATCTGCTGAAACGAATTGAAGTCTAACCATTTCTGAAGCGAACGGTAACAGGAGACGAAAAGTGGATCAAATACGACAAAAATATGCGAAAAAGATCATGGTCCAAGCATGGTGAAGCACAACAAATGGTCCCACATCCAGGATTGATGGCTTGAAAGGTTATGCTGAGTGTTTGGTGGGATTGGAACCTCTATGAACTGTTCCAGCCTGTTCGAACGATTAATTCTACATTTAATTGTCAACACACGAAGAGATTGAAGCAAGAAATCGAAAAATTTAGAATTGATCAGCAGAAAGGGCAAAGTCTTCCATTAGGACAACGCAAGACCCCACATATCTTTGATGACTCGGCAAAAACTGGGAGAGCTTGGCTGGGAAGTCGAGCCGAGTAAAAAAAAAATTTTCACTGATGGAATAATGTCTCTAGCGGAAAAACGGCAAAAAGTGGTCGACCAAAATGGTACATATTTGGTATTATTTCTTTAATGACAAAAAAATTGAAAGAATTTCTCGTTGTCTGGCTCACTAAATAAGAAAGCGTAAGAGGTTTTCTCAAAAAATATTTTCAGTATATGGAACTGCTTCTCTGTGTAAGCACTATAAAAAAATTTTATATATATAGTATTTAAGTCGATGGCAGTTTGGCTGTATTATTACAGCGGAAGAAAATTACTTAATGCAACGACGGAAGTATACCATTGCTAACCTTCGTAATGATTTTTGCAGTTTGAGAACTCCTGACCAAAAGATTAGCTGCGCTGACGTGTGGGGGCACGGAAACGATTTTGTAATTTTAGCGGAAATATACGAAGGCGCGTTTGCGATAATTGTGCAAGCACTTACGCGAGTGCATGTATATATATATTTTTATGCGCATACGAGTACATACAAACGTACTTTTAATGACTGCTATAAAAGGGGTTGCCACTGAATGAAAACAGCTCATGAAAAAAGCGATTATGTTAAGCAATGAAAACTGAAATTACAGTAACAAAAACGGTGTTCGGATAAGTTTTTCTTAACGCTAACTCATAGGCAGTTGGTTCTAATATTTTATACACATACATATATTTAGACCTTTTGCTCCACTAACAGCGCGGTATGCTCTTTATTTCTCAGTTTTCTCCCTTATCTTTGAAATTTATTCACCGTACTTAGTCAAATGAGTGCAAATAGAAAAATCAAAAAGGTGGCAACTATACGTGTTCGCTTGCAAACAAATTTTTATCCTAAATAAAGCTTTGGTATATAAGTGAAATTGGCGCAAAATCGTGTAATTTAGAAGTGGCAAGATTTTCGCGGTATTTTTGCAGCTTTTGGAAATTACAACAAAAGCAAAGTACCGGCAGAAAAAGGACATACAACACATGTATGTATATTTTCGGCAGCTCATACGTATAAATTTGCATTGAGAGTGGAGAGGACCCACACATACTAACACCAACAATGCAAATGCAGTTTTGTTGTTAACGGCAATTACAGCGCTTCATAATTTGACGCGGTATTATTGCCGTATAATTGTTGCCAAACACATGTGCATATACAGACGCGCAGATGAGTGCATTTCTGGCGGCAAAATATTGAAATTTTGTTTTCATTAAATTCTGCAATATTAGTTCAGCCGATTTAAATGAATATGCTTATTGGGGATGCCAAATAGGTTTTCATAAATTTAACGTTTTATTTAGCATAGTTATGACGATCTGATTTGGGTCGTTAAAGTTTTGATAATAATTTCGTAATTTCACCCTTAGGAAAATTGGAAAAACTGAAACAATCGATTTTCAAAAGCTTAAATTGAGGCGGATTTTCACCTAGAAAAATCATTCGCCTTTAATTTAAATAAATATTAACAACTGGTTGACAAGTTCGGACTATAAGGTGGATGCATAAGAATCTCCCAACGAGGCTCCTGTCGCTGCTGACGATCCACCACCGATGTTCGAGGCCTGGCGTTGTTTTTATTGGCAACAATTCCAATCCTATTGGCCAAAGCTGCGCATTTCTGGGCGATTGCTTCTTTCAATTGCTCCTACTGTTGACATTACAGGACCGAATGATGAGCTTTGCCATAGGGATGCAGCCCATAGTACATTATTTGCTACTAATCTCACAAGATTAGTCAGATCCGACTATTCGCCGGTTAATCGCGTTTCACCAGTAAACGTCTGCCTCAGAAATTAAAAAAAATGTATAGTTTTACCTTAACTTATTTATACAGTTAGGTAATCGAAATAATGCTGAAATTATGGTCGGACTCAACGGCCTTCCAATATTTTCATTTTATTTTGAAGTTACAGAAACATACTATATGTGACTCACACTATGGGTTGAAAAATTATATTTACTACATTTTTATAGCAAAACTAAGTAAATATCAGATAGTACTTGGAGTTGCAGGAAAATTCTGAAATGTTTCAGTTTTCACACTAAAGTATATGTCTGATGGATGCATTTCAGCCGATTTCTTCCCTAGCTTAAGTAACAGATTTTTCAATAAGAGCACTACAAAAACGTTTTGGGATATCAAAGAAACGGTTTATTCCTGTGAACATTTGATGTCATTATCTATGGAACTCATTTTTTTTTTGCATGGGCATCACGCTTGCAGTTGTTCAGACGCTGAATTCAATTTCCGAAGGTTTTCAAGCATAAATCAGCAATTCACGTTCGATATTCGTACGAAATCCATCAATCGTCGCTGCCTTGTTGCCAAATCGCTCGAACAAAGCGGTCAATTTTTTTAAATAAATCGAATGTTGTCCAGGTTGTCCAAGACCACATCATCCAATTCAGACCATAAATATTCGGTTATCATTGAGCGGTAGCTGTTCCTATTCACAGTAACGTGCCCGTCTTGATCATTACGGAAGTAGTACGGCCCATAATTCGCAACAAATCGTAATTTTTTCGTCATGCAATGGTGGCTCATGGAGTAAATGCGGATTGCTGCCTGGCCAATAATGCATATTTTGCTTATTGACGAAACATACAAATGGAAATGAGCCTCATCGCTGGAGATAAATTTTCGATGAATCGGATCACTTTCAAGTTGTTGCGTAAATTTGATCTTATGAGGATATAGACCAAGATCTTTTTGCAAAACTCGCCACAGTGACATCACAGAGCTGCCCAACGCTTGAGAATGATGTGTGAGAGACTAATTAGACCCTTCCTCAATTGATGCGCTAGCGGCAGCAATATACTCGACACTGCGGGCACTTCTTTATCACACTGGCACACGAGCGTTTTGTACTGTGCCTCTGGATTAAAATTTGTTCACTAGACGCTCAATTGTTCATCTGACAGGACGATTATGACGAAAATAAATTGGACGTAGCGCTCTTAAAGTTGAGGCCACTGGCTCCGAATTTCGGTATAATTTCGACAGTTTCTTGGATCGTACATGATGAAATGGCAAACCTTACTCCAGAAAAATGTCGAAAGAGCGGAAAAAATATGGCGTCGTTTGCTGTCCCAATTAGCCTACTTTTTAACGTCCCTATTGAAAAACCCGTGAAAATAATTTCCAATTAAATATTTATTACAAATAACACATAAAATATAGGCTATACTATATATGGTGTATTTTAAAAATTTTAACTTTGAAATCCGTCAAAATTGTTGAACATAAAAACGCTATGATTTTAGCGCAAAAACTTTTGCATAAATTATTTTTGAATTTTTGCGCATTAAATATCAAATCAGCAGTAGCAAGTCTGTGGCTCTAAACACCATCGAATGCTTTCATGCTTGTACGTTGGTGCGGCTGCTATGCAAAAAGTTTATTTATGAGTGCATCTTGTTTAACATAAAGCATGGTTGCATTGTTGACTGCGTGAAATTTAATAAATCAGCTGTCAGGCATTATTTTAGATGCGTAAAGTTATTTAAATTGATGAAATACAAATAGGTATGTGGCGCGGTTGCTGCACATACATTTGGCATATGTTGCAGTGTGTAGATGTACTTAATATACTATAAAGCATATGGCTCTTACGTAACATATTGCTTGTTTATTCGCGCTATTTCCATCGCCAAGTGTGAGTTTCTGTGCTGCAGTATGCTAATATGAGCAAGCAGTTATGTCAAAAATGTGTCTAAATGCCTGCAAACATGGTTCCTCGATACATTACCTCCAGAGTGGAAAATGTTCTGCACTGAATATTTTAGTTCACATTTAATATGGATATCAATGGATGACTTGTTCTGAGAATATGTGCATATTATGTTATTTGATTATTAAAAGTTTATAACCTAGAAAATAAATAAAAATATATCATGCTATTTATAACTAATTTGGGTGAATTATCTTTAAAACTACCGCAGTATATTTTATTCCAACAAAAATTCTTTGAAAGTCATTCAGACAGGGCTTAATATAAATGATCGAAATTTAGCCGTAACCATGTATACTTCTCAGTAATCAGTATTTTGTAATGCATCTGCTTCTTTCACTCCGCAGTATCCAAATCAAGCATCTGAAAAGCATTCGGAATAAGACTTTGCACAAATATTGCCTATAAGGTATACCAGCTTACTTCTAAAGCTTGTCGACCGCAACTATTCAAGCTCACACCTACCGAATATGTGGACCGTAATCTTTGAGATAGATTATTTACATTCAGAGATAGTTTTGTCTGCAAACTGCTTTTGTGTCCAAAATGAATAAAATCTAGATCAATATTTCCTCTGGCCTCCAAATGCATAACAGATCAGTTCAACCCTCCGGTTGGCTTTATGCTGCATCTATCGCTCAATATGTTCCCAGTTCCTCCTAGTTCCTAGTTTCCTTACTTTTTCACAGATCACTACTTTGGCCCTACAAGACTATGCTTTAGTCTTGAAACCTTCTGTTACCTATCCCACCCGCTCTTGTCGTGGTCGCTCGAAACATTGCGAGGTAGGCTGTCGGCTTTCTCTCCACTGCAACGCGACAGTCGAGGTCAGTCCTCAATGTACCACGTGACCTTAACTTTATATCTCTAAATTACGTGCCACGTTGTTTGTCCGCGATATACTCCTAAACTACTGAACCGATTTGAGAAAAATTTAGCACACTGTGTCCAATTCGAACCAACTTAGAAGATAGGATAGTAAAAGCAATTCATACATAAAAAATACAGTTAAATCTCTATTAAATGGTCGCTCTATTAAGCGGACAGCTCTACTAACTGGCCAGAAAAGCTGGTAATCAGACATTGAGAAAACATGCGTAATTTCGTTATTTATTCGCCTTTATTCGTAAATAAAATTTTCACTGCATTGAATAGTTTATTGTATGAATAATAGTATAAAATGTATACCACAGCAAGGCATGGCCGGTTCCACTAGAATATCGAATATTGGCGAATGTGCGAGGTATTTTATTGAACATTGTTTGAAAAATCATGGACAGTTTCGATAGCAAGTTTCGAATGCAAGGAGTCAGATACCATGTCAAGAATCACGTGACGGCATCTCATCGACGTGGATTTCATCGATTCAGGTCTTTACAAGTTATTCCGCAAGAATTGTTGAGACTTTCTAGCATCTCACTGATGCCAGTACGATAAATGTCAAGGGCTATTTCTTTAACTTTTTTGATTTTATCGCCAATAACAAAGGTTTTCGTTGACATCATGACCTGTACTGAAGGCATTTTGATACTCAACTATATGTGCTCATGATAAAATAGAGTCTTAAAAGATGTCTGCAATATTTTCAACAATAATGTAGCAGGAATTAGAAACTCGATAATCAAACTCGTGAAACAACTTCCAAATATTATATTCGGTTTAAATTACGAAATTAGATATAGTTTATCTAAAGGTAGACATAGAATCTGGTCTAAACACACAATTATACCTTTTTAGTATTTATTCTTTAATAAAGCCAGGTCCGGTTTGTTAAACGATTTACAACTCATAGCGAAATATATCGAAATACATAGAAAATGCTTCAAGTGAAAACTAAACGAAGCCCTTTGACGATTACATAAATCACAACCATTCCTTGTCAGCTATTTTATAAATAAATTTTTATTCTTTTCAAACCACCTTATGACTAGCCATTTATTCACTTGCCATTGGCTTATCAGGCAAGAACAAACAAAACGCTAATAACAGAATCGCCACTAAAAATGATATGACCGCATTTTGTTCCGCGTAAGTGATTAAGTCATAAAAGTTGCTTAATTACAAACTGCAATCGCACCTTAGTGCTAGTCATTTGTAAATCTGATCGCAAGATGGCAAATCGCCCCAGCGCCAGTTGAAGGCTGCATTGTGGGAGGTCGCCCGGCTTCCTGTTACCTGTAATTAGCTCCATTTAGCGAACATTCACAGTTCGCCGAAAGTGCACATACACGCACACACACACCTGAGAATGCAGCGCCTACGCGTGCATATGGCGCAATGCAAATAAAATTTACCACGTATTGCACACTCGCGCACACACACGCACAAGCGAGCAGTCAAATATAAATATGTATGCACGTAGGTACGTTTGGTATTAATGCATGCATGCAAGCTCGCGGCGCGCAGTCGCTTCCTCCCACGGTGCAGGTAACTTTGCAATTCGCTGTAACGGGATTTTTTTTTCAGTTTTTCAGTTGCCGTTTTACTATTTTATTTTTGTTCGGGCAGTTAATTTATTGCCTACTTTAAGGCGCATAAATTAACTGCATCCTCTTTCAGCTGCGGGTTGGCCTGCTTTTTGCACCTTTTCACTTGCCACACATGCAACACATGCCTTTACCCTTTATAACAGCTGAAAGCAGTGTTTAAGAATACAGTGGAAAGGTAGAAATAAAAATTCGTGCTAAAATGGTGTAGTCAGTGCATAGCTACATATGTGTTATATATAGAATATATGTTTTAACATTCCACATATAGTATATGTAAATTTGTGTGGCTTGAGAAAAAAACTGTAGATTTTCGTTGAAAACCAGAGAAAGCGATTTGTGGCTCGTCTTAGCAAAAACTTGTTCCTGTAAAATCGGCATACAAAAGATATGTACCTAAGAAGCTTATAAAATAATAACAATGGTTAGTCTTTAGAAACATCGAGTAATCGAGTAAGCTGACTAAGCTGCTTACATTTTGTTAGATCCACTTCGAATAAAGAATCGTTGAAGCACTCAAGCTTTCGAGTAATGATTCTGCGTGGATGAAGATTCCATGAAATGATGATTAAATTAAGTCTTAATGCTACTAATGGAATTCTGGGAATTTTTTACGTTACATCACTTAGTATGTGTTTTAGATTTTCGTTCGAATTTAGTAACACATATCAAAAATATTAATCAATTTTTTGTATATATATTTCTGAAGAACAAGCTTAAATGATACAGCTAAGCAAAAAAACTACATTTTATCGTGCTAAGTGATATATTCTTTCAATCTTATTAAGTCTAGGAGTTTTTAAAATTATAACCCTTAAACTATCATCGAAGTTTAACTCCGATAGCTAGCATGATCCTGCCACATACTCCAATATTTTTTAAATTGTTGTTAGTTTAATTTGGTAAACATATCACAAAAGCGATACTTGAATTTAAGGATAGGAACCTCTTTACACATACCACAGAAGGAACTCTTTTGTGGAAGTGCATATTTGCATATCATCTGAGAAAAATGCAGCAAAACAAAGATCGTTTAGCCGCAGACGAGATTAAAAATTCAATTACAAAGTTGGGTGCACGATGAATCAGCCTGAAAAGAGTTAGGAAATGCAAAAATTAAAAACATAAAAAACTATAAATATGTAAGTACGAATGTAGAATCACGGTACCGAAAAAAGTGCTTGGCACAAATATGCATAAAGAAGGTAAGGCTGTCTGAGTACGAATGCAACTTTGGGGCTAATATAACACATAGATTAATTTTTTTTTATATTTACATTATTTATTTTATATTTTATTGACTTTTAATGAGATACAAGTGTGAAGTGAAAAGTATGATAGTGTTAAGTTCAGAAGAAGTTCATATAATATTTATGCTTATATAGTATAACACATTTTGATTAAATGCTAGTTAAAATCGGTGCTCTGAAATTTAGTGTAATTTTTTTGTTCTTATTGCTAGTTGGAATATTATGTCACAGTATTTGCAGTAAAGAGGTTCCTTCAAAAATGTTACTCATACGCCATGTAGCACTTCTGCTAAATAGAGGTTGCTCATACGGAGTGTAGCACACTCTTTTAGTATAAATATAAAAGCACTTATATTTTATGAATAAATTAGAACAGTACAAGAAACCGTTGAAATCGGAATCAGCAGATATTGAAGTATTGAATAGGTGTAGAAATAAAAATATAAAGAACACAAATCTTAATTTATTTATAGAACAACAACGCTAAAAGTGAACTCAAAAATTACAAAAGAAGTAGTTATAGGAATTCTTATTTTCAAGTAGACCCAATTTTTGTGAAAATTTTCGTTCAAGAATAAGTCGACAATACGAGATATCTTCATTTTTACCTGGAAAATGGCAGATAACTTGTCTCGCAATCCAAACATATTCAATCAAAAATCACTATGAGAGATAAAAACGCAATAACATATGTTAAATAACCAAACCAAAATGATATATATTACCTCAAGCGCCACATTATACCCTGGTATAAAAACACAGCACGCGCTTTGGGCAGCAGGAATTGCTAAAAAAATTCCGAGCGAGTAGAAAGCATCACAAAAACCGGTTAAAAAGTGTAGACATTGCAACTGGAAGTGAAACCTTGAATTATGAAAAAGCATATGCATATGAGTCAGTGCATGGTAGTAGAAGCATAAATAATAAACAACTACGCTTGTAGGGAAAGCGCAGCAAAAAGGCTCTCAAACAATAGGACATACAAGCTATATGAGCGACAGTCGTCAGCAATCGGGTCCAACAATTGTTATGTGCATTGCTAACAGGCAGCGAACAGCAATTCATTTATTCTTTCACACAAGCGCGCTCACACCTACACACATGCACTCATATAAGAGCAGCCAAAATGTTTGCGATAGCGGTAGAATGCAAAGCAAACAAAAAAAACTCAAAAATCTAGAAAAATGTTGCTACACTCTGAATCACACAAAAACTGAAAATCGCAACACTCGCAAGAATGAGTTTTATGCACAGAAAAAGCTTGAAAAAGCACGAAAAAGGCGAGAAGAGGGAAAAGTGTGTTCGTACACTTGTGAGTGGGTACAAGTGCCGGAGCAGTAGTAGCAGAGACAACAACGCAACTACTGGCTGAATGTAGTTACACACACACAATTTCCAAGTTGGTTTCTCAGAAAATATGCATATGTCACCATGCACTTTTATATATATATATATATATATATATACATATATACTATATATGCGCTACAGCACAATATGACACAGGCAACAGCTGCAAAATGTTTGCCCTGCACGCCACAATGTCCAAATGCGCATGCACATACACACACACCTACACAGAACTGCTGCTCCACTCATTGTACTTATTGTTGTTATTGCGACAGATGCAGGTGTACTGCTACAACACTGAAATGTTCACCCACATGCATTTCCCTTGCTGCGGCGCTTTCTTGTATGAGCACATACACATACAAGTGTGTATGTAACGGGTGATTTTTTTGAGGTTAGGATTTTCATGCAGTAGTATTTGACAGATCACGTGGGATGTCAGACATGGTGTCAAAGAGAAAGATGCTCAGTATGCTTTGACATTTCATCATGAATAGACTTACTAACGAGCAACGCTTGCAAATCATTGAATTTTATTACCAAAATCAGTGTTCGGTTCGAAATGTGTTTCGCGTCCGTGTCCGATGAGCGATGAGGCTCATTTCTGGTTGAATGGCTACGTAAATAAGCAAAATTGCCGCATTTGGGGTGAAGAGCAACCAGAAGCCGTTCAAGAACTGCCCATGCATCCCGAAAAATGCACTGTTTGGTGTGGTTTGTACGCTGGTGGAATCATTGGACCGTATTTTTTCAAAGATGCTGTTGGACGCAACGTTACGGTGAATGGCGATCGCTATCGTTCGATGCTAACAAACTTTTTGTTGCCAAAAATGGAAGAACTGAACTTGGTTGACATGTGGTTTCAACAAGATGGCGCTACATGCCACACAGCTCGCGATTCTATGGCCATTTTGAGGGAAAACTTCGGACAACAATTCATCTCAAGAAATGGACCCGTAAGTTGGCCACCAAGATCATGCGATTTAACGCCTTTAGACTATTTTTTGTGGGGCTACGTCAAGTCTAAAGTCTACAGAAATAAGCCAGCAACTATTCCAGCTTTGGAAGACAACATTTCCGAAGAAATTCGGGCTATTCCGGCCGAAATGCTCGAAAAAGTTGCCCAAAATTGGACTTTCCGAATGGACCACCTAAGACGCAGCCGCGGTCAACATTTAAATGAAATTATCTTCAAAAAGTAAATGTCATGAACCAATCTAACGTTTCAAATAAAGAACCGATGAGATTTTGCAAATTTTATGCGTTTTTTTTTTTAAAAAAGTTATCAAGCTCTTAAAAAATCACCCTATACATGTATGTATGCATATGCTGGTGTGTGTGCTATGCAAATACGAGTATACGGCATTGCAGATACCAATTTTGTGGCAGCAAAAGTGTCAACGTTTGAGTGGCATATAATATATGTGATTTCGGCAGCAGCGGCAGCACACCATACAAATGCGCTTGTGTGCGGTATTTGCAAGCATGAAGCATCAGTTTTGCTTGAAAGTGTATAAGTATGCCTGAGCAATGTTAAGTGTTCATGATAAAATGGCAGTGTGTGATTTAATTGAAATATATCTGGACCATTACTTGTGGAAAAACTTATGTGAAGGGAGATATATTTTACATATAGTATGCATTTATATATATATAAGTATATTTGGTATTTACTGCTATTAATATTATATTTTGATCTTCAATATTTGAATTATGCGATTTCAACAAACTTCCATACCTCAACTTCGTCTATTTTGTAGTTCAAAATATACAATCAATATAATATTGGTTAGTCGAAAAAGTCTTTTCGTATTTTTTCAACAGATGTCGTTGAAGTCATATATCTCCAGTGCTAACAATCATATTATTTTTACTATATAGTGTTGGAAAAAAATAAATATAAAAAATATGTTAAAGTTTGAATAGAAATACGAAAAGAATTTGTTATATATATATATGTATATCTCGGTAAAACATACGACGTTAGGTGAAACATGTTGTAAGAGCATAAAAATCAGCCTAACCAGTTGAGTCCTCTGTTTTTGAGATATCATTCTGAGATTTTGCACACATCATTTCCTTCCCAAGAACCCGCTCATTTGTCGAAACCGTCGATTTCGATTAGCATATAGCTGAAGTTCTTGTATGAAAAACTTTTTTATTTGACGAGATATCCTCAAGACCTCTGGCATGGGTCACTATCTAAAGCAATAATGCAATCTCCAAAAAAATTTTTTAGATCGAAGATTATAAAAATGAATTTTTATAGAGTGTCTTTTGTATTTGCGAAAGGTAATATAGCTTCGGTGCAGCCTAAGTTAAAGTTTTTTGTTACTTTTTTATTATTATTGACAAAATTATATTATAATCGGTATATATTTGCTAGCTTACAGATTTACACGAAAATCTTACTCAAAGCTTGAATCGCCATCCGTTGCCGTTTGTATACTCACAAAATCTTAAAAGTCAAGTGGATTTTGGCACAGCGTTAAGTCTGGCTGAAACCAAAGATCGCCCTGCTATCTTCAAGACTTCACCTTCAAAAAACCTTTCGGCACGTTAGCATATTTGTTCCCTTATTTTACTCGGTTGCTTCTATAAGCGCATTATATACCCCATTTTTCAGCTATCAATAAAACTGTGAAATCGAAAATTTGTTGAGCAATTTTTTTTAGATCTAGTTAAATACAGCATCAGATAATACTCCATTATAATTACCAAAGAAGCCTTCACCTGAGTAAAAGGTGGCAAGAAACACCACTTTCCAACTTTAACTAAAAGATTTTCGAAATTCCTAAAAAAGCATTCTAGGCAACGTACGTAATGATACCAATTTTGAATACGTCAATTTATGATGACAATAGTAGAATACATTTCTGTGCCGTTTAAGATTATGACTTTGTTCGAAGCCAAAATGCGTCACATAAATTTAATTAAATTGCTCCCACCAAAAACAGACCCAAGAACTCAAAAACAATATTTATATAGTATAACTGACACGTGTAAAGGGTAAAGATTTGGAGAAACTTGTTTAAAAATTGTCGCAAACATTCACTAAATATATTATTAACTAACAGTTAATTAATAAATAAAGCAACAATTAATGAGAAGAAAACGGAAGTTGAGTATAATATTTACAAAGCACCAAAAAGATATCGCTACCTCAAGGATGTTTACTGAATTATTAATTATTACATAATTCTTCATATTTTGCGATAAAAATTTTATATTTTTCACTTTTTCTTTTAGCTTTTAGCTTTTAATTATAAATTTAAATTCTTTTTGCAACGCAGCAAAAATACGCGATCCTTTTTTCTTGTAGGGACTAGGAAAAGGATACTTTTTACCTGCGGCCACGCGGTTGATGAAATTAAGTTGGCTACTTCTTGTTGCAAGCGACGCATCACTCTTCGTTTTATAAGCACTTGCGAAGCACAAACCTTCTTCACTCAGCCACAACCAACACGCGCACATTGCAAATGTGTCCTTTAGTCACTCACCCACTGAAACGATTTTGTGTTCTGCTTAAACCAAATATTCTGTATCCAAATTGCTGCCATCCCAGCTAAATTTCAGCGTTTTTTTTGTTTTGGTTTTGGGTAACCTTTTGACTCATGCAGCTTTGTTTACTTACGCAAATACATATAGAGCATGGTGGATACGCCACTGTTGCAAACCTACCTTTGTGTAATTAATATTTCATTTAATAAGTAATTACTTGACGCTTCAGTATTTTTATGTTTTCTTCGTCGGTAAAATGAATTTTTAATATTGGCTACAAGGTTGGCGGATTTTGTAAAAGATATTTATGCACAACATGGTGCTTAAGTCGGATGAGCGGCATATTGCCACTGAAGCATATTTTTGCAAAACCTTAGGAACTTCGAAGAAGAACTTCAATTAAAACGATTACTCTTGGTATGACGGTGAGATTCGCTTGTATACTTATGTATTCAATTATCAACTAATATATTTCGATATAAACTAAATAATATTTTATTAATAAACATAAATATATTATTATTTTTGCAATAGACAGCTTAAGTCAGCCGTATTCAACTTCTCATCTTCTGACGTCTTTTTAGTGAATTATAACATCTTTAGCTTAACATGCATTTGCTTTTCTTTTTAAATCTTAAAGTAAATTTTAACACAATTTTATTTGAAAAAGTCTCTTCATATAAGCCCTTCATAAAATTTTACCAGGAAATTTCAAAATGCCTACCCACTTTGATTATTGCATTCTATATGGAACTTTAATTACGGAACTTCGAAAAATTTCTGTGAGGCCATTTTAGAGTTCAATAATGTTGAGGCAATATTTCTCGTGTATTGAGTGTGCTTTTGTTCAAACTATGAATGCTTCCCATAAACGCTCCACAAGGCTGTCGCATCACATTCATAATCTATTTTAACTTTGTTCTTTGAAAAAATAGCTTACAACAAATATATTAAAGTATTCCAAATTCTTCACTTCCTATTATTTCTTACCTCTTCCTTTACAACTAAATTCATTCGGGATATAATTATTGGATAATCAAAAAAGTATTTTCGTATTTCTAATCAAATTTAAACTTATTTTTTTTATATTTATAATGAACTTTAATGAACCAAATATGTACCACTCGACCACTCTTTGCCATTTTTCCGCTAGAAACATATAGTAATTTCATCAGTTTAAAGCTTTTATGGTTTCTCGGCGAAAAACTGCGACAAGTAATTTTCAAAGGGTTCTCTTTAAGCCAACTTTACTCCATTAGGGAGTTCTGCGTTGACCGAAACAAACGGTAGTCCGATAGTGCAAGGTCAGGGCTATATGATGGATGCATCCAAACTTCCCAACCAAGCTCTTCCAGTTTTTAGCGGGTCATCAAAGATGTGTGTGATCTAGCGTAGTCCTGTGGAAGACGAAGCCCTTTCTGTTCATTAGTTCTGGCCATTTTTTTCGATTACTTGCTTCAATATCATCAATTTTTTACAGTAAAATGTAGGATCAATCGGTCGACCAACTGGAATAGCTCATAGTGGCTGATTCCTTTCCAATCCCACCAAACACTCAGCATAACCTTTCGAGGCATCAATCCTGACTTTGCGCGCATTTGTTCAGCTTCGCCACTTGGACCATGATTTTTTCGCACATTATTGTTGTATTTGATCCAAATTTCGTCACCTGTTACCATTTGCTTCAGAAATGGTTCGATTTCATTTCGTTTCAGCAAAGAATCGCAGATGCTAACTCGGTCCATTAAATATTTCGCAGACAATTCATGTGGTACCAAACAGCGAGCTTCTTTTGCAGTTAGCCTTTTTTAAATGGTTCAAACTCGATTGATAATGAATTTTAAGTTCCTTAGCGTGTCTTGGTTGCTTATGTGACGGTCCTGGTCAATCTTTTCCATAATTTCGACTTTTTCACCGATAGCTCGACCAGAGTGAGGTGCATATTTCACATCAAAATTTCTAGACCGGAAGCGAACGACCCGTTGTGCAACACGAACTGTCACATTCCCGTTAGCTTCATAAATCGATGGTGATGGACATTCTCACATCAAAATTTCTATACTCGAATTTTATCGAACGACCTTGTTTCAACACTGAACAGCATTCTGTTCCGTTACTTCGATAAAATTTATTGTGTTAACTGAGCTACATTCTTCACCTTTTTTATACACATGTGGTTAAAATATTGAAGTTTCTTGAATATAGCTGAACATTCATTCTTTGAAATAGCTGATAAACTTTTTCTGACTTCACCTACGAATTAATTACATTATTTGTTGAAAAGTTAACCTTTAAATTATACGACTGCAACGACATCTTTGATAAAATAGAAAAGATTTTTTCGACTTCTAATATATAATTACATTTTCTTGAAAAGTGACGCAGTTATCTGAATTTCGTTAGAACACACTCCTTCCTCACTTCTTTCTTTAATTCGTTGAACTATATAAATTTTGTATCAGAGTTGTGTTAGCTTCTTTTCTTGACGAAAGGTCTTCTATTTTTCAGATAGATAGAGCTTTAAGTGCAATAGCAACGATTTTAACAATTACCAATCTTTTTAATTTTATTCTACGCCATTTTTTACTGCCTGCGGCATGATATATATTTGGGTATTCATTAGCAAAGAGTAACGGAATTTTTGGCTTTTCAGCGCTGAGCGGGGCACTTAAGCTACGAATTCATCAGATATCAGTGTCATCAATCTTAATTTATCTTGCGCCGTAGCTTCCAAACTCAAAAATAAGCATGGCTGCGTCTTGGGTAAAATTAATGCAACGCTTATACATATATTGAAAAAGGCACAAAAAATAACAACAACAATATTTAAACGGCGACACAATAAAACCCTGTGGCCGGTATCTTTGCATACCCTGCCTTCATTCTCTCTCGAGAACATCACCGCCACCGCCACGACGAGTATGAGCTGTGCCGCGCTGTGCAGGCTTTAGCCGAGCTGTGTCAAGTGCGTTTTAGCGCTCACAAAAGTGTGCAGTGGGTAAATTTTTAATGAATTCATTCGCAAAATTGCTTAATTAGCAGCTTATGACTTATGACGATTACGCGCACAACAACTGACAGCTTTGCAACGTTGTAGTAGCGGAGGGCGAGTGACTGATGCTGTTTCTGCCAGTGCTGCCATTGCCGCAGCTGTTTGCTTGACAAAGGGCTGACATTGTGGGTCGCAATCAGCCTCTTCCCTAATGTCTATTCTTGTTTTTTCTTCATTATTAGTATAATTTCGTCCGCGTGTTCTTGGCAATTTTTCTTGCTCACATTTATTTTCTCTCTTTGGGCTGACTCCCTCCAGTAGTTACTGAAGGCTGCTCTCATTAAAAATTACTTCGCTTTCGCTCCGCT
This sequence comes from Bactrocera correcta, assembly GCA_027475135.1. Lineage (NCBI taxonomy): Eukaryota > Metazoa > Arthropoda > Insecta > Diptera > Tephritidae > Bactrocera > Bactrocera correcta. The sequence goes on from CM050323.1 coordinate 49,934,047, forward strand.
GTCACTAGCCCAGCAACTCGCCGACTCTAACAGATAATATGTATAGTATACAAACTTGTGTGGACTCCCTAAGCGCTGCTGTAATAGATCTATAATTTAAGCTCTATTCTGTATTTCTGAGAAAAGATTTAATATTATCTACCACCTACTATACTTCTGCAACTTATATGTTGGTATTATTGTATGTCCGCAAACTTTGTTCTTTAGCGCTTATTAGCTGCTCATCCCTGTGGATTGCACTTAATTTTGTTATTTTATAATGCGGTTCCTTTTTCATTTCTACGCTTTTATACACCGAGAATACAATATAATCTATAGGGAGAATAATTACTGGGAAAACAATTTTATGCCACTTTTAACTCATTGCATTAAGATTTTACTTCACGCCAGCGTAAGAAAGAGTTGTGTACGATAGATTGTGAGGGTTGATGATACGCTGGCATGGTACCTCCGGTTACTGATATTAAGCCACTGGTTTGCATTATTGATTATGAACATGCTTGAAATTGGAGAAAAATATAATCCTCAGATTTGAATATGGGTCAAGTGCGTCTATAGCTAGAAGCTAACGTTATACAAGAAGAACATATAGCGCTATATTAGGTTGTCAAAAAAGTTTTGCGGTATTGTTATTGAATCAATTCGTGTGCCACGCATACATCGAGCTTCTTAGTGATTTCAAGCTTCTTCAAATGGTTTTTAACGGTTTGATGACTACTATGCCGGTCTCTTTCGACCAATTCAGCGATTTTATCGCAATTTTCGACGGCAGGTCTTCCGGAGCATGGCGCATCTTCGACCACCTCTACACCAGAACGAAAACGTTAAACCCATCGTCGTGCGGTGGAAATGGAAACTGTATCGGGTCCATAAACTGCACAAATTTTAATGGCGGCTTGAGATGCATTTTCGCCTTTATCGTAGTAGTACTATAAAATATTAAAAGATGGAATGAAAATAAAGCAAATTTTAAATATTCCCATTAATTCCATAATTTACTTTTTAAGATGGGACTCGTTCTTCTTTGCATAAAGCTAAAATATATAAGACAAATTGTTAATTTAATTTCAGTAAAATATCTGGAATTTTAATTGATATATGTATATACAAATATGAAAAGGCCGTCCTATGCTCAAAAGGAAGGCTAGGGTATGGTATGAATCAATTTTGAATATGTTTGGTTTGGAGATGCCTATTATAAAAAGAACTTTCAGAGAAAATTTTGGTTTGAAATAAATCCATTTATGCCTGTAAAAGTAAAGTTCGAAAGTAAATTAATGAAGTGGAATGCAAAAGGCAATGCATTTCATAATAAGTACGCCTGATTGAGAATCGACTTTTCAGATACATAATTTTCCCAAGCTGTGTCAACGGAACAACAAGAAACTGTTATGTACCCAAACTAGAACTTACTTGCTTTATCTATCTCGACTCGCAACTAACACAACTTACTTTCTGTAACAACTTTGAAAAAATTTCTTCGGAACAAAAATTTTAAACTTTAAACTACCAAAATTTTGGTCAAAACTGTTTTAAATTTTATGGATATAGTATTTTAAAGAAGTCAAGAATTGTGAGTCATTACTTGAGTTAATGCTGTCACCAAAAGAACGCCCCAACCACTTTTTTCTCGCTCCAGATGACTTTTTACAAAACTTCTTAAAACTACATATTAAGCTCTAGATGACCATTAACAACGCTGTGAGCAATTATATTACGTGTGGTAGCCGTACCATTTAATAATAACCTTCAATGCTTTGATAATGCAAACCAGACCAGACTTGACAAGCTGGCCAACAAGGATAATGCTCGAAGATTCTACCATAAGTTGCGGCGACTAACAGAAGGTTTCAAGACCTAGTGGGAACACTTCTCCAGCCTGCTGTATGGCAATGAAAGCATAAGACCAGAAGATAGTGAACCCGACTTCCTAATCGATAACGATGTGGCGGACATTCCATTGCCCAGCCATGAAGAAGTTCGAATAGCAATTATCCATCTGAAGACCAATAAAGGACATGGATATGGTTGGACGAAAGAATGCTCAACGATTGGAATTTAAGTGTGCTCTACTCAATCCGCTAAAAGAGAGACCCCTCAATCTGCGCCAACTATCGTGGGATAATTCTCCTCAACATCGCATATAAGGTTCTATCGAGCGTATTGTGTGACTATAGATCTAGAAAAAACAATAACTGACCAGATATTCACCATGCGCTAAAAGACACGTGACACACTACCTCTTCGTCGATTTTAAAGCTGCTTTTGTCTGCACTAAAAGGAGCCGCTTTTATGCCGCGATGTCTGAATTTGGTATCTCCGAAAAACTAATACGACTGTGTAAACCGGACCTTTCTGATTTGTTCGATACCAAACGAGGTTCCAGACAAGGCAACTTCCTATCGGGCGACTTCTTCAATCTTCTGCTGGGGAAAATAATTGATCTGCGACGGCGAGTATCGCATTCGATGGAAGGATGAGCTGTACGAGTTATACAACTACTTTGACATAGTTCAGCGAATTAAAAATAGCGGCTAAGCTTGGCTAGGTCATGCCGTCCGAATTTGGATGAAAATACTCAAGTCCTACGGTGCCTGCTTCAATAAAGAAGAAAAGAGCTATTCGGAAGTTTTTTTCAGAATACCATGTCAAGCTTTACTTGACGACTAGTAAGGGAGAGGGTGTAGAAAAACAGTAGTCTTGTTATCAATTCAATAAAATTAAGTTTGCGCAAAAGAATATAATGATTTACTCCATAAAAAGGTTTGCTAAAATCAGTGCATATAAAACTTTATTAAATATCCTTGACTTAATTAAAACCACTAAGCCATTCTGCATTAACTAATTACTCTACATAAAAGAACATTCAAAAATTCCGTGAAATGTGGTTATACATAATATCGTATAAACTCCCCTTTTCCAACTAACCCGCTAACTTTGTGGAATGTGGCGCATCGGTATATACCTACGTGCTATTTATATAGTATATAACGCACCATAACCTTTATAATAAGGGTAGTTTATAAGTTAGTGCAAGGTTCTCCAATAATAAACAATTTAAGTTTATCCTGAGGCGATGATATCATAAATAAACTAACAAGTTAAGTGCTTAATTTTAGTAATATTTGACTTTATCTACTTTGGTTATTTGATTTTTACTAGTAACTACTTAATAGTGCGAGAGGTATTGTAGAAGAATGATTCGATTTCGCGAACTCGTGACCAATCGAGCCCTTGCTTTTCTTCTCTGAACACAAACCCCTTTAACGCGGCTTTTGTATACACAACCAACACATATATATGTTTTATTGCATATTTCCAACATGGTACATAAATAGCGCACACCCCAGCAATGTCTATTTTAGTAGCTGTGCACTGAAACGTCTTAAATATTGCCATAATAATGTAAAAGCATCGACATAATAGCTCCTTTGCTGCTGCTGTTATTATTAGCAAAGCAATTGTTGTTGCACAACTTTTTTATGCGTTTTCTCAGTATGGCTGCTGTGGCAGATAAAAGAAGCATTTGCAATCAGGTTAGGATAAAGTTGTGGCAGCTACTGAAACAGTAAAACCACCTCCTCAGTTCACCCCCACCTAAGCAAGAGCGTTCAGCGCAACTTATCGGCAGCACTCATTCCTTACTTTTTCAGGTAAGTTAAGTGGATTGAAACTTAGGTGTGAATAAGGAATCACATAAAGCCTTGCCTGCCACCAACGCCATGACCAGATTACGTGCTGCCACAATGCTTGCCGCGCAACGCCCCACTGACGTTGGGTATATTTACTGGGTTATTAAAGTTTTGCCGCGGCCTTCGCTGCATCAGGAAGGGCTCACTGTAATAAGTAACTAATCCAAGAAAACTGGGAGAGGCGAACGCTGATGACGGCAACGACGGCGCCGCCGACGACGACGACGACAGAAGTTGAAACCTAAATATTAAGGAAGCATAAGACTAAAGGCGCTGAATTGCTGTGCAGTTGAGGTGCAGAGAGCGTACGCAGGACAAGTGAAGACAACTTAATGGAGGTCATGAATGCAGCGTACACAGCGTTATGTGCGCGCGCGCACCTCTCCGTATCCCACACACACACTCAGACATGCATACAAGAAAAACTGCGAAAGTACAGAAAATGTGCATGAAAAAGAAAAAAGATGAAGTGATTATAATAAAAGTTGCGTTGCATCGAAAGTTATTTGTTGGTTAAATGAAGTTGCAGCTACGTAAACTCACCTTGGTATTCAATGGAAAGCTTTTAGCTGTTTTTAGCCTGACAGCGTGGCTTAACTTTTCTGCTGTTTGCGCATTTGTGTATGTGTGCAAGTAGATGGGTAAAAGCAGCTAGTTGGCCATTGGGATTATGTTGGCATGATTTATTGATGGGTCACTAAAAATGGTTTCTAAAGAACTTACCTGTCAACAATGAATATTTGACAAGGCACAAGCTAAAAACTTAGAGCCAATTCAAATCCGACAAAATTATTGAGAAAGTTGAGTTTTCGGTGAAAAAATAAACTTACATATTTACCTTCATATTGAGTTTATCAGCAATTTGAATAGTATGGCATAAATTTACAATCATAACGTTTATCATGCAAACTTTTCTTATTTACTTACTTACCTACTTACTTACTTACTTAAGAATGGATTAAGTGGAAATAATTGTCGCAAAGCCAGGATTGACGCCTCGAACGGTTATGCTGAGTGTTTGGTGGGATTGGAAAGGAATCATCCACTATGAGCTGCTCCAGCCTGGTCGACCGATTGATCCTACATTTTACTGTCAACAAATGATGAGATTGAAGCAAGTAATCGAAAAAAAACGGCCAGAACTAATGAACAGAAAGGGCTTCGTCTTCCATCAGGACAAAGCTAGACCACACATATCTTTGATGACCTCGCAAAAACTGGGAGAGCTTGGCTGGGAAGTTTTGATGCATCCACCATGTAGCCCTGACCTTGCACCATTGGACTACCATTTATTTCAGTTAATGCTGAGCTCCCTTAATGGAATAGAGTTAACTTCAAGAGAAGCCTGTGAAAATTACTTGTGGCAGTTTTTCGCCTAGAAACGAGAAAATGGTACAAATTGAGTTCATTAAAGTTCATTATAAATATAATAAAAATAAGTTGAAGTGTGAATAGAAATACGAAAAGACTTTTTCGACTACCCCATGTTTTGTAAAGCTGGCAATATCTCGCCACTCCTAGTGATATTCAGAGTTGATTAATAATAGAGAAGAGCAACAAAGTCTTTTTCAGCAACATTTTTTTAAATTTCCCAAAGGCCACTTTCGATAATTGTTTCTAGTAAATTTTTATTTCCCGACTGTTGGAAGCGATATAACGATAGATTCTTAAACTATTATTTTAGTTAGTTTAGTTTAGATCGTCGTTCTTTCACCGCGATGAATATGTAAAAATTTTAAATTGCTGAATCCAATCTGAGTCTGTCTTTATAATTAAGAGTGTCAGTAGAAGAATTTACCGCTGTTACAGAGATTTCATTTCCTATTTATTTAAACCTGAGTTCCGACCTAGCTTCAGTATAATATTAGTCAAATATGGAAATTGTTTCAGTGATGTTGTGAGAACGTTCGGAATTTGTCATTGACGATTTAGTCAGCCCTTTTAGCACTCCGGAATCAACTTGGTTATCCTGCTGATTAGTCTCTTCTGATTTGCATGCCTGGAAAGGAAGAATTTTTAGAATTGTCTCAAGAAATAGACCTGACAGTTGATCATCGAAATCATGAAAGGCAAATATATGTCGTACACACTGTGATAACATTTTGTGGGCATCGTCTATGCTACCAGTACAGTGATTTTAAAGCAAATCGTTTTAAACAGTTATGTTGACTAAAAATTCTGAAGCAAAGTATGAAGTGGAGTTCCATACAAAATGGTCTCTTGGCCTGTAAACCATATTTGGCCGCTTAATTCCTTGCACGCCTTATGCTGTAGCCTCACATGAACGCTTGGCTGTTGTCGTTTCTTTATTTATATTTAATGCCTCTATTGTCATTTCATTTTATTGTTTTCGATTTGCACATCCCCACGTGATCAGTGGGCTTGGCATATTCATGCTGTTCGGCGAACTGTGCTAAAGTATTTAACACCCCATTGGCATTATGCCGCCACTAAGCACCAGAACTTTTGTGAGTTTAGCGCTGTGCTAACTAGTATTCTATCTGACCTGCCGCCGCTAAGAGTACAACCCGTTTCAAAGCACTGGCATTGCAGACATAAACTGATACACTCACACTTATAGTACATATTATTAATAGAGCCGCACTAAATCGTGCCAGCACCTGCACACAGCCGTACATACATGCACACATAGCTGTTAGTCCGTGGTTATCCTTTGCTGCAAGCATTTGCGTCGGACTAAACGAAGCCGCAAAAATCCTTTCAAACTGCCTTTTAACTCCTTTTCATGTGCTGTTTTACGGCGAATTGCATTCAAACTAACTATTCGTTGGGATTGCTTGAACTTAATTCCGTACACACACCTTCACGTTTAGGTAGTATATGTGGCAAGCGGCACACTACACTATATTCAACAACGTGCACTTTTACAATTCACTTTTTCAATATGTTTTTTGTGCGCTGCAACTCCCAGATGCCTACATAAGTTGGCATAAGGTTCTGTTATTCAGAAATCTGTTTTACTACCCGCATTTAGTCTGCGTGCTTTGTTTACCCATAACATGGTTGGCTGTGTGCGTATGTCTGTATTTGTTGGCGTATGTTGCAATGCAATAGATAACCTATTATTCTTCTATTATGTGTCTAAATTTAGCCTGGCGGTATTTATCCTTAAGCTCAGCAAATGCCGCAAGCGCTCCGCTACCACCAACGGCGCCAGCACACCAACAATCAAATCTCTTCAATGCGAAGCAAAGCCCTACCTGGCCTACTGCATAAGCCATTCGCTGCTCGTTGGTGTTGCGAGCGTGTGAGTCTCGTTGCCATTTGCCGCCGTGGACGCTGTAGGTGTAGTGTTTGTGGCCAATACAAATGTGAATTTACTCAGACATATGTGCATATATGTATTATGTATTCCTAGAAGCTACACCGGCAGCTAGTCCTCGATGAATTCATTTGTTGCATATTGCATTGTGTTGAGATTTTTTTCCATACGTTCAATTGACTGTCCATTGTTGTGTGATATTCAATTCATATTCCTCTGTGGACCTCCATGTAACTGTACACATATGGATGTTGTGGGAAATAAAGAAGAATAATAATGTAGGACGTCATGTTTGAAAATGCTGCAATTGGTGGGGAGTGAAATTAATTTTTGCAAATGAATAGGAAACATAGGCACAGAAAGCAAGCTCAAATTTTTAACAACGATTTGCAGAACGAGTTTCAATTTAAGTATATACTACAATTTCCTCAATTTAATATCAGTTTTGGGAGAGATGGGCTAATTCATTGCTTAGGTCCATATTTCGCAAATACTTTTACTGAAATTTGTTACACGATTTCATTATTACCAACAATTACTTCAAATTAAAAATTAAATGCGAAGGATGCCTCTGTCGGCTTTAGAGAAAATTTCAATTGTAGTCGAACCGAAGCAATTTAAAAGCAAATCAAAGATATTTGTATATTAAAACGCCGAAGAAATATTTATTCAAATTAAGTAATATAAAATTTCAGTACAGAAAATAGCTGAAATACAATTCGCACTGCCATGGGTAGTCTACATGAATAGAAATATATTTACATTTAGGCACATCCATTTGTCCAGTAGCAATATGCAAATGCTAAACGTTTAAAAATGCATAAATCGATTTTTCAGTAAAAAGTAAGTAGGAAAAAATTATAGTAGAGTTTCGAGCCAAATGCGTTCCACGTCCAATTAGCATAAGAAGAAGCTAAATGCTTGCCAAGTTTATATGTACACAAAATTATAACCGTAAGGAAAAAGCCAACAACATCACTCCCTCGGCTCTGATATAACAACGCAGAAGCAATGCGATCATCATGAAGCGGTCCGGAGACACAACCTTTAGTCTTGCAGTGGTAGCCAATAAAAGAAATATTTAAACTCTATAAGCAAACCCGCATTGACTTTATTGATTACCAATAATTCTGGCGATTTTTTCCGAAAGGTTTGAGACAACAGCTTACTTTCCTAAAAGCTATTATTAATGGTAAACTTAACTATTACGAAAGCCTTCCATATCCTTTATGAATCTGTATTTGATGATGTTCTGACCGAATATCTCACAAAATTTCTATGCAAACTTTGTCTCCACAGAAGTATAGAATAGTTGTCGAACTTTACCTTTCTGCAGTACTTATAATGTTACTTGACGTCCCCACAAATAAAAATATTTTTGGCAAAGTTCTTAAATCTGCATGATTATAGGCGCCAACTTTTCGGCCTCCATTTGTAGAGAATTTGAACTTGCTTAAGAATGGGATCAGTTTGCTGACCCCATTCGAAAATTTTTAGGACCATTATTTTGAATCGAGACTCGTGTGGCATGTAGGTCATCTTCGTTCGAAACAATTCAATCCAGAATTACCATTCTTCCACTTTTGGATACTGGAAATAGTTCTTTTTCAGTTCAAATCGGACGATTTTCGATCGTTTCCATTCATCTCTAACGTTGCATAGTGCCAACTGCTATGTTCTTCCTTCAGGTTTAGAAAAAATATTCCATGACATCCAAAATACATACATAACCTCGCCAGTGACTGTTTCGTTTTTCCGTTGGATTCATTTGGCAGTTCGTTGACCACGGGCTTCAGTGAAATGATAAAGCTATATTTCATCCATTGTGACATACCAACGCAAAAACTCGGGTTTATTACACTTGAACATTTCGAAACACTGCTTTGAATCATAAGCTCGTCGTTGTTTTGGCTCAAAAGAGAGCGCGCGCGGCACAGGGCTTTCTCATACCCAAATATTGGTGAATGATATGATGTACTCATTCAGTTGAAGTTTTTAGAGCGCCTGCTTTTTCTAAGAACTTCACTATCACGGTCATCATAAATTATTTTATGGACTTTTTTGATGTTTTTGTCGGTAACAAGCTCCTTTGCGTTTACCGTTTTCGGTGCTCATTTCACCACATCTAAACTTATCATATCAATCCTTGATGGTTGGAATGGTTTTGTATTTTCCCCCTTCAAATACCAATATTTCAAGACCCGAAATTCCTTTCTATCTATTTTTTTCACAATAACAAACTCAAATCAAAATTATATAGTTCACAAACTAATGTTCCGACACCAAACAATTTTATACACACGCCTTTTGAAGGTTAGGGCTTACCAAAAATCATGTAAATTTAATTCTAGTGGGGTAATCTATGTATCAGGTCGGAAACCTGACCTGTTGTTATAAAAAAATTTACAAAAAAACTGTAAACTCGATTTCGATTTTCTCGACATTTGAGACAGTACTCTTGCAAATATATGAAAGTGCAAAAACGGTCCTGGCATTTAAGCAACTGCAATATCAAATATGCAATACAATGAAAACGGCGAAGTGGCACATTCACCGGAAGTGCTGGTTTACACATTCGTCGCATTGTCACAAGGACTCACCGAACGACAGGCATAAAAAATAAGAAGAAAAAACGCGAAAAGAATATTTCGCGAGAAAGGAAATGCGAATAAGCTGTCAGGCAAGCAAGAATTTTATATATTTTACTTCAGTGTATCTTCATTCATACATATATTTGGCAATTTTTACATCTTATGACTGCCGGGCACTCTGATTGAAATAAAGAATGCGCATAATAACACTTTGCATTGATTCGGCTCTGCATATGTATATGTGGGTATATGTGTTCGCGATGCGATGTTGTCCTTCAATTGTACACAGTAAATGTATATGTGTTGTCCCATAAGGACAGCAGTGACAAAAAGAAACAAATATAATAACATAACGTACACACTCAGTACAGTTTTCAATTTGCCCGGCACTTCGTGGCGCTGCATGCTCGCGTAAATTGCGGTATCGCTTTACGAATTTATGAACAGGCTTTATAGGTCCGTACATGCATACATGTGAGTGTCATTGTTTGCACTGCGCTTGTTATTGTTATTGTTATTGCTACGTACTGCAGTCGCTATCGAAAATGTCAAGTAGTTATTGATGTTTTCGCTTTTGTTATTGTTGCAAATTTATAAATGCGTGCCTGTCATATCTGACACCGACAATGCGGCAGCACTGCTACACTGTCGCAAAATAATGGGTTGACGCCATAATTTATTTATTTATTTTTGCTTTATAAAATTGTTTACCTAATTGGAAACGAGAGAAATGATTTAATAGCGTATTATGACTTACAATAATATATAGTATATGTAAAATGGTGTATACATATAGTATTATTATTAAAAAAAATGGCAGAGTGCCATCCACGACTCAAAGCCATGGCTTATTGCTTCCTGAAAATCATTAAATGGATTGACGAAATCTGCGCCAAGTGCTTACCGATGAAGATCATTGGCTCTCTCGAACTGTATTACCCACCGGTAAAAAGGAAGTACTATATATAGTATAACAACAACGCCTCGCATTCTCATCAATTTGTTCTACGAACCCTACGCTGTAAGCCAGCTACACACACACGAAGCCTTAGTGAAGGTTACGAGTTTCTACGGTCTCCAATTCACTGCCGCTGGTTAAGCTTGAGGAGTCAGTGGTGCCAACCCGCACATTTACACTTCGAGAATGGTCCGAGGTTACTTCTGATTGCCTTCAAGAAATCATTAGACATAACTCTCCGGTTATTTGTTGGCAAACCTTTCCGCTCCACCCGACCTCTCTTTTCTCGGTGGAATTAGATTCCCTATTCCAAACTAAAGCCTTTTAAAACCCTTGGGCATCAATATACTGGGTATTACTCTCCCTCCTGGAACGGTAATACACCCATATGTCGGTTCTGACCTCTCTTCACCGCACAAGCTTTGCCATCCACAACTCTCTTAATTTTTACTACGCACGTTCGCCGAAAAGTAGTCGTCTATTGTGGCATCCAAGGTTATCTCAGTCACAATGTCAGGACAAGAGTTGACGCATGCGGTTAAGAGGTTATGCATTCAGTGCCGAACCACGTAAAGAGATAGTCCTCTCAAACTACAGGCCGCATACTAAACGTTTGGAAACAAGCGGTGGAATGCCCTCGGTACTATAAAAAATTTGTAAAAAAGTTGGAAAATATTTTCTTTATAGTCATAAGTACTTGTTGGTCTCGTCGTTTTAAGACTCCATAAGCGACATATTTATATAGCGTTCGTATTCACCCGAACTTGCTTTTTCGCCTTACTTATATGAATCAATCGTCGTATAAGCTTCGCAATTTCATTTAAAAGACCACAGACCCTACTTTCAATTGTAGACCCATTGATGTCACATTCCGTCAAACACGTCAACTGAAGACCTCAAATGAAATGCAACAACAATAATATGTGACTGTTATATAACTGTTGCGAGTATGACAGTGATAGTGACAGCTATAAATGTTGGGGCATAACAAGTGAATCAAAAGTATGCCTCTAACTATAACTGCACATTCGTGTGTGTACGTAGGCATATTAACTTGTATTAACAACACAAACGAGTGCGAAAAGCCAACCGCAACAACAGCTCTTGCGCAAAAACGAAGCTGCAACATTAACACCATTGATGTTGGTTGCGAGAAATTTATCGAAAATCGCATGCCAATCAATTTTATGAACGCATTCAATTTCACAGCCCAAAGTAAAACGCGCACAGACACGACTATTGCAACAACAGGATGATGTCTGACCACGATAGGCGGCAGACGGCAATCGACAGGCGACCGGCGGCAAGCGGTTGGCGGACAACATGAATGACAACGCTGCGGAACTGTCGGAGAGCTGTTACAACAAACAGTGTTTCTGCTTCGCCTCAGCAAACGCCTGGCGACCGGAGGCTCTTACGCGTGTTTCGTTGTAAAGTCCGTTTAAACAGCCGCAGCCACAGCCACAGCATTGCCAATTTTAATTACCAGTTTTGTTGCCTTTGCCAAAAGTGGACACGCACACACACACACGCACTCATACAATGAAGTACAAAGAAACCCACACAGCAACGCGAAAGTGGGTTTTAATTTGCATATGTACACAAGCTGTCCTACATACATATGTATAAGTGTGTGTGTGAACCGAAAGTGGGTGCTTAAAAATTCATCGACTGTCTGTTTGTTATTGTATTCGGCCGCCGCACTCACCTCAATACCTTTACAGTCCTCTCCATTTGTTTATCGAGAACCGATTTGCTGCCGCTCTTTCTCGCATACACACGCATACTACAACCGTTCGAGTATTTGTTAAATACGAAATTATTTCGCTCATGAATTTTTGATTGCGAATTATTTGCAATTGCGTTAAAGCACAGCGCCGGATAGCTCTACAGACCGCTGCACACTTCACGAGTATCGCTTTGCATCCAAATGCTTTGGTTTCAGCTTCAACTGCAGACATGGTTGCCATATCGGAGCAAAAGGTGAATAATTAATTGCATCTTCAGAGACCTATTTATGTATATCAATAAAGAACAACTGATTAATCGGCATCGGTATTTGTCAAACGATTGTAAATCAGTTGGACAATATCTTATAGACCTTTGAGAATATTTACAAATGAATGAAAGATTTTCAAAAGAGATTCGGTTGCAAAGGCTATCGCAGGTTCGGTTAGGTTGGGTTAATCTGATAAGCCAATAAGTCATGCAAAGACCTTTGCGATACCATATGGAGTTCAGTTCCTAGGTCCAAGACAAGTAGTCGTCCTTTAGGATGCCTGCGCTTAATGCGAATTTTAACATAATTTGGGACCTCACTTTCGATAACTCCTATGGGAACCATAGATGCTTACAGCGTGGTCTTGCCAATGCGGTAAAAGTGCACAAGAGATGCTCCATTGTTTCATTGGTGCCTTGCTCTAAACATTTCCTGCAGTTTTCTTGATCTGTCAGCCCCATTGTGCGGACGTGTGCGGCCACCAGACAGTGACCAGTTTGTGTTTCGAACATTTGCCTACAGTCTCTTCTATCGATAGCCAATAGGAATTTTGTGTACTCCCTACCGATCGCTTTGTACATCACTTTTACAGTTTTGCATCCTGGTAGCTCGTTTCATCGGATTTTGAATTTCTTTACACGCTTCTGTCGAGATGTTCGTATAAACAATGCATGGGTTTCACAATGTTGATCAAGTTTTCGGATGTTATCCGTGCACCATTCTTGGCAATCTCGTCCACTATTTCATTTTCCTCGATGCCTTTGTGGCCTAGTAGAATTGAAGTTGCTTACTTCTGGCAACACTTTCCACCACTGCCTTGCTTCCCAAGACACTTCTGGCCTATTTACGATACGAGGCTACTTTCTTAATTCCTGCTTAGGTGTCTACGTAGATATTCACTCTTGAATTGCCTGCAGATGCATTAGAGATAAGCAAATACAAAAGCAACGAGCTCGTCTTGAAATATGTATACATACTTATGCCTAACTCTGGACAGTATATTACCACACCAACTCCATCGTCCATTTTCGAGCCATCCGTGCAGATGTTTAGAGTGTTTTGCGTAGCTAATATAACTCAACGCGAGGCATCTTTTCCTAGGTTTACTTTAAACATTTTTTCCCAGCCATTAGTCGTCCCGCCGATTTTGCTGCGTAGTTTTCAATGAAGAGATATATAGGTGACAAGTTGAGTACCAGTTCAAGAGTGGCCGTTGGACTTGTTCTTAAATCTACCGTTATGCTTAATAGAAACAAAAAAGGTGCAACAAAAGTTTTGAAACGAAAAATTTTTTCAAAAAATATATTTCATTAGAACACCGTATGCTTCCCCTTTTGTTGCAAAGGTATCATATACCTGTATGGCAACCATGACTTTCAGAACTCGAAAGCTCATAGCTTTAATTTGGAATTGCATTGCATTACAACAAATTGCGGATCGGCAGCTTGGATGTCATTACACGATTGCAACGATAACAGTTTTTTGTTGTAATGGTTTTGTTGTGCTGATTACTCCTACCGCAGTGTTGTTGTTGGTTTTATTTTATTCGCACACACGTAGAGGGTATATACGTACATTGGTATTTTGTGGTTGCCCTGTATTTCGCATAGCTGTAACAAACAAATATACTGTGTGTGTGTGTGTGTGTGTGTTCAACGCTGTACAAATATATGTGTAATATAAATAAGGTGTATGTATGTATGCAATCTGCTGAAAAATTTACCAGAGTTTGTATTTGTAGTGAAATGTGTTTGCAAAGGACACGACAACGACCGTCTGTGAAATCGAAATGCGAGGTACTTTTCAATCAGAAATTTTACATTTTTATTCTATATTAGGGATGCAGGTGTGTAATTTGGGCAAATTCCTTACACTCGGTAATTTTTTTAGGGTTCAATATGACAGTTTGATGCTGATAGTGGTATAAGTAAACTTCATACCCAGCTATACTTCCACCCTTAATTTTCACTATTTCATCTGTTGAAATAATAATTTTAATGAATTCAAATTATTTTTATTAAAATTCGAGCCATTAAATTAAAAATTTTCTTTTAGTATATATGTATGCACACAGCTTTTGTTTATAATTTCGAATTTAATTTACCACCCTAATGTGGCTGTATGGTACATGTTCACCGTATCTCATTGCATCTACTTTAGCCCGCTATCATAAAGTGAAAATTAATCATACGTAAATTTATTTAAACTAGTTAAACGATAGTGGGCTATAATTTGCGAATCGAATGCGGCCAACGCTTCAGTAAAATGACGTTAAACATGATATTACTGCCTGCATAAAATGCAATGGTGGGCGTCGCAAGCGAAAATGATTTTATTTTACTTAATTTTAAGTATCGTTACTTTATTTTTAATCTATTGGAAAATGTGGTGGTTTTAAGAATATGATTTATATACGGCCAGTGTAGCCCACGAAGAATTAGGCGATTTTCATAAATTTTTTTAAAAGAAAGTACTCTATAGAAATTCTTTGTACATAAAAAGGTATATTTGCAGCTATATTTTAAGATTTAAAAATAAAATTGTGCCAAAAAGAAGTTCCGCAACCGCTGACATGGTTCCGGCCGAATAAGTAGGTGTACCAAAAAAATTCCAAAAGGTTATTAAAGTTGAAGGTATTCCCTATACAATGAAAAATATCAAAAATTAACAAAATGTCGTAGTCCTGAAAAAAAATTTCGTGTTTTTGGTAGAAAATGATTGTTTTTTTTTAATGCCAAATTGACAATTTTGAACCAATCAAAAAGGTCGATATCATTATATATTAAATATATTCAAGAATACTCAGTTTTTTTTCGTTGAGTTAGGATGTCAGCAATTTTAAAAAATTTCATTGCGAGAAGAACGTGTTTGAAGTTTCTACATACTATCCGATTTATATCTGCGAGCGGTCGCATTGGAAATTGGAAAAATCACACGGAGCCACTCTGGGCATCGCCCTTACAGCATTGATTTTGATCAAGAATTCAAAAACAAGCAACGAGGTGTAAGCTTTTGGCAAACTCACAAAAGCGCGCCTAATGTAAGCTTTGCATATATTTTACAAGGCTCTCAACGTTTCCTGCTGAATCTTGCAAACTTCGTGGCAAGTTTGATGATCATACTCCGCTGAGGATATAAAAATGTATAATTTTATATAATAACCCCTTACTTTCAAATGGATTCTTAAATATTATTAAAATTGTGCTATCTTTTTTCAACTACACAATACAACATTAAAATCATATTCATTAAAATATTTTTTTTTTTTTTTGGTTACTAAGCACATAGTACATAGGCAGCTGCATAACAATTATTGTTTTAAATATGAAGCTTCGTAAATGAAATCGCCAAAGCAAAGACATATCAAACCTAACGACAAGTATTTAAGAGTCGAAATTAATGAAACACCATTCAAATGAGCGCAGAGCAGTCTGAGCGCTGACAAAATTTTGGCAGAAAGCCCACAATCAAAATCTGGTCGAAAATAAAAGTTTGCAAAAATTGGAAGCGCTATGATAAGAGGAGCACACTTAACCAATATATAGCAGTGTATTTACAGATGCGAGCACATACAAATGCATAAATGTGGCACACGAAAACCATTTGCAGCAATATGCGCCAAAAAATAATGATGGCGCCGCAACCTTTCGCTTGCCACAAGGGCTTTATCGGAAGCTGTATGCTTATTGCTGCTTCATTGTTGTTGTCACAGTTGTTACTGCTCATTGGCCATTAGTGATGTTGCCATTTTTTGCTTTTTGAGTGCTCTTCACTGCCGCTCCATAGGTTAAGTATGTTTGTATATGGTCCATATACATATCTACATATGTATATTAATAATTTAAATTTATTTTATTTTTATTTTCTTTTATGCAGTTACATGCTAGGCTTTATTTTTATTGCAGCGCACATAGCACGAATTTCACTTTTCAATTATGCATTCTCTTTTTTATTTAAGCCTTAAGCTCTCATAATAACTACACTCTTGTGCTCAAATACACATACATATATGTGTATATACAAACGCTCATACACTTACAACAGTGTATGCGTAATTGCTCGCATTTGAAAGGGAAAGTCTCTTGCCATTACATTATGGTTGTATTAGCGGCAAATTGCAAAGTACATGCAAAAAAGCAAATAAAAACGAGAAAATATTAAATTTGATGAAATTGCAAACAAACATACATACTAAGTAGGTATGGTGTAAGTAAAACAAAGGCTTCCGAACAGCGGGAAAACATTATAATTTTCGGTCATTACGGTTTATTGTTATTTGTTTTGCATATTTTGCGGCGCTGTACCAACAGTACAATGCTGAGATTTGTTCGCGCCGAATTGGCTTGCCTTTGCTTCATTTACACGATTGAGCATCCGCTCATGCATACATATCTACATTTTGTAACAACCCAGCCAAAGCAGCCGGTTATAAGCTTTGGCCTTAGCAACTATTCGAAACCGCATGCTCCATTGGTTAGTCACTAATTTTTAAGAGCCAATTCCAAATTTCGGTCCGAGATGTATCACTTCACTACTAGTACAAAGCCGACACCTGACTTACATTTTAGTTCATTTTATAAGCGTGTTCTACGAAACAATCTAATTTGTACTTTTTGCAAAATCTCTGTGCTTTTATTAAAAAATCTCTTTCTGAACAATTTTCAGGAAAATTGGTGTAAATCGTATACTTTTATGACTAGTTCGTTGCTATTTTCTTAACACAGCCTACTTTTCACTTATATCTTGCCATATACAAAGACAGCAAAGTTCGCACTGGGCACTTAACAGCAATCGTTTTGAAGTTCATTTCTACACCGTGTTGTTTAATTCAACATTTTAATTTTTTTAATGAGCCAAAATAATTTGGGTTAATATCTCATAATGTGCGCGTTTGAAAGTCGTGTTGCGTTCAAACATTTAAGAACTAATAAAAGGAAATATAATTTCGGAGAAATAAGCAAAATAGTAAATTATTCCATTTGGAACGTATTACTAGATATTTTATGTACCCGATACCTAAACTCTCTCCACTTGAGAAAATTTTGGTAAGTATTAGCAAGCTTCATTCAAGTACACGCTCATCAAAATATCTCCTTAAATGTTCGCGATAGCCAATCCTAGTCAATCGTATAAGACGCCTGAAATCGATTCATAAGTGATGTGATAGGAGAGTTCATATACAAATTTACGTTTTTGATATCAAACCTTTCTCAAATTGTCGCTAACCAAGGTTTTCTATTATAATCAGTATTATTAATCATATAGATCATCGCGGTAGGCGCAGCTTAGTCGGTACACCTCAATAGTGAGTTGTAATTTTTACAATGGATAAAAGTATCGAACAAAGAATTTTTCACAAATTTTGTATTTCCAACCAAATTTCGTGTGTGAAACGTTGCGAATTTTGGAAAAGGCTTAGGTGATTCAGTTTTATCAAGCCTTTACAGGCCGTCGAGAGACCCTTGAATACATGCCGCGTCCTAGACGACCTTCCGACCTCTTGAACTGATGAAAATTTTAAAAAGGTGAAGGTTGCTTGGAAATCGTCAGGAAAATGTAAGAGAGAAGGCAAGAGGGCCCGACATCTCTCGCTGAGTCTGTTCGAATGATTTTGGTACATATTTTGAATATGAATCTAGTGATTTCTTGACTCGTCCCAATAAAGATGATTTTCAAAAAGAGCGCAAGAAACTGGTCTCTTTAGACATGCTTGACCGTGAGAATTCCAATTCCACATTAACGGAAAGCAATACAACTGCCGATGAAACATGGGTTTATGAGTTTTTCTTGCAAACAAGTCAACAATATTCGGAATGAAGGGAAAAAAACTAGCCGAAACCAAAAGAACCCCGCCAAAGCCACTCAAAAATCAAGGTGATGCTCACTGTTTTTTCGATGTTCATGGTTTGGTGCTTCATAAACTTGTTCCATAAGGATAGACGGTTAGTAAAAAGTTATATTTTGGCCATATTGAGGCACGAAAATGAACATCCGTTGAACACGCCCGAAATTGTGGAAGAACAATTCATCGATTTTACTCGTTGATAATGCATCATCGCATCGAGCCACGATTAGGACCTGAATTAAATCCAAAAACGCATTGAATACCATTGGTCAATCACCGTTTTTACCATATTTGGCTCCATGTGACTTTTTTCATGTTTCTCAAACTGAAAATTCCCACTCCGTGGAACTTGTTTTTCAAAAATATTTATGTATTTCCTCTACATATGTCTTTTCGTGCGAAATATTGATAAAATATGTATAACAATTAAAACTTCTTTTTGATTTAAAAAAAAAATACCAGAAGAGTCGAAAAAATGTTGAGAAAAATTATACATTTTTTACTTTTTTTTATCAAATTTGTTTATTTTTCAATACTACATTTCTATCTTCAACACTGTTTATAAGGTCATACTACGTATACTAACCGGTCTCCTTTACATTGTACTGATTAATTTAAGTAAATGCTATGGTCTGATATATTCTCATGTTACCACATTATCAGTCACGCCATGTACTGACACCTGTTTGAAAATATTGCACGTCGACAGGCAGGTTAGGCAACAATTTTCAAATATTAGATATTAAAGATATTAGGTGAACCACTCAATTACAATGTGTCAATGTGAATGTTTAATTAAAAGGGAAATTAATAAATGTGTTTAAAGTTACGTAATCATCCTATCTATAAGAAAAGCACTTGTATTCAGTATAACGAAGGCATAGCCCTTTAATATTTAAGCACATCAGTGACCATTGTAATGCTTTGGCCTTTCTATCTCTTAACCGCTTGAAATGTTCAATGAGCACCAACAACTTAACCACTTCAGTGAATGTCGGTGGTGGTTCTCGTTCTGCTTTGTCTTAAGTGTTTCTATGGCTGATTCTGTGTGGCCATTAAGAACGATTATAATTGTCAACAGCAGCAGCTGTGCGGAATGAACAAAAGTGAAAAACAATGGAAAAAACACAATCGTAAATGGAATAATACTTGTTAAAATAATAGGAGTTTTCTTGTGCTGCAAACGGCACACAAGTGTCAGCCAACAAACAGACGCTCGTCAGTAAACACTTTTAGCAGAATGCAAGCATTGACTGCTTACTCGTACAACTTGCCACTAATGCGAGAGCAAAGATAAAGCTTTTCACATCTTGCAAAGCAGCAGTGCCGTTATTTGTAGGTATGTCTGTATGTAGCCGCGCTTCAAAGTCATCTAATGTCGGTCATCAGCCATTTAATCAGCAAATGTCAGCCGCTCTTCAAAAAAGCGCATTAACTATAATTTGAGCTGGCATTGAGGGGGTCAGAGCACAGATCTATAGTATTAGGGAAAGGATTTATGCTCTCATGCCATAAATTACAGGGTTTTCTTAAAAAAAAATACGCTTTGCAGAAGCGAATTCGATGAACTCAGCTTTCGAGTACTTTTTCCACTAAATCACATGGAATGCCATGAATGGCATGTTCAATATTGACTACTAAAGTTGAAGAGAATCTGGTTTATTGCTAAAGATCAATGACTTCAAATAATCCCACAATTCGTAGTCTAATGATGTTAAATCATAATTTCTTAGAGGCCATTCAATGTTCCGATTTCTTGAAATAATCGATTATATAAACTTTTCTCGTAATAATTCGGTTCTTGCATTGCAATCTTCTCCCATTTATTACTGTCTGCATATGTAAAGGCTTTCCGACTATCGCATACGCACACCAATATATGTAAGTGGTCGGCATTTTATCAGTATATTTTTGTATCTTATCATTAACTTCCGATAAGAGCACGCCTGCGATATAGTCTGTCATCGACACTTAGCTTAAGTGATGGTTTCATTGTTTTAGTTCAAGAAAAAATTCAGTTTAAGAAAGAACGATAAATTGGAATCGCTCTTCCCGATAATCAAGTATACGATTTTTCACTTAAAATGCCTTTCACGGTATACATACAGAAAACATTTCTGTTGAAATCTTTTTTTGGTTTTTGGAAAGTCTCGATAAGATCTCTTATCGGAAGCTGCAACTGTAACAATGTCAAAAAAAAATGATTCTGAAATGAAAACTTATCACCATTTCAAACAAAGTTGTAAGAGCATCTTTTTTCATTCTTAGACAAATTATTTATGGTTACTGACGAGTATAACATCTTTCGATGATGAGAGTCCTTGCTGTAAATAACACTATTTTGTTTTTGTTCTGTTAAAGATACATATATTATATTACTTATAATATACAATTATCAACATGCAAACTATGGAGTTCAATGCAGAATATAATAATTATTTAATAGTGAAAAATCGTTGTAAATGCATCGACGAGTTCAAAAAGTTGAAATTAGAATTAACTACGAAGTTACAAAATATTCACCAGTATTTTAACCACAAAACGTTTTCATTACTTATTGCCAACAACAACTTGTTACATGATAATTTTCCCTTCAATTTATACATTTTTTAATTATTCTTTTAAGCGAAACTTTTTTGTATACTTCGAAGTTACATATATTTAATTGATATTTAAACATTTTAAGCTATAGCTACTGAAATTTAAACTAACTGTAAGCAATATTGTTTTTCAATTTCAACACAGTACATTATGTACAATTTAGCAGGAATGAAGGCGAAACTTTTAATTGACATTCAATCAATTTCTTATCGCTTGACATTTATTGAGTTTTTATTAAATTTGGGAATAAAATTTTAATTATAACTTTATTTATTCACGTTTCATTACTTGCAATGTTTTCTTGACACGACAGCAGTTAGGACTAAATACACATACACACTCATACCAACGTGCACATATTTGTACGAGCATTCTACTGAAATCTACATGAAAATCCTATTTAATTAAATATTGATGAAATTTTGCTTTGACTTTGCCAGACTATTTGTTTATGCACGCAGTTCGTGTATTTGTGGGTGTATGTCTATGTGCTTGTGTTTTGTGTTTTGTGCGCAATCTTGTCTACAAACTG
Source organism: Bactrocera correcta (assembly GCA_027475135.1). Classification (NCBI taxonomy): domain Eukaryota; kingdom Metazoa; phylum Arthropoda; class Insecta; order Diptera; family Tephritidae; genus Bactrocera; species Bactrocera correcta. The sequence goes on from CM050323.1 coordinate 49,955,548, forward strand.
TGCGGCTGTTTGACATCCAAGACGGTAAGGCGTCCTTTTCTTCGTTGCTATTAAACACGTCATTTGCAATTGACAATGTATTTATTTAGTTCCCGCCATCAATTTAATAAAACGAATTCGCCTTTAAGTTCACTAAGAAAATTAATTTGCCTTGTTGCCCCGCATAATTTAATAATTTAACATAATTAATTTAATTTGTAGCTGGAAGAAATGTGTGCTTGAAAAATACTTGAAGAAGAGTTAAGAAATATTGCAATGAATTTAAAAAAAAAATATGGCATCCCTCCTCCACAAAAATGTCGTTCATTTTCATAAATCATTTACTTACTTACTAATTATTGGGTAGTCGGAAAGTCTTTTCGTATTTCGGCCAAAAAGACCTCTGTCTTTTTTACCACATTTCTTTTCCAATCTTCGATGGCTTCTTCATCTGCTCTCCAAAACTTACATCGGAGGTATGGGAAGAAGAAAGGCGAATTTTCAATGGATGACATCCATGTCTGGCAAGTAAAATACCCATCACATTTGGTACCTTTCTTGTGCATGAAATGTCTATTAGGTACATACGATTCGTCGAAATTAATTTGAAAGCCAAGCATGAAATGCCAGGTTATGCATCAGCCATCAGCTGAGTGTATGAGACATACATAAATGCGCATGCCTGCAATCATAAACGCTTTAACGCAATTTTCGAAAACTTACACAAGATTATGCCGATTTAATCTAGCTTTGCTCAGTTCACCCAGTTTAAAAGTGCATTCGAAGTTGCATTTCATGCACGAGCTCATACACCTTGGTCATCTTCACGCAAGTGCACACGCCCCAACACACTCGCACATACGCACACACATACAGACGAACAAAGTATGTCAAAGTGTCACCTGACAAGCTCTCACAGCATTTTGTTGCTTACTGAGCGTGTGCGTAGATTGCATACTAAATACTCATACATATACACGTACTTCCATATATGTGTGTGTGCGTTTGTGTGTATGTATTGATGGCACGTCGGCATTAAAGTGAAATGATGTTGGCCATCCATTTTCATTTGCCACACCGTTGCCGACATTGTCACCGTTGTTGAGCAGCAATGGTAACTCTACCACCAACAACAACAACATGCATACATAACTTCTCATCAGCTGCTTATTCTGTTGAAAGATGCAGCGTTGCACTTGCTCGCATTTTTACATTACACGTGCACTGAAGAAAAGCTACCGCGGGTCTTTACTAAACCATAGTTCTACGAGTATAAAGTTCTAATTCCTAATTTATTATAATCTTTTGTTTCACTTTCCTCAATATGTGCCAACGCCATTTCATAGCAATTGTAAATTTCAAATTTTTTGCAGATTTTCGGAAGAATAACAGAGAACAGAAAGCGGTTGATTACGCTTATTGGCAACCCCTTTTTATTCCAAAATTCTTACGTCATATGTGAAGACTTTCTGAATATTTTCCAGACAAATTTCTTAAGCATTTTAACATTTCGTAATGTTTTCTTAGGCTAATAGTCTCTTTTAATTATAATCAAGCTAGAGTCGTAAATACCAAATCTTAATCCAACTACTTAAGAAAGAAGAAATTTTGAACGACTTCAGATACTTTTAAATAGCTTTGGCAAAATGCCGACACATTTATGTATCGCAAATTTATAAAGTTTGATACCGATGATATCGCCGAGTACAACTATGAAGATCACGAGAAGTATCGATCTCTACGATCGTGCTTTCCATCACTTACCCTCCTTATCCTGCTCTCTCATTTCGTTAGTGTTAAGGAGTTATCACTTTCATACGTAAAAGTAGCCAAACTTTTCTGTCAGTGCATGTCCTATTATCTTATCGTCCAGCTTGTGACAGTTCATTTCAAATGCATTACACGAACATGATGCTGACGATGAAGTTGCAACACGGCCAATGATGTTGTCAGTAAGCAAAAGTCAGGAGTCAGTAGTTGACAATATGGAAGATATACTTCGGATACTGCATGTCATGGACTAACTTATCCGTATTTATTGAAGGCTTAGCGTTCGAAATATTGTGCGAATAACGGTTGAAGGTACGAAAAATAAAAAATGAAGTATACACATGCGTACGATATTCAGATTGATATCCCATAAAAATTAATAGTTTATGCGTAGTTTAAGGAATAAATTGCTTAATAATTTGTTCAAGAGTTAAAAATCTACAGCGAATCAAAAATATTGGAAACCAATAGTTATAGAAATAAATTTAAGCTTTAAAAGGTCAAAACCTTTGGTTTACAGCACTTATGCAGAATTATTAGGAGCATTATGGCTGATTAAGGCACTAGAAACCAATTTGAACAAAAGTAATAACTAAGAATTATACCATTTTTTGGATATTCCCAAGAGGACTGCCACTGTACTTCGGAGCGTACATGCACCGACTGAATTCTCAGCTAACCAACGAGTGGCTGGTCAGTTGTCTCCGAGCACCTGGAGAGTCAGGACAAACATTTCCGCGCGACCAGCTTCTGTGAGTGGTGCAAGCCGAAAGTAGAAGTGTACCAAGAAAATTTGAACATATGTATATGAAAGTGACCCCCAATTTTTGAATAACGTAATCGCAGGAGGATGGAGTCATGCGTAGAAATGCACGCAAGGGAGGAGAGTTCTCTGATCGCAGAGGAAGCAGAGGAAGAGAAGACTTTCACTTCGTTGGAAGGACCTGGCTACGCTTGGAATATCCAATTGGCGCCACGTAGCGAAAAGAAGAAACGACTGGCGCGCTGTTGTTAACTCGGCTATAATCGCGTAAGCGGTGTCTACGCCAATTAAGACGACGAAGAATCGCAGGTGACGAGTCATGGATCTTTGAATATGAGCCCGAGACAATAAGGCATTTCTTTCGCGTGGCACACGCCGGAATAATGAGCAAATCCAACGTGAAAACGATGCTCTTTACCTTTTTGGACACCAAAGTCATCGTTCCCCCTGGACAAACCGTCAACGCCTAGTTATACGTGAGAGTCCTCAAGAGACTCAAACTAAGCTTTAATCGAGTCCGACAAGACATCGCAGACGATTGGAAGTTGCAGCACGACAACGCCTTTCTCACGAACAGCTACCTAACCTAAAACATCGTCTCCCTCCTATAGTTTTTATTTCAATATGGCTTATAAAAATATGCATTTGAGTAAAAACTATCCACTTATGGAGCTTCCCCTGCTGCCTCTATATGTATTTATGCCGTTATTTTTATTGCCGCGTCTAATAAAAATGAGTCTTATCAGTGAAATTGCTTGCAATTGCCTTGCACTATTTTCGCAAATATTAGAAAATGTAACAAATCGCTTACAGCTGTTGAATGAGCGTTTTTACCAGCGACATTAGTTGCAGCCGTCGCCACTTTGGCACGTTTCACGACGCGGCTGCGCTTGATGGGTTATACTGGCAGTCGAAGCAAGCTGTAAATGTTGACGCTAAATGCATTTTGACCACAATTTCTTCTGCCTGTGCTAGTTTTGCTATTTTTACGAAATCCACTTATTGCTGCTAATGTGCGAAACGAACGGCTTACAAACAAACATATGTGGAAAATAAAAATATATACGAAAGCTTTTCTGGTTGCCCAGTGAGAAATTATTGCTTGAGCACTAATATGTATTTGAGAGAATGCAAAGGATGTGGACTAAGTGCTAGCGAAGACATATCAACAAAAATTTAAAGCCATGTAAACTGGATGATTCATAATGAAGAAAGCCAATTTGATTTCACACACGAGGAGAAATTTATATCCAAAATTTCATAAAAGCAATATTCTACTGAAGCAAGAGCCGGTATCTAACTTGTTTACTTCTCATTAACGCTTCTTTAGAGGACTCAAGTTCTAATGTTTTCTCCTTTGAGAAATCGATCTTTTAAGCAAAAACATGCATATTTATTTATAAAACATCAACAAAATAGAAGATTTGGCTCTTTTTGATAATTATAATGCAGATTAAATGTTATAGTTAACTGAACCACATAAAAATACAATTTTAGCCTCTCACTGTCTAAGAATTGCATCTGCATCAAATCAGCTCTCATATTATTATTTATACCACTGTTTCTTCCCTCCATACACATACCACTAGTATTTACCATGCACTTTGTATGCACACATATATCAATCCCAGCTTACTCGGCAACTATTGTCCGCATTTATTTTAATTCATAAAGCACTAACTGTTATTGTTGCCTTCCAGCTCAATAATATTATTTTTACACACATACAAAGAATTTAAATCTCTTTCCTGTTTTATACAGATATGTGCAAATACACGGATGTTGCGTATGTGTGTGCATACATTTCAAATACCAAATCGGTGGGTGTGTATATTGATATAATCGATTTAATTCGCTTTATGCGCTTACCATTTAGCAAACAGTTGTGCACAACAAAATCGCTGCAAAGTAAACATACAAACGATCTTATACAAATATATGAAAAAAAGTTTTTAAGAGGGATTTCAAGTGTTGGAGGTTAGGGACTGCTATGATTTAATTTCTATTTTTTTTTTTTTTTTGCTTGTTCCTTGTGAGAATATCTGAGTTCAAAAGATATTTTCACGGAAGTTCTGAGTTGTACCGATAACTTTCAGGTGGTTTTCACATGTAGAAAGCAGAAGCTAAAGAGGTTTGCGGTCTCATTCAAATAGCGTAAGCATTATAGTTTAAATTCAAGCTACCGAAATTTTGAAACGCTTTCCTGCAAAAGATTTTCTGATGTGCTACGAACCGAATAGAACTTTAGTTTCACCACTATTGAACAGAAACATACAAGTTGCACATGGAAGGACAAGTTAAGATAATGTTAAATTAGACTATTAGAAGTTATGACTATCCCGAGAACAGCAAGTTGACTTAAAACTGAAAGATTTTCTATGCAATACACTAATAGCTGATTAATATTACTATAAGATGACTTTGATGAACATTTGGTACATACCCGCAGTTATCCTCTACCCCAGTAAAGTAAACCCCCATAAAAGGTTTCTATATGCGCCAGTGTCTTCTCATATATATGTACTTATATGTTATATATATATATAAGTTAGAGCTGTGGCGAATGTGATACTTCAATAATATTTACTTTTTCCACTGCTTCGATGTTAATGCCACAAACTTTTCCCTTCACGCCACTGTCGGACTATTCTCGGCAGTTTACTTTAGCGATTTTCTTTCGCCGCAAGATGAAAATGTATGCAGTTATAAACGTATGTGTGGGAATGGATATGTGAGCGAGTTTAAATTCACATCCGATTGCAACACTCAATGCAATGACAGCACAAAGCATTTGCGTTGACCAGCGCAAGAGGAGGCATCGAACGGCTTTAGCTACCATTTGTGCGCGTGAGTGTGCATTTAGCTGCATGTGTATGCGCTTGTTGCCAAACAATACCACAATAATAAACTGCAATCAGCGTTGAACGAGTTATTCGTGCAACTAAAAGTAAGTGGCGGAGAAAGAAGTTTCTTGGTTGCCGAGACGTCTTCAACAAATCCACTAATACAAATTCAACGCGCTGCAGCAATATCTATGTATGTGCGGCGGTTGCGCATTCCGTTGTGTGTGTATGTGTGTTGCACATATGTGTGCCGTTTTGTTGAAATTTCGGATTTGTGCTGCATTGAATTGTGAAGTTTGTGCATTGACTACAATCAGATTGTGAAGTTTCTCTCCTCGAGTTTTTACTTAAAGCGATTTTCTTTATTCAAGTTTTCGCTGTGGCAACTTTGAACCTGACTAGAATCCAAATGCATGTAATTTATGTGTATGTACGGTTAAATATCGATTTAAGAAATAATGATTTCGCTTCTATTATTATATTTGTGGAGTGTGGTTCTTCTTGGCCTCGTGTGTGGTATCCACTTTAAATGTTTGGCAATGAAATTAAATTTCGTTTGCTATATTTATTAAGAGAAAAATTTTGTGTTTTGTTTGAATTAGAAAAGCTGATCGAGTGGAAAAAAAATTAAAAAATTTTTTTTTCCGATAAAATAATTAAAAGGTTTCGGTAGTGTGCACAGCTAGACTTCTTGCTTGATTTTAAGGCAAATCTACATAAAATAAGAATAAATGAATTGGCTAAAGCTAAACAACGTTAAAACATAAATATCACGGTCATTGACCCCTTCAAATGTAAACAAAAGGTTAAATGTTGATGATTTGGTTAAATGTAAACAAAGAGAAAACTGACCTCATAAATTGTAGGCAAAGGGGTCATTGATCTCATAAAATGTCAACAAACGTCTTGGTCTTGGCGCACCACACCGTCGCTTACATTTAAGCAAAAGATCATTGATAAACAATGGGGTCATTGACCTCAGCAAAATGTAAGCACTAGGGACACTGACCTCATACAGTGATCTTTAAACCTAAAAATTGTAAGCAAATGGGTAATTGACCCCAACAATAAACAAAAGATAGTTAACATGGCTAAGAGTAAACAAAGGTTGTTCATTTGGCTAAATGTAAAATAAGGTCATTGCTCCAAAAAATTTTAACAATGGAGTCACTGACTTCATAAAATGTAAAAACAGGGTCATTGAACCCATAAAATGTAAACAAAAGGGTCGTTAACCTCAATAGTAGGTTTTTGACTTGGTTGAGTGTAAACTAAGGTTTTGGACTTGGATAAATGTAAATAAGAGGTTATTGAACTCATAAAATGTAAACGAAAGGATCATTGACCACAAAATAGAAACGAAGGTTGTTGACTTAGCTAAGTGTAAACTAAGGTTGTAGATTTAGCTAAATGTGAACAAAGAGTCATTTACCCCCAAATATGTAAACAAAGAGGTCATTGACCTCGACATAATGTAAACTACAAGTGCAATGCCTCATAGAAACTGTCGTTAGCTTCACAAAATGGAGAACTATCATGGAAAATGGAGAAATATCGTAGAGCAAGGCAAAAGTAAATCAATACAGATACCTGTATTTTTTTGTAACATAAAATCATTGGCAACAGGGAGGTAATTTTAATGAAATTTCTAAGGCTCCATTTGCATTTAAATGTACGTATTAGCCGTATACAAAGTGCCAGAAGCGTAAACTAATATCTAGGAAAGTATGTGGAAAGAATTTTTATTTTTTTCACATTCCACTGGTAATGTGCATTTGTATGCAAAGCAATTTCGATTTTAAATGCACTTGTCCGCATGCGAACCTTCAATTTTCTCTACAAGTACACATTTATTAAGTGCACACAAAAGCTTTCTTCAAATGCTTACTGGTGTGTGTGTGTGTGTAAGTGTGTTAGTAATTATAGCCCCAAATATCAAATGTGTATATGCGGCAAATCCAACAAAATGTTCACATCACAAATTGAAGAAGAACTCTATATGCATATCTATACACTGGCTAGCAATCCTTGTGGACACAGCAAATAATTATGTGCCTATAACAATGTGCATTTGCGATGTATTTGAGATGTGTATACATGCAGAGGTGCAGGAAATATCAGACGAGCTCACAAGCCAATTTCCTGTACCGCCTTAGTCATGTCACTAACCAAATTGTCAACTAATAAACGAATAAAAATTTCCAGCTAAAATTATTTCGGCATTCTACTTAACAAGCTGTCTCACTCTGTATCCAAAGAATTTTAGTTATCATATTCGGTTCCGTTCTCTTTATGTCACATACATAGCTTCCATGGCTTTTGGCCATAATTCGCTATATATATACCAGACTGTTAGATGTATTTGTGGCACACAGCGTGTAGGCGACAGGCCTTGCGGAAGTTCGTTATCAGACATAAATAATTGAAAAATTTCTTCGGACCAGCCCAAATCCTGGTTTGCTACTATTACCATACCATATTTTTTGTTGTAAATTTCACATTTTTTGGCAAGTATGCGAGAACATTACAGTTACTTGCTAATCACATTGGCAAGCATTGACATGTGTGTGTGCGCTTAGTGTATGTATGTGTCTATTGTATGTAGTAGCATGTGTGCTGGCTTGAGCACACAAATATATTTGCCAACATAGATTTGCCTTTTAAGCTTCAAATGTAATTTTATTACTTCCTGCGTGTGCATACATACATACAAAGATGCGGATGTTCCGTTGTGGTTTTTTTTGTTTTCCAACCAGTTTGCATGCTTGCCTAAATTTGCATTAAAATGGCAATATGGAATGCTGCCAAAAAGTATGCTTCCATTGAACCATATATCCTTCACAACCGCTCACACCTAAAGGCGCTTTCAGGAATACTGTAGCGGACTGCCGCCCTTATCTGTTTGTATGTAATTACAAACATAGAGAGTAAGTATGTGTATGTATAAGCATACATTTAGGCGCACTCTAACAAATCTTTCTGTTGAAAAAAGCACACATTCACACTGAGCGAGCCAAAAAAGCATTGTTCAAGTGCCTGTGTGAGCGCCTGCGGGTGAGTTATGCAAAGCTAAGTGCATATTTAACCTCAAAAAGATGAAGGCACTTCCAGTACCTCTCCACTTTAAATGCCTTAATAACTGACTTTTGGCACTAATTAAAAGTAGCAAATAATTTTTAGCATACTCAGCTGAAGTTGGCTTTATGAGCGTTGCAGCATTCCAAAAACTCCATTGACTAGCCCAGTATCTTTTTTTTGTTGTTTTATTGTAATTGGTGTCTACTTAATGTTTGGTTTTTATGCGACGGTTAACAATAATGCAAACTAAGTAAGCAGGACCTTTGTAATAAACTTATTAGAATTTGGAAAGATAAGTGCGCTAGTTTCACTTGTGTTAACTAAATGAAAGAAATATGTAATAAGTTCATAATGAAGATACCTACTTTGACTTTTCAATACCTCCATGCCATGTGCCGTGTAGATACCAGCAAAAGCAAGCAAGTTCAGTATGATGGAATATAAAATAAAGTAAAAATATTATTGATTTCACCGATTTCTTAGATTAAGATTCATATAGTATGTGCCTTTTATATATTTTTTTCATATCAAAGAAAACTTGCTTCCATAACTTCTACCATTCGATTTTAACACGTTGAATAACTTCAGAGCTACAGAGTCTACCATTATTTCAAAACGATGTCTCAGCAAACAGACTGAAGTCTCAATAAGATTATATTTGTCTAACTGTATGTTAGTTTGTATTTCGAAAATTTATGGTGATAAGCGGTTCTGTGTCACATACTATATACGATAAGCTCGATGAATGTGTTATGGGTTCGAACCAAATCCAATAGACTTATTGGAATTGTTCAGAGAAGGATCCAAGAATGATAAAATAATGAGTATCGTGGGAACCCGACTCGTATCTGCGGATTGGAGACCGGCTACAAAGGTTAATAAATTGGGCTCCACAGTTAAAACGTCTTACTAGTAGATGTTATTAGTGAACTTAAGCATGCAATCAAATGCAGAAAATGAGATTTACGGACAGATTGAAACTATATATTACTTCCACAGCGAAGTTAAAGTAGAAATTAGAGTAAATCAATGTCTAATACGAGACAATAAACCCATTGTGTGCCGGGTGTGCAGAAAGACATGCGATTTTAGTCGGCATAACCATTATTTCTTAAGAAGACAGTAGTATGTTTTGAGACTCTTTCGTTAATTAAAAAAAAACTTTTTGTAGATCAAAATAAAGATTCAATTTTTGGTGCAATATTGCTTTGCCATTTTGCCTTCATATGTGATATCATACCTTACACATCATATAAATTCATGCTTTTCGAACACAGTCTCAACAAGCGAATTGCTCTTTTAAACGCGTATAGAACAAATTTATATGTACAAGATTTTATTCAAAATCGAATTAAGGAAGGACTGAATCTTATCCAATAATTTATAAAATTTTCTAAAAAAAAAGAACATTTCTCTGAGTTTTTTAATGCTCTCACTTAAAATTAGAAATCGAGTTTTCGGCTGAAGGTCTGTATAAATAAAGTTACTACTTTCCTATACAACAGAAAGCTATAAAAATCAAGCAAATCCAAGTAGCAACGAAGAAAAGGATAAATGAAAGAAAAAAAAACGCAAAAAAAAATTAAATGGAGAGATTTAAGTATAGCTCGAAACTAACGAGAGCTAACGAACAGCGTATAACTCTCGCAGCGCAATTACGAGCAACAAAGTAAGCAAAATACTTTTTGCGATAGAGCCCCGGACAAGCGCAACGAGATAAATAGAACGCCAGCAGTATCTGGGCACCTCAAGTAATGAGCTGAACGAGCCAAAAATAAATTGTAAGAAGCGCTAGCGCAAGCATCGGCGTTCGAGGCATTTTTACTCAATTGTTATGTTGTTTTTAAGGTGAAACTTCGTTGTGTTTGTTGTTTTCATTATTTTTACCGTTAACTCAGCACTCGTTGCGGAGTGAAAACTCTGCTGCGCGCGCATAAACAGCATGACTGGCAGCGGCGAAAAGTTTGCAGAAAACTTTTTCAATTTTTTTCTGCCGTTTCTTTTATGCTTTTTGCCACATGCGCCGAAGCTGCATGTAAAAAATGCTTTTGTTTCAGTTATTTTCAATCATAAAATATTCACTACCCATTTTAGGGATACTTGTAAAAGTGCAAGCAGAATGCAGTTTCGTAACGCTGCACGAATAATGTAAATATTCATGGAGGTAAGAAGTTGTAAGAAGACAGCAGTATACACTGACAGTACCTATGCGAGCACAAAGTTGTGAGCGCATCGTGAACTGGCTTTAAATACACTTGCAGGTATGCTAGGAGAAATGTGAAAGGTTCTAAAATGCAAATAAAAAGTAAAGAAGTAAGAAAGAGAAATTATAAATACATTTATGAAAGGCACTAAGTAACGGGAAGGATACACCACCAAAATTTTAATATGCTTTTTGGCGATCCAACACTGAAAAGCACAAACGTAATGGCATATAAGTGGGAAATCACCTTTATATATGGTATTAATAAGGAAAATAGTTAGTATTATGAGTTAAGCCAACGCTAACGGCTCAATATGATATTCAAACGTATGCAAAATAACGGGCAAATTTCAAAATGTCTATAAGTTTCAAACAAATACGAAAAAGCGTAAATTTTCCACGGGGTTAATGAGCTGGCATATATGTTAGGGAATTTTCTGTATATCTAGACGTTAAAATAATAAAAACTGATGAAAATATATCTTTATACTAAACTCAAAATATTTGTAAGTCATTCCGCGGCGAAGAACCTTCAATAGATCCAACAGTGAGTTGCCAGTATTTGTATTAAGCAATACGGTGTAATTTTCATTTATCCTTAAATAACATTTAGCAAATTGCGATTTTTCAACTATATAATTTAATTATGGAGTATTCCAAATATTATCAGTTTCCAACACGACTACTTCGTCCCAACTTAGTTTCTTAGGTAAAACCTCCTCCGGTTCATTCGGCAAGTCTATCGTCCAAAATTCGTAGCTAAAAAATTCAGAAAGATACATGTCTGCTGGAGAAATATAATGAAAGGCCATTGGATATTTTGCAAGGCAATCTTTGCACTAAAAAAAAAGAAAACATTTTCGGTTTTAAGATTATTAAAAAATATAAAATCACACAATGAGGAAAGTTGTCTTACAGAACGTGGATTATAGAAGCTATAATTGAAATACCAAAATGGTTCATTTATCAACTCAGGCATAAGTGCCATATACGGCGCGAATAAATAAAAGCGTGCTTCGCCATGCACATCGCGTGAATCGCCAGCAATCACATCAACCGCACGAAAGCATTCACCTATAGCTACATCATCAGGATTATAGTGATTATTAATATCGCAGCCACTTTTATTAACAATGGCCGATTCAACGAAAAGTCGCACAGCTTCCCGACTTGAAACAAAGCCACTACCACCAGACATATAAACCTTAAATTATATGAAAAAATCTTCGTTTAATATTCGAAGAAAGATAATAAAGCATTCTACATAAAGGATGATTGCAAGCCTATCAATTTCATGTAGATTAGAATTAGAAAACTAAAAATTATTACAAAATAACACCGTCAAATTTTGATATAGTCCGCAATCAGGCAGACTGAAATGTTATACTGTTTCTATAAAAAACCGCAGTTTATAAATGCTTTGTAGTTAATTGAAGTCAAACAAAACGGACCAAGAATCATAGGAAACTGATTGCCACAATCGACCAAACACAACAACTAATATTTCTCTCTGAAATCAAAGTCTTCGAATCGAACTCTTGCATCGATATGTCTCAACGTATGGCCAATCCAAATTCAATAGGCAATCATCTGCGTAGACCCAGATCTGGCGCCAATCTAGTCTTTGATATCTTCTCAGAATTCTGGATAATGTTAACTAGATAACGCTAACACGGCAATAAAGAGGTAGTCGATGAAACGGATGACTTCTTTGAGGTTTAGATTAAATGATATACTTGTAGATACCGGTTTATAGAAGGAATTATGATAAGGTTACCGGTCAACTATTTTTCTGGCAATTTTTTTCGCATCGACAATTAAAGCTTAATTGCAGACGTGTGTGGTAAAAAGAAGTGCAATACTGTTGAAAGTGGATCAAGCTTTTTTAAATATTGGTTTCACACCATGAATAATAAAAGACATGTAAAAGTTTCCGACTCAGCCTCTTCTCTTTTTAAACTTTTAAACTTTACCTCGTCTTTCCGTCCGCCATATAATAAGTTATATCCGAAGTAAATCGGCATTTCCGGGCTATACGCATATAGAAAATAGCGCATATTTTCAATGTAGGCATAACTGTAAAAAAAGAGAAAGAAAAGAGGACTATAAAATAGAGTAATACTACTGACATACGCAACAGTAATATCTTAATATGACAAACGTATAAAATAAGGGTTAAAGGAAAGATCACGTATCGAGAACAAATTTGAGACAAAATCTAAAAAATTTAGAAACTAAGAAACAACATTGGAACACTTCCTAGTAACAACTTAAATATTTTACACCAGAATATTTTAATTAATTATTTTTGTCTTACTTACTCACTTGTGGCTTATGTTTGCATGTTCGTTGCAATAAAAACAAATGTTGATTACTTACGCATCATCGTCTGCCTTGAAGAACCAATCTGTCTCATTAGCATACTTTTCGTATATTCGCTCGAATGCGATTCTCATTTTAGGCCATAAGACCTCGTATTTATCTTCCACTTCGTTAATTACTACAGTCTCGCCCAACTCTTCGTCATCTTCCGAGGTGACAAACAAAAGCCGGTTGCAATGTTTTCCCCATGTACGCTTTATATGTATTGCTCTAGTTCTGTGATTCTTCGGCGTGGTCATAACCCAACAAAGTATACGTACTTCTTTATATAACAGCTCCGCTAAGTCGGTATTATTTTGCGTGGCATTTTCTGGCGTTTCTGTGTTTACTTTTTCTGCGTGTGACCAACTTATCTGCTCCAAACTAGTGATATTGTGCCTATAACTCAAAAAAGCCGCTATTAATGTAATTTCTATAGTCACAAAAGCGAGTCGACGGTAAAGACGTAGACTTTTTTTTTGTTCTATCTGTTCTACGTTGCCTCTTTGCTCTGACATTTTTGCTATGCAGTTGAAATTGAACTAAAAACGTTGCCAAGTATTTTCGGTGCGATCATTTTCGAAGCCATTAACTAAATTGTTATTTGGTTGGCTTGTTATTTTCAGCATGATAAAATTATTTTATTGTTTTACATGAAAACCTGTGATAATACATACATATGTACTTGCACTTTCCAAACTTAGTAATCATCAACGTTCATTTAAACAAGGGCATATCTAAGTATATTCACATCTCTATCGCTGTATCAAGAAAGTTCAAAGTATTGGTTGTATTAGAAATGCAAAAATGCTATACTTAGCCACCAAGATAGTTCAAATGTTAGTGTAATATAATCGAGACGACTATAAATGGATGTGTTTCGTCCGGAATAGGAGAGCTGAATAGAATAAGAAAACTCGTTGTACTATTTTGCAATGAACAACGAATTGCAAGATTATAATAATGAAATCAAACTACGATAAGAATTTTTAGTCAACAATGAGTACTAATCTACGCACATCCATAAAATTTCAGTGGCAGTATCTCTTTTTATTTTTAGCTTCTTAATCGGTTAGTTTCCAATAGCAATACAGTAATTTCAACTTTATTTTCCCCAGATGCCAGTCGACCTTGTCATAAGCGTGCTTTATTCATACAATGTTACGGCGTTCAATAAGTAATCTTCCAAGCAGATGCCTGTAATTGTATTGTTTATTTCCACGTTTGGTTATTTTAGATAACACTGAAACACTGCGCCAAGTTTGCTGATAACGGCATTATAGAAATAATGTACCGTATAGGAACAATGATCATAACGAATTTGTGTTGCTAAATTCTATGTTCGTGTGGCCCTTGAACTTATACACAAAAAAGTACTACATATATCAATCATATTATAGATTTATAAATAAGAACTAGACAAATTTACACAGCAATGGCACCTCCAAGCGACCACCGAGTTACCCATTGAGGGAGTAGGAATAACAAAACATAAAAAAAGGGTTATAAACGGCTTTAAAAATGCACGGAGTACAAACTAAATTTTAAGTAATGTGTAGAAAATATCTACGCTTTCAAGTTCTTCAATTGAATGTACAATTCCTTGCTTGACAAATATTGAAGCTTTCGAACATAAGACATCTATAAGCGCACATCAGTCTTTCTAACTTATCTAACAAATTAAGCAATGGAGATAATTAATGTAGCAAAAGAAACTTAAAGATTAATTTACAATTAGAAGATGTCGCCTACAAAATGCAATTCAGTTAGAATTTGAAAATGTCAGTTCGTCGGCGGGTATTCCAGTATCGTCGCATATTCTTGCTACTAGCGTTAGTCTCCAGCGTTTATATGTACTTGGAATATAAACGTAATGTGGTGAATTCAGAAAAGTTGACTTGGCTTACCAGAAGAAAGGCAAACATTAATGAATCAGCAGTGAAAAAAATAGTAAATAGAGTGGAAAACAGCTTAGCTGAGCAGCTAACAGATGAAGTGCGCATCCTCTGTTGGGTAATGACCAACCCCGCTAATCATAAGACGAAGGCCATAGATGTGCTTCGAACCTGGGGCACGCGTTGTAATCGTTTAATATTCGTAACCTCCGAGGATACTGCAGAATTGGGTGAAACATTTGTTCTGGAAAACTTCACTGATACCCACGATGTATTATGGGTGAAAACGAGAAGAGCATTTAAGCATGTTTATGAAAAATATGCTAAAGAGATGGATTGGTTTATGAAAGCAGATGATGACACGTAAGTTTTTAGTAAGCATAGACACATTTCGATTTACTTACTCACTGTCAGTTCTGCAATGCCTTAAACGATATGAACTCTGCCTTTGGCAATGCTATAGACGGTATTTTCTCTTCACAAAACATCACAAAGTTCAGGACATATTGTTATTTTAAAAGAGTAGTGTTCGCCTTAATACATAAAATATGTACAAGATACAATTTTGCTTATTTTCAAAGCTGAATAGTTTCTATCAGACATAAAGGTCGAGTGAGAGTAGCGAAGAGATCTCAATTATTTGAAACAGAGCTTGTTAGAGTTCATGCTTTGATCTCATGGACTAATAAATTTATCCAATATTGAATAAACCTTTCAAGAACTCGGAGGGAAACCTACCAAAATTAGTATGGGGGACAGTATGCAAGTGCTATATAATTTATTACGCCATATTTTTCTAGGCTCATCTAGCCTTTCTCCTAATTTTTGATACATCATGGCAAAAAACCTTCAGATGGTGCGACTATTTAAGCAGTTGAAACATATGTAATAATTTTCTCAAGCTAAAGCTTAAAAAGACTATAGTTTAATATAAGGAGTGAATATCACTTTGTCGAACCTAGGAGTATACGTTTTGTATAGTTTAAAAAATCTCTTTGTGCTTCCCTCTAAAGGCGTATTATGTGTCCGACCAATATAAGCTGGCTGTTGACTATATTTCGCTCTTTTTCTTTATATTGCTTTTATGTTAAATTCGACAGAAATCACTTAGAATCTAAAAAGTATATTATTGACAATTAAGTTTATAACAAAAAAAACTCCTAAAACATTAAACACTAACTTTGTTCAATTCAACATAGGTACGTGCTCGTGGAAAATTTGCGCTATTTACTCTATGCATATAGTCGGGATATGCCAATCTATTTTGGACACGACTTTAAATATGCGTACCAAGTCAAAAACGTAAGTCAAATTACTAATTTAGGTTAGAAGTTATAAACCATTTATATAAGTTGCGTAGTATACGAAGTATGTATTTTTACCTCAAAAATTTTTTGTTTTTTCCAAACACATGAAAATTATGTATTCAATTTCTATTCTCGAAGCATTACATGTCCGGTGGTGCGGGATACGTCCTAAGCCGTGAAGCGCTGCATCGTTTTGTTAATGCAGCAATGCCAAATAGTGATTTATGTCCACCTGAGGATAAGCTTATAGCCGAAGATTGGGCAATCGGTATGTGTTTACGCGCTGTGGGCGTGCTGCCTGGAGATTCACGTCATGCACACAATGAACTGCGTTTCATGCCTTTTGAACCACATACTCTCTTAATTGGAAACTATTTTGATGACGCATTGTGGTACTTCTCATATGAAATCTATCATCCGCGAGTGGTAAGATAATTTAGTTTAGTTTTCGGGGAATGTTTTCTCCCTTACATTCTTTAAAACCCCAAATACTTATATACACATATTTATAAATATATATTCTTTTTCTTACAGTGTCAAAATTGTTTATCAAAATACGCGATCTCTTTTCACTATATGACAAAGGAGAGTATGTATTTAACTGATTTCTTCATGTATCAGTTCAAGCTATATGAACCGGAGGAAGAGAAGGAAGTCCTGCCAAAGAAATTACGTTTGGATGAAGTAAAGATACCAACTTCATTCAATGCATGGGATATAACTGTGAATTAGCAAATAAGGAACACTTGATTACACCTAAAATATTTTCACTTTTCATAAAAAAATCATGTAAATTGTTCCCCGCAATATATTATGAACGTATAAAATTATCAACTATTTATTGTGACTAGGAAAAAAAGAAAGAAATGAAAATTAAAAAGCAAAGAGGGGTAAAACATTGTTATAAAGAGTTTCGCTGTTTGATGATTCCACACACGTGCCAAAACTTCCAACATATCCGCCTTTTTTCCCAAACTCAAGTGTTTATCAGTGGATCATTCTGTTAATGTGGCAGATTGCAAAACCCTTCAAAAACGTTTTACCATTTTGTTAATTCTAAAATATATAGTAAACCAAGCATTTTCTCTTTCGATCACTAATTAAGGCTATTCCCAAGCACATTTATAGTTTTTTTATAAT
This sequence comes from Bactrocera correcta, assembly GCA_027475135.1. NCBI lineage: Eukaryota > Metazoa > Arthropoda > Insecta > Diptera > Tephritidae > Bactrocera > Bactrocera correcta. Next base: position 49,972,887 of record CM050323.1, read on the forward strand.
GTTGCCATTGTACCTATTACTAATCCAAAGGACTGCATGATCGAAATTGGACTATTTCCTTCTTTATCGCTCTTGAGAAGCAATAGAGATAAAAATGATCGCTTTTTTGTACATAGCATAAACACTTAACAGTTAACAACTGTAGAGTTTGTTACCCTAGACACCCACCACAAAATGCAAAAAGCTCCACAAAGCATCAAACTAAGCTTGAGCTCTAAAATGATAAGCTCTCTTGTAAGAACTAGACGTGATGAATAGCTTCCGTTGTGCTGAGCAAACCAGCGTTAGATATGAATAATTTCACATTGAGATACGCCGGTATATCGGTCTTTAGTCAGCTCTTTATACTTTTGCACATCAAAATGGCACAGCTAGTGCTAATTGAGCCCGAAACACAACAGGGCTGCACCCCTACCTAACTATACTCTTGCAACATATAGCTATCTATATATTTGTGCTTCTAACGATGGTGTGCATCATCTAAAACTAATTGAGATTAATTTAGGTTTATGTAAATATATACGAGTATAAACGATCAGGATGACGAGAGAAGTTGAAATCCGAGTGGCTATCTGTCTGTCTCATCAAGAACTTGGTAGAGATGCTCCCTGGCACAATAAGAAGTTTAGTATTGTAGATGGACGTAATCGGATCACTGCCACGCCCAGAAACTGCCATTGAACTCAAATTAAGCACAACAAATCACATTATGGAGAGGCACAGGTGGTTTGGAAATTATTGACAAGTGGGCGTAGCCCCAGGCCCCTAAAAAGTAAAAGTAAATGGTATGAGAAGGGTTTATAGGAACCGATATCAAATTTGAACGATGGGCGTGGCACCGCGCTCAATTAGGTAAAAATCGATATTCCGCCACATAACATTCTTCTAATATTCCTATGTTACAAAACAAGAATGGGGAAAATCGGAATAAACCACGCCTATAAACAAAAAAACAAAAAAAAAATTTAAATTCACTTTGATTATTTCATTTTCCACTATAAAAATAAACACCTATTATAAATACGTTATTTTGCATCGTTTGTTGCCACTCTTTTTGGCGCCTCTCAATTGCGATCACTATCAATTGATGATGTGCTTTTGTAGAGGCATAAAATGCATGTTATGTAGCATATAATTCATTATATACGCTTGAACGACTAATGGTTATTATTCAGTTCAAGTGAATTGGGTATAGAATAAGCTGATATTCAGCAACTACCCAAGCTTAATTAAAATTTGATTAATTTTCTATTTTGGGCCGAACATACAAGGCAAAAATAGCAATACAGAGATATGCAATAATGGAATGCTATATGTGTGGTATACATTTCAAAGCCCTTGATTCTAACTTTTTTTTAATACTCTGATATAATTCTATATATACCAAAGGATTTTTTGACTAACTCAAATAGATCAAATTTTTTGCTGCGAATTCACCAAAAACGGGAAATATTTTACTCACGTAATAAACGAAACCCCCTTATCGAAACTTGGTCTTTCTAAACTTGGGCGTTACCAACGCGTACAAATCACTTTTTCATACAAAATCGTATAATGATTTAATTAAATGTTTTTTATACATATGATGTGAAGTATGATCCATATAATTAAATTCTGAATTCTTTTGCAGAACCGAGTTCGATGAACAAAATATTCGAGTACTTTTTTCACTCGTTCAAAGCGTAAGTAATGTTTAGAATGCTCATTATTGACTGCTAAAGACCAATGACTTCAAATTACTCCACAAGAAGTTGTCTAATGTTGTGAAATCACAACTACTTGGAGGCCATTGAATATCGCAATCTCGAATCTCGAAACTTTTTCGCAATAATTCAGTTATTGCACGTATGAAGGTCAACTTCTTCCAATTACTGCTATGAAAAGTTGGTTCTCATCGATCTGTACCGCTCTCCATTGACAGTAACTGTGTCATCAGCTTCAATCTGGGTGAATGTAATGGTTGTTCATGATAAATTTGTACATTTTCTTTTGTAAAAATTATTGAATACAATTAGAAAAATCACGGATCGTGATATAGTAAAAATGGCCGAAGCGACTCTTAGAATCATATCGTCCCTATTGGAACACCCGATATGAAATGTAGCAAATGAAGGGACGGCAGAGAAGCGACTAAATTGTGACTTTTACAAATCATGTTTACGCTCAAACTCGCTCTCACAACTAGTTTCTGCTCAAATCCTATGTGAATCAGTTGTATATCATAGTAGTAATGACATTAGAGTGGCTTTTCGATTCAATTGCTCTGAGTTTAGTAAATTTCGACACAATTGCACGATCTACAAACAAAAACCTCAAGTATTTCTTACATAATACTCAAAATGAGCGAGCAAATGATTTGTTGATAAGAATAATAGTATTATATTATATGATTAAGTAAATTGCAAGTCATTTATATTTAACTTCCACGCGTAGTAGTATGATGAAATTCAACTGCTAATATATATTTTTTTTACTGTATACACACTTCTATTCGTGGACTTACTATTATCAAAGATTATATTTATTACTGATACAAAGTAAGCAAGAGAAAATCAAAATTAAATAAAAAACTCTTTCTCTAAGCTATAGATAATAAAACATTTGTAAGAACGCCGCTTAATTTTGTTTATAAATAGTAAATAAGTGAATAAAATACAAAGATCATATGTGTATATATAGTAGAAATAATAATATCTATATGACGGGGTTTTCCAGAGCTAAAGATAACTTGAGCACAACGCAACTAACAAAACCACTTGAAAAGCTAGTGATAACGTCCATATCAGATACAGCGAATACATGAATTAGGTTTCAAATGTACTGTGAATGGCTGTCTGAACATTTCAGCTGAATGATATTGCAATTTTATGTTCAATTATTGAAAAAACACAAATAAAAACTAAAGTACTAGTATTAAACTGCAGAACTGTAAAGAGCAACAAAAATTTGACGTATTTCTAAAACTTATCTGAACCATTGAGTTACTTCATCTTAGATTTTATCCAAACAGTTAGTTCTACGCAGATTTGATCCCTTATAACTCCCGATATAAACGAAAATTGTAAGCAAAGTCTGACAACATATAATGAAGCCAAGGACCACGTAATCAAAACAATATAAAAACTAATTTTTGTTGTTTACAAGTAAATTGTAAATTATATTTAATGCAATTAATGTTCAGTTACAGTTATACTTTGGTGCTGAATAATAACAGCACTAATTCTCAAAATAATGCTATCCAAGAAATTATTAATCACGTTTTCGCTTCTTATGCGCATTATCGTTGCTTCTAAATATTGCCGCCAGCACCTGAAAAACACCGTGGAATAATAATATAGCTAACAACAATGGAATACCAAACAACACAGCCATTGTATCCACACTATGACGCTGTAAGAAATTCAAGTGACGTGCAGCCACACGCAATTGTGGCGCACCCTTATGTCTCAACACATACTCAGTCCAATAGATTGCTGTATCGAGCGGATTCATAGGTCGATCATGGAAACTGGCAGAAATTTCTCGCGCTCTCTCGGTGTACTTGGGATTGTTCAACACTTCTAGGATAGCATCCCGCAGTTCGGAGCTGGTGAAATTTCGGAAGTTTATTGCAACACCGAAACCTTTATATACGGCCTTTTCAACATTTAAATATTGATCGTAAAATACTGGCATGCCAACAACCGGTTTAGCATGATGTACTGCCTCTATCAGACTGTGCATACCGCCATGTGTAACGAACAGTTTTACATTAGGATGGGCAAGTACTTCCGATTGTGGAAACCATTTGTTGATGAAGACATTCTTCGGTTTACCCGGCAGATCCGTCTTCTCGAATTTCCACAACACATTCACGGGTAATGAGGAAAATGCGTTCATAATCTCTTGCAATTTTTGTTTTGGCAACAATGCGCTCTTTACATTCGAGCCGAGCGAAAAGTAAATAGCACCTCTGGATGAGGCATTAATAAAAGCTTCCATATCCGTTGGTAGTTTCTGCGGTTTGTGATCAATATGCATACCAGCCACCTCTATTGCATTCGGCACCAATGGTCGCGGCCAACTGAATGAATAATGTTGATTGAGCAGCAAAAGAGAAAAGTCTCTACGCACGTCTGTTAAACGCAATGTCGCATTAGGAAAATACTTTTCATAGTATCGTTGCTGTTCCGGTATTATTTCTAAATGGTTATACAGAAGCTCCATGGTGTTAGTATATAAATTATCTAAGCGTTGCCAGAAATTCATACGATCCATATTCATGCCGCTAGGCGCTGGTACATATGCTAACGGCGAAACATTATCCACCAATTCGTCGATCACAATATCGGCGCCAAAAGTAGAAACACCAATCATAGGTGCCCTGAAATGTTTTCCCAATGCGTAAAGTGCATCTTGATAGAATACTTCGATAATAATGAGATCGAATTTTTCATCAGAGTGCAATAATTGTTGGAAGTCCTCATTATTAAATACCAACAAGGAAGTCAATGCTGTATATTCCTTAGCAAATTTCAGCTCAGCCAATTTACCAACAGAAATTTGCTCGATCGCGTTAATTATTGACTCTAAAAATATTTGAATTAAAGCTATGGCTTCTTTATCTTTATATATTGGCAAAATTTAAACTAACCATCATGATGAGATTGATCTATATGTATAGTTAAATCTCGAAAGTTTTTCAAGGGTGTTTTTTGCGGAAACGCCGAAACCGAAGTGACTTCATGTCCGCGTGCCGCCAGTGTCTTCAAATACGACTGCACACATATATACTGCGAAGGTCCTGGAAAGGGAAATACAGCAAGTATTTTTGCGGATTCCACGTAGTTTGTGACACACGCTAAGATCCACAAAGCAGCTGCTATAGATTTCAATGGAATCATTTTCCAAGTTCCTAATAGACACCACAACGCTTTATATTCAACTAAACTAATAATTTGTGCGGATATTGACTTTTATAACTACATAGTAAGAGAGCAGAGAGCATAGTAGACTTAGCAAAACGATGAACCTCTCTAACATAGCAATATTTATCTTAATAGAATACAATGAGTGTCGGAGAATCTGTAAATATATGCATATATGTATACCAAATCTTGCACCGTTTTCTTCACAAGAAGCTGCTCATTTGCCCAACGAGCCGTTATCAGACCACTATTAAATATAGCTGCCATACAAACAGAACAATTAAAATCTATTTCTTGCATGGACAACTTTTTCATTTGACAATTTGACACAGATTTTGTTCAGATCGAGTCACTATAGCATGTAGCTGCCATACAAACTTAACGATCCTTTTTTCTTTGTGAAGGGTATAATAGCTTTATCGTTAACTTTTTTTCTTGTTTGAATATAAAACTAAGAAATTGAATTGGTCTCCGGAGAAACTTTTATTAATTTTCATTGCATACAAGTGTACAGTTATGTGCAACTAATTAACAACGATAAGCCCCTGAAAATATTTGGCATTTGTTTGTAAAATACTGAAAATTAATTTTTCAAAAATTTAAACCAATCAAAATGCGCTTTTCGTGTGATGACTGAAAATAATACAAAATCAGCAAATATCGACACAAACTTCTTTAATTGAAAAAGTGATTACAAAAAAAAATACAAAACAAATTCCTAACAGAAGGATAAAGTGCATAACGAAAAAAAAGTTTCTATTGGCTAACGAAAAAAAAGGTAAACAGAGGGTGTTCAAATGGGAAAAATTATGACTGACATCCAAAACAAGAAGAACGGATTCTAGGTACACTACTCCAACACTGAGGCTTGGAAGCAGTAATTTCTTGCTTTGGAGTGCAATGTTATGGCGTGACATGGGGCCAATTTACCAACACCAACATGGATGTACTAGTAGAAAAACAGTCCGAAACATAAAATTTAACCCCGTAAGCAGTGGTTTCACTACAATTTGGGGACTGTTTTTGACTGGTCTTGTTGCTGTGCAGATCCGAACTATATCGAGAAACTTTGGTCCCACTGAAAAAAGGTACGGCTTTACTAAGTAATAAATTTCGTCAAATTCCACGAAAGGACATAAAATGAGTGAGAAGCGATTGCGCATATTATTGCTTGATCTTATATCATAGTTAATTAGTTGCACGCAACTGTATGTACATAATGCCTATTGTACAGAGTCTAGCGGTGTGTCAAACGTCTGATCATAATCAAGAAATGAAATTGCATTTATTATTATATATTCAGCTGTGGTCTAAAACGCATTCGAACTGATTGAGGTTCTTCTGAATGGAAACTTGAATTTATAAATTAAAACTTCATTGCAAATGCCAACCCCAAATTTTTTCGCGAATATGACAATTCAATTTTATATAACTACTGATTATTTTCTAAAAACGTTTTTTAGGTTAGATAGAAGATTAGTTGCAAGTCTTCCTACAATAAAGAATTTTTGCTTGGTTGGTAATAATTTAGTTATATAATTTAACATTTCTGCTATCAAAATAAGGGACTTTGAATATTACACAAAAATATATGAAACAAGTAAGGAAAGGCTAAGTATGGGTGTAACCGAACATTTCAAACTCTTGCAACTTGCAACATTCTTTACGAATTTCAGTAGTATAGCTGACAGGTTGACAGGCATTTTCGGAAAAAACTGAAGTCCGCTTATTCGGTATCTGGGGGTATGAATAGTTTTGGTCACCTGAACAATTTTTGACCGTAAAGTGGCACATCTCAGAAGAAAGTGAAAGAATAAAAAATAATTAAAAATTCAGGTCAAAGACACTCGTACTTTCATTACAATATTTAGCTTCGTATCCGAGATATTTTTATGAAAATCAACGTAATTAATTTTAATAATAATATGTTCAGTATAAATAAAAATCCAGCACTTTAGTGACAGAGCTTATGAAGAGCAAGTTGTAAACAAATAAACATTAATCTGTTTTCAAACAATCTCAGTCAATACGCTTCAGCTATCAATAAACACATAGAAACATCGTTAATGAAACGAGTGAAACCCAATTAGCATATAATATAAATAACGCAATACGTCAAGTATTTGAAGTGTATGTATTTAAAACTGTATAGTATATAAGTACAAATTATCGGTGTATATAAAATATGTAAATTAATTAAATTTGCTCTATGAGTGCTGCTAGCAATTCATGTAAATTAGCCTTTATCTGATACTGAAATAAAATAGTTCTAAAACGAAAGTTGAACGAGCAACTTGATGCTATTCGTCTTTGCTCGATGCCACCCTTCGTTTGTAAACACAGTCATACTGGAATTCGACATTTTGCTCACTCTTTTTTTTATTGTTCGAAGGATCTTTACTTAGGAATACTCCCAATAATAAACTGTTAATACGACGAGTTATAAATATAGCCAACAGCAATGGAATACCAAACAACACAGCCATTGTATCCACACTATGACGCTGTAAGAAATTCAAGTGACGTGCAGCCACACGCAATTGTGGCGCACCCTTATGTCTCAACACATACTCAGTCCAATAGATTGCTGTATCGAGCGGATTCATAGGTCGATCATGGAAACTGGCAGAAATTTCTCGCGCTCTCTCGGTGTACTTGGGATTGTTCAACACTTCTAGGATAGCATCCCGCAGTTCGGAGCTGGTGAAATTTCGGAAGTTTATTGCAACACCGAAACCTTTATATACGGCCTTTTCAACATTTAAATATTGATCGTAAAATACTGGCATGCCAACAACCGGTTTAGCATGATGTACTGCCTCTATCAGACTGTGCATACCGCCATGTGTAACGAACAGTTTTACATTAGGATGGGCAAGTACTTCCGATTGTGGAAACCATTTGTTGATGAAGACATTCTTCGGTTTACCCGGCAGATCCGCCTTCTCGAATTTCCACAACACATTCACGGGTAATGAGGAAAATGCGTTCATAATCTCTTGTAATTTTTGTTTTGGCAACAATGCGCTCTTTACATTCGAGCCGAGCGAAAAGTAAATAGCACCTCTGGATGAGGCATTAATAAAAGCTTCCATATCCGTTGGTAGTTTCTGCGGTTTGTGATCAATATGCATACCAGCCACCTCTATTGCATTCGGCACCAATGGTCGCGGCCAACTGAATGAATAATGTTGATTGAGCAGCAAAAGAGAAAAGTCTCTACGCACGTCTGTTAAACGCAATGTCGCATTAGGAAAATACTTTTCATAGTATCGTTGCTGTTCCGGTATTATTTCTAAATGGTTATACAGAAGCTCCATGGTGTTAGTATATAAATTATCTAAGCGTTGCCAGAAATTCATACGATCCATATTCATGCCGCTAGGCGCTGGTACATATGCTAACGGCGAAACATTATCCACCAATTCGTCGATCACAATATCCGCGCCAAATGTAGAGACACCAATCACAGGTGCCCTGAAATGTTTTCCCAATGCGTAAAGTGCATCTTGATAGAATACTTCGATAATAATGAGATCGAATTTTTCATCAGAGTGCAATAATTGTTGGAAGTCATCATTATTAAATACCAACAAGGAAGTCAATGCTGTATATTCCTTAGCAAATTTCAGTTCAGCCAATTTACCAACAGAAATTTGCTCGATCGCGTTAATTATTGACTCTAAAAATATTTGAATTAAAGCTATGGCTTCTTTATCTTTATATATTGGCAAAATTTACACTAACCATCATGATGAGATTGATCTATATGTATAGTTAAATCTCGAAAGTTTTTCAAGGGTTTTTTTTTGCGGAAACGCCGAAACCGAAGTGACTTCATGTCCGCGTGCCGCCAGTGTCTTCAAATACGACTGCACACATATATACTGCGAAGGTCCTGGAAAGGGAAATACAGCAAGTATTTTTGCGGATTCCACGTAGTTTGTGACACACGCTAAGATCCACAAAGCAGCTGCTATAGATTTCAATGGAATCATTTTCCAAGTTCCTAATAGACACCACAACGCTTTATATTCAACTAAACTAATAATTTGTGCGGATATTGACTTTTATAACTACATAGTAAGAGAGCAGAGAGCATAGTAGACTTAGCAAAACGATGAACCTCTCTAACATAGCAATATTTATCTTAATAGAATACAATGAGTGTCGGAGAATCTGTAAATATATGCATATATGTATACCAAATCTTGCACCGTTTTCTTCACAAGAAGCTGCTCATTTGTCCAACGAGCCGTTATCAGACCACTATTAAATATAGCTGCCATACAAACAGAACAATTAAAATCTATTTCTTGCATGGACAACTTTTTCATTTGACAATTTGACACAGATTTTGTTCAGATCGAGTCACTATAGCATGTAGCTGCCATACAAACTTAACGATCCTTTTTTCTTTGTGAAGGGTATAATAGCTTTATCGTTAACTTTTTTTCTTGTTTGAATATAAAACTAAGAAATTGAATTGGTCTCCGGAGAAACTTTTATTAATTTTCATTGCATACAAGTGTACAGTTATGTGCAACTAATTAACAACGATAAGCCCCTGAAAATATTTGGCATTTGTTTGTAAAATACTGAAAATTAATTTTTCAAAAATTTAAACCAATCAAAATGCGCTTTTCGTGTGATGACTGAAAATAATACAAAATCAGCAAATATCGACACAAACTTCTTTAATTGAAAAAGTGATTACAAATAAAAATACAAAACAAATTCCTAACAGAAGGATAAAGTGCATAACGAAAAAAAAGTTTCTATTGGCTAACGAAAAAAAAGGTAAACAGAGGGTGTTCAAATGGGAAAAATTATGACTGACATCCAAAACAAGAAGAACGGATTCTAGGTACACTACTCCAACACTGAGGCTTGGAAGCAGTAATTTCTTGCTTTGGAGTGCAATGTTATGGCGTGACATGGGGCCAATTTACCAACACCAACATGGATGTACTAGTAGAAAAACAGTCCGAAACATAAAATTTAACCCAGTAAGCAGTGGTTTCACTACAATTTGGGGACTGTTTTTGACTGGTCTTGTTGCTGTGCAGATCCGAACTATATCGAGAAACTTTGGTCCCACTGAAAAAAGGTACGGCTTTACTAAGTAATAAATTTCGTCAAATTCCACGAAAGGACATAAAATGAGTGAGAAGCGATTGCGCATATTATTGCTTGATCTTATATCATAGTTAATTAGTTGCACGCAACTGTATGTACATAATGCCTATTGTACAGAGTCTAGCGGTGTGTCAAACGTCTGATCATAATCAAGAAATGAAATTGCATTTATTATTATATATTCAGCTGTGGTCTAAAACGCATTCGAACTGATTGAGGTTCTTCTGAATGGAAACTTGAATTTATAAATTAAAACTTCATTGCAAATGCCAACCCAATTTATTCGCGAATATGACAATTCAATTTTATATAACTACTGATTATTTTCTAAAAACGTTTTTTAGGTTAGATAGAAGATTAGTTGCAAGTCTTCCTACAATAAAGAATTTTTGCTTGGTTGGTAATAATTTAGTTATATAATTTAACATTTCTGCTATCAAAATAAGGGACTTTGAATATTACACAAAATATATGAAACAAGTAAGGAAAGGCTAAGTATGGGTGTAACCGAACATTTCAAACTCTTGCAACTTGCAACATTCTTTACGAATTTCAGTAGTATAGCTGACAGGTTGACAGGCATTTTCGGAAAAAACTGAAGTCCGCTTATTCGGTATCTGGGGGTATGAATAGTTTTGGTCACCTGAACAATTTTTGACCGTAAAGTGGCACATCTCAGAAGAAAGTGAAAGAATAATAAATAATTAAAAATTCAGGTCAAAGACACTCGTACTTTCATTACAATATTTAGCTTCGTATCCGAGATATTTTTATGAAAATCAACGTAATTAATTTTAATAATAATATGTTCAGTATAAATAAAAATCCAGCACTTTAGTGACAGAGCTTATGAAGAGCAAGTTGTAAACAAATAAACATTAATCTGTTTTCAAACAATCTCAGTCAATACGCTTCAGCTATCAATAAACACATAGAAACATCGTTAATGAAACGAGTGAAACCCATTTAGCATATAATATAAATAACGCAATACGTCAAGTATTTGAAGTGTATGTATTTAAAACTGTATAGTATATACATAAGTACAAATTATCGGTGTATATAAAATATGTAAATTAATTAAATTTGCTCTATGAGTGCTGCTAGCAATTCATGTAAATTAGCCTTTATCTGATACTGAAATAAAATAGTTCTAAAACGAAAGTTGAACGAGCAACTTGATGCTATTCGTCTTTGCTCGATGCCCCCCTTCGTTTGTAAACACAGTCATACTGAAATTGGACATTTTGCTCACTCTTTTTTTGTATTGTTCGAAGGATCTTTACTTAGGAATACTCCCAATAATAAACTGTTAATACGGCGAGTTATAAATATAGCCAACAGCAATGGAATACCAAACAACACAGCCATTGTATCCACACTATGACGCTGTAAGAAATTCAAGTGACGTGCAACCAACCGCAATTGTGGCGCACCCTTATGTCTCAGCACATACTCAGTCCAATAGATTGCTGTATCGAGCGGATTCATAGGTCGATCATGGAAACTGGCAGAAATTTTTTGCGCTCTCTCGGTGTACTTGGGATTGTTCAGCACTTCTAGGATGGCGTTGCGGAGTTCGGAGCTGGTGAAATTTCGGAAGTTTATTGCAGCACCGAAACCTTTATGTACGGCCTTTTCAACATTTAAATATTGATCATAAAATACTGGCATGCCAACAACCAGTTTAGCATGATGTACTGCCTCTATCAGACTGTGCATACCGCCATGTGTAACGAACAGTTTTACATTAGGATGGGCAAGTACTTCCGATTGTGGAAACCATTTGTTGATGAAGACATTCTTCGGTTTACCCGCCAGAGCCGTCTTCTCGAATTTCCACAACACGTTCACGGGTAGTGAAGCAAATGACTTCATTATCTCTTGCAATTTTTGTTTTGGCAACAATGCGCTCTTTATATTCGAACCTAGCGAGAAGTAAATGGTACCTCTGGACGAGGCATTAATAAAAGCTTCCATATCCGTTGGTAGTTTCTGCGGTTTGTGATCAATATGCATACCAGCCACCTCTATTGCATTCGGCACCAATGGTCGCGGCCAACTGAATGAATAATGTTGATTGAGCAGCAAAAGAGAAAAGTCTCGACGTAAATCTGTTAAACGCAATGTCGCATTAGGAAAATACTTTTCATAGTATCGTTGCTGTTCCGGTATTATTTCTAAATGGTTATACAGAAGCTCCATGGTGTTAGTATATAAATTATCTAAGCGTTGCCAGAAATTCATACGATCCATATTCATGCCGCTAGGCGCTGGTACATATGCTAACGGCGAAACATTATCCACCAATTCGTCGATCACAATATCGGCGCCAAAAGTAGAAACACCAATCATATGTGCCCTGAAATGTTTTCCCAATGCGTAAAGTGCATCTTGATAGAATACTTCGATAATAATGAGGTCGAAATGTTCGTCAGAGTGCAATAATTGTTGAAAGTCCTCATTATTAATTACCAACAAGGATGTCAAGGCTGTATAGGCCTTTACAGATTGCATCTGCTCCAATTTACTTCTAGTTTCTTCAATCGCGTTGATTATCGCCTCTAAATTTATTTAAATTAAAAGCTCATTTCTTTATCTTCATTTATCGACAATATTTAGACTAACCATCATGATGAGATTGCTCTATATGTATCGTGATATCACGAAAGTTTTTCAAGGGTGTTTTTTGCGGAACGCCGCCAGTGTCTTAAAATACGACTGCACACATATGTACTGCGAAGGACCCGGAAAAGGAAATACAGCAAGTATCTTTGCGGATTCCGCGGAATTTGTAACCCTCGTTAAGATCCACAGTGCCACCACTATACGTTTTAGGGTACACATTTTTATAGAAATTTTACTAAAATACGCCACAATACTTTTTAGTCAACTAAGTTAATATATTGTGAGGTATTGACTTTTATTCATATTCAGAGAGCGGGGGGCGGAGCATAGCAGTGTAAACTAAACTGTTAGCCACACTAATATTGTAAGTAAAGTAACTTAATAGAGAACAATGAATCTCTAATGCACTTTGTGTAACTAAATTGTTCATACAAAACTCAGCTTGTTGTTTTTTCAATCTTCGGAGAAACTTTTTTAATTTTCATCTTATATATATGTATGTACATAATGCCTACTGCACTGAGTGTTTTACAGTCTAACGGTGTATCAAAGAGAGTGATCATTGATTCAATTAATTATTCTATATTCGAGCGCGATAGTAACTGAACTGCTAATTTGTAAATGAGATTCTTCTAACTGGAACTTTAGTTGAAGCAAGCATTAAATGTGTTATCGCGGATGCTAAGAAGGGATAAAAGAGGAACTTTTGTCTCCACTCTATAAGTTTGAAGAACAGTTAGGAACCTAGCATATAGACCACTTGGGAAACAATACAACTACATTTTAGCAATAATAGACCTGTTTTCGAAGTTTGTGTAGTTGGAAATCAACTGAAGTGGAAAAAGTTGTACATGGATTAGAGAAACCGGCATCGATTTTTGGAAATCCGATACGGATTATCACCGTCAAGCAGGTTTACTGCAAATGCTTCAAACTCAAACCAAGGAGGGTAAACTTCCCTTGTTGATCGCAACGGGCGTTTCTCGTAGCAACGGTCAGATAAAACGAGTTCACCATATACCATAGTTGTTCCAATGCGTTCAAATATGTGCCAAATCAACTCAACTCATCGCATCTGGAAGTGGCAAGGGTTCCGAAAATTATAAATAAAACCTCTCTGATTAGTACCGTTCAAAATACTTACTAGTCTAGATATACGTGCTGCCAAATATCTCAATTTATATCCTACTATATGTAAGACTAACTAGAAAATGAAGAGTTAAATATTCTACGCGATTTAGACTGACGGAGACACAAGAACAAATAAAGAATATTCACAAAGATAATTGTAGAATATTAATTCTTTAACTGCGAAATTAATGATTTAGTAGCCAACAAACCGACTTTTTTTAGGTTGACATGAGGTTGAGACTAAAATATCGTTGAACCTATAAGGTAGTCGCCAAACTACAAAATGGAAGACATTAAGTGAAGAAAGTGGGAATTCACGACTGGCCAAAAAAACTACGTCTGTAGCAGAGAATATAAAGGAGATAACTTGTCGGGACAGCAGGTTATATTACAATTAGAAGAGAGCTGACAACCACCTATTCAAAGCACGTACAATAGAATAGTGAATTATAAGAATAATGAATTGCAAGAGTAATGGATTGCAGGAATAATGGATTGTAGGAATAGTGTGGATGGTATTAAGACCTAATATTGTACACAGTATTGATAGCGAGGTAAGGTAAATCATCTAAGAATTCTGGAAGATACCTACTAAAAGCATTATGGAAGTCAAGTCGCGATTGCTCAATGAATTATTACTCAAACAAACTATCGCTCACCAAACCAATCTTTTAGTTTTTTATCAAATATCACAAAACTACTACTTAAACTACATATGGTGTAACTTTTTGAGCTTATAGTGATTTTCTCAAATTAAAGCTTAAAAATAATATAATTAGTAATAATATTAATATTAATAATAATTACATAATAATTAATTGATAAGCTCTTTTAAAGTGTTCACTCTAAAATATAAAATGAGTTTATGTTTTTAATTTTATTTACATTTTAAATTTCAGTTGTGCTTTAGCTTTATCTTTCCACGGTCTCCCAAAAGCAATCGCCTCACATTTCTATGTACAAACCATGAAGGTATTAATAAAACCAACATCGCACCACCAACCAATACCAATAATGTATCCAAACTATGGTACTGTATAAAATTCAATTCTTGGGCGGTAACACGCATATGCGGCGCGCCCCCATGACGTAACACGTACTCCGTCCAAAATATTGCTTTATCCAACGGCTTCATTGGCTGATCATGGTAACGACGCGACATCTGTTGGATCGTTTGCGTATATTTTGGATTTTCCATAACTTCAAGGATGGCACTTCGCAACTCATCGTAAGTGAAAGATTTGTAATCAACGAAAACGCCGATACCGGCGCGCTTAATACGTTCCATATTGAGAAATTGATCGAAGAATACGGGCATGCCAACCAATGGCTTGGCATGATGAATCGCTTCGGTTGTGCTGAGCAAACCAACGTGAGATATGAATAATTTCACATTGGATTGAGCCAATATATCGGATTGGGCAAACCATTTGTTAATATATACATTTGGTGGTTTATTTGGTAGTTCGGTAGCTTCGAATTTCCAAAGTATATTGTATGGTAGCGAAGCAAAAACTCGCATAAGTGTCTCAAGTTTCTCTTTCGACAGGTTTTTACTCTTCACATTCGAACCCAGAGAGAAGTAGATAGCGCCTTGCTTTGCAACTCTGATGAAGTTTTCTATGTCGGTAGGTAATTTGCCCGCACGTTGGCTTATATGCATACCGGCCACTTCGATTGCATTCGGTACATATGGGCGTGGAAAACTGATGGAAAAATGTTGATTCAAGAGCACTAATGAGAAATTCTTGCGCACCGCATATATATCGGCAGTAGAATTGGGAAAGTATTGCTTGTAAATGGCAGCTTGGTTGGGCAAGTAAAATAGATGCATGTGTATTTGGTGCAACAAATGGTGCCATAAGTTTTGTAAACGCTGCCAGAAATTCATGCGATCGCTTAGCTGTGAGAGCGGTAACGGCACATACGATATGGGTGAAGTATTACCCACTAATTCGTCGATTGTCGGATCTGTACCGTATGTAGATACGCCAATAAGTAAGGCATTGTAATGATGAGCCAAGGCATAAATCGCATCCAATTGTAGTGCTTCCACAATTATGAGATCGAAATGCTCATTAGATTGTAATAATTCTTGAACCTTTGGACTTTTCAGTACCGACAAAGTGCCACCGGTAAAGAAGTCATAATACAGATTTAATTCTTGCCATTTATTGCGTTCTTCTCTAATTACATCCACTATAGTTTCTGTAAGCGTTAGTTATAAAGTAATGTTAGTAAATTTAGAAAATATTTACTTAAAATTGTATATACTATATATACCCTCGTAGCCATCTAGTACTTCCGCTATCGATATGTCGCGAAAATTTTGTAATGGTTTTTTCTGTGGAAAAGCTGAAATCACGGTGACTTCATGACCGCGCGCCGCTAAAGCTTTTAAATACGCTTGCACACAAATATACTGCGAAGGTCCTGGAAAGGGAAATATCGCTAAAATGTTGGCAGCATGTGTCTTCTGTACGGCGAATAAGCTGATGTAAGCCGAAAGTAGCAACCTGATGAAAACTTGGGTGAGCATCTTTCACCAATGTCTGTCGGTATAAAAACTGCTAAATAATTTTATATTTTACTTGTAAATTTTATTTTTATATTTCTTTACGAGTGCCGTTTAATGGCTTAGCAACTTTTACGCAAAGTTTTTTTTTCATAGAATGGTTTAATCTCAAACTCAAACATTTTTAATACCGATTGTCCAATTTCTTTATAATTTTGTAATTTTGATGTCTAGTGCTCATTGCAGTCATAAATCATTGTGTCCGAAAATCTCTTCGGGTTTGTAAAATACAATATAATTAAGAGACTTTTAAGAGATCGTTTGTTTTTGGTTCCATCTATTAGAGCAACCATCACGGTATTTATTTGCGAACCATTAACCCAGATATTTACATCGTGCCACATCGATGTCACATTTATTTAAAGATATTTCAGATAAAATTTGTTTGATTGAAATTTTTGTACGATTTTGTGACACACAATAACAGGTTGAAGAAGGTTTTTAAATGAAGTATATTTTTTATAAGCGTTGCCACTTTTTAAAAATTTGTGTTCAATTAAATTGGTAAAATGTATTGAATATCATAACACACCAAAACCACCCTTTAAGATTCGAAGATTAAGATTTCCAGTCAAACGCCACTCGTAAAATATTTAACTTCATCAATTAAACTGAGAATTTCAGCTTCCTTTTGAAATTAAAAATATAACGTGTAACTTTATACCATCTCACTTTATCTCAACGACTACAGTTTCAGGATTATTAATACTACAATCCAAATTTCTCAGTCCTCAACATAAAATTAATACATGTCTTTAAATTACTGTATATTTTATTTACGCGCGTTACGTTACAAATAATCCGACCGCATTACGGTGACTGAACGAAGTCAAGTATCTGTTCATTATATATAAGGAAGCCATTTTAACTAGGAAACCAGATTCTGTACGCAAATACATGTATTTAAGAATCATTAGTGTTTACCTATTTATTGTAATTTTCAAATTTGAAAACTGTAGGAAGGGCAATTTCTAACACGCTATGATATATCCTAATGCTGTTCATGATAAACGCTTGCTTATTGTCTCAAAGATATGTATTTGTATGTATGTGATCTGTTAACCCTAAGGTGCATCCATTAGCTTTGTTCATTTAACAGCTTCATCTGCATCGAAACTGCAATATTTTTCTTTCTAGTAAAATCAAAATATTTTAAATATCGATGAATAGTCACCCGTGTTAGAACTTTGATCCAACAGTATAAGATAATGAGATATGAAGATTATAAGTATGACGCATAGGAAGGTTAAAAATTAAATGGATTTAAAAAAGCTTATAGATGAGAGATTTTTAAAAAGGTTGCAACGTTGTTCTGCATGTTAGGAGACATTTGTGCCACACTAGCGCTGTCACGGGTTAAATTTTTCAGCTTTCATTGTGCGTTCTGTTATAATCCGTTGCATGTTTAGTATATACTCTATATATATAATACTACTAATTATATTGACTCGGTATTAAGTGGGTATTAAATGTAATATTTTTTAATCGACTTTGCATGTAAGCTAATACAATGTGGGAGTATTTTAGAACTTTGATGAGGTCGCGTGTGAGATAATTTAAAAAAAGAAACAAAAGCTTATTAAAAGAAGCCCAACAAAACAAACTTTTAGTTAGTATAAATGATAATAATAGCATATTCATATAAAGGTTGGCAATTTTTTAGCTTTTGACAAACATTCAATGGATATGTTTGAACAAAGAAATAAAACAGCAATGATCACTTATCATTGCTATTACTTTCTTACGAAACCTATTTTTTCATGACAAATTTTAGAAATAATAGCGCGTGTTATTATAGATGAAAAATACCACATAACGTTTAAATAACAGAGATATTGTATGTAGTGTATATATGGAAGTAATAATGGGTTGTCACAAAAGTCTTGCGGTATTTTTATTGAATCAATTCGTGTGGCACCCATACATCGAGCTTCTTAGTGACTCCAAGCTTCTTCAAATGGTTTATAACGGTTTGATGACTACTATGCCGGTCTCTTTCGACCAATTCAGCGATTTTATCGCAATTTTCGACGACAGGCCTTCCGGAGCGTGGCGCATCTTCGACCACCTATACACCAGAACGAAAACGTTGAAACCATCGTTGTGCGGTGGAAATGGAAACTGTATCAATATTTTATTGGCGGCTTGAGATGCATTTTTGCCTTTATCGTAGTAGTACTGTAAAATATGCCGTATTTTCTCTTTATTTTGCTCCATGTTTGCGACGCTATAACTCACGAACGACTTAAAAGAAGCGACAATTTAACTAACTAACTAACTAACTAAAACTAGAACTACTAGTACTCGGACAACCCAATACACGCAATAGGCGACTTATGCTATTGCTGGTGTTAATTACATACTAGTAGACATAAAGATTTTAACTATATTAATCTCTATACTTAAAACAATATAACATATTTTACTCGGCTCGTTCAGCTTGTTTAACCAGGTCAGTCAAGTCGAGTCTAAGTCGAAGTAGCCTTCTACGAGAATATACTACACCATAGTGAATTCCCACCTCATGGTGTCATCAGGCGGTGAGACTAAATATTTATCGTACCGCTCTCATATGGAGAGATTAGATTAATATATCTCATAGAAAAAAACTACCCGAATCACAATCTCTATTGTGTATCAGGTAATTCCCACGCACATATCTATACTATACACGTGTATTCCTTTCATTAAGAAAACGCGCGTAAGCATAATAATCTACTACATAGAAGTATATAGTTTTAGTATTTGCAAAAGGCTTAGCTGACATAATTTGTATTTACGTATAGCTATATTTTGGCTTCAAATATACATAATCATGGCTGCTGAGAATTAATGGCTAAATTCAGCGATCAACCGAAAGCTTTGTGATAAAACTAAATAAGATATTAGAGAAATGATGATGATGAATGTGTTCAACATAAAGCGCGTTCAAAATCTATTGTATACACAATAAATGCCACGTGTCACGCGTTCATGGACACAAATATTGCTTTGCGCTATTTAATTTTAAATTTAATAGAATTTACACCATATAACTATATTTTATAGACGAAGAACCACCAAATAGCTATCTAAGTTAAAAAATAAAAATAAACAAGTAAGGAAGGGATAAGTTCGGGTGCAACGGAACATTTTTTACTCTTCCAACTTGCAAGTATCAAAGGCAGAGAAATATCTTAAGGTGAAAAACGTCAACCAGAGGATCGGGTTCGAGCAGTTATATACTATACACAACTTCATATATAACTCATACACTGACCGACATATTCGCTTTAAGATTTGTTAAAAAAAAACTTAAATCATTACATGTAGTATATGGGAGTTGGGGTAGTATCGAGCCGATTTTATCTATTTTTACCAATACCACATACTATTAACATGGCTCATACTAAAAAATGTACCCTGGGAGCCATAAAGTACCTCACATATTCACTAATCATATGGAGAAATATCATAAGGAAAAGATTATCTCAAAATTTCAATTGCACATCCAGTACATTGACCAATATTTTCGGTAAAAAGTCAACTTTGGATTTGGACAATTCTTTACCATAGGATGGCATTCTCTAAAAGCAATATTCATACAAAGTTTTATCCCGTTATATTATTTGCTTCATAGTTTTTAAACTCGAGAGCAAAGAATCAGATGGAATTTAAAATTCTGCAATGTGGGAAGTAGGCGTGGTGTGTAAGCCGATAAAAATGTCAGAGGAATACCTCATACTAAATTTGGTTCAAATCGGACGGCTGACTCTCAAGATATGTGTTTTCACCTCAAAGTGAGAGGTGCTACGCCCATAGTCCAGTTTTGATCACGGCAAAATGCAAGAAAAAATGCAAACTTTGGTTGCAAACATCGTTTCAAACTTAGTATACCTTGTTGTGATATATTTTGTTTATTTGATTTGAGGTGAATTTTCCATAAATTTCTGTTGCAATCGGATCTAAGGTACCGTATTTGTGCATTTGTTCCAATTTATTTGGCGTAATTTTTATCGATAATTAGTTTTATTTGCCCAATTCTATTTTGCCACATGATAACAGCACACTTTTTTCCCCCGAAATTGCGCCACATTTTATTGAGGCATAAAATACAAGTAGCTATACAGCGTAAATTTCATTAGCACGCTTGAACGACTAACGGTTATTATTCAGTTCAATTGAATTGTGCATAGAAAAAGCTGATATTCAGCAACAACACAAAATTAGTTAAAACTTAATTATTTTTCTTTTTTCGGCCTTACACACATAGCAAACATAGCAATACAGAGATATAAATTAATGGAATTCGATATATTAGCACGATATGTGTTCAAAATATTTGGCGTTGAAATAAATCTCTATATACCAACCACACTTTTTAACTTACTGAAATAGATCAATGCGAATACACCAAAAAAGGGAAATGCTTTACCCACGTAATGCACAAAAACATCTTATGGAGACTTTATCTCTCCGAAATTGGACGTTACTAAGCGTCAGCATCTCGTATAATTTTTCTCTGGAATAGCTAAGCAATAACGAAGAAACTTTTAGAACTGACAAACTCTTAAGAACTTTCAAACTCTAAGTAAAAAGACTACTTCACGCTCTACGATTCGGAATCCCATAATATGCAAGATTGACCGGAAGATGTTTGATTCATCTAAAAACACAACTCCTGGATCCAAAAACAATTCCTACCAAATACTTGTACTTTGGATTAATCCGCACTGCAAAACTGTAAATATTTTCTAGACTTTAACGCACGAAATGAAAACCAAAGAAGCCTTCAAAGAAGCATTAGGCTGTTCCTGAGCGAATTATTTAAATAAGATTTAGTATTTTTAAAATGAACGATAATACAATTTATTAGAAATTGGAAAAAATTTACAGTTATTTGACTGACCTTCAAGATACATATTATGATTATGTAAAGAGGCGAGTTTTCCTTTAAGTTTTTCAAAATTAAAAACATTCGAAGAACTCTAGTTCTAAGTTATGTGAGTATTGTGTTAGCTTGTGCTGTAAAAGCTTGGCTACCGCAATCCCATTTCCTCCTTACTCTTCATAATGAATTAATTCTGCTTTACTTTTCTCTTTTGATTAAACAATTTCGCAGTTATCAAATTCAATAATCGGCAGCTTGCCCACACCATAAATACCAATGCCAGTAGCGGCAGGCCGAACAGCACAGCAATCGCATCTAAGTTATGATATTCAATGAAATTCAAATCTTGTGCAGCCACACGCATATGCGGCGCACCCTTATGACGCAGCACATATTCCGTCCAATAGATTGCCTTCTCTAACGGCTTCAGCGGCTGATCGTGATAGCGGTGAGAGAGCTCGCGAGCGCGCTCGGCGTACTTGGGATTATTCAGAACCTCCAGTATGGTATCCTTAAACTCTTCAGCATTTAAAGTCTTCAAGTTTACACGTAAGCCAAACCCTTTTGCTTGTGCACGCGCCACGTTTAGATGTTGGTCGTAGAATATCGGTATACCCACTATCGGTTTTGCGTAATGGATTGCCTCGATCGTGCTCAATAGCCCACCATGTGTAATGAAGAGTTTTACATTGGGATGCGCCAATATATCGGCTTGTGGAAACCATTTATTAATGTAGACGTTTTGTGGTTTTCCCGGTAATTCCGGTACTTCGAACTTCCAGAATATATTATAGGGTATTGAGGCAAAAACATTCAAAATAATATCAAGTTTTTCTTTAGACAAATTTTTGCTACAAAAATTAGAGCCCAAAGAAAAAAAGATGGCACCATTTGGATTAGCGTTAATAAAAGCTTCCATATCGGCAGGTAAAGCTTTCGGTTTGTGGTCTATATGCCAGCCACCCACTTCGATGGCGTTGGGCACGTAAGGACGTGGTATGCTCATCGAGAAGTGTTGATTCAACAGCAGCAGTGAGAAGTTCTTTCTTATTTCCATAAAATCAGCTGTGGGTTTGCTTACATGAGTTTTATATATTTCATATTGTAAAGGTATCATAACATAATGGTTATGCACCCACTCGATAATTTGTGTATATAAACTCTCCAGACGTTGGTAAAAGCTCATATGATCGCTGTTGGTGCTTAAAACTGACGGCACATAAGAGAGTGGTGAGGTATTGCCCACCAGTTCGTCGATGCGCATATCAGTACCAAAACTCGATACACCGATGAGCGATGCATTAAAATGATATGACAGCGCGTACAGCGCCTCCTGTTGCAGCGCTTCTACAATGAGTAAATCAAATGTGACGCCATTTGCCAGCCATTTCTGCACTTCCGGGTGTTCTAACACCCTTCGCGTGGGTGCGGTTACGTATTCTATGCCCCAGTTTAACTCTTCCCATTTGCTGATTGTGGTCGTAAACTCATCCAATGGTAAGTCTGTAAAATATATAAAATAATAATTATTGGAATATATGCACATAATTAAAAATAAAAAGAAAAACAGAATTGAAGAAATCGTAAATCGTTACACAGACATTGCATGTCGTATTTCTCAATCGTTTCTATTATCGTAACATGATACCATATCGAATACTATCGGAGCTGATAGCGAGAAGTGCTTATTGCATATTCAAAATTTCAAGAGGTATTCTTTAGAATACTACAATTTCTCTTCATCATATAAAGCCATCGCCAAACCATGTTGAACCAAATGTTACGACGAGAGTAGGCATATGTATTTTTTGTTAAGAGAAGGCATTACTAAACTCGTTTGACAAATATTTAAACTAACGAGACCAAAAATGCACCAATTATCTAGTAACTCGATACTATTTTTGACACCAGCTAAATAAGTTTAACATTCTATCAGAATGAAGCGACAATTTTGTTTATTACATTCTGGATTGTCATTATTTTCTAAGAGAGATAGTAAGCAAACTGCGAAAATGGTGAAGAACATCCGAAGAGAATGAAATACAAATCGAGAGTGAAAGAAAATATATAACCTATTAGATACTCAAGGTAGAATATAACCTTTCAAGCCCTTTCGCATAACATATTTCTGTTCATAATGTTTCTTCATATTCATCATATTTCAACTCGAGAAAAATTGTATGTGTAAAAAATATACTCACCCTCAAAAAGCCTTTCTTCGTTTATAATTGTAATGTCACGGAAATTCGGCACCGGTTTTTTCTGTGGAAATTCTGAAATCACAGTCACTTCATGACCCCTTGCAGCCAATGCTTTTAGATAATTTTCCACACAAATATATTGTGAACGCCCCTGAAAGGGGAATATTGCTAAAATCTTGGCACCATATAAACTTTCAAAGTAGCACAATTGTGTACACAATAAAAATAATATTTTTAATGGCGAAAAACTTTTCATTTTCGTGCGCTTCTAAAAATTTATCGTAAATTATATAAACTGAAGCAATGGGACATCACCATCAAATGCGAAATGACTAAAACTAAATTGTGATTTTTGTCATTTATCTTTAGGCACGACATTTTCACTCGGGCTAACGCTCAAACTCGCTCTCGCAACTAGTTTCTGCTCAAATCCAATGTAAATCAATTGCATTTCGTAATAATAATGACATTAGAGCGACTTTTCGATTCAGTCGCTCTGAGTTTAGTAAATTTCGACGCAAATACACGATCTACGAATACAAACATAAACCCCAAGTACTTCACACACAACAAATGAATGGTTTGGGTGACGAGTAAAATGTTAGTAAGTAAAGGTTATAGTCATTTATGTAAACTCATATCAGGCGGATTGTGTCTGATAATGATACTCGTAAAGACTAACTATTATCAAAGATTAAATTTATTTATGCTATAGAGTAAGCAAAAAAAAAAATAAATAAAAACACTTTCTCAATCGCTAATTAGCGGCGAATAATCATAATACCTTATCGCACGTGTAAATGAGAGCACTTGAATTTAAAACAATATAAATAAAACTGCAACTGGTTATAATCAAACTTGAGTTATCAGTTTCACAGAGTATTTCACAAAGCAGGAAGACACGTAAAAGTGCTTGAGCAATTGCCATACACTCAACATGTTGCATATCTAGCAATTGAATGAAATTAGAATAATTTTAAATAAAGTAAAGGTCATGAAGATGCGGTTTTCGAAAGCTGGAGATAACTTGATCTCCAAGCAGCTGGCAACTTGAAAAGTTAATAATAGCGGTTTCATTATCAAATTTAATTTACATTAATTAATGGGTATCATAATACCTGTATTTATTGTTAAACGTTGTGATCGTACCAAAAACAATCAGATATAGCGAAGGTCTGAATTATGTTCCTGATGTACCGAACTCAATAAAAATTTAATGCTATATTTCAAGTCTACACTTTTTAGCGCTAAGTACTAGTAAAATTGTTAGTTTGCAAAGAAATGGCGTGGTACCGAAAACTAATTTACACATTTTCAGGTTTTGGTCGTGGTAATGCCCGGATGCATTAAATCGCGATGATTGCCATTTGCTTCATAGATTTGTCTTCAAAGAATGAATGGCCTAAATAAGCAATACAATGCAAAACTGAAGAGCTTTGAAGAGCGCAGTCTTACTTACTTCCAAAACTTATCTGAGCAATAAAGTTACTTTGTATTGCGTATCACCCAAAAAGTTAGTTCTACACAGATCTAATAATATTTCAACTATCGATAAATTCGAAAATTTTATGCATCATCTGACACCATATACGGTATCAATCACTTAATCAAAAGATTATATAAAAACTACTTTTGTTGTATACAAATAAAGAAATTCAATCGAAGCATATTTATTGCAATTAATACAGAATATTAATTACGGTTACACTTTTTCAAATACTTGCACGAATTTATTATTTGTTATTTCTATTGTATATTACATATAAGCGCGAATATCAAAACGATAACATTCGTTATAAGCAAATGAAAAATTTGCGTAAGCAAGCAAACTACTCTTCAATAATCATCATAGTTACGATTCCTCTTAAAAATAACCTTTGAAATAACAGCACATACTATATATGTACATATATAGATACTTCTGTTTAACAACTTATTAATCACGTTTTCGCTTCTTATTCGCATTATCGTTGCTACTAAATATTGCTGCCAGCACCCGAAAAACAACGTGGAATAATAATATTGCCAACAACAATGGAATACCAAACAACACAGCCATTGTATCCACACTATGACGCTGTAAGAAATTCAAGTGACGTGCAGCCACACGCAATTGTGGCGCACCCTTATGTCTCAGCACATACTCAGTCCAATAGATTGCTGTATCGAGCGGATTCATAGGTCGATCATGGAAACTGGCAGAAATTTCTCGCGCTCTCTCGGTGTACTTGGGATTGTTCAACACTTCTAGGATGGCGTTACGCAGTTCGGAGCTGGTGAAATCTCGGAAGTCTATTGCAACACCGAAACCTTTATGTACGGCCTTTTGAATATTTAAATATTGATCGTAAAATACTGGCATGCCAACAACCGGTTTAGCATGATGTACTGCCTCTATCAGACTGTGCATACCGCCATGTGTAACGAACAGTTTTACATTAGGATGGGCAAGTAGTTCCGATTGTGGAAACCATTTGTTGATGAAGACATTCTTCGGTTTACCCGGCAGATCCGTCTTCTCGAATTTCCACAACACATTCACGGGTAATGAGGAAAATGCGTTCATAATCTCTTGCAATTTTTGTTTCGGCAACAATGCGCTCTTTACATTCGAGCCGAGCGAAAAGTAAATAGCACCTCTGGATGAGGCATTAATAAAAGCTTCCATATCCGTTGGTAGTTTCTGCAGTTTGTGATCAATATGCATACCAGCCACCTCTATTGCATTTGGCACCAATGGTCGCGGCCAACTGAATGAATAATGTTGATTGAGCAGCAAAAGAGAAAAGTCTCTACGCACGTCTGTTAAACGCAAGGTCGCATTAGGAAAATACTTTTCATAGTATCGTTGCTGTTCTGGTATTATTACTAAATGTGTATACAGAAGCTCCATAGTGTTAGTATATAAATTATCTAAACGTTGCCAGAAATTCATTACATCCAAATTTGTACCGCTCGGCGCTGGTACATATGCTAACGGCGAAACATTATCCACCAATTCGTCGATCACAATATCTGCGCCAAATGTAGAGACACCAATCATAGGTGCATTGAAATATTTGCCCAATGCGTAAAGTGAATCTTGACAAAACACTTCGATAATAATGAGGTCGAAATGTTCATCAGAGCGCAATAATTGTTGGAATTCTTCGTTCTTAAGTACTGGCAATGAACCCATTAGTGTGTAATGTAACATCATCCGTAATTGGGTTAATTTAGTTTCACTCATCTCTTCAATCGATGTGACAACGAATTCTGAAAATAGAGAATATTATATATGTATGTAGTTTTATGTATAAGATTTTCAAAAGTATCATTAAAAGACAACGCACTAACCGTCATGATCTCTGTATTCATCCTTCAACGTTATATCACGAAAGTTTTTTAAGGGTGTTTTCTGCGGAAACGCCGAAACCGAAGTGATTTCATGTCCGCGCGCCGCCAGTGTCTTCAAATAAAGCTGCACACATATATACTGCGATGGGCCCGTAAAGGGAAATATTGCGAGTATTTTTGCAGATTCCGTAAATCTTGGCGCAAAAGCGAGAACCGCCAAAGCCAATATTATATAAATGATTCGTCCCATCTGAACAATCCACTACAAGAACAGCTCAACCCAACTTTGTAATCGACTGAAGTAATACTCTCAAAATGCGTTCCTTTTATACGTTTTAGAAGATAAGACCCTAATTAACAATAAACTAAGAGTTAAAAATATCTCGATCTAACAGTGTGCAATTAGTACGTTACTACTAAACGATGGGCAATGGTTCCCAAACGGAAAGCAAAATTATACACGTTTTTTGTTAAGCAGCCGGCCGCGGAAACGTTGCGAGTATTTTTGTAAAAAAAACCAAACCAGTGGACCCCATAATGTGAGGCTTAAGGCCGACAAGCCCAAACTATCGAAGTCAAAATTAAATATTCATAACAGGGAAAGCATATAGCCTAAATCCGTCTCTGTTATATCTCCTACATTGTTCTCACTATCTCTCACACCATCTATCATTTTGTGCTACTAAATATGCATACTTTGTATAATATATATACTAACACATAGTTATTATTCGTTGGTCTAAGGTAATAATAACGCTTTAATGCTTTGTATTTATTGTACATAGGTATACATGTAATTGTATTGAGTTCAAAATGACTCGACAAATTTATTCGCGTCTGCTTGCGATACTTAATGTCGTAATTAAATAAAAAAATTTCATAAAACAACTAAAATTTAAATAAGTATAAAAAAAGATTTGGTAATTGGCAAAGAATAACATATATTTTCTCCATTGAAAAATTATATCTCATTTTATTCCTTTAATTCTTTAATGGAGAGTTCCTCTATTTCTCATATGAAATAATTCTTTATTCGACAGATAGTTTTTTTCTAGAATCAGACTTAAGAGATGTATTCATATATCTAATGGTTGAAAATAATTATTAAAGCCATTTTGTTTCTATTTACAATTAGACTTTTCTATTTTAATTGTTGATAGAATTAAAGCAAAAATTTTATGAAAAACTTGCAGAGTGAAAACAGCAAATTAGCAAGAGCGCACAATAAGTACAATGGTAATTAAAGCAAGAGTAATTTTGTACAAACCGTTGGTACATATATATACATACTCATGCGCTACCAGTTATTAAGTGGACGATTTTAGTGAAGCAATAATCAGTTCGTTGGGGTAAATTCGTTGTTCCTTAGTTCTGTCGTTTCGATTTTCACTTTGATCCACTGCATTTCAGTAACTCCTTGCTTTGTAGCTATGTGTCATTACTCAGCTCTTCAAAGCGGGTCAAATAAGCAGTACATCGCTAAATAGTCATTGGCCTTTAATATAATAATTATTATACCTATTTCAAAGAAGAAAGTCGAGGCACTTTTTTTGCAACTGTAGCCCCATTCGAAATATAAGAAGACACATATTGTTCATATACATATATAGTCTGTTGTTATATATATATATATAAATTTGCCATATATATATATATATATATATATATATCCATGTTCTTTTAACAAGGTTATAAATTGTGTCGTTCAGTAAGGCATTTCACTTTTTTTAGTGCAATTTAAATACAATTATCTTATTGTGTATCGTAAAAGGACGAATTGACAAATTTAGTGTTTCAGCAATCTCTGGAGTTGTTATTCGACAATTTGCATCCACCAACGACTTTACTTTATCCACATAGGCTTCAAGAGCACTGCCAGGACGTGGTACATTATCAAGATCAAAATTGCTAGAGTGAAATTTGCAAACCAATTTTGGCATTGGCGTTCGGTCAACACATCTTCTCTGTACACATCACATAATTTGCCTTGTTTGTACTGCATTTCTACTATTTTAGTGAAACAGTGAAATATTTCTAAAATGTTGCTCGTTCTTTCATTTTGGATAGGGCAACAAACAAAAATTTTTCCAAAAAATTTAAGAAACTTTTTTAACCAACATGCGTTAGTACTATCTGTCATCATCTGATCAAAGATATAGCGGTAAAACTGTTAAGTGTGAAGTTGGCTGCGAAACAATTCAATAGGTCAGCTGTTATCATCAAACGAAATTATTTAATGAACAATCCAATAGCTTTCCGCCCTTAACACGATCGATTTAGTTCAAATCT
This sequence comes from Bactrocera correcta, assembly GCA_027475135.1. Lineage (NCBI taxonomy): Eukaryota > Metazoa > Arthropoda > Insecta > Diptera > Tephritidae > Bactrocera > Bactrocera correcta. The sequence goes on from CM050323.1 coordinate 50,001,963, forward strand.
ACCCCAAATTTGATTTGCATTTACTCAATGAATCGGCGAATTATTATACTGATACTCCTTTAATTGGTAGAAGAAACCCGTAATCCGTGAAAATTTAGTCTCCCATGTGGACTTGTGAAGCGGGACAACTAAATGTTCGAGTGCAGCATAATGTATATCCTGCCATGAAATCAACTTGTTATACTTATAGCGGGATTCTGTAACCAGTCTCTAGTCTCTATTTGAGACATTCTGAGACAAAGTATCAATTTGATACAGTTACTATTCACTAAAAGGCCGAATGCGTTAGTCTTTAGAACCTGGAGTTGCTTTGTTCACAACATCCACCAACGAAATTTTTTTATCCCATACTTCAAGAGCACTGAATAGGACATCATCAAGATAAAATTCGATGTGAATTTTTTTGGCATTTTGGGAACAATTTCAAACACGAAACTTGTCCAAAAATAAATACATTTTAACCCAAAAATTTTGTACTATATTATCAGATCAAAGTAACGGTAAAACTGTTAATTTTGGCTGCGAAAAAATTAAAAGTTTTTTGAAAATTTTTTAAAAGAAAAATAATATTTCCGTTAAAACGACTTATTTATTAAAACCCCCAAGTGTGATTTGCATTTAATAATGAAAAGCGAATAGATTTTGAGACTTTCCTTTTAAGAATAGAAAAACCCGTTAATCCTGAAAAATTGTCTCCCTTAACTTTTAAAAACTAAATGTTCGAGGACTTGATACTGCCATGAAACAAATCGATACATAGTAAACATACATATATATCATATGCTATATATAAATATATAAATTTCAAATACATTAGCAGAGTAACGGTCTACTGCTTCTTGTTCAAAAACAAAAAGGCCCACAAAAATATCTAATTTAATACCAAATTTTTCTGATAGCCAATAAAACATATTGTCCAAATTTTATTGGCTATTCGTTAGTTATAATAAGATCTTGAGAGCGTTGATAAATAATTTCTTCGCAAATATCCCTAAACTTTATTAGTTTTTATTTTACGACTTTGTTGTCAACAATCGTGACCACAACTGGGCAGTTTGGCCTGCGCCTTCTTTAGCTGCTGCCAATAAGTTAAGCCTTCTTTCCACGCTGCCCAAAATTCCCAAAAGCGGCCAACTAATTTAGAACCCAACATGCTGGCCTTCCCTTTCAATATGCCGTTGCGTAAAATTTCAAGCGTGATTAATTTTCGTCTCCGCAGCCAGGAGAGCCACAAAGTTTTACGGTCACATGTGAGATTTTGTTTGTTTTTATTGTTTACTTTCATGCAGAATCCCTTTTGCCCAGCGTTTTGGGATATAAAATAGCAAAGTTTCGTTAAGCTTTTAATTAGTTGGTCCGCAAAACACATACGCATGTGCTTGTGCGTGTGCGTGTGCGTGTGCGTGCGGGTGGGCGTGCGTACATATTGCCATCAGCAGGTTATTTAACGATCCGAACGCTTTATTTGCGCACATGAAAAAAAGGAGACGCAACATCAAAATGAGCGCTTAGTAAATTGCCTCTGTTGCGAAAGGACTGCGACTATTAGCCAATATAACTGCATGTTTAGACAGCTCCAAAGTGCCTATTGCGTGCGTCATTGAATCTGTATTACATCATTTTTATATTCATCAAAGGAGAATTTATCTTTTATGCTCCGACATTTTTGGGCATTTTTTGGAATTTTTACCATGAAAGCATCGTAAAAATGGTAGGCATTTGCTTTCAATTAATTGGAGTAAATGGTCGAGTTAGACACTAGCAATGGGAAGTCTTTCACATTAGCCGACTTGTTCACTTTTTGTGACAGATATTATTAGGTTCGGAAAACTGTCATTAAAAAAGATTTCATGAAAAGATTTCCTTGTTGAATTGTTGTATTATTTTACTTGAGAAGTCATGAAACTAGTTAGTGTGAATATTCAAACACAGGAAGCTGAAAGCAAATCTTTCAAACATTATCTTAAATAATTTAGGTATTTTAATTCAATTTGAGGATAAAAATACCGGGTATTAAATAACAATAACAATAATTTTGCATATGAGGAAAGAACACATTAAATTTATTAGCTGAACAGATGAAAAATACCTTTCAGGAAAATCGCGACAGATTCCGCAATCTTCGGCTAAAACTACACTCAGTTGGTATCATTTCTTAAGCATCGAAAAAAGTTTTCAATTATAGATGGCTTTCCCAAGAAACCGCGGGCTGGAGTATTTATGTATTTAAGAGAGAGAAGAGACGTTGTCAAGGGAAAGATTGCAGATTGCAGTTTAACTCTTCTAAACAGATAGGCAGCATGCCGCTTCTCCACATATTTTGCCTTCTTCGGATCATCGACCTTAAAAATAGGCTATTCCCTACCAGACGCACTACTATCAGTAGCACCTTTCTACTTCTTCCCTGCTTGACAGCCATACTTTGGCTACCGGGTTTGGTTCCGGCTGCCACTGACATCATTGCCGTCCGGGAGTTAGGCCTAGCTTCAACCCCCTTGCTAGTGCCAGCTCTTGCTTCTAGACCAAGGTTTGCTCCTGCCCTAATGCCGACTGTTTTCGAGCTCTTTGCAAACGCTGCCATATTTTCGAAACTGGTTCCCTCCAGCTTTTTTATGGAAGATCCGAACTACTTAATTCTTTTTTCAATTGTTAGTTTGGTTCCCATTCACCTACGGAGGGTACCACGTATCCGTAAACTTCGTTCGGGAATGATTTGTTTAAGGGCCCCAGCCAGTTGATCTTCGGCATGAGTCGCAAAACACTTGATCCAGCCCTTTTTCGTTCCCTCAACCATAGTAAGACTACCTATCAGAATGCTGTGTTGTTGGAGAGCAACGAGTACACAGATAGAAAGTCGCTCTTCCCAGCAGGGTGTTACCAGCCCGTCCTGCCTTCGTCGGGATACTGTGTATATATTACCGCCCTATAGGTCGAATTTTTTCGGTATTGGTGATTCTTTCTAACAAAAGTTAGAGTGCTGCTTAATATTATTACTTGAAACTCAGCAAAATCTTAAATATTCTTAAGAATTTAATTTGTTCATCAAGTTGATTATAAAGCTCAGAAATCTTCCGCATAACTGTTTTTGTGACCTTTCTGTGCTTTTATTTGTCGAGAAAGAACTTTGCAGCCGTGAAATGTGAATATGATTATTTAAACTCGTTTTACCAGAAATTTTTCACTAATTTTGAATGCTATTAGGTATATCATTTAATACGGCTATTTTTCACAGCTCAAAGCGGATTTATTTTCGAGCTCAAAGCGTACAAAATTTTAAATTTCTCTAGCAAAAAAATTCAGTGAATTTATGAGCGAGCTCATGAAATTTGGCAAATTTACAAAATTATGATGAACTCTTTTCTGCGGCGAATCATGACATTTGTGTGCTTCCGGCACACAGCTGCTGCTGTCACTGCTGTTGACGGGGGTGTGGCGAACACATAACTTCCTTTTAACACGCACATACACAACGAAACGAAGAATCATCATGTACCTACACACATACATATACATATACTCGTAAATGTTTTTGGCTTTTGGCATTTGCCATGACATCTCATCTAATAAAATCTAATAAAAATATGTGTAATAAAAATGCGACGAAATTGGCAACAGTCGTTTTATAGCTCGCATAAGCACAACATACTACTATATGTAGAAACACACACTTACCACATACACTTTTACTACCGCACACGGACGCAGTGGAAAAATCATTTTAAATCAAAGGCGGAAATGTAAGCGCGTGTGTCATTTCTGCTACACACCGAGCATCATCAGCAAATCAGTTGTGCGGGTGAGTGTGTGTGCAATGCTTGTGTGACATCGTCCAAAGTCATCAACAAATGTTGCGTTGCATGCAATACTGCGTGCGCTGAGCGTGTGTGGTGAATTTCGCAGTAGAGCTTCGGTTGACGCTTGAAGAGACTGCTGACGAGCGCAATTTTTATGTTTTACCTAGAAAATTATGCATCCTTCTACTATGGTGACTATGTTCTTTTCTCAATAAAATCATGTTTATTTTACTTTTCTTTTTTCATTAAAATTTATATTTCGTATTATTTACATTTCACTCATTGCCATTTATTCAATTTCACATTTCATTTGAGATTTTATTGTGCGTTATTTCTCATATTTTCGTTCTGGTGCCACGGCGTACATTCCACTGCCATAAACATCATGAAGAGTATATATTAATCGTATTAAATTTATGTGTAGACATGATACTAAAATGCTCCTAATTTTGCTGTGTTCTTTCTGCACTTATACTTCGACGCACAATAGCAGATTTTCATTGTGTTTTCTTTATGCAAATATTACACACATACCTATGTGAGCCCATCGCTTCTACCACTCGTTCGACAATTTGTTGGAGTTAAGTGCGCATAACGGTATTTTTACGCCAAAGATTTGCTTATTGGCTTTCAAAGATTTCCTCACAAAATTGTGGATTTGTGGACTGTAAAGATTTTATGTGTTAATTATGTTCTTTAACTAAGCTAAGGTTTAAACAAAATGGAAAGAGCTTGCTAAATGTTAGCTCATGAGCTTTTCAAAATAATTTTTTATATACTCGGAAAGAATACGTATACTTAACGAGTAAACGACTCAGTATCCCAGGCTGATTGGCTATATAAATATTAAGCTTGCTCAAAGCGCCTGGTTTTTATGAGCACAGAAACCATTTAAGATTTGATTGAAGAAGGTTATGAAATCAAAAGCCAATTTGATATCTCAATTATGGAACGAATACTATCCATACCTTAGGAATAAAGATATTACCGAATTTACATTAGATTTTGGTAATTTGGCTGGTTTAAGGTTGTCCAAATAACTTGTATTGTGGATAACCTTTCTTGCAGGATCCGAAAATTTCCGAAATATCCAGCTGAAGGTAGAACGCATTATAAGAAATGGTTTGTAATACAAAGACTGTTTCTATAAGAGGAAGAATGCAAACTTACAATCAAATTTCCGAACCCAATCGCATTAACCAATTTCATATAATTATGGATGCTAGAAGATACAACCCTTAATATGCGAGGATTTTGCAAAACTGAAAACCTTGCAGCAATGACATTACTTAAGTATAAAAGTTATACCAACATGCCATCTTTAGTTTTATGTGTAACATTAAATGTAGTTCAAATTGGTGGTTTATTTTTATGTAAGCTGGCTTGCCAAATTGTACCTTTAGATAAATTATAAGAATGTGAAGAAATGGTAGTGGTCTAAGAAATCATGCGAGACTGAGAAACAACACTTTCCTGAATTCTATTGCCCTCGATAGGTCTGAATTATAAACCTACCCAGCTTTCAGGAGACGGGTTTCATAGTCCACAAATAGCAAAGAAAGCTCGGCACACATCTAGCATAAATTTGCAGATTCTCAAACCATTATCAATATTTTATATTCTCGAAATAATTTGTACAATATCAAATATTATAACTAATTACAAATTTAGCTAAATGGAAATACATGAAAGCATACATTTGTCATTCGTTATCCGTTCAAATTAATTTCACAAACTTCACCCCAATCACTTTCAGCTGCCTTAATCCACTTCAGTTAACAGTTCATACTTTATGACCCCAAAAATGTACTTAGAAGCATAACATGACTTAATGTTAACCTTTACTTAACTAATTTCGCATTTTCTCCAGCATTTCAAACTTCAACTTCTACACTTTTCGGGTTCCTACGAAAAAACACAGAGAAGTACACAAAGCGGCGAATAAATTTCTTGTGTAACCCAATGAGAGGGATAGTATGTTAACTTTACAGCCAGCGTATTGTAAGCAAGACATGGAATTTTGAGAAATACCATCTTCAAAAATATGTAATTCCCTTGTTTGGGAATGTAAAAGAAAACGTAATCATAATAAACCGGAAATACCCGCCAGCATAAAATCCGTCATAAATTTTTTAAATAGTCGTCCCTTTTTTGGAGGGTTGGTCGACCGAGTGGGCGTTAAGCGTAGTAGCGTTAGTAGACACAAAAAAAATACAGAATACAAGAATATGGTAAGATGGCGAAATAGGAGAGAGCAAGCAGAACTAAAGTACTCATAGTGGAGTGTGAAAAGCGGCAAGGCACAGTGCAACAAGCAACATGAGTTGAAACGGTTTGAACGGAATTAAATACATAAGATATCTAAAATGTTAAAGAAGAACGAAAAATTATGCAAGTACAATTTTTTTGTCAATTGTATGAAGCTGCTATAAATAGTTGTTACGCGTTCACTCGAAATCGGTAAAAAATTTTAATGAGCCTTAATAAATAATTACAGAAACGTGGTTCTCCTTTCAACAATGTTAATTACTTTACGATAGGAGGGTAAATCAAAATAGCTTTTCCACCAAATAAGATATATGGTATATATATAATATATATAAGTATATAACCAACAACATATAGATTTAGCAGAATTTGTTACGAAATTTACTTTAATTATACACTGTGCACCCACAGACCCCGATTATTCTTACTGCTGCTTGTACCAATTTTTGTTATTGACTACCGTTTCTTTGGCGTTATACTTGTACACTTTTGCTTTTATTGCTCTTAAGGTGTTCTCTTTGATATCCTCTAGCTATTGCAGCACTAGCTTTATATACTTTTATTGACTTTTAACGGAATCTGCGGTAAATATTTTTTATTTCAAGAAAAAAAATACAATACATCCTTTCCATAAATATACGCTTTCAGGCTTTCAGAATTCTTCGGATTTTGGAGAGTTTTGATCCCCAAAAGCAGTACACGAAAATTACCATTTCGATCATGTTGATACATTTTCTTATGAATCCCCTTACTTAACTCATTTAATTTTTAAATTAATTCGTGTTCGCCTTTAAAACATTAAAAATAATTGCAGATCATATAACAATTTCGAATGCAGCTAGTCTATGGAGTCAACTAAGCCGAAAGCATTGGTGATACCTATATAAAGAATCTTAACTGTCAATGAATTAACGAGATTTCCTTTAGGGGCAGTAAAGGCGCGCACACACACAAGTACAAATGAGTACTTAAATATCATGCTAAAGCTTCGAAAGCAATAGGAAAGCTTACAGGCAAATAACAGTGTACTATATGTACATATATAATATATGTGTGTTAGAAAACGAAACGGCATTTGAATGTCAACGTCAACACAAAATCTAGCAACACAAATTACATTTGAAATAAAAATATAAGAGGACATTGTAAATTTTAACAACACCTCTGAGCGCAAAGAACGTAGACAACCGAAGCAACAACTATAAAAAGTTCTCGAAAAAAAGTGTGACAATAATATTTACGAGTAGCAGCAACGAAACCAGCAAAACGCGTGAATAAACACAAAGCAAATACGCGCCATTGTGGGTGTGGGTCGAAATTTAAAGTAGGATTTCGGGCGAAGTACCCTACACTCTTTGCACGCAATTGCTGCGAGTGGCGCATTAACGCCACTTTCAGTATATTATTTTTTCGTTTTTTTTTTCGAAATCGTACTGGAATAATAAGTCAGCACAACTTGTCTCCGATAGCCACAGTTACATGGGTTGGTAGATATATGTGCCTTTGTCGTAGGAACGGTACAAAGCGGGAAAAAGGGACGCAAGCTAAAAAAAAGCACAACAACCGTTCCTTTTTAACATTTCATTTTTATTTAACATTTCAACGACTGAAAGCAACAAGATTATTTATGTGTTTCCAAGGCGTGTTGTTGTCAGACACAAGTGGTGACATGATGTTGCGCAGCGAAGTGGCGCGAAGTGTGGCAGGTTGCCACAAGTGGGTCACGACGCGTCGGCGTGCCCGTAATATGGCGTTGCAACAATCGCCAATTTAAAATATGGCAACTTATATAAGCAAATGGAAATGTCGCGAACGGGTAGTGAAAATAAAAACCTATTCGATTTTAAAAAAGCTCAACTGTAGCAATGCATGAAAGCATTTGCATTATGCCTATGAGTGAGTAAGCCTTTCAGGAAGTGTTGCACAAAGGTTAAGTGTTGCCAAGTAAATTTTCACATTAATTGTTGATATTTGCGAAATACAAAATATATTCATGAACTATTTGTGTTAAAATTTTTTGAATACTAGTTTTTTCAACCATCTGGTTACAGATTTGTAGATTTTAAATTTACGTTATAACCACCACTAGTGACCGAAGTGATCCAAAGTAAGGAGCTAGATTAGCATTGCGATATCGTTGGACATGACCACATCTGGCCCAGCAAACTACTTCATTTATACCAACAATTAATTTAGCTTAAATGGGTTAGTCTTTGATTGGCAATAACTAACTGAATAATACGGAATTGATATACCGGTTGTTCAACAAGTGTTGTCTTTTGATAAGAAAAACAAAATTTTATGATTCAAAATACACTTTATTATTCAGTATAATATCCTTGAACATTATCACACTTGTTCCAACGGTCTTGCAATCTGTGGATCCCTTCCCTGAGGTGAGAATCCGGAAAGTCTTTAAAATACGCTTCAACAGCTTTTATGACCTCTACGGTTAATGCTTCAACAATACGAACTTTAATTCATGGATTTAGCCACGGTCAAAATGCTTCTAAGACACGGTGCATTATCCTGATGAAAATGATTCAACTGGTCCAAATGATTGCAATAATATTCAGAATTAATTGTTTTACCGGTTTGCAAGTAATCCACAAACAAAATTCTTCTCGCATCCCAATAAAGTAATGCCATAACTTCCTTGGCCGATTTCCGGACACGAACTCGTTTCGAAGCCGAACAACTAGGTTAAGGCCATTCTTTAGCCTCTTATTTTGATTCAGGGATCCAAGTCACATCCATATTGATGAATCGATGCACAAAATTCACCTTATCCGCTCCAAATTTTGCTGAGAAAGTCGCATTCGAATGTGTTTTTGCTCCATTGTTAGCGAATGTGGCACACAGTTTCTAAAACTCAAATTTCACTTAAAATATGGCTCACACTGCCTAATGAGATGTGTAGAGCCTCTACTAAATCTCTCTCAGTCAATCGATGATCTTCCAAAACCATATTCTGTATTTTGGCTATTATTTCTGTGGTTGATGCGATTTTTGGATGTAATCCACGTGGATCGTCTTCAAGACTTGTACGACCGCGTTTAAATTCAGCAACCCATCTTTCTACTGTTTTAATTATAAATGAACAATCATTATACACTTTTAACATACCTTTGTGAATTTCGTTTGAAGCTACACCTTCCAAAAATAAGAATTTTATCACTGTGCGATATTAAATTTTATCCATTGTAAAAAAATACTGTGACACGGCGACACTAAATGGCTTTTAAACAAAGAATGAATTGAGAGCTTGGAATGAATCTTCAGATACGTTCATATGAAGAGCGTGCCAACAAAACAAAAAAATATTGGGCTGGTCAACAACCTATCAACAATCGCCCTAAATTGTTGAATTTGAATTTAAAAAATCATTAACAAATAGCCGCACAATCGCGAAACAGACAATGACCATCTTGGGCCAGTGCAACATAACATGTGGTTAGGTATGTAAACAGATTTGCTTCAGAACATTGTCCATTTGAACCAACTGGTCCTCAAGTTTTTTTTTCAGGGTAAATATATATCATACACCGCTCTTCATAACTAATCATGGAAAATATTTATTGGAATAGAGAAGTAAAGTCGTACTAATTTCAAAATTGCTTTATGCTTAACAAAAAATAACGGAATTTTTTGCTAGTGTTTATATAAATATATGAATATATATTTTATGTGTATTTATGCAAAAGTAGTTAACTAAAGCACGTTCCTGCAATCCGCTGATGAAAGCAACAAATGTGACAAAAGCGAGACGACAAAGCATCTAGGCATGGTAAATATACAGGGTGTATTGATTGACTTCAGTTTTAGTATGCTAGCAATTATATAGCTGGACTGTAAAAAAAAGATATTTCAAATTCACAGCAAAAGGAATCTGCGATTTTCTACTTGTCTTCCAAAACTTCTATATGATAAGAGAGAATATCGATAAGCTGGCATTAGAACTTCTACTGCGACCAGTGAAGCAATTTTCTATTTATGATGCGATTTTTATGGAGGTAAGGTCTATTTGGAAAAATGTATTTTGCATTCGGTGATATTAAGACATGAAATAACACTTAAAAATGCACATTACAAATTGAAATTATTCTCCCAAGATTTTAAGCCAATATGTTTTTGGACTTAGAAGAGTGAATCTCAAGAATTATTCTTCTTCTTTACTGGCGTAGACACCGCTTACGCGATTATAGCCAAGAAGTGTTGCCATAAATTGGCCCATCGCGGTCATACCCTCTAACAGCGCTAATGACTGTGTTTCAGTCTGCGGTATATCTTTCCCCCACATTGAATTTTTTTTAGAAATGTATTCAATTAAATGGAACACCCTATACAAACACAACTCGGCATATGTATATGGCTGAAAAGGAAATTCATTTAGGATATATGAAACATTTTTATGAGCTGCCAACTTGTGCACCAGACGAATAACAACAACTATAAAACAAAAACCAAATAGAGCAAACGGTAGCAGTTAACGCAAATGGAAAATTGTCCGCAACTCACACTTTGGGAATCATCGCACTAAGCGAATAGCTGTTGCTGAAAACGAAAGCGAGATGTGCTACATCAACAAATGTTCCTGCAACAAATATTCACAAAACAAGGAGCGACTATGTGAGTGTATATATGTATATAGGTGTGTGTGTGTGTGTCTGAGCTTTCAACACATCTGCTCACGTTTGCATAAGCAATGAACGTGTGTATCGATGTATGTATGTATATATATGAGTCGGGGGCATTTTGTCAGATAGGTTAGGCAATAAAAAACATCATCGCAACAATTTGTCACAAGTTACCAAAGCAACAGAGCAACGGAGCGCAACGCAGGAACAAGAGGACCACGTGCCATGCATATACCGCCAAGTAAAGTGAGAGCGTGGAGAGGGAACGCGGCATAGCCATTTCACATTCATTACCAGCATAACGCAATAAAAATCACACCAGCGCTCTTGTTAACAGACACACATACAAACAAACAAGCACCGTTGGACGTTTGTATTTTTATGGTAAGAGGTCACTAAAATTGCCAAAGCAAAAGCACTAAAATATCGTGTTGCTGAATATGAAAGCGGTTTGCTAGCTTGGAGGAAGATTGGATTGTTGGCTATCATAAGCAAGCTCCACTGAACGAGCTACCAAAGTGAAGTCGGAAATTTTAACTTCTTCAGCGAGACTTGAAGTATAGATATTTTTTGATTATTTTTTCGTCTCTTTAACGGCAATTTAAATCTTTTTGACGAAAAATACGTACACTGTTAACTCATAGAGGATTGAAGGTTCAGCATGTTAAAAAAGAGGCAGCAGCTCAAGAGAGCTGCCACAAGAATACCAACTAACAGTTAGATTGCATTTATAAATATTTAAGACCGTTGTTCCAAGATATATGCATCTCTAGATCTCAAATTTCAAATCAAAACTTTAGCTTTTTATTGTATTTTTTAAATGCAAAACAAATAGCCAAAAGCTGTTCTTCTCTCAGCAGCAAAAATAAATCTTGAGCGTATTTTTGCCAGACAAATTTTCTCATAAAATTCATTAACTATTTTAATAATACTTAAAGCTTTTAGGACTCTTTATATATAGCGTTATTTCAGACCAATAACCTCGAATCGAACTTGGATTTCTAATATGCAGAAATTTACCCAGACATGAGCAATTCCCAATTCATAGAATTCCTATATACATACATTTTTATTTCCACTTCTACACATTACTTCCCACAGATGCCAGTCCAAACGTAAGTACGTATAAAAATTATTTATTTTTTTTAATCGGAAATCTCAAAATTTCTATACTCGACAGAGCATAGAGTTAGAGTGTAATAGACTCTTCTTGCAAACGCAATAATACGCATACATGCATTTATGCATACTTTTTTATGCAAATAAATCATAAACATTTTATGACTTCATTTCATTTCAAATTTTCATTTTTATGATTTAACCACAACGCCCACTGCAGTAAAGAAAATCAAAGCCATCTTATTAAAAATTGACGTGCGTTAGAAACCCGGTAGGAATTGCTTTTCGCTTTAAAATCAATCATTAATTATGATATTGGGGAGTCGAAAAAGTATTTTCGTATTTTGTCAATAGATTCGTTGCAGTCGTATATCTCCAGTGCTACCAATCACATTGTGTCGTACCATATAGTGTTGGAAATGTGAAATTTTAAGATTAATTTCGATGTGAAGGTTTTGAACCTTTTAAAAAAACTAGCTACAAAAAGAAGCTAGATGTTTGGGTACCACATGAATTGTCTGTGAAAAATTTAATGGAGCGAATCAACATCTGCGATTCTTTGCTGAAACGAAATGAAATCGAACCATTTCTGAAGCGAATGGCAGCAGGCGAAAGTGGTTCAAATACGACAATAATGTGCGAAAAAGATCATAGTCCAAGCATTTTGAAACTCAACAAATGGTCGCAAAGCCAGGATTGGCACCTGAAAGGTTATGCTGAGTGTTTGGTGGGATTGGAAAGGAATCATTTACTTTCAGCTGCTCCGTCCTGGTCAAACAATTGATTTTACATTTTACTGTCAAGAACTGATGATATTGAAGCAAGCAACCGAATAAAAAACGGCCACAACCGTTCAACAGAAAGGGCTTCGTCATCCATCAGGACAACTCTAGACCACACACATCTTTGATGACTCGCCAAAAGCGGGGAGAGCTTGGCTGGAAAGTTTTAATGCATCCACCACCTAAGCCCTTGCCCTGCATTATCGGACTACCATTTATTTCGGTCAATGCAGAACTTCCTTAATGGAGTAAAGTTGGCTTCACGAAAAACCTGTGAAAATTACTTGTTGCAGTTTTTCGCCAAAAAGAAAAAACCGGGGAAAAAAGCTTTAAAACACTGATTTGGAATAATTTTTATTTTTTTTTCTAAAGCGGGAAAAATTTTGGGGCAAAAAGTGGTCGACCTTTTGTGGAAAAAATTATTTTGTTTTTTAAAGTAGCATTTATATAAAAATATAAAAAATAACTTGAAATTTGATTAGAAATACGCAAAAACTTTTTCGACTACTCTTATATTGTTGAACATATAGGTTTGTCAATTTCGTCAACATGCGCTTGGCTACAATATATTGAGTAGTCGAAATATATATAGACTACCAATCACATTCAGCAAAGCAAAACCATTCCGTTTTGTTATTGTAAAATTATTTTGTTTATTTATTACTTAAGTTTCAATGGCAATGAAATTATTTTTTCTTTCAAACAATTTTTAAGGAGGTTCTAAAAATTATTCTCTCTAACTCTCTCGCACTAACTCCGTCTCTCTCTCTCTCTCTTCTCAATCCTCAAATTGAATCATCTAGCCCTTACTCCTGGTTTAATTTATTTGTATGATATCGAGTAACAAATTTGTCCCACATGCTTATGCGTGATCTAAGAAGGTCTCATGTCGCTTGCAGCGCGGTTCCTCATTATTTGAAGTTATATTTTTACTAACCTCAGGAGTAAGATGTTCAGCATACAATTACAAATTTGGACTTGTGTCTGTATTTCAACTGTTGCTAGTCATCCGACTCTGCTTACCTCACACTATATGGCATAGGTTAAGCGCCTATGCGTATGCAAAATTCAACAGGCTTTGCCAACGATGACATGCAATATGTAGCGCCGCATATATTTCAAATCCATATACCTTCACATATGTGCCTACATGAGAACTTATCTGCATATATTCCCGAAATTGTAACCGACAAATGTGATGTGATTGCTTATGGCTTCTGGCAGTGGTAAGGTTAATGAAAATGTGTGTACACATCCCTTTCGCTTCATGAGTTGGCCTTTGATAAAAAGCAGATATGCAAATCATGCTGAATAATATCCTTTTATTTGATGTAATGTGATGCGTCAGACTGTCAGCCTTTATTTATCCAAGCATATGTAATATTTACTTAAGCCATGCTTTGCCCAAAATCTTATTGTAATGGCGTCGTGATCTTATGGAATTTTTCGAAAAAAATATAAAATGCGTGCTTGGCTTTTACATATGTATGTATACTCACTTGTTGCTCTATTAAAATCAAGAGACGAATATAATTAATTGTTTAGGTAAAAATGTATAATATTTTTATTTTATGTTCAAATACAACTTAATTTAGTCTTCCTTTAATTTATGACAAATTGTCTAATTCTTGTCTGTTTAGGAATATTTTAAAAATAATAAAAAACAAAAGGGGATAGAATACAAATCACCTGAAAAAAATTTAGTGTGTTTTCGTACAAGTGCGATTAATGGTAGCATTTAATGCGCCTAACTGTAGACTATATTTTTAATCAAAGTAGTTAAGATCCTGGATTTTTTACGAAAGTCCGCCGTAAGGTAGGCCACAATTTCATTTCAATTGTAACAAAAGGTTAATTTGAAAGCAAAACAAATAAAAGTACTAAAAACTCCAAATAAGTTCAATTAACAACAAACTGGTACAAAGTTACGCAAATACTCACACATTTATTGCCTTAAATATTTCCTGTTCCATGAAACTTATCTGCCAAATTCGATTTAATTTATAACTGAAGTTTAATATGAAACATTGCAACTGTGTACAAAGGAATCCCCAATCAGGAGGAAGGTAAACTCCACCGTTAAATATTGTGAGGATAACAATTACGGGAGTCAAATAAATACTTTGGCAAAGGCACACAGATAGAATGCCAAGAAGTGCATAGCACAAAAAGCGATTTACACCCACACATACACATTTTTCTCCGTGTATCCGCAATGCGCCTGCAGATGTACTACACCCATCTACCTGTCTGCAGCCTGAGGGCAGTCAGGCATAAAAGCCATTATTATTGGCGAAAAAGTATTTGTAAAGTAATAAAAACCTCAAAATTTCATTGATACGAGTACGATGAGGACGGAGCCAGAGCCGGAGCCGGAGCCGGAATCGGGGCTTATGCGGAGGCATGAGGAATGAGTGTGACTGAGAACTGTAAAAAACACAAGGCAAACATCAATTTGGAGTGCAGGCAAACGCTAAGTGCTGCTACGGCAGAGAAAAATACAAAGTTTCAGCCAGCGCACAAGTAAGCAAGCCAGTCAAGTGCACATGCCAAAGCAAATAAGAAATCCGTAGCGAGGGAGAACCAATTGACCTGAAGTGTATATATACGCACATACATACGCACAAGTGGATAAGTAACTTGATGATCGGAAGTGTGCAGCGTGTCAAACTTGAAACAAATATGGCGTAGCCGGCGTCCGAGGCAAATGGAACAAAAATAAATACCAAGAATAACCAAAGGAAGCGCATCGATGAAAGAACGTTAAAACAAAAAAAAAATTAAATAAAATAAACGATTTTTCTATTTTTAAATTACTTTTTCGGTATATACTTTTCTTGCCGCAGCTCAAAATGGTACAAAGGTAAGCATGAGCACCGGCCAGCAAAGTTGAGAAACTCACACAAAGATGTGGCAAGTGAGGTATTCGATCTATTAAAATGAATAACACAAAGCTGTGAGAAAAGCATTGACCAGTCAAGTGCAAAGCCTTACAGAGGAACATTTTCGTCCTTTAAATTTTCATGTGTTTATTTAAGGATATCAATAGGAAATTTCGATCCATTTTATCGTAAACCTATTTAGTTGTTAAATCAAAATTAAAGAGCAAGAATTAACTATCTCTCTATCGTATGACACAAGGAGGTTCTTTTTCCGAATCAGCAGTCAATATTTCAAACAAGAATCAAGACTCACTTTAAAATAAATCGAATACCTCCTAATCTACAAAGAGTCATTAAAACGATGGAACTACTAAAATTATCACTTTACTGTTAACTCCCCGACACCGTGGTTTAGCGGTTAGGTTATTGCACACTGCCATTATGTAAGAACGATCGATCTCAAGTACTAACCAACAACAAAGTTTTCAATAGTTATAGTTCTGCATAGAATAAATCTCATAAAATTTAATTCTCCGGTGTACTTTTTACGAGGCAGTTTGTTCCTTTTTATTGGGGAAGTTTTTTACGTGGCGGGTCCCAAACACAGACCCTGTGGAGGGGATGTTTCGCCTTCTCACTTTGCTCGCCTTCAACGGATGTTCTTAGGCTACCCAGAGAATACTTGGTCAAAGACCGGAAGTCGTGAGCTGCTTGAGCCATATGTAAA
Organism: Bactrocera correcta; assembly: GCA_027475135.1. Taxonomy (NCBI): domain Eukaryota; kingdom Metazoa; phylum Arthropoda; class Insecta; order Diptera; family Tephritidae; genus Bactrocera; species Bactrocera correcta. The sequence continues at coordinate 50,018,172 of CM050323.1, forward strand.
AGAATCGATTCTGGCCACTCCCAAGTGAAATTGAACTTTCCTCACTTGCGTGAATCCATCCTCCTGTTGATGTCGCACTCGTGACTAGGTACACACGTCACTGTTGACAGTCAAAACTTGGAAGTTGTAGATAATTTCGTCTATCTTGGAACCGGCATCAACACCAACAACAACGTCAGTATCGAAATTCAGAATATCTCTAGCAGAATATCTCTTGACAATAGGTGCTACTTCGGACTAAGTAGGCAATTGAGAAGTAATGTCCTCTCTCGACGAACAAAAACAATCTCACTCATTATTCCCGTCCTGCTATATGGTGCAGAGGCATGGGCGATGAGAGAAGATAGATTCGAGAGAAAAATTCTACGAAATATTTATGGTCCTTTGCGCGTTGGCCACGGCGAATATCGCATTCGATGGAACGATAAGCTATATGAGATATACGACGACATTAACGTAGTGCAGCGAATTAAAAGACAGCGGCTACGCTGGCTAGGTCATGTTGTCCGAATGGACGAAAGCATTCCAGCCCTGAAAGTATTCGACGCAGTACCCGCACGGGAGAAGCAAAGGAAGAGAAGGATCTCCACTCCGTTGGAAGGACCAGGTGAAGAAGGACCTGGTGAAAAGAAGAAACGACTGGCGCGCTGTTGTAACTCGGCTATAACCACTTAAGCAGTTTCAACGCCTGTAAAGAAGAAGGTGTACTTTTTATATAAAACTTTCTGCAGTCAATATGTGTTGACTCCCGTTTTATGGCTATCGAAATACAAAATTGCAAAATCCACACACTTCCAAAATTACACACTGTATTTTAAACTCGTATCAAATAACCACAAAAATCTGGCTTTGCTACAATGAAAGTCAAATAAGGAAATAAGAAAGTTTAAAACCACACCAAGTTTACGACCAAGAAGATTCCTTTGAGAACTCACAATCATATGAGAAAGAATTCAAGTATAATGCACCGGAATTGTTGGTAGCTAGTTCAACGGCCAGAAAATGAACTGAAAGGAAGGTAAGAAGTAATGGAAAGGAAAAATAAAAGATGCAGAATTTCTTTAAAAAACTATTCGAAGTAACAGTGCTAACAAAAAATAGTATCACAGCAAAACTGCAGATTCTGAAAAGAACGCGAAGATAAACCATAGTATTTTCAAATTTTATTTAAAACAAACAAGGAGGTGCTAAGTTCGGATGCAACCGAATATTTTACACTCTTGCAACTTGCAAGAATCAAAGCCAACTTAAGGCATAAACCGTCAACTGGAGGTTCGGAATCTAAGCGATTTTATAAATACATATAGTTACTATATATAACTCACAGATATATGTGTCAAATTACAGTTCTATATATTAATTTAGAGCTTAGTTTACTCCATTCATAAGATTTAATACACTTTTCTTCACTGGGTGACTCTCTTTGTATGTTTTTAAACGATATTTTTACATCAAGTTTCAAAACCAGGCATTTGTAACAAACAATCGGGAGGATCCTTAATAATATAAAATACAAAATAGTTCAATTAACGAGTAAAAAAAATAAAGCATTCAATTTAAAAATCGAAGAAGCGATTTCTTCAACTGTTATCCAAAACATCCTCCATAGATGCATTTCTGAAAAACTGAACTCATAAAATGCATCGGAGTTCCGATTGCTGTAAAACCGTCAAACTATCACAGAACTCTTTTAGCAAGCTCCGGCGCAAAGCTAACCTCACATTTTCAGTTTATTCAGGTTAGTATTTATGGTAGTTGTAGTGTGTTTTTGTAAAAAGCTTTACCACAACAAATTACTTACTTTTACATGCAACAAAACTTATAAACTATTTTTATAGGACCACCCTAATGTGCACACCCTCAAAGTGCATACACAATCAAATTATTATGGACACATGCTGTCGATCGTTGGCAATTAAAAACTTAATAACATTAGACACATTTTTCCTTTATTGCAATCATAATTATAGTTTTAATTGCAAGGAACAACGCGGTCAACCAATTGCACGCACACATGAACATGTATGGACAGCAGTAGTCTACAGATAGACAAAATGTCTTTGGCACAGCGTAGACTACTTTCCACCAGTTTTACCAGTTGACGGTGAGCCAAGCGACCGGAATAGCAAAGTGAGGCTGACAATTATATTATGATCGTTAGTTAGCTTCAAACTGTGTTGCCATTCGGACATAGTGGTTATATATATGAACATCTACGTACATATATATATATATATATTGATGTGCATATGTAGTTATGTGCAGTGATATTTAATTCGCCCAATGTTGGTTGAAATGACGATAACTGCTTTTGTTTTTGCTCCTTGCAACTGCAGTTGCTGTCAGGGCTGTTGCTTTGCTGGCGATGTGCTCCCTTCTCTCCAAGAAAATTAAAAGTTTTGTAATTAAAATTGGAAAATTTCAAGATAATGCTATTTCCCACATTATAGAATGTACTAATGTAACGCATACATATATATCTTGGCACATGCACTACCAAAAAAGCAGTATGAGCAACAATGGCTGTAGCACAGACACCAGGAGCATATGCATGTCTGTACAGAAGTATATATTTGTGTATATATGCGAGTGCACCCCTGTTTGTATGCGCACCGCGATCCTCCTTTATTGCCGCATAATTAGAAATTTCAATGACCAGGCCGTCAGCTGGTAATCAGCTACTGTTCTCCCATTCTCTCAACCACGTTTCCTACATGCTTCGTCGTCATTCGTGTTTTATACCATTCCACCATGCAAGCAGCCATTTATTAATACCGCAACAACAAAAAAGCGTAGAATTCCCATGAATATTGCAGTCGGCATTTTAATGCAGCAATCAAGCAAAGCTGGCAATTGCGGCAGCAAAATCACCAATAATAATGAATTGACCACGACCGTTGTTGCTGTTTGCTGTACGGGGAACGTTGATGCCTTGATGCTTTCCATTTACTCTTGACTGGCTTTGCCCGACGTAGAATATGAAAATTTGCGCGAATAATGGACGAAGAAAAAAGATGGCGAAAATCTTTTAATAGATAGTCTTAAGCGATTATTATTGTGCTAGGCGCCATTGGTCGTACTATAATTGGGTAATTCATCGAGCAGGAAGTGTTAATTAAATTTTATGCAATTTAAAAATCTACAATTTCTATTTATAACACAGAGTTAAAAATAAAAAAAAAAAACTATTTAACTATTTTTATATTACAACCATATTCTCCAAAAACTTTTCCCAATCGATTAAAAAATTTCTCACTGGCCTACTCAGAGCTTCCCAAACACCTCGCTGGCGCATATCACAGTAGTTTATAAATGAAAAACTTTGAACTCGAGTATATTTCACAATCTAGACATGTCATGTTAATCGCTACACATTTCAGGAGCAATGCTCATTACTGAAAATTAAAGTAATAGCAGTATGTGTTTAAGAAGATCTCACCGTCGAAATTTTTAAATTAAAAAAGCAGCCACATCTAACAATCCGAAATACTGGTTATGGTCTGTCAGAAGCCTTTTCCTTCCTCTAAGCGCACTTTATCAGAGTTATGACAAACAATTTCTTAATCTTTGCCACCGGTTATTGGAATCGTGGATTATGACGAGTTTTCCTTTTAACAATACTCATAATCATTACATTGAAAAGTGAGCTCTTTAATCATTTTATCAGTTTTATTGCCGATTGTGCGAACATTTCATATCTTTAATACTTAATTTTTTGTTATTAAATTTTGTTGTTAACTTTATGCAAGCCAGACTTTATTGAGGATGGTGGGCAATCAGTAAGAAAAAACGGATAAAAGTTTTATCTGATAAACAATTTGAGGACAATTGGCACTTGGCATAAGTCCTCTGGATACTTCAGTAACATTAAAAAATAGTGTCTATTCCAGCCGTTTTACATACATTTATCGATTTTTAAAACGAGTTCATAAACTCCTTTCTCACTACTTTTTCTAAGCCACTCATCAATATTTCCAATTAAAATGTTTAAACACCTGTCGGTTATGTCAGTCGCTTTACATTAACATCATTTCTCATATCTGCTTTATTACCCTATTTTTATGCGATTTTTGTATTGTTTTGTTTTTGCAAGCAACAACACCCACAGTAACCATAAAAAGTATGAAACTAGACACTTGCGCGCAAATGACAGCCACGGCAACCATCAAAAGCAATTAAAAGAAAATATTTCAAAAGTTCATTCACAGCGTGCTGGCGGCTCGCTTCAATGGATTTTATGCTACCAACAATGTAATGGCTATAAGCGCAAGTGTAAATGTAGTTGCGAGTATGTGTGTGTGTGTATATAGAAGTTTGAAAAATAGTTGTAATACTACAGGAGAAAAAATATTAAGTGACACTAAGAACATGAAACCTCAAATATACACACTCACATACACAAAGATAGGCACACACAGTTGACCGATGGCGCTAACGTTCCACGCCTGACAGGTTACGTATACGCTATGTAGTGCCGACACTGCACTAACATACTACATTATGCTTTGTTTGTAGATGACTCTAAGTAAATGCAATGAAGCGCTGCTGTTCAACATTAAAGACATAGAGAGAGGGGAAAAACTATGTAGACTGAAATGTGATGATGCCAGAATGCCATCAAAGAGGCAGCGAACACGAAGTAATGATTGGAATTTAAGCCTTCATAAAAACTATTTTTAATTTTGCTGCCTTTACCGACACACATCACAGTGGTTAAAGTTTGCACGTCTTCTGCACTTTTTTCTGTGTTTCCTGTTTTTTGGTGGTCTATTTGTTCACTTTTTCCGCATAAGTCAGATGCATGTGTATCAGCGTAGAGACGAGGTGGAAAGCGAAGTTAAACAAAGAGCTGCATTGGCCAGCTTATGCTGGCAAAAACTATGGAAATCGTAGAGGTGGAGTACCCTTATACTGCATAAATTCTATGGACGAAAGAAACGGATGGTTGTCATGTACGCGCCAGGCAAAACGACATAAATGTCAGCAACGCAGTAACGTGGCAGTGCAATTTGCTGCTGTGGTCATTACTCGTTTAGATGAGCAATATTTTCGTTGATTTTATTTTCTTTGCGCTTTGAGGTTTTTCCCACAACCTTCTCAGCTGCGCTTTCATTTTAATTCCGCTTTTGCATTCGAATGTGCCGTGAGAACAACTTGGGGGCTTAGAATAAATGGCGGCGTAAACAACTTATTTGTTGTTAATTAAATAAAACGTGAAAAATTATGAGGAAATCGAAAAGTGGTAAAAGAAAAATTATACCATGAGGACATTACTGTTGAATAATTGTCCATTGTATGTAGCACTCTGTTAGAGAAATACATAGATCCACTGTACATAACTTTATTACATTCGTCTCTCTTCGGAAAAGTGAACCGTGTTGCTATTAGATCGGAAGGAATAGCAGTGGTTACTTTGTCACTTACATTTGTTCATTTAACAATATATTTATTGAGGGTACAATTACACTGCTCAATTAGGCTTTACGGTCAATAAAAAATAAATAAATATCAGCGCTTTATTATGGCATAAATACGTTTGCTTCAAGTCGGTTCATCCAATTGATTGAGACTAAAGCATGCATCTCAAAATGTATTTGTTTTTCTTATTGACGATTTACTTTGCTGTAATTTCCTTTATGCGCTTTTGCCACCTAATAAGCGAGTGCTAATGGATGTTTTGAAAACGAATTGGTTATTCAAGAGTGTATAAACGTCATTATAATATATTATTACCATTTTTGAAAAAGGAATAGGAATCGTAATCATTATCTGACTATTATTGAGATACAATTTTATATTTTACTGAACAAAATAGGATTTTTTTCTTTTTTAATTAATTTGATAACTATCTCCACTGTTAGTATATATTTCAAATTCAAATATGTATATCATCTGATCAAATTTTACTCGGACTGACAAACAAACTAAACTTCACGTCTTTTAACACTAATCCTTACGATCGCCTTCAAAATAGACTACTGAGTCAGTACAATCAGGACTACGTTTAATCAAATTTTCCAAATATTAAATGACACTTGATGTAAATCTCAGCTGTGATGGCCTTCAATGCCTTTAGCGAATCTTGTTTTTCTTTTCTTTCGGAGGATATGGCCGAGCAGCGCCATGCGGTAGATTAGTGAACAGCAACGGCATCATAATTCATAAAACCAATTCTTGTCAAGAGTAAAATGCTTTTGTTGAATCTAAGGTCCTTATCCATGTTGTCAGGCATATCTTTTGCGCCCTGTACTCGGCATCGCTTTTGAAAAGATTGAAGTCAATTTTATTCTAACATGGACACGCTTCATACCCAATACCCAAAACATTAACCAAAATGTGCTAAGTTGATCCACAAGATTTGTTGAGAACCTCTGTTATTTTGATCAGATGATATACTCAAACACAAATCGCTTTACAACATTTTCTCCCCCAACCAAGCCATGCATTAATAGTACTCATTTAATTCACATGTTCACCTACTTAATGTGAATTGTCATTAATTTCGAAATCAAAACCTACTTTATTGCATTGCAAATTAACACAATCATAAAATTCCCTATTTATGCGAGTATCGGAAATAAAATCTGCAGAAAAATAAAACAGCCGTGTATAAAAGACTGCTGTGGAGAACGTTTTGGAAGGAGACTACAAAAAGAAAAGCTAAAAAAAACATAATAAACACAAAATAAACATTAAAATGGTAAAATACTGTTGAAACAAGCAAAACAAACAGAAACGAAACTTTAAATAAAAGCAAGAACAACAAATAAAATTCTAAAGCCATACATATTTACAAATGCCAAAAGTAGCAGTGGCATCGAATAAAGGGGGTTAAGTCTACATCATTCCATTTTTTTTTTAGCTCCAAAGGAATACTACTTCGCCAATCTTGTGCAATTATTTTAGTAGTTAATAATTACACATATCTCACATTCAGTATAGAAATATAGAAATCTTACAAACAATCCTTCTCTTATTTTTATCACGCTGAAAATTGTTCTTGAGTGGACTAGTTTGCCACACGATTTTAATCTTCTAACCTAACTATTTTCCTTTCAACAATTTCGTGCCTCTTTGAAAACATACTGAAAATAGAGTATATTTTTTTTTGTTACGACTTGTCTTTACTGCATCGAAATTTTTTAAATAGCACCCCCAATAGTATGTTGTTGCTCACCGCAATGTGTCTTTTGAACTTGCACGACAAGGCTTCCATCAAGCTTTTTACGTAAGCCTACCGTGTTCGGACCTAACTTTGGTGGAGCCAAATGTTTAATCTTTAAACAGAGTGGTTGAAGTGTTTTCTCTTCTTGTTATGATGATCGCCGGAAATAAATTGGCTATATGGTCAGAACCTCCTTTGAGCCACTTGCACCCTTTCCAACTGTGCGCCCTTGAAGATTGAATGCCAAAAAGCCATAAATGAAATGAGTGAGCGGCGAATAAACAAAATACCCATGAAATTAACGCACAATAGCTTCACAATAACAGCTACAACAATAATAAAGCATTGCCAGCCGAATAACAGGGCTTTTTAGTATTCATCGCAATTTATGTTAAGCTTAAGTTAAGTTTATGACAACAATTCGGCTAGTATTTAACATTAGCACAACATCCACAACACCTCCACCAACTTAACCACTTTACAACAGCGAATCGAATGTGTGTTTGTATGTTAGCTTGTGCAGCTCTTGGCGGAACGCCTTGCAATGAAATGAGTTATTTTAAGGCACCCAAAACTACCCGAGTCCTTGTACACGGTTCGAAGTCAACTCCTCTGAGTATCATGTGATGTATTGTGTGTGTGTGAATGTGCGCGTTTACACTTGCCGCCGCTTTCACCTCATAAATATTGTAACAACTAACATAAATGCAATACACGGCAGCCGGAGCAACTACAACGACAGCGGCTATAATAATAAACAACAAAATAGGCAATAAGGGACGGAAGAGCGGAGGAGCGGAGGAGAAACGCAGCTTGTAGGTTGAAGGAACAGCTAAAAGCCACCAACAACAATGGCAAATATCAACACATAATGGCACACAAAATTAAGCAACACAAACACACCGAAGGCAACTCATCAAATATGCAATTAAATCAGTTTCCGTTTAATTAAGTCGATGACAAGAAGCAATGAGCTGGTCGAGGAGAACGGTGCGTACGTTGACTATGCGGTAAACGCGACAAACGATAAGTTTGCTAAGAGGACAGTCCGACTGAAAGTCAGGCAAGCAGCTCAAGATAACTCCTACAGATTTTCGAACTTCAACAAAGTCTATAGGTGTGTTTGAATGTGTGCGATTTGGTATGAGAAAATTTAAGCCACGTGTGTCACAATGCGTATAGATAACCTGAAGTAGATGTATGGTCACTGATCAACTTAGTAAATATGTAGTGCCTCTATGTTTAGTAACTATATGCACATGTGTATATACATATTTTATATTCTTTTTTATGATGGCCATTTTATTAGTATTATTATCATTATTGTATCGTACAAATATATTTATTTTAGTTATGTGGTACAATAAACTATAGTTCCTCCGTTGGAAGTTTTAGTAGCGAGCTTATCCTGAATCCCGTTTTAAGCACGTAAATTGACAACATTAACTAACTTTATACTATACAAGAGCCATAAACTTGACCCTAGTGTATTCTTTTTCCCCACAGCTGAACGAGAAAGAAAGTTTTAATAGAGCTCAATATGATGATTGAAGCATCCTCAAAATATCTTCATTATTAGCTACCAAAAGGTATTCACCTCGAGACAAGCAGTTTTCTAGATCTATGTGTTCAATATTTACTTAAGATTTCGCGATGCCGAGCTTCCAAGACTCCAACAAAGGCTGATGAAATCCAACACATTATTATCAGCATTACCCAGCTCTTATGTGACTTTTTTTGTTTCCTAAAACAAAATCGGTAATCAAAGGAACTCATTTTGAGTCGATTACGGACTCGCGGACATTCCAGTCGAAGCGTTCCAGAAATGTTACGAAGCATGGAAAACGCGCTGGAATCGCTGTATAGCTGCCCAAGGCGACTATTTTGAAGGGGATGGCAGAGTTGTAGAATAATTTTCAAATATACGGTTTTTATGGAATCAGTCTCATTACTTAATTGTCATACCTCGCATATACAAACTGAGCGTTAATTCATCAAAAATGAGCCGTAATCTTCATTGAAATTCATGAAAATGGAATTGAACATCTCCTAAACATCGATTTATCTCATTTTGACTAAACATTTGGGCTTGAAAAAGGTGTGTACAAGGTTTGTTCCGCACAAATTAACTGACGACCACAAATTTCTCAGAATCCAACATTCGAAGGACGATTATTAGACCAAAGGTCACATTTTAACCATTAAGCACTCCCCGTATTCACCTGATATGGCACCGTGCGACTTATTCCTTTTCGGAATTTTTTTTTTCCCATGAAAGGAAAGCGTTATGCAGACATAGAGGCCATTCAAAAGGCTTACACCGGCATACTGGCGGCCATACCGGCCAATAAACTAAAACACTCGTTCGACATGATTTGGACCGTGCAAAAAGCTGTATTGAAGCAGAAAGAGACTATTTTGAATAAAATAAATTGATTTTTCTGAAAAAACCATCTGTTCTGTTTTTTTTTAAACCTTTTTATTTTGGAACGCACCTTGTATATAAAAAATAAAGTGGCTTATAAAGTTTTTCGCAATTTCTCTACCGTGAACATTTCGACCATTTCGCAGATAAGCACACAAACATCATCTCAACGACTTATCAACATTGCCGATTGACACACATAAGCTATGAATTGGCGTTTGTTGGCATTGCACTAACACATGTACATATAAATGCAAACGGATTGCACTAATTGCAAACTATTCACACACAAGACTAGTTCCGGAGCTAAGCACATACAATTATGGAATGCTAATTAACGCTAAATATGAATACGGTGGCATCCCATTATTCACAAATGAACACACAGATGCTTTCGTACTTAAATACAAAGCATGGCGGAGTTTCGGGCTGAGTGCGCCTTAATTTATGCAACAAGTTTAAGCAAAGATAACTACAAGCATATATGCCCTCCTACAAACGGGTTTGTATGTACTTTGACTTCACTTAAACCTAACCAAATTGACCAACTAATTCGTGCATAATTAAAGGAAAGGTTGGGGTATTAGCTGCATAGAATTTGAAGGGACAATCAGCTTAAATGCAAACGAACACATATTGTGCTGAATATTTAAATGGGTAAAGGCAAATAATTACAAAGCAAACCGAAAGAGTTTAATAACAAAAGCTAAGAAGATAAGTGATTATTTTTTTTTATACAAATACCTTCTTATATACCACTGTTGGAAAAAATAGTAAGATCGGTGCCGAGTGTCACATCAAATTAATATTTAATGTTTTGTAATTGCCTGCTTTTCAGCCTTTTTTCAACAATTTTTTCTCATGTACAAAATTAAATATTTCATTAGAATATTTTATTGTTACAAACATACACTATTAACAAAGAAATTCTGAACTTTTTGAAAAAAATATTTTATACTCGGCCATTGCGACGCCATTTCCGGGGACACCTCGGAAAAAAGATACGCCCGCGTTGGCAGGATAACTCCTTACAGGATTATATAAGTGAAAATATACGTGTTTTAGTCAAAACCTTAACTTAGAACTTGGACAAAGGAAAAAAATCTGAAAATATGATTTTTGACTGACATTTTTACAAAAAACTGAAAATTTCAGTGAAAAACTGAGAACATTTTTTTTCAAATAGTTTAATCGAAAAAAATCTTTTCACCAAGTCTTTAAGAATTATATTTTAAAAAATTTTGTAAAATCTCATGAAGAACAGTTGAGTAGTTCTCGAAAAATTTTGACAACCGAGTTCAACACACAGTTTCGAGAAAAACGCGTATACGAGTACCTACGGCACACTTAGCCTAACTAGCCTCAAGCCCCCCTCCAATTTAGTACAATATTCTAGAGGGGTTGTATAATTTAATAAGACAATACAAAAATTCGATTTTTGGAACTCGTAAACCTATGTAACCCCTTAAATTTTGTATGTGGAATCGAAAGGTCCAGAATGTTAGAAAAGGCCTTCGGTGGTAATTGTTTATCGTGTGCAAGTATTTTTGAATTATGCAAATGATCATATTTGTTTGTGCGAACATTACTGGAAGTCCACTATTAAAGTTAATATGTTCTATGGTTTATCTAGGGAATACGAATTTTTCTTTATAGGAGACCCTTCGATTAAACTATTCGCGACTCTTTGGCTGCCAACATTAATATCGATCGACTAAATTTTAATTAGTAGGATTATGTGAAAATCCATTAAGCGAGAGAAATTCAAAGGGTACCCTAATTCAGCTACCCAGATTTACGTATAATCCAACCTGTTGAACACATGTAAGTATGAATGGGATTAGACAACTCAATATGTAGACATTAAGCGCCATTAGAACCCAGCATAGATATTAACTATATCAAATTACCGCTCACAGTAACAATATGGTTAAGAATACAATTTAAACGGCTATTAAAAACCTAAATGCCAGTAATGAAAGTTGCCATTTTGTAACAGTTGTATACGAGTATATTTATAAATGATTAGCGTGACGAGTTGAGGTAATTTAACCATGTCTGCCAATCTATCTTTATACGCGAACAGGTAAATACATATAATATATTCGATTTTCTATAGATAAGCTCGATTAATCATATAAAATGAATATCGATATCTTTACCATTCATTGTATTTATTTTTTGTCCCTACGTACATACATATGCGCACAGAGTACTCATAGTACTGGTAGTTAATCTTATGCACCGTTGCACAACGCACACGCAGACAGCAGACCTGCCAGCCAGTCAGGTGGTTAATGTGTCGATAACAGCATCCAAGGAAGCGTAAAATTTTGATTAAAGCTTCGACCGCGACGTTGTCGCGCTGAGTTGCATGTTGCTGGCTGTCGGCTGGCGAGGTTTCTATGTGAAGTCTTCATATGATAATTGCTTGTGTTCACAGACGTTGCCAAGATGGCAAATTGCAATGATGACGGCAAAAACATTACGTATCGCTGCGAAAAACTCGAGGGCTTCTTACGTGTGATTTTTGTCTGAATTCCATAAATTAAACATTGAGAGAATGAATACTGATGAATTAGTAAACTTTTGCAGTAAAACAATGCAAGGCTTTCTTCTTGTCACGAGCATTCGATATATTTCAAAAAGCTTCGCCATTTTCAATTTATGTTTACAAGCACAAACGAATTTGAAGCTAAGCTTTTAACCTATAAAACAATAAAGTGAAACCAGGTTGTTTGTCGGACTAAATTTTGGAAAAAAGTGATTTATTTCAACTAAAATAAAAAGAGCCCAGGACCAGTATTTTATCCTAACATTGTTTCCACAGGTCCATGTATACTCTAATCGAATATTTATGCAAGACTATTTCCGTGATGTGCATACAATAGCTGCAATTTGATGAAAACAAAGCAAAACTGTGGGAAAAATGGCTAAAACCCTTATGCAGTCATGCGAGTATCTGGGTGTTGTTAAGTTTAATATTTAATTTTAATGCGGTAACGAGGATGACTGTATTTTTCAGTACTTGCCATGATAGTGGACTCTGCTGGCAATTGTATATTGGTAGTTTATGGCTTCCGTGGGATGTGATTGTTGACGGCATGTCCGAGACATGGCCACCGCTAGTACCAGGATATGTGCTGCGCGCTTTTGGGTACAACAATATAAAAAACGAAGCTGAAGGCATAAAATACAAAAAGAGCAAAGCACCTTAAAGGCGTGAACAAAAAGCACATGTGATACTAAACACCATACAAATATATTCTATCGGCCATTGTTGCATATTGCATGACGTTGCAGCTATAAACTGCGTGACGGGAGCATAAAATAAAAAAATAATGCCCCTAAACAACTACATTAATACATTTTCTACAATAATTTATACATATTACTGAGCAGTATAAGTGTGGGCATGTAAGTAAACGGTTATGTAACCGTCGACGAATCATGGATTTACTGCTACCAGTTAGAGACCAAACAACAGCTTAAACAGTTAAAATTCAACCCACTCTGAGAAGGACGCAGTGTGCCTTCTGAAAGGTGATGACCCCCAAGCAATGGAACTCACAATTCACATGAGAATTTTGATTTTGGGACAGCATCCATTTTAACATCCCAAAAAAATCTCTCTTTTTTGCTTGAGCTTAGAACCTTATTCTAAGTTTTTCTTATTTGAAGTTTTTATACCCTGAACAGGGTATATTAAGTTTTTCACGAAGTTTGTAACACCCAGAAGGAAGCGTTGGAGACCCTATAAAGTATATACATACGTTATATAAATGATCAGCATGTTGAGCTGAGTCGATTTAGCCATGTCCGTCTGTCTGTATATATACGAACTCGTCCCTCAGTTTTTAAGATATCGTTTTGAAATTTTGCAAACGTCATTTTGTCTTTAATAAGCTACTCATTTGTCGGAACTGCCGATATCGGACTACTATATCATATAGCTGCCATACAAACTGAACGATCGGCATTAAGTTCTTGTACGGAAAATTTTTGCATTTGACGTGATATCTTCACGAAATTTGACATGGATTACTGCTTAAGGGAATAACATAATCTCCGAAAAAATTTTTCAGATTACTATAGCATATAGCTTCCGTACAAACTGAACACATAGTTAATAAAAGAAATGCACCTGTGAAGGGTATATTAGCTTCGGTGCAGCCGAAGTTAACGTTTTTTCTTGTTCTTAATCCCTTTCAATAGGATCCTTCCGAACAAACCTTTTAATTTTCATTATTTCCTTTGTACAACTACCTACATATTACCAGTTCATATTAACTTTTATAAAATAATGGCGACCAGACTTCATTAGGTAAACAATAAACAAAATAAAATTAAAAATCCATTAAGGAAAAAATATTTCATATTTAAAAAGCGTAAAACCCAAAGCATCGAATATGGAATGAAAATATGTGAGAACATTAGTTGTTATCCAAACAAACAAAGAAACGCATAAATACTGTTGTTAATACATATTAGCGAAGAATCTCATATGCATTCCATAAGGCTATGTAAACAGCTAACAGAGCGCTTGCCCACATAGGGTGCTGCTGGCACAGACGCAGAAAAAAATTTCCGCTTCATTTATTAATAATTTCCCAAGCCCACACACAAATCGACGGCATTGGCTTACGGCCTTTGTCAGGGGCCTACGATCGTACATGCCTACCGACTAATATATCAAGACTGCTGCTCCTCAATTATACCACCAAGCATGCCCCTATTCCTTTGCCTCACAAACAGCAGGCGGACAGATAACGCTGCGTAGTGGCTGATGAGCCGCTTGTAAAGTAACTTTTATCTAACAATTTTATGATTTGCACATAATTATAATTGAAATTGCCGTTGTAGAAATTTTGGGCTACTGCCACAAGGAGCAGTAGCTCAAGTGAAAGCGTAGACATACACACCCACGCTCACACATCCATACACATGCTGGAATGTCTGCATGAACGTGTACGCGTGCTTCGGCAATAAATAATAGAATCAAGTCATAAACTGTCAAGAAGGATAGCAGCAGCAGCCAGCAGACAATGCCAAGTACTGGTAATAAATGAAGTTAATCATTTAGGATAATTGAAATTTTTACGATGCTTCATTGCTAAACAGAACAGAAGAGAGTAAGCGCTCATAGTGGTAAAGCTGCCAACGTCTTTAACATTAGCCAAGATTTTACATTGTAAAACACATACTTGCCCATCTTTTCAGTGCATTACAAAGCAGCAGATCCGGTACTTATCAAATAAAACATATTTATTGACGCTTAAAAAAAATGTAGTCATTTAAATAGGCGTATTTTCTTGCTCAGATTCTTTGCTATAACCCTAAGAGCCTTTAATATTTCCTCACCTTCATGCCATCGACTTTATAACTTTGTTAATATGTATTTACCTTACATCATCTATTCTACTCACATGGACTAGAGTATATGCTTGGCATATTTATGACGTAAAAAACACCTGCAATTTGGATTTCTCTTCTCATTTCAAACCACTGGTAATCAACAAAATTGTACAGAAATTAAAGGCATTTGGTTTTAGTTCTACATTATTTATTCTAATAAAAAAAACTAATATTAATATTGTTTATTCTCGAACTCTCGACGAGTCACTCAAGGAGGACGATGCGTCGATTGTTAAGAGTAGGAAAAAAAAGAAAATTATATTAGTCAAAGAAAAACACCAAGTTTTGTGTTTAATATAAAAACATTTGGTTCTTTATTATGACTAATAAATAGTTATATATTAACTTGTTAGGTTTATGATAATGGTGATGATGGCCGGTCTCCCTGCTTCTTTGGAAGTGAAATAAAAAAGCTAGCAGGATCGCTTGCTAAGCTACTGAGTAAAGTGTAGGCGGAGATTTTAACGAAACTATTGCCAGTTGAGTGAAAGTTATTAGCGGTTTATGTCAACAGCTAACTGGCAATATATTGTTATATACTCACTAGGGTTGGTAATGAGAAATTAGGCACTGGCCTAAACAAATATATATAGTATATTTAAAAGTGATTACAAATTAATACTGAATTTTTAAGAACACAAACGAGTACGCAAGGAAGTTCAGCTGGAACTCTAATTTTCGGAAATATCACGGGAATCGGACTCGTTGTTCAGTTTTGGCCGCATAGGGAGCGACCCGGTTCGCAGGTTTTAGGACGGTTACTCCCATTTTGGTTTTGGAAAAAAAAAACACAGTGAAATTAAAAAACGCTTGTATGCTTTGTCTGGCGACTCTTCTTCTTCGATGGCAAAAATTTATTTAACTTTACGATTTTTCTAGTTACGCCTAGGCGTCTCAAATCATGCTACCATAAAGGATAAAGTGACAAAACAATTGCTGGTCAAAATGAAAATCCCCTAAGTCCCCCTGGCTCATACCCTCATGAAAAACTGAGTATGAGAAAGCTGCCGATGCGTTGACTGTTGAACTTTATTTGAATTGAATTTTCCACAAATATCGCAAATTAACATTGAAATTCCAAATTCAACTTTCTTTCTCAATTAGCTAAATCGTCAACTGTTGTTCGAATTTCGATAATCAATATTGAAAAGAAGGTTTTCACGAACTAGAGCGAACTAAGCGATGCAATTTTACAATACTTTTCTACTGACGCCAAAAAACATTCGAACATCACACGCAGATGTATATAAAAACTAACTCATACGTAAAATACCACGAAGGACAACTACAATGTGTCGTTACATAAAAGTGACATGGCACATCATTACGACGTCTAACACATTTATCGCATGACTCTTGTCGAAATTGGTAACATTCAAAATTTTACTTCGAAAATGAAAAAAATAAAGCAACGAAGTACAGGAACACAACAATGCATCACCTTATACTGATATGTTTACATACATATGTATATTGGTAGGTATTTACGAGTACATTTTCAACAAGAGCAAGATACCCCAAAAAATTGTGATTCTTTTGATACTCTAAAAATTGCCCACTTCAATAGATTTTAAGACTAGCAGCTGCTGCATATGACAACTACATATGTAAAAGTCCAAAAGAATTTATATATGTATTTGATTAGAAGCATATAAAGCAATGTAAAAGCTTATTTGAATAAGACACATTTACCCAATTCTTGAGAATCTGTTATTACTAAATATCGCAGCCATATAAGCTCTGTGAGAGAGATAAAAAAAGAAATTTTTCTTTGAGCTGAATTTTTTTAATAAACGGACTTAAGTTGCAATCGGCAGATCAATACTGCAAAAAGTTAATGAATGCTCAGTATTTTATTTCTTTTTCGTGACTATTTTCGTGACTTTCCCACAGTTGAAACATCGAATTCATTGCTTTCATTGGCTGATGCAATTTCATCGTCTTCTCCGTGTGTTACACTTTTAGCTTTTAATTAGCAAGGTATCGTTCAGGACTTCTTAATACCAATAAATTTCTATTTTAACTCATTATTCCATTATAGTTTATAAAACAAATATTTCTAGAAGCCATGAGCAATGCGAAAACGATTCACCCAGTTGCTTGAAATCTTGCTAAGATAGAGTCATTGGCTGCCAGGGATCATACATAAATACATTAACAAAAACTTTTCCTGCTTCAAATATTATATTTGAAATTGCATTTTTCATTTCCAGGTATGTTGTTCTAATGTTTATGTTTTATTTTTCCCATTGTAATACTAACTGCCATTGGTGTTTTAAAAAGTGTTACGGAAATATATCTTGCTCTGGCTAAGCAAGGAAAAACGTGTTTTAATATTTGATAATTTTTAAAAATTTGTATTTCTATGCCTCCAAAAAACTCTTTTCCAACATTTGATTTTATAATTTATGTTAGCAACATGTCGATAATAGTGACACGAGCTGTATGCTCCAACCTAAAATGTATGAGCTTCAGCGCAAGATTGTTAGTGAATGCACACGTACGAGTACATAGTAAACACCAGGCCCACATCATGCACTAATACAAGACCACGCTACATTCTAGCCTACACTAGTACCGAAGTGAGTCTAAGCATATAAAAAAATATATTTTCATGAATATTGTGTTTCTTAAGGACTGACCATAAAAACCATCAACTGTGGGAAAAAAACACCCTTTTTCTTAAAATTTCGACTGTCAATGGGTGCTTAAGAAGCGACGATTAATAGTCAGAGACCTTACCGGCATCATTAGAATATTGGAAAGTTCAGTGAAAACCATTTAGAAATATCACTTGAGCCTAGGAATAGTGAAAGCACAATTGGTTCCAAAAACACAAACTTTTTCGAAAAACAGCGTCGCGTTAACGTCTGTGAAACAAGGCTTCCCGATTACCAGGATGCCATAAAACGAATTATTACTCGCGATGAGTCTTGGATCTATGCTAACAACTCGAAAACAGACGATCAATCAGCCGAATATCGCCGTATTCGATGAAACCGTTTTGAGTAAATTGAAGTCATTAAACGAGAATCGTTGCGCACATTGAAGGCTATTTCGGAAATTGACTTTCACAACTGTTTCGAAAGCACTGGGGACAAGGCGATGTATTTGAGGGGACAACATAGATTTAGAAAAATAAATTAAGAATTTTAAAATTATGCACAAAGTCTTACTATTTTTACTCTACTTACCCTAAATCATCAACTATTATGACGTTATTGGATTTTATTTTTGTCTAGTAATAATAATTAGTAGTATTTACAAACTTAACTTAAAAAATTATTTAAATTAATTAGTTATAATAGAACCCTTACTTTACTCGATGTGATGTGATTTTGAAGGTACAAGGTGACTTTAGGGGAAGCTGGCTATATAAAGTAAATCAGGCACCGTGCCTGGCCAGTGCTTAGGCCACTCTCGCGCTGCGATCTGATTTCATTTGGAAGTTACAAGGTGACTTCAGGAGAAGCCGACTCTATATGTTATGATATGATTTGGAAGACACATGGTGACTTTAGGGGAAACTGCCTCTATATTCGTAAATCAGGCACCGTGCCAGACCAGTGCTTAGGAGATTCTCGCGCCTCGATGTGATATGTTTTGGAAGGCACATGGTGACTTTAAGGGAAGCTGCCTCTATATTCGTAAATCAGGCACCGTGCCTGGTCAGTAAGTAATAGTAAATCAGGCGGTTAGGTATGTAACCAGATCTGCTTCCCA
Organism: Bactrocera correcta; assembly: GCA_027475135.1. NCBI lineage: Eukaryota > Metazoa > Arthropoda > Insecta > Diptera > Tephritidae > Bactrocera > Bactrocera correcta. The sequence continues at coordinate 50,036,900 of CM050323.1, forward strand.
GCATAGTTAATTTGTACCACTTGGTCCTTTAATGTTTTCAGAGCAATTTTTAAATGTATGTATATGTATGAGTGCTTTAAGTAATGTGTGGCTTTACACCCAGATGTGCACCCACACATAGAGTTAGCGGGAACATTTAGTAGGACATGCATATGGTGCTTACATATGATCACCACAAACACACACACACACGTGCTTAGAGTGGCCCAGCTGCAAAAACTTACATAGAACGATATTTTCGTACAAACTTGTAAAAATAAAAAAGCAACTAACACGTTGAATGACATGAACAACTTCAATTGAGGTCATGTCCAGACACCATCGACCCATCACTACTGCCAGAAGTGACGATGCCATCAACGAAAACAAGTTACAAAAGGATGCATATATACGCACACATGCATACATGCTCTAGCAAACAACAAACCAGCAGCCACTCAACGCGAACTAACTGACAACCAAGCGGAAAGGCAGCAACACCAACCGCACCGTCAGAATTGGTGGAAACGACAAAGTAAGTAGCGGCTGCAATCGCACATGTACACTTCATGTCAGAATTTTATTATATAGTATATATATATGTATGTATGTACATATAACATACATTTACTCGTGTATATGTTTTCATAAATGTTACTTTGGAATTTTAGTCGGCAACATCCCCCACATCGTTTTGCTCACCACTCCACTCGAATACAACATATGCTCGGAATAGCGTTACATTTTCCAAACCATATGCCACCTACCCTCATACACATGTATACATACATATATGTATGTATGTACGAAGATCACACTTGCATGCATTTGTGTATTAGGTGTGTATTAACGTGTTTTTGCAGCATCAGCAACCATTTTTCGTTGACAACCAATGTCGCAGTCAACAAACTGCGCCTAAATTGTTCAAACCCTCCGAACTCGTTTTCAACACTTTACCGTTATTACCATTCATAATACTCCATTACTTCACTTTCATATCTAGTAGGCGCTCTCGAAATTATAATACCTTTTTTTAGATATACATATACATATGTATACAATATATGTATGTATGTATGTATAAGTATTATTTTGAAATTTGCATAAAATATTAAAGAAATATTGGAAATGCTAAATTTCTTAGGAAATGGGGTGTTAGATGAGTTGGTTTGGTGCGCAGGGCTTACTGTGGTTTAACCCGCCAATTCGTGCTCACGATCTGCGAAGGGAAGTGTTTAGACTCCAGTGACTCCATTTATTAGTAGGAAATAAACAAACGTGTTAAAAACTTCAAAGCTGAATGTGAGCGTGCTGAACCGAAATTAGGTCGATATACTGCTGTATCTCATCAACATATTGTGGACAAGTATCTTAATGTTCTCTGGAAACGATTCCGCTGCAATCAGATGACTGCAATGATGATCTTTGTTAATGTATCCTAGCACAAACCGCCTGAAGAGTTATGCACCTTAATGAGAAGCATACGGAGAACTTTAAGAGACATGCATTAATTTGTTTTTCTGTGTAAGGTGTTCTGACAAGTCATTCCTTCAACTAAGTTATATGACCGCCGACCCGGCAATTTCTTTGTAAGCTGCCAGCAACATTTCTTTGTCTTACCTCAGGTGCAAGCGTCTTGAGGATCTTATTGCGGCTCGCGATCTTATCCAGATTAAAAGAGTACGGACAATCAAAAGTAATATCTTAAATTTTTAGATTCTTGGCTGTCAGAATTTTTGTCAATAAAAATATTGAAGTCTAGAATGTATCCTTCATCCATTTTGTAAAGATAATTGTAATTTTAGAAGGGTAGAGCTTCAGGCACCTTGCAGTTGAAGAGCGAGAAATATCATGGATATAGCGTTCACTTTCAAGCGAATGCCATCGGTTCCAGAACCGACGTCTATATCATGCAAGCATAAGTAAAATCCCTAAGACGGTTGGAAGAGTTTTAAAATAAACGAGTGAGAGTGGTCACAGATAAATTGAGAACCTTGGTAAGATACTTTAATCTCGTTTAGCATCACCAGACGTCATAAAGCCGGTAGATTTTGACAATTTTACCCTGTTGATGACACCATGATGATGGATTCTTGACTACTTATTATTGGAAAATTATTATTTTTGAAAAATAATATTTTTTGTACGGGTTTTACACTCAGAAAGGCATTCATTATACTTGGTTTATAACAGAAGTGGTAATTTTCAAACCTTTCTTAAAGCTCAAAATATTCTTATTACAATTTGCACGGGTCCTTGGACATAACTGTTAAAAAATGTATGTATTTTTTTAAGACAAAGCATTTAGAACTGCATTACTTTACTAATTTCAGATATTCGTATCAATCTATATTGCATAACTAATACATAACGGTTTTGGTTATCAATAACAATTTTTTTATATTTCTATCGTATGTATGTACATTTATTTCGCGACAGTTAGCACTCAAATTTTTTCAACTCGAAACACCGTAATGAAAAACCAACATAAGCATTCCAATTGCATAAATTTTTCCACCCAATTATATGTTTACAAACAAGCTAAAATAGCTGACAGCACGAAGCTAATGCCAAGTGTTACGTAACCAGTTAAATAGACTTCAGTAATTTTCAGAAAACGACCTGTGTCCCACAACAAATGGCGGACACCGCAGCAAGAATGAAACGCTAGTGGAAATGCTAAAGCAAACTTAAGCGCAACCAATGTTGCAGAACCCAAGTGCAAGCCTTCAATAATGGTAACGTAGTGTGAAATGTCATGGGAAGACATCAAGGCTCCTAAACCTAAAGCCCAGGCGTACCCAGTCAATGCAAAACCTGTGCCTCGATGAGTAATTGATAACATCGATGTTAACTGCGGCTTATAGATAGTCAAATGTGGAGACAATTCACGTCCAAGACGTATATTTTTCTCATCAAACGTTTCTGTCTGAATTGCCTCTGCTGCTGGTACAACCTTTAAAGTCACTTGGCGAGCCGGTGCAGCGACTTGCATTCGTTGAATGCCCTGACGTAAGGCAGGTGACCGAATAAGTGAACGTGTTATGGCATACCTAAATAATTAAATTTATATATTATTCATACCAACTTTTATCCGCAAAACTTACATATTAGCTACTTTGCTCCAACCTTTTCTAGTATATACTTATATGTCCACTTTGGTTTTGCTGTCAAATTGCTTTGTGCTTGTTCTTATCGAAATGATAGCAGCATTCGCAATGGTGAAAAAGCTCATCCCATCGATATGAGGGACCGCAAATAAACGTAAATACCAGAATGCATACAACTATAAAATACCATTCTGAAAAATTAACAGTTGAACACGCTTCAAATGAAACATCGTTATATTTTATATTTAAATCTCCAAAATTTTTTACAAAGATGCTAAGCCTGTGGTTGTCAAGATAGTAGTCAATAATGCTATATAACCAGTACCGTAAATTCCCTTCAATGACAGGAAGCATCCGGTTTCCCATATCAGCACACGGGTACTAGCGCATAAATGGTAAGAAAATGGAAAAGCTATAAAAAATTTAAGCATGAATAAAGAAGTTGCGCCCAATTGTAAACCATCAAGCATCGTAACAAAATGGGCATTGTCGTGCGAAGATATTAAAGCCCCCACACCTAGACCCCATGTATAAAGGCTCAGCAAAATTGAGCTTGCGCGATTTGATATAGACATAATCGAAGTCAATTGTGGTTTATAAATGGTTAAGTTTGGGGAGAAAAATCTGCCAAGACGACGATTTTTTGCACCATGAGTTTCTTTTTCTCTAGGTTGAACTATTTTTAGTTTTATTTGCTGACATGGTATTGTCCGTAAAGATCGGTACAAATTAGAATATGTACTATTTCGAGCTAGCATATTTCTAAAAATGAAAAATTAATAATTTTATCTTTATGCATACATATATATTTTAATTATAAAATAATAACGTAAATTCATACTTACAATAAGAAAATCGTTTTTTCAAAAGCAGAACGGCTTTAAAGAATTATTAGAAATTAAAAATTGTTTATAACAGCTTATAGAGTTAAAAAACTTCAAGGGCTATGTTGATAAGTAAAGGCCCATTCACATACAAATTTCTTCGCTTTCACAGTTTATAAGAAATTAACGAAGCGCAAAAAACGAAAGGTATGCCCACGGTAGAGAGAACGAAAGGTATGCCCCAATAAACAAATTCTCTCTAATAAAATTTACGACAGTTGCTTCGCAAAGCGTAAACAGATGAAAGTTGCCCAACATTTGGATTTGCTTCGCGGCTATATCGATCCTCTCTTTCAGAACGAATGTCTGACGCAAAGCGAAGCGAAAGTTCCTTGTGAGTTGGCCGTGAAATGTGAACAAACTTTTCCGATTTCATCTTTGCATTTTCTGGATCTTAGAATATATGCCAATAATAAATTTTTTTTCTTTAATAATTCGTTAGTAATTTACAGCAACGTTAGAACAGCTTTATCTATCATTCTTATATTTACACATTTTAATAAAAATTGTCGTCAGCAAACAACTACTGTGAATTAAATTGTACGATTCTTAAATGCATCTCTGACGGTGTTTCTGAAATTCCGTTTTTTTCGTATTCTATTCTATTACCTTGATGGATTCGCGTGGCAGCACTGCATGTCAATCTTCAATCTTTCTTTTTGTTGTTTGCTGTAGACGTGAGCGCGTGGCTCGGTGTGACTAATTTCGTGTAAAAGTCGGGAGTCTCGAATTTTCTTAGTTTTCAGACCAAAAAACCTACCGTAAAAATGAAAATCTACAAGGATATCTTCACCGGCGACGAAATGTTTGCTGATACCTATAAAATGAAGCTGGTTGATGAGGTTATTTACGAAGTTTACGGTAAATTGGTTAGTCGTTCCCAGGGCGAAATTAATATCGAAGGCTTCAACCCATCGGCTGAGGAAGCCGATGAGGGCACCGATTCCGCCGTCGAATCCGGCGTCGACGTTGTCTTGAATCACCGTTTACAGGAGTGTTTTGCATTCGGAGACAAAAAGTCGTTTACACTCTACCTCAAAGACTACATGAAGAAGGTTTTGGCCAAATTGGAGCAAAACTCGCCAGACCAAGTTGATGTTTTCAAAACCAACATGAATAAGCAAGTGAAGGAAATTCTTGGCCGATTCAAGGAATTGCAGTTCTTCACTGGCGAATCCATGGACTGCGATGGTATGGTAGCCATGTGTGAATACCGTGAACTCGACGGTGTGAGTACACCCGTTCTCATGTTCTTCAAGCATGGACTCGAAGAGGAGAAGTGCTAAAATGCACATAACAAAAGAATCACACCATATAAAATAATTATTTTTTGTTTAGTAAATACCGTTTAGTTGAAATTGTAAAGATTTCCTTGACATATTTTTCAGATCAAACACGAATTTAAGATGTAGCACTTATATTTTTGGTCAAATTTTGAATATTATAAACTGTAAAATCGTAATGCTCTTCAGTGTAACTAAAAACAATTATGTATTTTAATTTTTTTACGAAACATTAATAACACTTCTCCATTTTTGCTGCTTTACTGCACGACTTGCTAAGTGCACCGGTAGTAGTAAATGATGAAACAATTTGCAGCGTATACTCGAGTAATTTTTATACAAATATTGGTTCTTTATTAATTTGTTTAAGTAAGAAGATGCAACAAAGATGAAAAAACGAAACTGCTATTTTGAAAATATAGATAAAAAATACGCAAAATAACGTTACGGACAAATTAAAGAAAACCATAAACAATCAAACGGCGTTTCATTTTTCTCAAATATGTGTGCACATAACCTCAACCAGGGTAATTAGGTAGTTGGCAAAAATTTCTGGCGTCGGCAATTCGCATCACCATTGCAGCAATATCATTGCAAACAAAATGGCGTTAGTGCTAATATGATATATCTTCGCTTACCGGATGGGATATATTCGAGTAATAATCAACAACTTTTAATTTTAAGAATCCTCTACCTGTGCTAATTTTTCAGTACAACAACAACCAAGAAAGGTCATTGGCGTAGAAGAAAGTATGGCGCAACAACAATTCGGGGTGTGTGCTTGTATTTGTTATTTACTTGTGTTCGTATTTTTTGTAATATACGACGTCGAGTAAATATGTAAGTATATGCACATCTGAATCACTACACCCATCTGTTGCGTACATATGTATATCGCAAAATAAACTCATGGTATAATTATTGCCATGTAGGAAAAATGATTTGAAAATATGTATGTATATACATGTGTACGCTCATTTTCTCAGTGCTATAAAATAGATGTGTATGGTATATGGATTATGTATGATCGTTTTAGGAATTGTGTTTCATTTGATATGTATCTTTATAATTAAAATACATACAAGATGACCGACAGAGAAGATCGGCGACAATTCTTCCCAGGTCCCGAATTCTAAGAGCAGAAATATTTTCTCCAATAATTAATTGTTTTTTGTTTACGGTCCTGTATATCCATATAGGTACCATTTCATTTCACACCTTTCTGCTTTATTTTATCACTTCCTTCATTTTTAACTCCACTTCTTATGATAGTTTTTCAAATTAATTGTGTTTTGACGACTTTTTGTATAAATTTTACTTTAATCTTGCATATTTTTATAGTACATACATTATATCATTTAATATACACACTTGTTATTATCTATTTGCTAAGCTTCATCAAACTTAAATGATGATTTTGTTATAATTTAAGACGGTTATCTACGTGCATTTTTATAAAGACACGGCTTAATAACTCCTGTGTTTAAACGTTATTCAATGATTTGATCACTCGTAGTTAAAATATTGATCGGTTTTCGATTGATTCTTGTAATGGAATGATTGCACTAAAATAATTCATTATTGTATATTAGATCCTAAGATTTAGATTAGATCCTTAATAAAGGATTATTCAAGATTTTCGTAATTACTCAATTTCGTTATTTCGTACATTCACAAAATGCTAATAAAATAAATATGTATTACTACACATAACAATGCTGTTATAAAGCCACATTATGAAATAAATTAGTAGAAAACATGATTTTAAAGATAAATCTTTTTAGAAAATTTATCTACATAATCTATAAATATCCCTTACTTGATAAATTAATAGTAAAACTAATAATTTGATTCAAAGAAATGCTTAGAGCTTACTTTAAGTATTGAAATATAAACAAGTTTCTTTCTCATATGCTTTACCCCAGTTTAATTGATTCAGGATATAAAAATGTATATTAGTTTAGATGCATTCCTTTATAGTCGGTCATTATCATACGTAATCTAATTGTATATATATCTGTTTAACACCAATAGACTCAAATATCATACGCGCATGCGTCAATACATATTTGGGATCTACGTTTTTGGAAACCTCTAATTTAATTGCACCCACATACACGTCCGAACATAATGTCCAGAAGTGAGGATCTTGCACAGCATAAACTCCTGCCAACCCAGTTACCTTTTGATAGCACTGCGGCAGCGCACGATCCAGAGCTGATGGTTGTCGTTGCATTAATATTAGTATGGATTCTTTTATAAGACCCAGCACACTCATAGCGATAAGTAATGCTATAAATATAGAGCAAATGGGGTCAGCAATCATCCAGCCGAACATTTGCATTAGCACCGCAGAAACGATAACACCCACAGAGCCAAGGGTATCGGCTAAAATATGTAGAAAAACACCACGCATAATTTGTGAATTGCTCCCAGAGATGTCATCAGTGATAGCGTGCGAATGTCCGTGTCCTCCGTCATGACTATGACCATGCCCTATGGAAATAAAATTGAATGAAAAATCTTGTTAAAATATAGTTGATGTATGTACTTACCGACATCCATAGTTATCGACTGTTGATTGTGATTATTTAAATCAATATGATTGTTTATACTATGAGAATGACCATGACCACCACCGCCATGAGAGTGACCATGTCCACCGCCCCCTCCATGGGAATGGCCATGACCGTGTTGAAACGCATATATACCAACGAGATTCACCAGCAGACCTAGAACTGATACTACAAACAGTCGTTCGTGCTTTACTTCTGGGGGTTCAATCAACCGTTCAACACCCTCAGATAAAATGAAAAAAGCGATGAACAGCAAAAATAGACTGTTAACAAAGCCTGCTAAAACTTCAGCACGCACATAACCATAAGAGAACTTATCATTTGCTTTCCACTTAGTAATCACCGAAGCTGCTAATCCAGCCAAAAGACCGGTACAGTCAAAAAACATATGGAATGAGTCCGATATAAGTCCTGTAATTACAAAATTATACATAAGAAACTATTTATAGTAATATAATTGAAACTTAATTTATAAAACACTTTAAATATAGTTCAACTTTAGATGAATCCAAGGCTTATCAATAAACATATACACATAGGTATATGATATTATGAGCACGTGAATGCAAAATACTATGTACCGCTCTATCGGTATAACAATATAAAAGCAAGTGAGGACAGATAAGATTACTTCTTAGTAATATTTTTCAAAAAATATTGCTATAAGTACAGATCTTAAGATAGTAACAGCTTACCTAAACTGTTCGTCCATATGCCATAAAATAGTTCCACGAACGCAAAACTTAAATTAAGTAACAGAAAGAGAAAAAGATTTCTTGAATTTCGATCCGAAAATATAAGACGCTTCCAACTGTTCAACTTCTCCTTGATTCGATAGCTAAAATTGCTACGATCCTTGTGCGTTAACGGTATCATTGTAATCTCAACTGATATATGTTTATCTAATGATTAGGTTGTGCTGCAATTACAACTAAAAGAATACATCATAAAACTCATTCCACTGTCTAAATAATGTTGCTGTTGGTTGACTTGCATACGTGTTTTTATTGATGCTTACGAACGGGTAGATCTGCTTTAGACTTGTTTAAACTTTTGTATATTATATTTGTTGCTTTCAGCGGCTCTTTTTGATTTTTCTCTCTTTTGACACTCTCCAAAGCGTCTCTTTAGGAGTATAGAATTATATTACAACCGTTTGTATTCAAAACTTAATTAAAATTTATGCACTAATTTATTTTTAATCTAACATAGACTAATACAGATGAAATTAAGGCCTTAATTTGTTTTACTTAGTCGAGTTATCAAAATTAATTTATCGGAGCTTTCGTTTTGTAGTGACGTTTTGTTTTTTATGGTGACGTTTAAATTTGATAGATCATTCATACTCTTCTTTATGATAAGTTCACAAAAAAAGCTTATAACGGAAACAAATTGTAAAAATTATTATTCAAATTTATTCCCCTTTTGTGTTGCAATTTGGGAAAAAATTACTATAATATTTGATAGTTAACAGGTTATGTGCTAGCTAACAAATATTATTGATTATAAAATTAATCAAAATTCAAACAAAAAGTGAACAAATTACCAATATGTTTTGAAAAGAAATTATTTAAAGGGTTATTTAAATATGATAGATCAAAAAAACCTATCATATATTACAAAAATAAAAATGACTTTGAAAGGAGTTTAAACAAAATTTCTTGGCATACAAATGCGTTTCCAAAAATGTGCATGTAACAACTCTGTGTTAATTTATCAGCAATTCAATTGTGAACGAGTAGTGTTGAATGGAATTGGTGTTATGGTAGCACTGACAATTTCCGGCCTCCATCTTTTTGCTTTGGGTTTCTCACGATGGTGAGTCGCTAGCTGCTGTTTTCTGCCAAAAAAAAGTTTTGTTTCTGTGCCAAACTACTCAACTATGTGAAATTTAAACAATGCCTTAGCAAAAGTTCACCATACTAATTTTGTGATGGTTTGAATTTACCGGTTTACTGGAAGTTCAATAAAATATGCGAGTTTAGTTCGGCACATGGTTATGTTGAGCACAATAGTTTTGTGGTAAAGGAAACAAAACTTATTGGCCGTGAAATAACCTCAAATCAAATAAACAGTAACGTGAAATTCTAATTTACAGCCACCAAAGAAGGACGCGAAATCGTCGGCTAAACAGCCTCAAAAGACACAAAAAAAGAAGGAAGGAAGTGGTGGCGGTAAGGCCAAGAAGAAGAAGTGGTCCAAAGGCAAAGTCAGGGATAAGTTGAATAACCAAATTCTCTTCGACAAAGCCACCTATGAAAAACTATACAAGGAAGTGCCACAATACAAACTTATCACTCCTTCAGTGGTATCTGAACGTTTGAAAATTCGTGGTTCACTTGCCAAAAGAGCGCTGGTGGAATTGCGTGACAAAGGTGAGGACAGGTTTTAAGGTTTTCAATGAATATGGCTTTAATTTGTTTGTATATCTTGTAGGTCTGATTAAACAGGTCGTGCAGCACCATTCCCAAGTGATCTATACACGTGCAACCAAGGGTGATGATGCGTAAATATTTTACCTCTCTTTGCAAAAATACTAAATGTATTTACTAGCTTTGATGGTAGAATAAATTAATTCGTTTCCTTTTATAAGTAAAATGCTGTGGTTATTTTAATTACAAGATGTAATGATTAAGAAATCATGAATGAAATGATTAAGTAATTAAGTGTTTTGACTGAAGGAGTAGCAATACTGTCTTCAAATCATCTGTGTCACTAGTGTGAATTTGTAAAAATTCGGTTTTTATTTATAATCGTAAAATTCCAACTAAATGTACACTAGGAGTTGGTGGGGTAAGTGATTAACATGCGATGCCTACGTGTTTCTAATTGCCATCCTATTAAGGCAAAAGCAGGCAAACAATTATTTGTGAAAAGAATGAAGTGTGAAATTTAATTGATCATGAAATAGCTGAACAACACTGAAAATGTTTAACATTTAAATATATGGGTAAATTTTAAAATAAAATGGAACGACATTAGAGTGGGTTGTACACTATTTAATACAGAACAAATATGTAGAACCAATTTAGTGAAGTGTTGGTGGGAGGTATAACATAATGCCGACAATCAAAATCTCGAAACTTTGAATACCAACAGAAGAAATTTCAAAATAAGATACTACACTTTATAAAAAAGAGGATTAAATGATTCCCAGATCCAAAAGTAGAAAACGCCACCTGCCGAATGTTAAATTTCTGTATTTTAGTTGAGTAATTAAATACAGAAAAATATATGTGAAAGGTGGCGTACGTTTGAGGACCTGTGGCCGGCATATAACACGCTCAAGATCATAATACTAATCAGTAGAATTCTCTTTCTGTGCTATGGCAGAAAAGAGCGCCCGCCCATTTTTGCTGTTCACAAAGTAAAAATACGGAGACAATAAACTATTTTTGACAATATGTCAATATTGTTTCAATCAAATATTTTTTTTTTTTTAAATACTTATAATGTAACTAGTATTTGAAGAGATCAAAAAAATATGCAATAGAATCAGCAATTAATATCGGTTATTGATTGAATGTATGTATATATAGCAAAACAGAGGAAAATTTGTGTATATAAAATGTTTACTCCTATTATCACCAAGAAAATGATGTATATACATATATATTATGTATTAGGTTGTCAAAAAAGTCTTGCGGTATTTTTTATTGAATTGTCAATTGTTCATAAAATTCGTTTCAATAATGCGATTCAAGTCAAATATGCGCCGTTTTGTTCGATGACGCGTTCCCAACGAGATGCCAACTCCATAATGCCCCTCTCATAGAAGCTCGCTTCCTTATTGGCAAAAAACTCGGAGAGCCAATTTTCACAGGACTCTCTTGTTGCCAACTTCAGACTACCAAGCGCGTTCGTCATGGGCAGAGACAGGTGGTAATCACTTGGTGTGAGATCCGGACTATACGGTGGATGCCAAAGAACCACCCATCCGAGCTCCCGGAGCTTCTTCATTAAGATGTGTGTGGTCTGGCGTTGTCCTAATGGAAGACAATTCGGTCTTTGTTGATCAAAGATGGCCTCTTCTGCATGAGTGCTGCCTTCAAGCGGTCTAGTTGTTGGCAGTACAGGTCCGAATTGAGCGTTTGGCCATAGGGGAGCAGCTCATAGTGGATTATTCCCTGCCAATCCCACCAAACACACAGAAGAACCTTCCCGGCCGTTAATCCAGGCTTCGCCACCGTCTGGGCCGCTTCACCGCTTTTCAACCACGACCGTTTGCACCTTACGTTATCGTAAGTGACCCACTTTTTATCGCCAATCACCATACGCTTCAAAAACGGGTCGATTTTGTTGCGATTCGAATGCCTCGATACGGTCAAAGATATTTTTTTGGCGTCAATTAGTGTGGCACCCATACATCGAGCTTCTTAGTGACTCCAAACTTCTTCAAATGGTTTAAAACGGTTTGATGACACATGCCCAGCTCTTGACTGATGCTACGGCTGCTCCTATGCCGGTCTCTTTCGCCCAATTCAGCGATTTTATCGCAATTTTCGACAACAGGCCTTCCGGAGCGTGGCGCATCTTCGACCACCTCTACACCAGAACGAAAACGTTGAAACCATCGTCGTGCGGTGGAAATGGAAACTGTATCGGGACCATAAACTGCACAAATTTTATTGGCGGCTTGAGATGCATTTTTGCCATTATCGTAGTAGTACTGAAAAATATGCAGTATTTTGTCTTTATTTTGCTCCAAGTTTGCGACGCTATAACTCACGAACGACTTGAAAGAAACGACAATCAATCAAACATGTGTTAGAACTACGCGCTTTCAGCGCCAACTCATGGATAATGGCCAACTAGCTAGAATACCGAAAGACTTTTTTGACAACCTATTATATATATCAGAGAACGTATAATATTCTCTGTATATATTATACATTCTTTGTTATGTATTTAAAAGTGTTACATTGCCTTTAAAACTTCTGAAATGGCTTGGCATCACTTTTAATATTACCAATAAATGCAGAATCGATGTAAAAATTGCTATTTTTTTTTTATTATTTTCTGGTACATTTTCTTTATATTTTTGGTTTAGTTAAACAATTATTTTTTCCCTATCATAAAACGACATTTTTTTTTATAAGCTTATAGCTGTTGTGTGGCATGAAGGTGATAATCTTTTTAGGAATTTATAACCCTATTTATTGTAACTTATAACCACATATTTATTTTTATGTTGTTTAAATAATACAAAAAAAATGTATATATAATTTCCTAATTTCAGACACATCAATTAAAAAATGTTTGAAATATTTGTGCAGAAAAATTGTTTCTTATTATAAAGTTTGTCACAATAAGATGCAACCTTGCATAAAAATGCAAGGCCACATTAATCAGAAAAGTACAATTTTTTACCAGTAGAGGGCGGCATTGTACGTCTGTCATGTGATGAGTAAAGTTTTTCTCGGTCACCTGTCACTAAAATAGTCTTGATATTTTGTGAGTTTTTTTTCAAGTATTTTTTTTACAAATTTTCATTAGCTTTCTGCGTAGTTAAGTAACAAAATTTAAATAAAAATAACTTATTGCAGATAAACCGTGAAAAACTTGCAGGATGGCCCAGATACGCAGCGTTGTTCTCCACACATTCTGGTGGCTTTTTTTGGCCACTAGCATAGTGCTCATCTTCCAATTCGTTCTTACTGGCAAAGGTGAACGTGTAAGTGTTGGTTGGTTCCTTGCATCCACCTCACCTTATATGTGGGCATGCCTTGGAATTGGCTTGTCGGTTGCATTATCTGTGGTAGGAGCTGCTCTGGGCATTCATACAACGGGAACCAGCATTGTGGGCGGTGGTGTGAAAGCTCCAAGAATAAAGACAAAGAATTTAATTTCGGTTATCTTTTGTGAGGCTGTAGCCATTTACGGACTGATCACTGCTATAGTTTTATCCGGTCTGTTGGAATCGTTTACAATGTCCGCAGCACTAGAAAGTCAAACTGTAATGAACAATAATTGGTTTGGAGGATACGTAATGTTTGGTGCAGGGTTAGCAGTCGGTTTGGTGAACTTGTTCTGTGGTATTGCTGTTGGCGTTGTTGGCTCCGGAGCTGCGCTTGCTGATGCAGCTAATTCAGCGCTTTTTGTAAAAATTTTGATTGTGGAAATTTTCGGTTCAGCCATTGGACTTTTCGGCTTGATTGTAGGCATTTACATGACGTCCAAAGTTAAAATGGGTGATAAGAAAGACTAAGCTAAAAATGCAATGAAGGAAGTTGGTACGAGCAGGTAAAAGACACGGCACCGCTCAAAGAAAAGTACCATTAACTTATAAATGCCTAAATTACAAATTCCAGTCAAAAACAATGAGTCTTTCACTCATTCTTTGTTTTTGGATTATACTTATTATCAAATCGTATTAGATGTACATATTTTGATTAGTAAAATTAAACTTTACCTACATAAAAGAGCACAATGGTTCACCGAAATTCGAAATAAGCCATAAATTACCCAACTCATTCCACATTAGATAAATATTTGATGAGCAAAGTATTTAATTTTCATGATTTAAATGTGTGCCAATAGGCCTGGGTGATGAATTGAATGTACTGCTCAACAGCAAAAAATAAATTTAACAATATACGAAAAACAAGAAATGATGAAATTACGATTAACAACCTGACCATCGATTCTCTCTTTGGGGACAAACCGAAAATTCTGCTACAAGCATTATCGACTCTGGTATCATCTAACCGAACACCGTCTTGGAAGTAGTTGCAGTTCTAAATAGTGTTGTCTTAAGTTTAATATTTGCTAATTTAATTAAGCTAAGGTAAGTTCGGCTGTTCAAGTCCGATTCAAACGAATTCCAATAGTTTTATGTTGGCGACTTGTACATAAATATCAGCATCAAATAACATCTATACATACATATAAAACATACATATGTATTTCAATTTACTTACTATAACTTTGAAATTCGATTTGAATCCACTTGAGGCACGAACATTACGATGTCATAAAAACAAGTGTGTGTTTCCTTTTTGTAAATTATTTATTGTTAATGTATAAAGGAGTGCCCTTAATTATTTTATACATTTAACTGTGTTATAAGATTTATTGTATGTATTAAATAATCCACTGTATAAAACGGCATATGTTATTGTATAAACAAATTTAACGAAAGTATTCAACAATAAATTTATGTTGCAGGTTCTCTAAAAAATTTTGTTACTTTTTTTCGGCAAAAAATATCGCTCATATTATTTTGACACTTGTTATAACGGGTGCTAAACACCGTTTTTTTGTCCTTGGTAAAATAAAAACCAATTTGTATGTGTATAGTAAGAATATATCTGTTTTTCGTATATTTCTCTAAGTCGTATAAATATACATAAATATTCCTATTTATTTCATATATGCTCAACTATAAAATCACTCCAAACAAGGTCTGCATTGGATTCATTCAGTTGGGGCACCTCTTCATAAGATAGGCTACAAAAACTGTCTTCAGGAACTTTGGATAGAAAGTAACTATCACCTTGCATCATGCTATTATCAAGCATATACTTGACGGATTCATCTTCCACTTGGGTATTTTTGGCATTTTCTACTTCGAAATTTTTTTCATCGGACACAGTTCCCTCTTCAGGCTGTAGAGTGGCATGCCGCTCCATATGCGCCCTGAGTGAATACTTTTTTATAAATGTCTTTCCACATGTAGTACATTTATAATTTCTTTCGCCAGTATGTATACGCTCGTGATTCTTTAAATCGCATAACTGCGCAAAACTACGGTTACAAATCCTGCATTGATATGGTTTTTCACCGGTATGAGTACGCATGTGTAATTGTAAGAGGAAAACACGAGAAAACCGTTTTTGACAAAAAGTGCAAGAATGTGGTTTTTCTCCAGTGTGCGTACGCATGTGCACCGTCAAATTGCTGGTCTCATAGAAAGTCTTATGGCACAATGAACATGAATAGTCAGGCTTTCGGGCGTGACGTTTCAAGTGCATTGTATAAGCGGACTGAGTTTTGAAAGCCTTCGGACAGTGGTCACATTTGTAAGGACGTTCCCCGGTATGTGTACGTAGGTGCATGTTGAGAGCGAAGTTGGACTGCATTTGTTTGCCACAGTATGCACATTCTCGTTGGGATGACGTTGGAAATGTTTTAATTGGGATATTATTATTGTTAATTGCTGGACCACATTGATCATTGGATTTTATACAATTATTACTATGATTTATATAAGTTTGCTCTATAGAAAAAGTGTGACTGCAATTGGGACAACAATATGGTTGTAGTAGGAAGTGCACTTTTTCCAAATGCCTTTGAAGATTTGCTGCCTGTAGGAAAACTGCTCCACAGGAATCGCATCTGAATTTTTTTTCGAACTAAAAAAGACCAATTTAAAAAATTAATTTTCATAAACGATTGTACAAAACTTACATTTGTTTGTGAGGCAGTATTTCCTGTGCACTTGATATCATTCGTAAGATTTATACTGGGCGAATAAATTTCTTGTTCTCCTTCACAGCTATTACTTTCAAAATATTCCATTACTTGCCATCCCTCCTTGGTTTCTTCTATTATGTCAATGCCATTTAAGTTAATATCTATGAGTTCCCCGCTTTCGAGCGTAATTGCACTATCCAACTGTGTATTTGCCGAGCACATCCCTTCAATGTTTTCTTCATTTAAATTTGTTTCCACAAAAGTATCTGGATGAATTTCTATGATATTGCGATCGTTTAGAAACTGTGAATCATATGTAGCTTCAGTATCAGTGGAATGCTCTTCACTTCTTTCTAAGTCTCCTAATTTTATTGGTAAACATTCTCCAATATCTTCTTTGCTCTTTCGTGGACCAGCTTTTAGTAATTGTTGAGTCCGTTCGCATTTCTCCCGAAATTTCGCAGCCACCAGTAATTCAGTCGTACATTCCTTGCATAGAAATTTTGGAAGACTATCTGATTGTTCTACCTAAATACAAATAAATATAATACAATTTATTTTAATAATGAATTCAGTATACTTTGATTCCTCCACAGCGTTCCAGTAATGTGATTAGGTCCGTTTGAAAATCTTCAATAACACCACCGTCGTAAATATGGATCATTAACTCCTCAAGTTGCAGGCAAACTCTACAACATACCTCTCCCTCAGTACTATTTGGGGATGCCATCTGCTCTTCAGAATTCATTCCAAGGTGTTTTAAATAATTCTTTGTGGACTTATGAGCTGCTATGTTATATTTACGTATAGTGTACAAAGGAAAATTTCCAACTCTATTGAATAACGGCGGTGTTTTTAGGGAATAATGGCGCCGTAGTGAAAACAGCTGATATGTGCACGGTGTAGAATTTCAAGGGAAATGGGAAATTGAAGGACGCCTAAATATAAAATACAATAATAGTAATAGAAAAAAATTTAAAAAAATCTATAAGTATTGCGATTCAAAGTAAAAATTTTTTGATTGGTAATTATGACTGCGTTATAGAAAAATTAATAATTGGCTTAGACATGTTTATTTTTATTCAAGTTTATATATCTCTAAATAACGAAATTTATCAGCTGATTAGATCTGTTCGTTTTCAATTTAGAGTTTCTGTGACTGTCACGTTTCGAAAGCAAATAATTTTCTGGTTTTAACTGTATCAAAGTACTGAATTGCCCCATAACTCTGAATCTGTATTTCTGATAACACTGGGTGGTCTAAATGAGGCTATTCAATGACGTCCAGTGATAATCAAAAAGATTGTTTAGCTTGCCGTTTAATAAGTGGTTTCGGACTAATTGCCATGGGAGCATATATTTTTTCACAATCTAAAAATCGTAAAAAAATTGAAATGAATACAATGCGATTGATTTCGGGAAGTAAGTTAATACAATCAAAATAATAGTTTAATCTTGATACCTTATTCAAATTTTTCTATTTTATAGGTGTGGTGTCCTTAGGTTTGGCCCGACTATCAAACGCAAGCTTTTTGAAATCAAGCAATTCCGAGGTCTAATTGTCACAATAGTTTTGAGTTTCTTACCCGTATACAATCTTTATTAATCAATATTTATATTAAAAAATAAACTAATTTATAAAGTTTCTTAGTTACGCATAACAAAATGATGGGTGTACGTATCTGTGTATGCAATTGCTGAACATATAAACACTTTTAGTAATGTTGCCTAACATTTCTACTCTTTTTAACAAAAATATCATTGTTAAAATACAATTTTATTATTCGTCGCCACTATCTTCTTCCACATCGGAGTTTTCTGGTGCTTCACCAGTGTTTTCGTCATCATCTTCATCCCAATGCTTAATTTTTTTGTTTGTCATAAAATCTTCTCGAAGTACACTCCACTCCGACTTTCGCTTGGTTTGTGTAGTGGACGGCATATGATCTTCGTCATCACTGCTATCAACGTCCTTCATATTTTCACTTTTTACAGGATTGTCAACAGCTTCTGACTTCGCGCGATTGCCACTCATAAGGACATCTAAGAATTTTCTTTTATTTATATTGTTTAAAACTGCATCTTTTCGACTATCTAATGGGCCTGCGGCATCCAATTGTTGTTGAATGTCTTTTTGCTGTATTCGAACTGCATTAAATAACTGGACAACACCTCTAGTTGCAACTTTTCGCAATGTGCGTTCCCGTTCAATATCTTTCCATGAAGGTTTTACACGCAATTCTAGCGGCACATTCTTACGATGTTTTATTTGCTCATCAATTTCTTCTTTTATGGGTTTTACATCAGTTTTGTCTTCACCTTCAACTTCAAAACCATAATTCAAAGTCTTTGAGTTCAACTTATCAACCGGTTTTAGTTTTCTGGCACGGGATAATACCAATGTTTTCTTAGTTTTTGGCTTGGACGTGCTTAGTACTTTGGCTATACAATCAGCCCAGCCGATATTTCCTTCTACATCATCCTCGGGATCTTCCCCACTAGTATTTTCAACTTCGGAATCGTCTGGCACCTGTTCTTTTGGTAGAGCTAGTTTTAAAATAAATTTTTTGATAAAATGTGTTTGAATTTTTATAAAGTTTGATCTTACATTTCGAAATATTTCGTTTCTTTATGTTGGACAAAGCCATTTTCTACTCTTAAATTCTGCACGTTGTTTAGTTTATTTACAACTGTCATATCAATAACAATTCCAGCAAATGTCAGAAAGTCGGATTTTTTTTGCATATATCGATATGTTTACTAGCATCGATATTAACCCAAGGTGAAACAATAGAAACCTAAGTGGACAAGAAAAATACCCGTATATTAATACTCGAATTTTGACTAGTTTCTTTTAAAACTTTCTCAATCGTTAAAATCTTTCATTTTTTGCTAAAATTAGTTTTGCAAGAAAATTTTATATTTAATCAAATGTGATCGTTAGAATAATAATAAATACAAAATAGCGGGTATTTACGAGATTGAAAGCTATCGATATTCTGATAGTTTTTTGCACAAAGTGACAGCCAATTGCACAAAATAACTTTTCTAAAACATTTCTGAGTTTATTAAAATATGTTAAAGCTAAAATTAGAAGCTCTGGAACATCCAGCACCTGGTAGTGTTGATGTTAATGGTAGGTCCAATTTAACTTTAAAGTGTGCATATATTTATGATTTTATTTTATAGATCGAAAGGTGTTTGCAAGCACCATACTCTGGTTGGAAGACCAAAAAATACGTCAATATAAAATTGAAGATCGCGAGGATCTTCGGAAGGTCGACGAGCTTGAGATATGGGAGCAAGCGTATGAAAATTACAAATATGACCTTAGTATGCCACAATTTGTTACACCATTGGAAGAAATTACTTGGCTCCTGGGCTACGCCATTCGTTTGGAATTCCTAGATGCTCCTGAGAGTTACAAGGATATCAACTCGATTGAAGTTAGTAAGCAGCAGAACAAATCGATAGCTCCTAGCATAAAAGCTGAGAATTTCTTTGACAATATGGACTGTAAGTTTCTACGTTTATACATAGTACTTATTCGATGAAATATTGGATTTAATTTTAATTCCAGTTAATCATAAAGATTTCATTGCTGGTGTTCGCGCATTGGCAACCAAACTGAAAATACCACAACATCCGAATCATCTTATTCTATTAGAAGCAGTTGCACGTGTAGTACATGAAAGACTTTCACCTTCCGCTAAAAATCGACAGGCTATAACTGGGACACCTTTCCCCTTTGAAAAAGGCAATGATGTAGTCTGCAATGACTCTGCACTAGATTATCCAGTACGTATTTTGCGCCTATTACAAATACAAAGTTTACGTGAGTTACAAACAAAAATCAATGAAACAATTGTTGCTGTCCAGGATTTGACTGCGAATCCCAAAACAGATACTAAACTCGGAAAAGTAGGGCGATAAAAATTTAATATACAAATGAATATCTATGAAAATGAACCCGGAGCTAGAAAATATTAATTAGTTTATCTTTAATATATATTTTAAACTTCTAATCACCTAATTTTACATTCTAAATTATTGCAATTAATATATATTTAAAATTGTGCACTACATATCTTAATATCTGTGTGTAGATTATGCTCTGGTCATACAAATGTATATTGGTCACTTAATCAATAGACTATGTGTTTGGCTGGGTGAATATATTTGAAGGGGGTTAGCAGCGTATATTGCAGCAATTGGCAAATTCCACACCATTGTTTCTACAGGTATCTCGGCAGGAGCTTTGAGCTCACCTTCTATTGGATTGGGTTTACCAAAGTCCATCATTGTGCTTGTGACAAATTCAAAATGTAAACGCCATCGTAGCTCGACCAAATCAGTACGGAATGAGGGCGTTACATGTAATGGTATAGGTATAATCACAGAAGTCTTCAACATAGCATAGCACATTTGATGAATGGTTGCCAATGTGCTAATCTTTCCTATAGGTTCCTCGTCGGCAATATTCCGTGCGCTCCCAGATGTCTTCGATTTATGTAAATTATCTATTGCTGTTCCACTTGCAACACTTGCCAAATCCAGGGAATTTACAGAGGATGCATCATTGAACTCATTATTTGCCTGATCGACATTACTTTGAAGTGATATTTCTTGTGCTTGCAGTTTGACTGAAAATTGGACACAACGTACTTTGCAATTGCTAAAGTCAAGGCTACCCACTATATCTTCACCAATTTTGTAAGACGGTTTAAACAAGCAAAACCGACCAACGAATCCACGCTTGTTAGATATGCGATAATATTTAGGCGCTCGGCGGGCAGTTACATTCTACACAAATAACAATTTTTACATAATTTATCAATATCTTTAAATATCTTTATAATACCTTAAGGTGATGCCATGATATTTCCAACTCGGATATTTCTCTTTTTTCAAGGAAGGGATTAGTAGGCGCTAGCTCGTCATTTGTTTCTTCAGTGCATTGCATCTCATCAGGACGTGCAATTATTGGTATAGGTAATACCCGTATAGGCACACTAAGCATTTGCACTTTAGATTTAACTCTTTGTGTGGCTATTGTAATCCTGTAAAAGTACTTAATGTCGTGACCCCGATAAGTAGGCGGACCATTACGAGGTAAAATTTCATTGAAGAAATCTAAGTTAAAAATTAAGCTGAATTTAATTATATCTTGGTTTAATTTGTACAAGTTCATATATTTACTTACAGATTTTCGTTTCACCTGGCAATAATTTTAAATCGCAAAATAATATCTTTGGCTTAGTGGCAATTAATATATCACCATTAGCTTGTGCTCCTGCATCTAAAGCTGTTTTGCCAACTAGTTCTGCTAACTCATTTATTTTGTCCCCTGAAGTGATGTTATAGTTGGTTTTTCGATAGCAATGGAGTTGCGCGGAGGCCCAAGCCAAGTTCTCCTCTCTATAGTTTTTTTTTTAAGATATATGTAAATAATTCGAATATTTTCGCCAAAGCTCTTATACCTGTTGTCATTGCCACGATGGCCAAATTCGATCAGACATTCTACCCGTTCTCCTGAAGCATATATTGCAGAATCTGCTCGTACAAATTTTGCTTTTATCTCTATCATATTTTTTAGTTTTGCTATTTATTAGTTTATTTAAGAATCTTTACTTATTACAGCGCAAATGAACAGCTGATTGTCAACAATGATTGCAGCTCAAATCTCTCTATTTGCAGATTTAATAATTTAAGGTTAAACTCCATTTAAAAATTGAGAGTGACAATTCGAGCACTATTAAATTGGTAAATATTTCTTATATACATATGTATGTATATATTGCGTTCATATTGGATTTGTTTGTAAGGAGGACATACTTATTGGAAAGATTGTCTTATTGGTTAGATAAACATAATATTTTTTGCAATGCTACTCTTTCGAGGTTTAAAACATTTTCTGGTACGCCTTTTCCTTATTTGAATTCGTCTTAATTATTACACATAATCAATTATTTACGTTTATTATTTTTTATTATTAATTTACATATATTACAAATTATTACGACATCTCATTTTCCCCATATTCGTTTTATTTCTAACATATTTTAACTCTGGCAACGTTGACTGATGTGACAGTAGAAATTTTGCATTTTTTGGTTGAAGCAAAGACGACGAACAAGTGGAGTAGAAGGATTTCGGAATTTGAATACTTGTGCTCTTTAAATATAAAGTGTTTAATTAATTAATTGCAGAATTTTGAAGGCATAATATAAATTGTAAGTTTTATTATAAACATAACACTTCAATTAATAGCATATGATAAATATAATTGTTCAAGAACATTAGGGTCTTTCTCTAGTCGGCAAATTTCATTTTTTCATTCACATTGTCCCGACTTTTTCTGTGGCCAGCAATGGCGGTGCTGGCGTGGAAAGTGCCAAAAGAAAAAAAAAGAAACAAGAAAAAGAAATTTGCTGCCTACGTTGCATTTTTGGTGTCAGGCAACAATAGAATTAAATGTTTTAAGTTCTAAATGTGAAATTATTAATATTTGCTGAGGTATGCATTACTCATAACTGATACTTTAATTGATTTGCGATAAAAATGCAAAGATCTTGATGTACATTGCATTATATTTGCTCATTTCTGTTTGTCAAAAAATATTGTGAAAATTTGCAATGTTAATTAATTAATTTTAAGTAATAAAAGATCACAAAATATATTTGACATAATTATTTACGCAAAAATCAAAAAAATTTCATTAATATATTTTCTTAAGAAGTTTGTAGGGAAAGGTGAAAAAATATGAATGATATTTTTAGTCATTACCTTGAAAAAGCTTTTAGTAAAATAATGGTTTGTTTAATTAGGCAGGCCAATGCATCACTTAAAAGTGCTACATATTTCAAATAGGCAAGTGATTAGAAAAATTGATAAAATCCGTCGAATTTAGGGCGTGGTCCATGGACAGCTAAATGTATTAAATACCAACATTAATTTGGATCTTTTTAAAGCAATTCAACAAATATGCCCATACCTTTTTTTAGTATTTATGATCTATGATTAACTGCATTGATGTAAATTTTATAAGCTGTTCAGTAGTCGGTACAAAAAATTTTGTCATTCTAAGTTTTCATCATTAAAATAAGATGCAACAGTGAGAGAAAAAGTGGTTAGATGACTCAAAAACTTCAAAATAAGAGTACTGTAATTTAATGCCATTAACAATACATAGCTTAATTTTTGGTATTACTAATGTCTCGGATTCATTAATTAGCAGATTATTAACATAATTCCCTTCTTTGCCAAAATAAAAGGAAAACATTGTGCGATGTACTTATTTCGCTGCCAAAATTGTGTGCCCATCCATCTATGTATTTACTTTTTTTTTATCTACCTGATTACATACGGATACTAGAAATTGCATTGTAA
Source organism: Bactrocera correcta (assembly GCA_027475135.1). Classification (NCBI taxonomy): domain Eukaryota; kingdom Metazoa; phylum Arthropoda; class Insecta; order Diptera; family Tephritidae; genus Bactrocera; species Bactrocera correcta. The sequence continues at coordinate 50,060,536 of CM050323.1, forward strand.
TTTTTTTTGCTTAAATATTCACATTTACACTCATTTTTATTTGAGTTTTATTGCTTTATAAAAACTGACCTGATATATTCCAATTAGAATAAGAAGAATTTAGCTTACATATCGGTCTTATTACTTACAATATTACAACAAAAACAAAGTAGATTAGAGCGTTGACGTGCCGAGTAATTATACACATACAGCACTGATTGGAAAATGTTAGTTATTGACGGAGTCAACAAATTCTTCTAAAAAAGTAAATTGAAAGCCTGTAATCAATAGGTTGCGAATTTATTTTAATAAGATAATACAAAATATATTTGTATATTGTGTTATGAATCAAGACCAATCGAGTACTATATGACAATTCATATATTATGTTGAGGTGCATATAGGATTGAAATTCCTGTGTTCTCTTTTGTATATAAAATTATAATTTGCATTTTAAAAAAGCACTGTCTAAGAAGACGGTCTTTCAAAATAATTTTGTACTAATAGAGTTCCTCTTATTCCTTCTGTCCAATTTACTATAATGTTATATTTTTAATGCCTTAATGTTTGTCATATTTGTATTAAGTGAACTTGCCGGTTGCGTCATGAAATGTGTCAATTAAGCGTTTAAAATACTGCAACTAGAATTTTAATGTGCATACGTATGTACATACTTATGTGTTTTCAATGTCAGTTCATTTTTGTTAAAGGTAAAGCCAACTTTTTTAAAGATCTTAAATTTGAGCATCTGTTTTTCCTAATTCATTGGCATCACTTAGTAGAATTTTTAAATTTAACTGTAAGCAATAATGATAATGCTTTACCTGTATAGTCAGACTTTATATTTTTGCTTTTTTTTTGTTGCCAATCCGTCTTGAAATCAAAGTAATTTTTTTATATTAATATAAAGCCTCAACTTTTAGATTTATAGTACTTGATATAACCATGAAAATATACAAAATTTTGTTCCATATACGTACTATATTGCCTAGTTTTTGAGGCATTTTCCGTAATAAATATCAGGCCGTGTTTAAGACGGTGTTACCCAATCAAACTCTTCCGGTTAATGACCTCTATCGGCTTTTACACAATGCTACAAAATTGGTACGTGTACGTATACTTGTACATAAGTATGTACATATTTGCTTTTTTTTTTGTCTCGTTGATTTTTCATTTCGCTTTATCGTTGTTTATATTACTTTATATGACACAGCAATAGTAACATATACATAAATGTACAAGTACAATCTACCGGCCGGCAAACAGGCAAACAGTCAAACAAACGATCACTTTCCCCTCCCTCGCCCTCTTTTTTGTTCAACCCAAATCCAATTCATTAGACCGAGTCGCCCATCCGGCCTATTAATATAATATAAGCACGATTACTGTTAAAGCGTGCAAACTTGGGTACATACACACATATGTATATAAGGTATGCATGTGCATATGTATGTGTATACGTTTGAGACGTAAGCTTTAATCGGCGATATTTTTAATGCCGGATCTTCAAACCATGCATATTAGTTGGAATATACTTACGATACCATTCAATATGGGTGAACTTGTGCATATGGATTGTATACATACATAAACATTTTTCAATAAAAATACCCTTTGAATTAACATGTAAGAGATAATTTAATACACCAATATGCGATTAAAGAGAAATTAAATTTATATTTATATCAAAATTATATTCCGAATCCCAACATTTGGGTAGTTTATTTTGCAGACTACCCAGTTAAGTTTGCAGCTATTTAGTTTTATTTTTGCCTAGTTAATACATACATACATATGCATAAAGTTAAAAATCCGCCTCGGCGGCAGTGGTTCTAAAGGAGATATTATAATATGCATACATATGTATATGTATTAATATATTATAAACATATAAAATATCTATATTACATCCGAAGGGAAATAAAATATACTTTATACAAATTAGGTATGCTTACTTCTTGAAAGTTCCTCCAATTTTAAATTTATCACATGATCAACAAATTTTTAACGTCTTAATTTTAAAATTTCTAATGAAAATGTTAACCCTTTGAACAACTTAAATGAATTGGTAACATAGGCAAGGAAGTAAATATTTGTATTTATCCCCATTCATTTGCTTTGGTATTTTTGTATGAGTTCAATCATGGCTTTATGTCTTTTTGTGCATATATGTGCATATGTACATATGTACGTGTGCTTCACACACACGTTTTTATAGTTAAAAAAGTGCAAAGGCGTCTCTACAAGAGTGAAACATTTCCGAAACCAGCGTCGCGTTTTCTATCATGATTCATACAAATTTCACAGAATGGAAAAATGAAATAGAAAATGTTAAGCTGGTTTAGCGAAAGCATTCCAAAATAATTTCAAATCTGTGATCATTTGAATGGTTTGCGTACTGACTCATCAGAAGATATCAATTTTAAATTAAACTACTGATGCAAACCGGCTCTAAGAACTTGGAAGAACCCGCTGAAGGCAAGTGTTGTGAATTTATAAAATTTTGGCGAAACAATTGGTTGACGCAATCTCCATGCATTTGGATATATTTACATATGTACATGTAGGAAGGCATATTTTAATAGATGTATCCACTCTTGTATACTTGCGCAAATATATGTACGTACATTTGATATGTAAATAAATACGGATGGTACTGAATTTGATTTGTATTCTCAATGAGTTTACCGTTACTGATCGGGTTTTGTATTAACAGTATTCATAGGCTTCTCTTCCATTTAAATGCTTACAAAAGTGAATTGATATAACTTATGAATTTTGGTATATACGTACTATCAAATGAAACTAGATGATGATAAAAGTAAAATATAAATTCAGATTCTTATGATTCTTGCCAATACTCATTTGGAATAAAGTCAAGTTTTAACAAATAACCTTTTCCGATAAAGCTGGGTAATAAAATAATAAAAAATATGTATTTGCGTACAGCATACGATCGATTATTTTATGACATTTGTCAATCATGTACAACAAATTATTATGTACATATAAATTATTTATCGAGATTACCAATTGGTATAATAAATCGAAATTGCCCGTGTTGTATGTACTCTGTATATGTATATATATGTATGTATTTATGTACTTTCATACGAAAAGTTTGACTAAACAGAGCAAATATTAAGATAAGGGAAGAATTGTACCCGAAAGGAACCTTGAACGTCGATCAGTAAAAAAGGTTGTTGTCTACATACATATATATGTATACACACAGTATACACGTATTATACACATACATACATATGTTCTGTGTAAACCAATTGAGAATCATCTATATACACTCTGTACGCACTGAAGCAAAAAACATATTTAGCTTTTAGTTGCCAAATTTTGCCATTGTAGATAATTGTATTGCTTGTTTTAATTTCGAAAGTACACGTCATATCGAAATGTCCATGTCTTCAACTACTTATCACAGATTTTTGGCATCGAATTTTTTGTTCATACATACTAAATATTTGTGAAATATATTATTTTCGCCTTAAAAGCGAACATTTCATTGTAGCGGCTGTATTAAAGCTTTATTGAGCGTAAAAATGTCATTTCATTGATAAGAGTTCCGTTTATTTCTGCATGTGCATCAAGTGATAAGCATTTCTGGGAATTGCATTCCTATATTAATCGAATATATTTCCATCGCGTCTTCACTTGCGAATAAAATAAAATTTCATCAGTTTACGTACATACATATATATTTACATATAGTACATATGGGTAGATAAGAAGAAGTGAAGTTAAAAAGTCGAATTATTTTGACAGCAACATTAAAAAATAGTACGTAAGCACAGAATAGCAAATAGAGCCGAGCGAAAAGCCGACGAAAGCGAGTAATCAGCGTTTTCATACGGAAATGCACAGGCACCGCTAAGTAGTCACCGAAGCCGAGTTGCACATGTACATACATATGTAGTTCAAGTTACAAGGAACAACCACGAATGTGTAAGAACAATATTTAGAAAACCCGCTATCAATATTTTCAAAGGAAAACTTATGACGGGAATTCCCTAATTCGTTGGTGTTTATAAAATATACGAGTAATAGCAAAGAACGCTCGAGCGCCTGAATTACGCATTTCTCTGCGGTACCTAAAATCGATCAACGCTGATCGAGATCCGTTTTGGAATCGGCTAATCGCACAGAGTTTAGTTGAATAATATTATATTACTTGCCTTATAAATTTTGAATCTTATTTATTTTTATTTTGATATTCATAATAAATATTATATAATAATTATGACGAACATTTTGGTAATTTCTGTTTCTATCAACTATTTTTGCGCAGGTTCATTTGATAAAATTATGCAATGATGGACTTCCACTTATTGGTTGTAATTACCTGCATCTTTCTCGCCTCTCTCTGCTCGCTTCTCTTCATTAATAGCATTTTCCGTCGTAAAACATTCGAAGATATCGTTGCCGAAAAGAAGGCGTTCACTGACAAAATCTACGCCCAGAGCAAAGTGGCTGCTAAGAAACCAAAAAAACAACAAACGACAAAGAAGGATCTGAAACGTGAGAAAAAAAAATTACAACGTGAACAGCAAAAAGACAATACTGAACAGGAGGACTCCGACGCCCAATCCGAACCAACATCTGTGGATGATGAGCCGCAGGGTTTGTCTAAATCTCATGTTGAATTCGATCCAGATCCAGAAGTGATTGTTGGTGCCACTCCAGAAGCCGTGCGACGCGCCAGCATCGTTGAGCGTGAAAAGGAAAATTCAAAACAGAAATCAAAGAAGGAGAAGAAGAGCAAGACTTCGGGAATTTTGGTGAATAAGAATGAACCAGTTGTGGTGCGTGAGAATTTGGTTATTGAAGAACCAGCAAATTCTTTCGAAACGAAGCAACCTAAGGATACAGTTGAGTTAAAGAAACACGATAAGAAGGATAGTAACAAAAAAGAAAAGAATGGTAAAAAGGATAAAAATGTACCGGTCGAAAAGACAATTTTGCCCGTTAGTGAACAGCAGCAACCGCCAGTAGCCGAACCTATTGTACAACCACAAGTTGCAAAGGAGCTTAAACAGCAGGATGAGAAAGTACGTCAAGGCTCACCAAAGTCACATGTTGCTAATAATACCAGTGGAAACAATAAAACAAAACAACAAAATAAGAAGCAGAACAAAGAGACTGCTGCTACCAAAGAGCTTGTACTTGCACTCGATAAACTTTCTGATACAGATACTATTGGCGTTTCATTGCTCATGAATCTCTTCCGTCGTGCCGAGCTTAATCGTTCCGAAATACAAATACTTATCGATTATCTGTTGAATAAGCAACAGGATACGCCTGCAACTCATTCGGAATGGTCTGATGATATATGCCAGAAATTGAAACGCCAATTAGAAGAGAAAGAGAAAGCTTTATCCGAAGAACAAGAAGCATCCATAGGTATTCAAGCAAAATTGCGCGATTTACGTACAGAAATTAATGCAGAACGTGCCCAATTGAATGCTACTGTCAAAAATTACGTTGAAGCGATTAATTCCAAAGACCAACAGATTGCTTTACTCACTCAAGACATGCAAGCACTCAACGACAAGTTCGCGCAGGAGCGTAAACAATTCCAAGCCAAACTTTTAATTGAAAAACAAAACGGTTCTCAAGATTTGTTCGCACAATTGCAACGCTTACAATGCGAATCGACGCACAAGGATAAGTGCATTAATGATCTGACCTGCTTGGTTAACGCCTGTAATCAGGCGAACGAAGAGCTAAAACAACAAATAAGTCTCCTCGAACAGCAGCGTGAAGAGCTCGAACAAATTTCGAATAACCGAATTGTAGAACTCGAAAAAACGAAAACACTTGAAATCGAAAACGCTGAACGACAGTTGGAAATACATAACTTACAAAATGCACACGAATCAATCAAAGCTGATTTGATGCAGGTCCGGCAAGATCTTGAGGCACGAAACACAGCTTTGGCGGAGAAGCAGAATCAGCTCGAAGCCTTGCAAGCTAAAAATAACGAGTTGCTACAACAATTGGCCGGCATAAACAATCATGCAGCGGAACAATCTAAAGAACAATCTGGTTTGCAGGCAACATACGATGTACTCAAGTTACAATTGGCTGAGAAAGAGCAACAATTAGCCGAATTTAATACTAAGCATGCCTCATTATTAACACAATTGAGCGGTTTAGAAGCGCAACAACAACTTAATGCACAAACACATAATGATTTGCAGAAGTTAGTGCAGTCACTCCAGCAAGATATCGGTAGTAAGCACCAGCAACTGCAACAAGTCGAGCAGGCTGTCGACAAACTGAATCTACGCGAAAAGGAGTTACTACAACAGCTCCAGGAACAAAAAGAAAAGAACGATGTAAGTTATAATATATGATAAGTCCAAATAATTTATAAGTGCACAAGTGCAATTCTACATAATTGGTAATTCTACAAAAAGTAGCTCACCCAGCTATTATTTCTCCTTTAATTACTAATTATTATTAGGTTAAAATCGTTGCTCACCCTCTTACAAATTTTTGAAAATGATTCGTATAAAATCTGGTTATATTATAAGCATTGAATTATCCCAACTTGATGTCCACATTTCAAAAGAAATCAAAAACAAATCATAAAGTTGAATAAACATTATTAATACGGTGTACCAGTATTATGGATCTAAGCGTTCATAGTAATTTAGCGATATGTTCAAATCATTCTTAAGATTTAAAATAACTTCCAGTTTTATTTTTATTATTCGCGTAGTTCTAAATGCATACCACACACTTTCATAATTTCGGTTTTCCACCTTTGTTCTTTTATTCTTGTACTAATATGTTTTCATATTTCGCTTTAGGATTTGCGTAAGAAAAACTGGAAGTTGGTTGAAGCTTTACAAAGTTGTGAAACAACAGCTAGACAAAGTAAAGCGTCTAAGAGCGCAAATGCAAGCTTAGTTGTAAGTGCATGTTTCAATCCAAAAAATATTTGAAGAATATTGTCTTTAACCCCAGAAGCTTAATTATAATGTTTCTTGTCTAAATCTTGAATCGTTTAATTTTTAATTTCAGCAACAGCAGCAGCTTTTCGCAGCTTCGCAAAAACAATCTTCCGCCACAGCCAATTCCCCAACCGTTTCCGCTAATGACGAGAAACATGTCCGTGAAATATTCCAGCGTCTCTACCCAGAAGCAGTTAAAGCTTGTGCCAGCACCGCGCTTAGTGTATCCTTTGAGCAGTGGGTGGAACAGGTTTTGGCCTCACAATTAAAATTAGCTGCAGTCAATAAAACGGCTAGCAGCAGTAGTAACAAATCAACACAATCTAATACCAACAGCAGCAACAGTAATCACACCTCTTCAAGCCACACAAACAACAACTCACATAATGATAACTTAATCAATAGCAATAATCGTATTAGTAGCAACAGTAGTGGTGATGGTGGAAGCAGCGGTAATGGCAACGATGTGGATGCAGTTGAACTGCGTCTGCAAAATACTCAACTGCGCGCCAAGGTGGATGAGTTAACTAAGCTCGTTAAGAAGACTGTAAGTAAAAATATCCTTGTGTTTTAAGTTTTGCTCCGATATTTCTGTTGAGGCTTCAATTATCTATTATAAAATTAAGATTCATGGAAATATTGTTTCACCAAATTCCAGTTTGCTGGATGTCTTTGTATGCATAGTGTTGTTATATAATACGGAGAGACGTGTTCGAAGATGAATTTAAAATCAATGGGTAGAGATGTTAAATTCTATAATTTTGTAATCAAATTTGATCGTTTAAACTAAAATCACATATAAAATTATCCATTAGAATGATAACCTTAGCAGCGACGGTGCAACAGAAGTTAACATTTTCTTGTTTCTAAACCACTTTAAAAACTTCTTTAGTTATAGATAATTATTAAGCAAATTTTGTATCATTTTGAAAATAATAACTTTCTTTGAATTGATCTACAGAGCAACACATTGTCAGCTCTTGAAGGGCATGCACTGCAAGAGCACGAGAAATGGCAAAGCATTTTATTAGCAAAGGATGAGGAAATTTCTAGATTGCAGCACTCAAATGGAGCGCAGGTGAGTTAATTAATTATTCATAATATATTGTATAATTATATATATTTTTAAGTTATTGAAATAAAAAAACGACTGAATTTAATTATTTACAGGACATTTAATGTCGCATCATTGGAGTTTGTTTAGCGTTAGAAAAATGCAATTAAGATGTAATGCCTTCCAAATACAACAATGAGTAAACAATATATGATACAACAGCCAACTACTTACATAGAAAAGCGGACAGTAACCATAGAAGTGGATTATAATGAGTGGCATAACACAATATGCCAAATGCAAGCACATTTCTTACATAAACTTACAAAAGTGAAACTGTTAGAAAATACTTGCATATTATCAGCAAACAAGAATGTTCGTACGTAAGCATTAATTTGCACAATAAGCGTTGAAAAGCGATGAAAAAGTAGCTAATAACAAACAGCAGCAACATGAATCATTCTAAAATTATGTTACAGTACAGTAGGAGATAAAAAGAAGATATTAAAAACATAAAGTTAAATTAAAAAACAAAAACAAACCAATTATGCGTGAATAAATGTAAAACAAAAAATAGCAAAAAAATATAGAGTTTAGTATAAGCCTAAAACTGTGCAATGTTTGATGATTGAAAGCGGAAGCAACAAAAGTAGAATATATAAAGATTAAAGCAAATTAAAACAGCCAATTACACTGGATTGCTAATATAAAATGGGTAAAGCTAGTAATTATCAAATGCAGGCGTTATAAAAAAATTGCAAGCTAGAAAAGCCGATTATAGGATGGATGTAGGAAAGAAAAACAAAAATCTATGTAATGCGCTGCAAAGCTGCATAGCTCATAGCTGAATAGCATTATGCTGTTTGTGTTCCACAAAAAGTCTTTGCATTTATACAAACAAATACATGAACGTAGATAAACACATACACATAACCAAATAATGTTAATTTATCCGTCACAAAAGATCGTGAATAAAGATATTATGAACTGTAAACATTACAATAGTATATGAAAATGATTTATTACAAGCAATCGTGCAAATTTCATTGGAATTCAAAAATGCATTCTAAATTCTCACACATTTGAGTTTATAAGCAATAAAAATACTACACAACGTAGAAATTGCTTATCGACACAACTGCTTAAGTAAAACACAGTAAGAATAACTTTCATCTCTAGCCTTGATATTGATTCGAAAACATTAGCAAATAGTTTAAATGATTTAAAGTCTTGAATACATTTATAATGCTCGTGTGGCAATACCTTGTATGTGAAAAAATCATAATTTTTGTTAAATAAAACGATTTTTCACTTGTGTATCCGTAGTTACAGTTTTAATGCTGTACAATTTAGTAGAAATGTATAAATATGAGAATGAGTTAATAAACATATTTACGTTAGGAATAATTTTTAATAAGAAATTCTATTCCATTTGTGTCACTATTAATTTCTACATCAAAATCCAACTTGACCTTAGCCAAACAATTTAATTGTATCATAATTCAAATTGATATTGAAGTATCGAATACAACGCAATGCATAGGAAAATAATATAATCTCTCTCTGGTTTTGGAAATATCGGTTCGAGAAAACAATGCGCAGATCGAGAAAAAAAGCTGATGTTGGCCTCAGCATAGTTGCTGCCCAAATAAACTATCTAAAGTAATTAACCACAATAAAGTAACGTTCTTCTTTGTTGCAGCTAATATAAAGATTTAAAGAGATGCGTTTTCTATATTACAATATTTTTGATTTTGAATGTTTTCCTAAAATACAAGTTACTTTTAGTTAAAATTATACAAACAAATTTTAAATTATATGATTTAAATATTGTTTTTATTATTCCATATTTATTACATTTTTTACACTAGCATTCCTTGAATGCTTTTCCATTCTTTTTTCTTACTACTACATTAAGCAATTCTTCTGGATACATTAAGGATAAGATGTGTTTTTTAGATAATTCTTTCATGTATATATATATAATCGTTTAATTTGCATGCAAAGTAAACTGATGATAAAATTTTTGGAATACTTCTATATTTCTATTCGCCAAATTATAAGAAGTTTTAACAAAGGCAATGCATACATGGAATAATTACAATGCAAATATTTTAAATGTATACTTTATTTGAACTGACTATTTTATCTTGCCGAACTAATGAAATTATTTGCATTTTTGAGTAAATACGAAAACACTAGATAACAAGAAACTCGTTTTGCAAAGATATTACAGACTTCAACGACTGACCGATAAATGAACAAATGAACAAAAAACGCGCATAATAAGGCTTATGCAAGCGTATCCTTAGCAACAGCAACATTTACTTAAGCATACATAAATGAAATGAATCTATTTTTATATAAAATACTTAAAGAAAGCAGATACATATAAGCCGAGCGTACGAGTATTACAAATAAAAACTAAAGGAACTGTATATGGGGTACTTTCTCTAATCTAAGCAGTAATAATATGAACAAAAATCATACGAATATGTGTACATTGAAATTAAATGAAATCGTAGTACGAAAAGCTTGTTTCTGTAGTCACAAATTGAAAGGACTAATGCTGACTTGAGCTTCAAATGAGTAACCTTTTCCGCTGTTATTTCATTAATTGATATTTCGAGCTTCATAATTCGATTGACTGAAGTCATAAAATTTTAATTTATATTTATGCCAAGCATTTTAATTTATTCTGATTTTCTGTTAAATGTTTTGGAAGAATACTATTTTCATATATCCATGTAATATTTCAAAAAAGGTATATTAATTTTACAGACATACCTGTTTCAAGCAGCTTCAGCATTCCGCTTTTATTTATTCATAATGAAACACAAAAGGGACAAAATAAAGATAAGAAACTGCTGCTGACAAACAATAATTTTGCTTGTCTCGATTTAAAAGCATAATAAACTATACACATTACATAACTATTTGATTAAAATCCCATTTAGTTTTATTATAAAATAATTGGCAATTATAACCAAAATAATACATATGAAATGCAAAAAAAAAAGCGTTCGCCACTACAAAAAAAAATTTATTAATAATAAAAACTAAAAAATATCGATATTAAATAAAGGAGAAATATGGTTGCAAACACAATGTAGGTAAACAGAGAATCTTAAAACTGAAAATAAATCAGCCGATATAATTTCGATTAGAAGATTGAAGCGCTTTAAGTATTATATTGCTGCTTCCTTTGAATGGGTTTAGTGAAATAAATAAATGAGAAATGCAAGTTATTTAGGCAGTATTACCAGCGTTAATAAATAACCATGTTTTTACACGCGATTGGATGGATCAGTGTTGGATTATATTTAAACATATAGTAATGGTTAAATTTTTCTTGATGGCAAATCAAGTAATAAGAAAATTGTAGGAGTACAGTTTGAGGAATTTATGGAAGAATGATATATTATGATAAACAAAAATAAACATATTTAAATTATAACGAACATATCGACTTTCATTTTAAGGTGGCTTATTTTAAAAGCACTGGATACCGTAGCATTTTGAGTGGATGACCACTAGTTGTTGTTGTTGTAGCGGCAGAATTCTGCCGAGTTGACAGTCCTTGGCCGGATAAAAATCCGGGTCCGTTCCGGTTACGTAGACCCGACTGTCGTGGGAACGGGATGACCACTAGTATTTTCTTCTGCTGCCTCGTTTTTATGACCGAAAGTGAAATTTGGAAAAAAAATTCTGGAATCAGAATATCAGTGCCAACGCTTTTTGATTTTCGTAAATGCGGCAGAAATTCGTTGTGGCGCAGAATTTAAAAACAACAAAGAAGTCTTCATGTCAATACAACATAGTACATGGGCGACGTATTGAAGTTGTACAATCGCTTACTGTTCAAATTTCATTTTATTATGTTAGTTTATGTGATATACACCCGCTCTTTCCTCTATTAGCCAAACACGTAGTTTTGACAAACCAAAGACCAAGGTCGGCGTTCTTGCAATCTGCCATTTAATTGCTTTATGAGGTGATAGATTACAATTTCAATTATGTTTTGCTTTTTCGTTAGCACGTATGTATATTTTGAAAAATATTTATTATTTCTCTGTTCTTATATTTATAAATAGTATATATGTAAATTAAGAAGCATTTGTAGTTTACAGATGTGTGGCCTACATAAATGAAGGATATAATATAAACAAAAACATGATTTTAATCTCTACGCTATATATATATATATGTATATTGAGCTTTAATTTTTCTCTTTAATCGTAGTTGGTACCGCTAAATTTTGTATCGGTATAACCATATTAAATGGATACTGTAGTAGTTCAGCGCAAGATGGACGCTCTTTTGGATTGTGCTGTAAGCAATTTTTTGCCATCTGAAAGAGATAAAAGCAATAAATAAAATTTTATAAATTTTTTTTTTAGCTTTTTGGGGAATAAATTCAATAATATAAAAATAACTTTATTATTCCCTGGTAATTAATATATTAAATGTTAGTATTTTCGAAATTGTTTTAAATAATTATCGTCTTCGACACGCAACTCTTCTTTTACCAAAAATATGTTACTTATAACATTACAAAAAAAAAAGAACAAAACGTTGTTATAAATTTAACTAAGTTTAATTACCAGACCTTAAATACTTTTAATTTTTACGAATTTTTTAAACTGTAGGCAATTGGTCAAATGAAGTCAAAAATATTTACGTGCACAAGCATTTCTGGATAATATAAAGGAATTTTTGGATATTCGATGTTTGTGGTAGGGCTTGTAATAGCATTGATTTTGGCATAGATATTTTTGATATGCGAGAATGGAGTGCGCTTATAAAGTAATAAGTATAGTATACATCCAAGCGACCAAACATCAGATTTAGTTGATATCTGAAAACAAGAAAAATTGTTTAATAAGCTGATGTAGCTTCTATTTCAATTAATATAAAATATTCAAATATTGCCAACAAACCTTTATTTTTGGTTGATTATTGCGCATTGGGCTAGACCCCGTTGATGTGTCGGTGAGAGCTTCCGGACTAATGTAATTAAATGTTCCCGCTTGAGAAAATTTGATTATACTCGTTGAGTCTAGTGCAATATTGCTGGCAATACCAAAGTCTATTAATTTCAAACGACCATTTACCATTAAAAAATTTGCTGGCTTCAAGTCAGAATGTATGACGCCTGTACGATGATAAATATATAAAAAATATCTCAATTTATATAATATATTGCATCTCACCATTTTGGTGAATGTAATTAACCGCTTGCAAAATTTGATACCAAAAATTCATAAGTACATATAGTGGCAGATTCGTAGTATATGTCTGTAAAATTTTATGCAGATCCGAGTCTCCCTTTTCCATGACGAGAAAGAGTCTTGACTCATTGCGCATTAGTTGGCTGTTACAAAAAAGTCAAAATTTGTCTATGTATTAGTGGGTTTGTTGCTTTTATCTATACTCACTATTCATAGAGTGCTACCACACAGATGTTTCCTTGAAGTTTTGCCAGTAGTTTTGTTTCATTTAAATAGCCTTCAACAACAACTGGATCACCGCGCAAATCGACAACCTATGAACAATATTAAGATGACTAACTGTGCAGTATTTTTTAATTGGTAAATTACCTTTAATGCACATTCAGTACCATCTGAATTTCTTTTTGCCAAATAAACGGAACTGGAGCCTCCACAGCCGATTTTTTTAATAATTGTATAATCCGAATTATTAATGTGCAAAATAACCCCTTTTTCTTTGGATGCTGTACTCTTCGTGTTAGGTGGTTTCTTTCCATCTGGTTCCTCCAGATTATCTGATTTTAAAAAAGCATTCTCCAGTGACTTCTTTGATTTAACAATTACCTCTTGCTTAACTACATCATTTTTCTCAGTCTTCTGTTGTATATTTTCTATAGTTTTGGGTGTAGTTTCAGGACCATTTATGGAATCACAAAGGGATAAAGTAATGCTATCATTAGGTAAACACACGACGGGAGCACGCGTTATAGCCATTGGCGTTTGAAACAGAACCTTCTGAGAGCGAAACTCATTTGCAATTGCCGTACGCTCCTTTTGAGACTGCGTCGAACACAAGCCTCGTGGCCTCCGCTGTACTGAGAATGATCTAATTTGTGGTGTGGCAAATTGCGAATCAGCAATACCGTCATTTGTAGGCGCTACTGAAGGTATCAGTGCTGTGTTGTTATTCTGCCGAAGTGGTGTTTCTAAATCTGAATACTTTTCATTTTTCTGTGGCGTAGGATCAGAATTAAAACGTTGCAAAATAGCTCCAGCACAGTTTTCATTACTTTTGCGTACAATGTCTCCGGTATGATTATCGTTTGCCACTTTGTCTTCCTGTATACTTTGCAGAGGGCACGAAGTGACTGCTCGGCTTAAATGTGGCTTTCTTGCGGTGCTGGCGGCATTTGGTTGTATATTTGCTACCTCCAATGTTAACAAATCTTCAGTTTTATTTACATTTTCCTTGCCTTCATTGTTTAATGCCAATTTATTAAAATCTGTAAGAAATGATAGATTGCCAACAGCACGCTTTTTCTTAACGCCTGATGGTGGGCCAGGTGTTTTCAGTACAGAGTTATCCGCAGGACTCATGATAAAGGAATCATTTAATATAGCACAATTAAGATTATCAGTTTTGGGGTTTTCTTCTTCTTCGGACTCATCTGAATCGAGGGTGGGTAATTCTGAGCTACGCTTAGGGCTAATATGATAGATTAAAATATAACATAATAAAATTTTGTTATTACTCACAACATTCGCATGTTGCTAAAAGCTCCAAATACTTTTGGGGGTGCTTCTATCACAGCTAAATGATTCTTCGATCCACTTTTTTGAAGTTCATCCCCATTTTTAGGCCTAATAAAAGAAGATTTTTAATATTTTACATATCCAAATTATACAAATATTCTCAATACTCCTGATTAACATCTTCATCGTCAGAGTCCGGTTCTAAAGCAGGTAAATCTTTTACTCTACGTGGATAGTGTAAAGACATTAAACTGTTGTAAAAATATTAAAATCGCAAATAAATAACAATCCAACTAAAATAACACAATTTAAAGAATCAAAATCAAAATTAAAGGAATGACAGTTGATAATGCTTACAGAGACGTCTGTCGGAAAATTGTTTACAGTTTGACAGTCTCTGCAATTATCTTAGCGGAATGTATTTTATAAGATTAATAGTAAAATTGAGGCCTTTGAATTAAAACTATTTTTTGCGCAATTAGGAATTGCATTTTTTGTTCAATAAATATTGTATTCATACCATTGAATATTAACCACAAGACAATTTTAAGAATAATAATTAGAAATAGGTGTTTAACAACACTGTTTCGAAAGTATCAAACATATGTTTTTCCTGACGCCGCCAATTGCGAATGACTTTCGAAAACAAATTCGTAAAACTACAAAACGTAAATAAAAGAACATTAAAACTAGAAAACAAATAATAGTAGAATCCCTTTCTTTGTGAACGTTTAGCCAATCAACGAAAAGCGAAAAGTTGCAAAAAAGAAAAACAACTAAAAATACTTGTAATCAATTTAATTATTTTTCGGAGCGATAAGCTGATGCGCACTTAGGCTCATTGTACAGTGTTGCTGAATCACAGCCGTTACTCATTCATATGGTCAGTTTGGGACACAATTTCAACGCAAATAGGGTAAAAATAATTTTAGTGGAAAATAAAAGTGCACTATTACATTTTTTGTAATAACTTGAATAGAGTGCTCAATATATGAACATGGGTGATAATCGTGCATCTGTTACGCCAAGCAACGCTGCAGCCGGTGTGGGTGCTGGCACCTTTGGTAGCGACACACAAGAGCTGCTTGATCCAGTATTAACTTCAAATACGGATGGTACCTTTAAATCTCTCAAAACAATACCGGCTTTTAGGTAAGTTTTAATAATATTGATGTGATTCGTGACCAGACAATGTGGCATTTATAAATCAGAGAATACACATTTAATTTTGCAACGACGTACATTTTTATTTTAATATGTACATATGTATATATAAAAAATTTGAATAGAATATTTGTAAATCGTTACCCTGACCTACCATTCTGAAAAATATAATAAACTAAAAAAGTTTGCGCTTTGCTTTACAGTATTCATTTGCTGATTTCGAGTGTAATCTCTTTCATTGGCATTGTGCTTGCTTTTGCATGGCCAGAGGACAAACGTTGTGAAGCGTATTTTATTATGCTATACTTACGTGCGACTTTTTGGGTGATAACATTTGTAAGTACAAATAAATGTTATATGTACATATGTATATAGTATATTCAACATTTTGTTCCTTGCAGCTGTTCGATCACTTAATTAAAAAGCATCACGACGATTTACGCCTGAATGGTTATCATGAATTCCATCGTGCCACGGCCATGCAAAAGAGTATACCACTAAATGTGGTATCGCTTTGGAACTCCATGCTATTGGCTGTACAAGCGGGTATTCATCACTATTATGGTGTAAATTTCTGGCAACATTGTGCGGAAGGGTTTCTCTCGCCGGTTTCTTATATTGCCGGTTTCAACACTTTAGAGACACTTGTATTGAGTGCAACTCACGGTTGCTATATATGTAAGTATGCCGAGCTTTCAGCAAAATTAAATAAATATTCTAACATATTTAAAATGAATTTTTGTATCAAATAGCGAAAGTGCGAAAATTTAATAAATCCGCCCCACCACCTGATGCGCTGCGCGGTGGTAATAGTGCAACCGGTTCACTGGGCCTAATGCAACCTGGTGGTAATACTACTGAGTTGTTAGAGAAACAGGTAGCTATTTATTATTACAAGTGTTTTTAATAGAATAACTTATATTGCATATAACATTTTATAACAGGCCGATCTCATTGCCTACCTAAAGGATCATAATCAGAAACTAAATCAGAAATTGCACCAAATGCAGTTGAATGCGCGCACCGTGAATTTGGCAGCTTAAAGCTGAAAGAGGTCCGGAGTCTCTACATACTAAACTAAATACGAAACGAAAGGAATATGAAAAAAGTAGTATCTTATTTTATTATATTACTAAGTGTTACTACTTATATACTAACTATTATACCCATTTTATTGGTTACTAGTTTAAGAGAAGAATATCTGAAATTAGATATTTTCCAAGTTTTGTTTGTATGCAAAAAATTATGTATATACAATTTGTTTTATTTTCATTACTACCACAATTTATTGTATTTGAATCATTGTGTTTATTTGGCAAACATGGACTGATGTTTTAATCCGTTTAAATAAAGTTAAAGTAACAAGTTTTTATACACGAAATGAAAATTTATTTATATTTGCCTATACAATTAATTGTCGATACACTGAAAGAGAAGGCGCATTAACCTAAAAGGCCGCTAGCATCCATTCCCCTGGGCGAAGTACTTCTAGTTGGAATATTTTGTTTTCTCCCTTCTCTCTCTCTGGTGCAAACAAAGGACGAGTATGATGCTACACCTACATACATAATTTTAAAGACTACCTTTTCGGACTTTTGCAGAATACATCTTCCATCCAGATTACATATGATTATTTGGTCAAAATTATTCGTTGTTTCGAGGGACTTAACGAGTGAATTACAGCTCTCTCAATATATACGTGTTAGTTGTTACTGTAGTGGTAGAAAACATCCCTAAAGTAATTTAATGCTGCCGTTTTGACAGTCCTTGGTAAATTTAAAAGTCTCAGATAAAATTCTGGGTCCGTTTCGGTTTCGTAGACCGGACTGTCGCGAGGAGGGCATTAATTGGTGGGGAATAGAAATTTGAGGTCGGTGATATATTTATTCGCCGTTTTCTCAAAGTGCCACTCTATGATGGGGGCTTATTGACCAAATGGACGTAGTTGCTTTAGGTGGATAGTTCTTAATCTCATTTCATCCATATCTCTGTGATTAGAGACCGCCCACCTCGATTATTTGCTGTCTGACATCTTAGATTTTCCACGAAAATAAATTGAAAACTGTTATGTTATAATTACATTTTGCATTATATTTCACCGTAAAACAAGTTTATTATTAAATTTTATTAACAATAAGAAATATGATAATACATCAAATGCTAATTAAATACAATCTTAAAAAATTAAAGATATTTAATATCCAGAAATGAAAAAGATTAACTTTATTAAAAATTACTTTAAAATGTATATCATAACCTAAAATCTAAAAGGATATACTCCCATATGGATGTATTAAATTAACCAAAATATAACAAATGCAACATTTCAGCAGACCGTAAAAATAGCAAACAAAAAGTGTTACTTATTTCCGTTTCGTTCCAAGATTTTGCGGTAGTTCAATAACTCTCAGAGTTTTATCCTTAGCCGTTACTATTACCTGAACGAAATCCAAAAGAAAATTAGCTAGATTAATAACCTTGTAATACAAATATAATATACAACAAAAATAATTACCTTATTGCTGATCACCACTAGAGTTAAAATGTTGCCGGAACAGCCCGCATAACGGCCACAATGTCGTTCCTTCGCCTTATCAATTACATAGACAAAACCATCGTATGAACCGACGAGTAGAAACTTATTTTGATAAATTCGCATCGACACTGCCCCACTGCCGCAATTAAATGGAGATAAATGTTGCCCAGTCTGTGAAGAAATAAACACAAGTTTTATGTTTTTCACCAGTTTAAGTCTCTCCTTGAGTTTACTTACCGTAAAATCAATTTTTAGTACATCGCGCCGCTGAGTGCCACAGTAGATACAACCATCATCCAATAATAAACTGTATACTTTCATGGCATCGGGCAGAGTCAAAGTGCGCAACAATAGTCCGGAAGATGCGTCACGGATTTGTATTTCTTTAGACTTAGAGGCTACAATGAGAATTCGACGTGGTCCCTCCTTAGTCGCTTTGATGGCGGTTATTGAAGCTTCACATGATGAAATTGTGGAATTGTTCAAAATGTTGGACTGAAGAGAAAAAAAATATACAAATGCATATATAATATTTAAAGCGAATATTCAGGCATATAAATAATTTGTACATATGTATATTTGCTATAAAATGATGTACTTGTATATATATAGAAAAAAATGAAATGTATCAGAGAAGTTAATAGAAATAGACAGTCTCAACGGTCCTGAAAAAGGGGAAATGATTGGGTGATTATTGTAAATTTAGCAATTTCGAATCAAAAGGCGTATCCGCGATTATAGAAAAAAAGGGCATTATCAGTAGGTGAATCGATTAATGTTTTCGGTACGACCTTCACACTATGCAATTAAAGAGCGCCTGGACGTCCAACATTTCTTGAAGTTTCGAATAGCAGAATTGTCGATTTAAACAAACAAAAAATGGCCCGAATGTGAAGAAAATAGGCACCTCCCCCAAAACAATACATCTAATTGCTGCTCATCCGCAAATTTAGCCCTTACGTAGGTACGGGATCCGGTAACAAAAACAAATTTTAATCAACAAAAATCGCTTTGCTCTTTTCAAAATATTCTCCATTTAGATCTATACACTTTTGCATGCAATTTGCACCTCTTAGTTTATTTTTTACGAACGGAAATAAAAAGAAGTCATTCGGTGCAAAGTCAGGACTATACGGAGCGTGACACATCAAATCGATGTTTTGAGTACTCAAAAATGCAGTTTTTTTTTGTCTATGTGTGAAAGCTAGCATTGTCATGGTAAAGAGTGATCCGTGTTCGGCGGTTGGGTTTCCTGATTTCATGAAACACAACTGCCAAACAGATGACTGTATACCGCACAGAATTTACTATTCCGTGTTCCGTGTTGTTGTAGCGGTATGGCTTAACATGTTCGGGTTTTCAAAAAAAAAAAAAAAAAAAACAGGCAACAATCTGTTTGCAATTGCTTGAAACACCCATACAGTGGACTACTACTTACTTTCGGCCTCATACGCGTAAATGCACGATTCATCACCTGTCACCATAACATCATAGATGCGTTTTGAAGCATTGTATTTTGTTGATACCAATCGACACGAGCTCTTTTTTGAGCGATTGACAAATTGTGTGGGACCCAACTTGAACAAATTTTGTTTACAGACAAATTACGTTCGACTATGCAGGCTTAAAAGTTGTAAAAAAAATAATCGCGCGATAATGTTCGGGACTTAATTCCATTTTTTGGTCAAAAAGAATATTTTAAGTTACTGTAAATAACACAAATAGTGCTCGTATGTCAAAAAATTCTGATTCAAACTTTGCGATAAAATTGTGTGTTTCCAGATTGCAACACTGGTATTGCCAATTCCCGAAATATAAAAAGCAACCTGCATCTTGGACCGTTGTTATTTAATTGTTACAACGCTTTTACATTTTCGAAATTTTGTGTTTGAACTGCTCAATATTACCGTTCTGCAGACGTGGCTGCCGTACCTTTAATTGCAAGGAACATGTTTGTCTTCACGACATAGTAATCAATTTTATTCAAGTTATTTATGAGACGGACAGATGGAAGGACACATATTGTCATTATGTGCATTCAGATATTCAAAACTTTTCACACGATTACAAACAATAACTATGTATATTCTAAAACTATTTGTCAGTATTGGCGGAATTCGCTTGATTGATTTCTGTCTCCTTGGTTTACTATACATACTCCTGTCAAGAAAGTATCGGGAATTCTTCATTTTCCCCTCTCATCTCCCGCTTATATAGAAGACAGGTAAATTTTTATCCTAGGTTAGTACAGCTTTCCTTAATTATGATGCCAAAAATTAGCGCGATCTGTCAACCAGTGTGTTTACAGCAGCTGTTTATGTTAGTCGACCTCAGTAGTGTTTGTCGAATTTTACAAAAATTTAAATTTGTGTTAAATTTTGGCCAAACACTCAACAAATACCATTGAGCAAGCACCTTATTCACCTGATTCAGCTCCATGTGACTTCTGGCTATTCTTGTAACTCAAAGAACCGCCCCGGGGAAACCGTTTTGAGTTAATTGAAGACATCAAAATAAATTCGACGCGAGAGCATGATTACACAGCTCTACAAAAGCAAACATTTTTTTTTTTTGGAAAATTGTGATACTTTTAGCTGTCCATATTACGACCTTATTCAGAAAAATATTTAATGTGTTATTGTTCTTAAGATATTTGTATAATATATCTAATATTTTGATAAATCAATCGGCTTTTTAGTATTAAAAATTTAGTTTTGCAGACATTTCTGAGCATATTTCTCGCCCTTCCTATCAGACAACTTACCAAAAATATGCGGAAGGTTTTAAGATTTTACTAAAAATTAAACGTGGAGATATCTAGAAGATATCTAACGTTTTACTCAATGAAAATTTCGCTTACGTTTTAAAGGTAATTGGCATGGACTATTCAGAAACAATGATGTCGCACAATATCCAGATATCTGTACAATCTGCCAATGTATGTGGTAAAACTTCTACAGCAAGGTTTTTTTCTCAAAATGAACTTGGTGATTTAATATTGATCAAGTTAGCTCAAGTAAGTAAAGGTGGAAGCATATCGTTTTTGTGAAATTTGTCGAAATACTGTTATTAATGAAAGATACAGAGTTTATAAAACTTCGGATAATCTTAGAAAAGTTTTGGGTTGAGAGTCGAAATTTTACCAGGCAATCATAAAGGACCAAATAACGAAGAAATTGTGCAAAATATGCTAAAATTTTGAAGACTCTAGGAGAAAATATGAGTATTAAGTTAGACTATCATCTGTATAAATTTTCGAATAATTTTACAGATAATAGTAAGAAACCGTGAAACCGATTCCACCAGATCTAAAAGTGATGGAAGAAAGGTATCAAAGTTTATGGGATAGTCATATATGTATGTCTGCTGGACTGCTGGACCTTAAAAAGATATGGATGGATTGCTATCTAGAAATTTTGAAAATAAGATATAGTCATATACCAATACTCCCACTACCAACAACATACACTTCTCTCTTCATTCTTTCTTTACCTGTCTTACTTATCCTCTTATATCTCTTTTTCTCACTTTATAATTTTCATACTTGCTAATTGATCTTTCTTAAACTGAATTCTCTCTTTCCTTAAATAATAATAACAACAACAATAAACATTTGCACTCATTAGTTTTAAGCTCACATACATTATGTTAACTTCCTAGCTGTAAGGATTGGAAATTGTAATTAATTAATAAAGTTACATTCGAAAAGAACGGACTTGTTATTATATCATAAAAGGTGTTTTATTGGAATATGTACTATTTAACTCATATTTTCGACATTCTTCTCTCTCTTTACCTAAAGTTATCCTTATTTTTTCAAAACAAATTGACATTATAAATATATTTATCTATTCTTTTTTCATGTTTTCTGGTTTTTGAGATGTAAGATGGAAATAAAGGTTAAAAAAGGGGTAATTTTTACGAAACCAATGATAGTTTCATGAGCTGTGGGCACAAATATATCCAAAATCTATCTCATATTTGGGGCACAAAAACACTATAAACCAGTGATATTCTTATTTTAATATTTTATATTTCCCTCCTTTTTTTTATTATATAAATTATTTTTAGAAGACTAAAAAAAGAATGACGAGTTTGCACTATAGATTTATGTCTTTAACTAACGTGCATCTCTGCGGTTACATAAATATGTGTGTGTACAGCGCTATATTAATCATTATTTAATACCAAATAAGTGTATGTACATACATATATCAAATAGTGTAGCCATTTTAGAACGACAAATAAGCTGCAGAAAGAAAAGCAAGAAATTTCAGCTGGTGGTTGTTATAAGCGCATGCAAGTTTCGTGTTTATTTAGTGGATGCAATGGAAATCCTCAAAATAACAATACTATCAAATATGTGTGAATATGTATGTAGGTGCAAGTGAGCGCTGCACTGCATGTTGCAAGAAATCTGATTCGCTCGAAGTAGCCAATGAAAATGAGAGAAAACTCCCACGACGAAATTTTCCAGACGAAGGGGAAGTATCACACAATGAAAATAAACATAGTGAAGAGTGGAATTTGGATTTCCAACTGCAATAAATGCCATAAACATATTGTATGCAATGGATGAAGAAAATAATGGCAACTGGCGGCAATTTGTTTTGGTGGTTGTGGATAGCATGATAGTATACACCACCGAGTTGTAGTGTACAATATAAAAGTTTCTTTTGTTCCTTTATTTTACAAAAAAAAAAATATTTATATTCGGCAAGACTTGCAGTGGTCGCCACAGCTGTAAGTTGACGACGGTTAATTCTTGGCATGCGCACAACAACGCTGCGTTTTCACTAGAAATGCAATTTGGAGAGAGAAAGAAAGACTCAGGACCAAACTAGAGCGCATCATCATCGGCCAAGGTGCTCTCTTATGAGTTGAAATGTTGTGAACAAAGAAAACTTACACTGCCGTAGGGATGGTTGCGATGCATTCAAATGCATTGTCCAAATTCATTGTTGCCTGTCTTGTAAAAGTGGTGCAATAGATAGTTGTTGCAAACATAAATGGGTATACGCCATTTTAGCTGTAGAAAAAGCATAAACAAATAAAACTAAATTATATACGGTAGAACGTTAGGTTCAGCGCAGTAACGCCCTTGCAATATGGGTTGGTCCTAATGAACTTGGTGCACTCCCATAATAGCTTGTGTTTTGTTGTAATTTCTCCGATGCAAAATGGGTGTGCTGAACTATTTTTTTGTCGCTTTTGATGGCTCTAATCACACTGATATTAGGGTAGAAGCATTCTATAAGTACATACATACATACATACATATGTATATATTTTTGTATGTTTATTTAAATCTAGAGTTGTATGCTACTTCACTCTCTTTTAAAAACGCGATATAATCGAAGCGAAATAACGACAGCTCAGAATGGGAATTATAAGCACGTTATGGCAATAAATTACAAATCGAATCTTATGAGTTTGGCATACCAACTAATTTAAATCGATTGCGTGCTATACAAAGTGACTGGTACAAACATTGCAATATAATGGGAGGAAACAAAAAATAATGAAAATATGTATAAGAAGCAGTTGAGGAAGTTTTTTTTGGTGTGAGCTTAATTAAAATATTGGAAATAATGCCACAATGCAGACACAGCAAATAAAAAACGCTAATAATGGGTTGTCAAAAAAGTCTACATCGAACTTCTTAGTGACTCCAAGCTTCTTCAAATGGTTTATAACGGTTTGATGACTACTATGCGGGTCTCTTTCGACCAATTCAGCGATTTTATCGCAATTTTTGACGACAAGCCTTCCGGAGCATGGCGCATCTTCGATCACCTCTTCACCAGAACGAAAACGTTGAAACCACCGTTGTGCAGTGGAAATGGAAACTGTATCATATTATATTGGCGGCTTGAGATGCATTTTTGCCTGTATCGTAGTAGTACTGTAAAATATGTCGTATTTTCTCTTAGTTTTGCTCCATGTTTGCGACGCTATAACGACTTAAACGACAATCAATCAAACTCGTGTTAGCGCGTGAAGTGAGCTTTCCAAAAAGGTATAGCATGGCCCGATGCGACGAATAAAATTAGAACTATGTGCTTTCAGCGCCAACTAGCGAAAATATCGCAAGACTTTTTTGACAACCTAATAATTTCAACATTTTCTAACGGATATATCATTTTGGGAATTCTACGACACCTAAAACTGCCAATGAAAAGATTGAGGAATTTCGCGTAGAAATAAATACCACAAACATAATTTTTTATAAGTCCTGTTATGATAATATAAGAAAGAACAATTTTTGGAGAAAGACATTTTAAAATTTTTACTCTGTAAACTTACCGAAATGTCATAAGTGAAGATGTTGCCCCATCTGCTTCCGATAAAAGCCGAACCCCATTTACCCTCAATACATTGTAAGGGCTCTTGTAGGTATACGGATTGTATATCCAAGGCGAAGTTCTGTTGCAAAGAGAAATTAAATAAAATATTGTTTAATTATTTACATTTTAATATTATCAGAACTCATTTTATGTAATCAAATTTTTATTCCACTTTCTTCCTTTTAATTTGAAAATCAAAATGGTACAACTATAGGTATTAACATACAAAAGTGTGAATATAGTTCGTATACTCTCTCAAAACACCATATTTATACCCTGAACAGGGTATATTAAGTTTGTCACGATGTTTGTAACACCCAGAAGGAAGCGTCGGAGACAATATGAAGTATATATATAAATGATCAGTATGTTGAGCTGAGTCGATTTAGCCATGTCCGTCTGTCTGTATATATACGAACTAGTCCCTCAGTTTTTAAGATTTCCTTTTGAAATTTTGCAAACGTCATTTTATCTTCAAGAAGCTACTCATTTGTCGGAACGGCCGATATCGGACCACTATAACATATAGCTGCCATATAAACTGAACGATCGGAATCAAGTTCTCATATGGAAAACTTTCGCATTTGACAATGTATCTTCACCAAATTTGGTATGGATTATTTTCTAGGGCAAAAATGTAATATCCGAAAAAATTGTTCAGATCGGTTAACTATAGCATATAGCTACCATATAAACTGAGCGATAGGAATCAAGTTCTTGTATGGACAACTTTTACATTAGACAAGATATATTCACGAAATTTGGTATATATTATTTTCTATGGCAACAATGTAATCTCCGAAGAAATTGTTCAGTTTGGTTAACTATAGTATATAGCTGCCATACAAACTGAACGATCGGAATCAAGTTCTTGTATGGAAAACTTTCACATTTGACAAGACATATACACGAAATTTGGTATAGATTATTTTCTAAGGCAACAATGTAAACTCCGAAGAAATTGTTCAGATCGGTTAACTATAGCATATAGCTGCCATACAAACTGAATGATCGGAATCAAGTTCTTGTATGGAAAGCTTTCACATTTGACAAGATATATTCACGAAATTTGGTATAGATTATTTTCTAAGGCAACAATGTAATCTCTAAAAAACTTGTTCAGAACGGGTTACTATAGCATATAGCTTCCATACAAACTGGACACATAGTTACTAACCGAAATGCACCTGTGAAGGGTATTTAGCTTCGGTGCAACCGAAGTTAACGTTTTTTCTTGTTTAAGAGCAGCTAGATTTTTTGCGAGTGGAAGGAAGCTAAGAAAATATTCTGTTATTTTGATCATTTATGAAATGTTTCTAACCTTTGACAATAATTTAACTGTAAAAAAGTAGAAAATAAATTTGATGAAGATAGCGCGAGTTTCGGAAGTAAATTTTCACCATTGTTCAATGCTTTTCAAAGTAATTTGTCAAGTTAAATTCTAAAATCGAATGGCAAAGGAATGTCTGTGTTCCCGTCTAGGAAATTCTACACCTCCATATCACTCTAAAAATATTCTGAATTTGGTTCTATTAAAATTCATGATTGTTTGACAACAAAGCCATAATAAAGCTAAAATTAGATGTCAAAGATCTTAACTCACCTCTAAAGACGTCTTTTTCATGTATCCATCCAGCGAGGTGGTATATAACATCTTCTTTTCGCGACACAAATAGGAATGTGTAATTGCTTCGCTGTGTTTGGAGAATTCTTTTTCCAATTTAAGAGTTTTGGCATTGAATTGATATAGCCGACCATCTTCACCGGTTGCGACCAACCAACGTTCATAGAGATGTACTTGTGTCAGTGAGCTTCTAACATTAATCGTAGAGATGGGCATATCCACGCCATCAAACGGAGGCTCTACATCACTGAAGGCTTGCTCCAAATCGGAAATCGCAGTACACGGAGAAGCCTCACACTCATCCATTGCTGACGTTTCACCGATCGCTGTTGCATTAGTTTGAGACTTGGATTGTTTACCAACGTTACGTGTACCACCTGGTTTGCGAACGCCACTTCGTTTGCGTGGACCACGTTTTCGCTTTAATGCCGGCGCATTGCTACCGTAAGCCCTCCGTTTGCGTTGATTTGGAAGGTTGGTTTGTATACCACGAGCTGTTGTTTTTAATGAGGTACCAGGCGTGGTAGGTGTTGCTTCTGTATTTTGCGATACTGGAGTTGTTCTAGCTGTATCACGTGTTGGCAATTCACTGGCAGCTGCTGTCATAGCGGTGTTAAGTAATAAAAATTTCTCATTTTGCAATTGCATCGTTTGCATGTCCACTTCCATTTTGTCCTTTTGCAATTTCAGTATCATCTCTTCGATGAACATTTTTCGTTTATGCAATTCCATCAACTTCATATCGAATTCCCGTAGATTATTTACAACGAACTCACCTAAAATGTTTTTTTGACGCAATGCTTCCAAATCTACATTCGGAAATAGAGAGCTCGACATCAAAGTTGGTATGCTTGAGATTCCACAAAGCCCCGTAATGCCATTTTCGTATCCAATTAAAGAACCACCATTACTACTGAATTTGTTATCGAATAAATGGTCTCTTTGCAGCGAACGCAAATTAGTGGGAGATTGTAATTCACTACAACAGCTCGATTCACTCAAATGTGTTCGCGAGTTGATGCTTTCGAAAGCGACATTACGCGAGCCTTGCTCATTTGAAGCTCCACTACCACAAGTGGTTGTAGCAGTTGGAGGCTGACGTGTCGTCACACTTGCTAAAGAATCTTCTTGATTAGTGGTGTTGTTGATTTCAAATGAATTATTACACGCTTCGGAGTGTGTATTGACGCCTGTTTTATGCCTTTCACCAACCGCATTATCGGTGGCTTCTGCATTGCCAGCACTTTTTGCTCTATCGCCATCCTTCGCTCTTTTGCTCATTAATGTTTGCCCATTCACACTTTGATGTTGATGTTTCGTTGGCGTCATTGAAGGAGTCGTAGACCTTGGCTTTGATTGCATACAATTCTTTGCAGAATCAACTTTTTCTGCAGCATTGGCACTTTTCCGAATGTTGTTACCACATGTACTTTTTACGGCCGCTGTGGAAATCCCATTAGCTTTGTCTATGAATATACCGCCGTCGTTGGTTTCGTGTGCTCTTGAAGTTTCTACTGCCGGCGCATCACTTGCATGCGGTTTATCAGCAGTTTCAGTGCTTTTCCTTAATCGGTTACTGCTACGTTCCTTTTTGGCAGCTTCTTTTTGCTTGTTGAAAACATTGACAATTTCACGCATCAGGAACTCTAAGGCGACGGTACGATCTTCGGACTTCAGATTAGATTGTATTTTTGCAATTTCAGGTTTGGTAAACTTTTTAGTATTGTATTCACTAGTACAGATACAAGATATGAAGTGTAGGCGCGTGTACGTAGAGTTCGAAAATTTATTGTGATAACGACTTTTTAAATTCTCACTTAAATTGGGTAGTAGCAGCTTTTCAAAGCTTTCGACAATGTTTTGTGCATCTACTCGCAACTTTAGTCGACGTCTTTTTACTGAAGACGAAGTGCTCTTAGCCGAAGACTCCGATTCAGTATCAGAACTGCTGCTCGAGCTGGACGTAGACGAGCTACTCGAAGAGGATGACGAATCAACACGTATTACATCTTTGTTAACATTTTTCCGACTACTTTTACGCGCTATTGGAATTCTGCGTCTTCTTGCCGTCTTTTCCTTTGATATGTTCTCCGTTTCTTTGGTAGTCGGATTTGTTGTTTCCGCCACCTTAGGGCTCGTTTGTTCAACGTTTGTTTCTGACACTTTTTCAGGTTCAACTGAAACTTTTTCCTTTTGTAACGTTGTGTCATTTTCCGCAACATTTTCTGTTGCATCAATGCTGTCTGTTATCGGTTGTATCGTTGTAGTTGATGTTTCAACGATGCTTTCCTGTAGCGGTGCCGCAACAATTGTCGTCGGTGTACTTTCTTCACTTGTCGCTTTATTGCTTGTAGTAGCTTCTTCTTGCGTATTGGATACAATAATATCTAAAGCTGCATCTTGTAGCGCATCTGTGTTTTTATTACAAAAAATCTCTATACCGAAAGCTTTGCGTATCTCTTCTAAAACTATATCTGGTATGCATATCGCATCAACAATATCATCCGGAACGAAATTAGCACTTTCGTCATCCTTTGCTGTTTCCAAATTCATTGACTTCAGCTGTCTTCGAATTTCTTCACGCAACCGTTTGCGGGCCTGTGCCTTTAAGGCCTCATCAAAGCGCGTACCACAGCTATTGATCACCTGTTTTATCCCAAACTTATCCATACCGGCAACTTTTTCAATCAGATTTTCTGTGGTGCCACTTGAATTGCTACAAGTTGAAATTTTTCGTCGTCTCTTTACAAGATTCGGACGGCAAACCCGTTTATTTGGTGTAAATGTGGACAAAGTAACAGGAGGCACGTCCTCGATTTCCGTCACACTGGAATCGTCCGTTAATTCAATTAACTCGTTTCGTATAAGTCTCGACAGTGGTATTATCGAGATTTTAGGTTTTTTTGGCTTAGTTTTCTCAATGGGCGAAACTCTGCACACGAGTCTAGAAATTTCTTCATCATTAATTTCACGATTTTCAGATATATCTGAAGCATTGAGATCGTTGTCAATGCAGGGAACATCTGTCGTCGTAGTCTCCGTTATATTTACTTCACAACTGCTAACAACTTTAGAATTTATATTATCATCTATTTGTCTATCATTTTTCTCCAAAAGTGATTCCGAAATAAATGTAATACTTTCGTCGGTTTCTTGTTTCTTATCCGAAATTTCAGTCTTTTTTTCTTGTCCAAGAGACCTAGAAATGTCACTTGGAATAGTTTTTTGAATCGTGGTTTGCTGTAAAGGCTCCTCTACTATTAATTTAGTATCTGAATTATTGGATTCTTTATCATTTACTTTCGATTTTTGTTTCGCCTTGTCAATATTGGTATTTTTCGCTTGCTTTGAAATTTTAAACTTTAAATTGGTGGTTTCTTCTTTAGAAACTTCTGATGAGTTTTCAGTAGTTTGAGCTTCAGCGGCATCTTTATTTAAATCTATACTAGGTTCTGCTATGGTTTTGTCACTTATATCGTCACAAATTTTTGAATCTTTATTTATAGATCTGTTTTCTTCCGGTTCTCTACAGACTTGGTTTGCAATGTTTTCTATTGTCTCACTTTTCTCTTTTTTATTATCAGAGCTTTCTAATGCTTTATTTTGCTTTCCAGTTTTTGTTGTATTTTGTTCTTTACATTTTTCAATTTGACTACAATCGCTAGCTGTAAAATTCTCAATCCGCTCTGTTTCGCCTTTATCGTCCGTTATAGAATTTTCTCTAGAATCGTCAGCAATATCGTCTATGGTTTTTTTCTTGACACTATTTGATGAACTTTTTTTTTCTGTTTTGTTTTTATCTTCAATTATATCCTTAATATTAAGTGGTTTCGTTTTAGACACTTTTTTTCTTGGTGATGATCTCACTGCATTTCTTCTAGGTTTTTCAATAGTCTTACTATTTTCAGTTGATTTTGGTTTTTCAATTTTCTCTCTATCAGTTTCGTTAGAAGTGTGTGTTGTATTTGTAAGTGTTTTACCAGTATCATTTGATGATTCACTGGTATTTCTATTATTCACAGTCGACGTAAGGTCGGTTCTTTTCTCAGTTCTAGACGCTGTCGGTGTTTTAATATCTTTTCTTTGGGTATTAAAAGGTCTCCGATCTACTTCATTACCATAGGACGAAGACGTATTATCTTTTCTTCTTCCTTGGTCATTTTGCCAGTAGTTTAAATTGGGATTGTAATCATTCGTCCAATGGTTGCTATTTCGATTATTTGATCCATTATTATATCTATTTTGGTTCCATTGTGTTGGATAATAGGGAGATTGATCAGAACGCAGTAAGAAATAAGTATCTGAGGGGCTTTGATACTGGAAGTTTTTGTTAGAAACATCACACAAAGTTTTAAAGGAATATTGTGTATTTTAAGATTATTGATAAATTCAGTGCATTAGTTTGAATCCTTACCTTGTTTCGTGTTCCCGCTATAAAATCTCTACGTGGAGGTGCCCCATAGTTGTATCTTCTGCTGTAAATAAAGTGAATATTTAATTTGTTGCTTTATTTGTTATCTGTTATCTGTACTAATATTATAGAGAGGAAAGATTAGATGGATTGCTTTTTGAATTAAATAGGCTCCGAAACTATTTGAGCTCTACGTGTTGAATAATACAATTATTTCAGTAAAACTTGGCGAGCAATTTATAAAACACTGAGATTGGAATGATGAACTCATGTTCTACAGACGCATCACGATGAGTTTGGTATGTTAAATTACTCAGAATACAGGAATATTCACTGTTGGAATGGAGTGATAATACATAAGTTGCTTTTTGTATTTCGGAATCTGGCAACCTTAAAGCAATCGAGCAACTCACAACTTTTTCGTAAAGTTTGAGATTTTTGACACAACAATACATATATGTTGTTTACAGTAACTTGAAATATTAATTTCGGTCAAAAAATTTAATTAAATCGCGAACTTTTACAACTTTCAACGTGGATTATCTCAGCGACAGTGCATCGATGACAAATTTCGTTGCGGTCGTCGTCAGTTCTACTTCAGGAAACTATTGATGCCTGGCGCAAACTATATATGGCATTAGTGGGACCCCAGCACACATTCAATATTGCATGAACATTTGATGGTAGACGTTTTTTTCACGTGGGATCCCACACAATCCACAGGCGGTTGATGCGTTCAGAACGCATGTTTTGGAGATACCTCAATCAGAGTGGCAAAAGCGCTTTCAGAATTGGTTTAAACCATTAAGATCTTGATGGAGAATGTTTTTTAAAAACAATAAGGAGATATTCGTTAATAATATTTGTTTTTGTTGCCGAATCCTGAAATACAAAAGGCAACGTACCTAGTAAATAATTTACATATGTACATAATAACCAAACATTTTTAACAAACCTTTTTGAAACTATCTAATTATCAATTAATGCTGAAGTTTTATTTAGGGTCTCCAAGTTCCATGATTTTCCACATTTTGTTTCGTTTCACTCCAGGAAAATTTTTCAATTCTTCTCCCCTCCAGCCCGTAAATTTTCAATTGGAAATCTGCTATTTCATGCTTTTAATCCCCCGCAAAAAAGACACAAAGGAAAGTTTCCTTTATCTGTACAACACAAATCGTTTGTCTGCATTAACGCTCCCTTCCAACGCAATCCTATAGGAACTTATCAGGGACGCGTCAAATTGGTTTTCAAAAAATCCAAGAAGAGGAGTCACTGAAAAACTTTGTTTAAAATTTTAACCTCAACAACTGTTTCAAAACCAGCGGTTTTCAAAAAAGAGCCGGGACTCCCCGCCTAAACATACTATGTCTCATCCAACCAAAACTTTCTTTTCACCTTTCAACAAAAAAAGGGCATCAAAAAAAACGCATGGCGAATGGGGAAAACAAATTTAAACATCACTAGGATTCATAAACTCAGCCAGAAATGAATAATCTACTCGCCGAGCACTGCCAACTAGCGCAATGAAGACATTTAAAAACTGAAAATTGGCAAACCAAGGCTAACACACCCACTTACTATGGTTATTTAAGCCCATTTTCCCTTTGTCTTCATTTGCGAGGACACCGCTTCTATCAAACGGTTCTCCACAACTCTGTCCCGGAAAGGGTAAACTCAACAGCCCACAACTCTGCAACATTGATCTCATAAAACTACTAAGCGAACCTTCAGAAAAAAACGTTATGATTGTATATAGATTCTTAAAAACCAACGATTTGTTAAATATATTTAAGCAACTTACATCTTTACTAACCCTTAGCAAATAGAATTTTTACCTAGTTATAATTACAAGGCGGCTGAAGGCCTCGTAGCCAGTGCTGCGTTTATGTATTTATATAATAAAACTGTTTTTGTTATATGAATTATTATAAATAAAAAAAAATAAATAAATAAATAAATTTACATATGCATGTATGTACATATGTATAAGAAATGGCATTTGATATGGGCGGACAATTACTAATTTTGAAAGCTTTTTATTTTGTATTAATATAAAGTTTTATTTAGATACCATATTTTATGTTTCCTTACGATTTTCTTTTCGTAATTAATCCATAAAATAGTTCAATTTTTTCACCTCCAGCTGTCAATTTACAATTAGGTAAATCAAATTTGATTTCAGTACTTTTTTTAATAAAACCACATCGTCGATTTCTTGTAAAAAAACAACAAAGGAATAATTAATGTAATTTTTCAATGTGCAACAAATTATACGAATTTCGACCGTTAGCGCTCTTGACACGTGAACAAAGGAAGCTCTTTCTATGGCACCTACTTATACAGTGCTATTGCGTACATATGTAGGTATGTCAAAAGAAATAAAGAAGAGGAGGCAACGAAAAACTTTAGATTTAAAATTTATAACCTCAACAAGTCTGTGCAATATGCCAGCAAAAGAAGTTTGACATTCCAAAGTTCGAAGACGCAAACGAAGAGTCCCTTCGCTAAAGCAAATATTTTCACGTACGCAACCACAAATCTCGTTCATTTGCACCTTTCTTAACTAATTAAAAATTTCGCTGTGAATACATAATTTGACTACAAGAAGGCTTTGACTTATGGCTGGAACGTGAACAGGATTAGTAAAGCGAATTGTGGAATATATAATAGGTATTCGAAAATTTAATATACATATACATACATACTATATCTTTGAATATGAATCAATCCTTTTTGACCTTTTGCCGAGCATCTGAAAAGTAGCTATGCTAAGTCATTTGAAGATACTGAAAATTAGGGCCAAACCAATGGGCTGAAGTTAACCATCACTATACTATATGTTATTTACGCTGCACATTTCGATTTGTCTTCATATTGTATAACATATTAAGCGGAAACGACGTGTGCAAAATTTCAAATCGGTATCTCAAACACTGAAGGTCTAGTACGCGGACGGACATGGCTCCCGCTGACCAATTTTTGGTCGATTTAATGCTGGAGACTATGCAAATTATTTGTTTCATTTAGGACAGAAATATTATCTTTGAAGTCAAAGTAAAATCTGCTCAGTTTTTATGAACCACTGTACTTTAGAAAAACTTTCGGGCATGTATAATTTTACCAATTTTTCTCATCCAAAACTTAATATGCAAGGAACGTAAGGCCAAAATTCAAAAAATTTATTTGGTGTTGATTATAAAAGGATTCTATTTCCTTTTTAATTCACACGCATATTTTTGGTGAACTTAAGAAGTTTTACGGTTTCACTTGAAAACTACAATGACTACAAAATGGCTCATTGTGTGCCAGTCAAGGGAGCAGCAAAAAGTCAACGAGAGAAAGGATCCAAGAAAGAATTTAATTCTTCAACTCAACATTCAAATATAAAAAAAATCTACTAAAAAGGACAGTGTTTAATGAACTTGTAGATGTGCGTGAGCAGGCTTCCTGCCCATTTGTGGAAGATTTGAATTTAAGAAACGTGGATAACGAAACTGATTGGACGTGGAAATACTGTCACACAGTGAAGTCAATTAAAAAGTCTCTCACAAATACGTGACTAAAAGTATTTGTCAACGTGGGAAATGTGTTTATACAACAAACAGGTGAAATATTTAAGATAATTACGGCGAAAAGGAAAACAGATGGTGTGGGTGTCGAAGATGTGCTTTACACTAAGTATTGGCGCTCAACCACTTGATTTCGGATTAAAAGTGCTCTTCGCAGACATTAAGAAGTGTTTCACAAATATTTTAGCAAAAATGAAACAAGATAACTACAAACATTACTGGATGGACTGGACTTACATTGTACGAGGGAATTTTATTAAGTCCGTGAATTTTTGAGGCAAACATTTCTGAAACCATGATTTTACTCAACAGTTGTTTTGAGCAAACATGAGCAATTCGTTTTCTTTGATGCGACTTCAGCAAGACATATTCAAATCTAGTATCTATATATGGTGTTTCCAAAGGATTTAAAATCATTCTCAATCATCATTTTTCATACACAATTTTATATTTAGACTACTTTATAATGAAATCTATGGTAATATAATAGTTTTGAACCAATATTTTCCATAAAAATAGCCTGAAAAGACGGACTTCTAAGTGACAAAAATATGCTATAGTGTCTACATCAGATTTTAATCTACTGAGGTATTTTTGAATATTACTTATGATGCTGCAAATATTCTGGACTGTGATCAAATTTTCGTTTCTTAGGAAATAGAAAGTCTTGGTCACAGTCAAATCCTCCGTGTTTAAGGTCAGGATCGAGTTAATTATCGCTTCTAAGTGGTTTGTACTCAAAACCACCGAACTATATACGATTTTTTAGAAAACATGCGTGTCGCAAATAAGGTCACTGACTTATTAAACTGGCATCGTACAAGTAAAAATTAAAAAAAAAAAAACTTTAGATGTACCAAGAACGTTAAGGTATAAAGTGAGGATGATTCTTCTTAGCTGCCTGATTTAGTAAAAATTGCAAAGCTAAGATGCCACAAAGCTTGTGCAAGGAGCGCGCAACAAACGACACAGTTGACATTAATTTTGCGTGTAACATTGAGTTTTATGAGACTCATAAATATGAGACGAGCACGCAACTCTTTTTAGCTAAAGGGAAGGGAGAGTTACATATAAATGTACACATATTTAGATTGTAAGCAACGGGGTTTCCACGAATCCAGCTTGTCGTGAGCAACTAATTGTTGCTTGTGCGTAGAGTAATGTTTTGCTTGATAAAATAATATAATTGTTGTAATATCAAGAGTAACAAAAACATATAGGAGTGTGGAAGGGTTGAAGTGCAACAGCTTGCGGTAATTTTCAACTTTGTGAAACAAGTGTTTTCTCGTTTCGTAGGTTTTAATGAGCACAGCATCCTTCCTTTGTGTTTTTAGGTGGGTGAAGATGCTCTCTTTCGCAGGATTACAAGAACAGGTGGGTTGAATTTAGATTGGCAGTGGAATAGCAAGTGCACACGCTTAGAGCTGCGTAATTAAACATTTGGTAAGACACTTAAATTACTGTTTAA
Source organism: Bactrocera correcta (assembly GCA_027475135.1). Taxonomy (NCBI): domain Eukaryota; kingdom Metazoa; phylum Arthropoda; class Insecta; order Diptera; family Tephritidae; genus Bactrocera; species Bactrocera correcta. The sequence continues at coordinate 50,096,405 of CM050323.1, forward strand.
TTGTTTTGCGCAAAAATTGCTCTTTAAACTGATATAAGGCTAAAGAGATGGGGAAGGCGACAAAAACAACGAAATTTATCTTACAAACGTTGTTTACAAAGTTGGTAAATAAGTCCCACTAAATTGCTTGCTCATTTTTTTTATTAAAGTGATACTTTTTACCAATTCTTTGCTGTTGTCTGCAGTCTTATTGCCAGCACTGCTGAAAAAAACACAAGCGTCAATTGGTGCGTTGCTTGCATTTTTAACGAGTTAAGCAGTGGCTTTTTGCTATTGAACTATATGGTTAATTTAATTTATGCAGTTTCTTTAAAAATGTCGATAAAACATTTTCGAAAAATTATAACGGGGATGTAGCTCAGATGGTAGAGCGCTCGCTTAGCATGTGAGAGGTACGGGGATCGATGCCCCGCATCTCCAGGTGTTCCTTTTTTGCACTTTTTTATATCTGTATTCCTTTATTTTCATTAATTCAAGCTTCATTGAGTTGTCAAGTTTAGTTTGAAACAATGACAGGTATTGTGACCATCTATTTTCACTTTGTCAAACATTATCTTAAGGTTTAATTATGTGCCTCAGAGCACCTGACTCGAACCTGCATCCAATAAAAGCAAACTATAGCGCCAAATTATGCTACAAAATTCTTGTTCTCCAGTGAGCCTTACAAAAGTAGTTTAACGGAGTCAACTCACATACTCAGTTACAAAAAATGAATCGGTTTGTTTCAATAAAATCTGGAATTTACGAGAAGTGAATCTTGTTGCTCTAACCTGTTGGAGCCGCAAAACATTTCGACGATTCAATTCAAGCAGGGAACCAAAGGGTCCCGAAAAGTGTTTATTTTGACAGCCCGTTTGACAGCTATCCCTATAGGAAATTCTACAACTTTGCATTCATATAACATTGTTTGTAGTAAGTGATACCAAATTACTTGCTTATTTACCATTAAATTGTGGTTTTTTACCATTTTATTGACATTGTCTGCAGCGTTATAATGAGGTTTGCTGACCAAACGTAACCGTCAGCTTGTACGTTGATTGCATTTTTAACGAGTTTATGCATTGGCATAGGTATTTTGCTATTGTTATTTTGCTGCTGTTTTATTTAATGCAGTTTTTTATAAATATTTTGGTAAACAGTTTTTTAGAAAATTATAACGGGGATGTAGCTCAGATGGTAGAGCGCTCGCTTAGCATGTGAGAGGTACGGGGATCGATGCCCCGCATCTCCAGAACCCTCCTTTTTTGCAAATATGTACACAGCCATGGACACATAAATAGCACACTTGGTCATCAAATAAGAAAACATTTATTTATTCCTTAAGTTTATCTCTTACGGATTTAAAGAGGAATGTGTTTTATTTTAAAAATTATTCACTATAATATAACTAAAACACTAAAACAATAAATATTTTACTATCGCCAAAAAAAGACGAAAACATCAATATCTTATATGACAGCTGGTACACATAAATGGCACAATCTGAAAAGGGGTTTAAAAAAAGGTACAAAATTTATAAAATTTTTAAAAAATTGCAAGATTCATTTCATTAGTATTTTGCACTATATCCATAATTTTTAAGCAGCCGCTCACATCTTCGCTGCATGCTGTGCACCAGTTCTTGACGTCGTTACTTTGGGATTGAATACCAAGGCTCCTAAATTCCAGCCCATAAATCATAAAAATTTTTGAATTTTTTGCTTGCTATTTTAAAACTTTATACCATTCCATAAATTTCCTATTGGTTTCCGATCTGGGTTTTGCAAAGGCTACTCATATATTTTAAACTTTTCATTGCCGAGACCATACTTTACTATCTTTGCGGTATGCTTCGGATCATTGTCTTGCATAAATGTCCAGTTTATGGGCATGGATTGAAATACAAATGGCTCCATTTTATTTTTCAGTATATCCAAATACTAAAACTGGTTCATTTTACCATTTATTCGAACAACCGGCACGATGCCATGCCTTGAAAATACGCTCCAGACCATGATACTTCCACCGCTGTGCTTAATAAATTTTTTGGTATTTTGGTTTCTTATCGGAAATTTTCCAAAAAGTTGAGTCGTCTCGTACAAAACTTTCTGGACACGTTCACACCATATTCGTCATTAATTTCTATCATAATTTCTCTGGTTGACTTAAAAGGATCCGCTTCGCTATTCCGTACTATGTTTTTGTCAACACTAATATCGGTTTTACGTGGTCCTGGTTTTTTTGGTGCATAAAGAGCATTTTATAACATCTTTAGAGAGCAATGTAGTATTTTAGCAATTTTGGCAGGATCTTTTCCGTTTTTGCTAATATTGGACATAAGGACTCCCTTTTCCGGCGTGGAATGTTTTTTCCTTCTCATTTTAATGAAATATCCATTAAATAATTATATATTCGCAGAATTAAATTAAAAATATGCGAGAACCTTACACAAAATTCAAAAAAAAAATTACGGATTTAAAAATGTGCTATTTATGTGTCCACCTCAAATCAACACTATACGCAATAAAATTGTCGCGTACAAAATTTAATAGAAAATAAACAGTATTTTTGTGCAGAGAGATGAGCCTCATAACAGTAATAAGTAGATACAGGGTAGGCCATTTAAAGTTGACCCATCTGGCAACGCTGTAACTTTTAACAGCGCTTGGGCATTGTCTGCTAAAAGTCCCTTTTTCGGCGGTTTAGAAGCGTCCAATTTTTGAAAAAACAAAAATTTATTTTCCAATTTGGGAAAAAGTACCCCCCCAAAAAACGCCCAGAATATTTCAGCTTTAATTAAAATTTTTAATTGTTGGGTTTACTCAACGGGGAATTTGCCAAAAAAAATTTAGTAGTGAAAACTTGCTGACAGTTAAGAACCAATTAAGTCATTAATTTTTGCAAAATTTGTTTAAGGACCGGTAATTCCTCAGTAATGCCACTATATGGCGGTCCAGACACGCACAAGACGTTGTTGATGAAAATATCGAAGCTGTTTAGAGCGTAGTATTTTAGGAATCCATCGACATCGATCTTATTTCCTTTTGCTCTAGGAATAAGGGCATTCCTTTTTCCGCACCATTTCTCCATCTAATTTTTAAAAAAGATTTAAATAATTTTTTCCAAAAATAAAAAAATTCAAATCACAAAAACTAAACCAGGGTATTATTTCCCCCCAAACAACCTTAAAAAAATTTTGGCAAAATTAAAGCAAATAGCAGTATACTTTAAAATGGCCCTAAAAACCAGTGTACATAACAAATTTTTATTGTTCAGCTACTTTAGCATTAAAAAAATTAGAATTAATATGGGATTCAGATATGTGCTATTTATATGTCCGTGGCTGTATATGTAAATCCTTGTCTACCGATCATTATAATCAAACATGAAGTTTTATCCAGTGCTAAACATCAATCCAGCAAAAACCACCGTGATCCCATTCACTAAGCGGAGATCTCTTCCGGGCCTTGAGGTCCCTAACAATTGGAGGCACAGAGGTAGAAATGTCTAAGGAGGTCAAATTGCTTGAGCCCCACCTTAGACTCAATGCTGAGATGGAGCAGGCATTTGGACTTAACGCTGTCCCAAAGCAACTAGAGCGCTTATGATTTGCGGACGCCTGGCCGGCAGATCATGGGGATGCAAGACAAATATCATTAGATGGCTGTATACCATGATAGTAAGGCTCATCTTCACCTATGGAGCGGTTGCCTGGGCCACCAAAGCAGCGCAGACATCTGTGATTCAGAGTCTGTCAAAGCTTTCAAAGACTTGCATGTGTCTGTGCTTCGGGGGCAATGCGCACATGCCCCACGGTGGCACTGGAAGTCATACTAGAGCTTACACCGCTGCATCAGGTGATCAAGCTAGCAGCAAAGCACGCCATGCTGCTAATGTCAGCAGAAGGCTGTGGAAGAGGGAAGATAATGTCCTCTAGAAGATGGACGCTCTAGCGGAAAGCACACCGCTGGCCCTCCTCCCAAGGGAAAGTAACCTCTAGGCAAGCTCTAAGAAGGAGTGGAATGATTCCACGCTGGAAAGGTTGCTGGAGACAGTACCATTCTGTGGTACACTGATGGCTCGAAAACACCGTAAGTATTAGGGCAGGTATTGCGGATCCGTGACTAAGCTGTCCATACCTATGGGCTGCTTCCCAAGCATCTTCCAGACTGAAGTTCTTGCCATTGGTCAGTGCGCTGAAATCAACATCAGCCGCAACTATCGCCCAGCGCACCCGCATTAGCGGATTCACTTATCAAGGGACCAAACGCTTTTATCGAAGAATGCTAGGAAGCTAACCGCTGTCGTGAAGGGTCCTAATTTGGGTACCACACTAAGGGAGTAGACGGAAATGAGAAGGCGAGAGCTGGCCCGACGGCGGCAGCTAAGTATTGGGACCAGGCCGCATAGCTAGGCTCCAGGGCGGATAGCATATGACCTCCTCCAGGTTTAAAGAATTAATTAACCTCTCCGTGAGAAATTCCGTCTCCTCGTCGCAGTCTACACAGGGCACTGTAAGCTCAGGAAGCACCTGTCCAACTTGGGCATGGTCTCCTATGCTAACTGCCGGTTCTGCGACCTGGAACAGGAAACACCAGCACACCTAATCCTAGATTGCACACGGGGGCTTATGGATCCAGCAGGGATCACATCACCTCACTAGCGCCCGGCAAACTACTGGAACTGTTCAGGCTGCTGGGCTCTGGGAGGTCATGTGATATAGGAGAGAGCCCTAGGTCGCGGTGCAGAACCTGAATTAATATTCTATTCTATTCTATTCTTTATCCAGTTGGACTAGAATTAGGAGTTTTTCGGACCTAAATTTGTGGTATGTACTTGGTTCTATAGTCTTATGGTCATTCATTTCGAACGAAGTGTTAAGAGGTTGTAGAGTGAGTTCGCCTTAACTGTACTTTTAACATCCTCCAAAATTGTTATTTGATACAAAAATAAACAGTTAGTCTGGTGCTCATAAAAGGCGGAAGGTTCCACTCTAAATAAAAATAAGTGTTATTCAGTTCACAGAGAATTTGCTAATACTGGAACGGTTGTATTAAGATTGAACGATATTGAAGGCTATATCTAAACAGTAAATTGTGTACTTTTAAGAAAGCATTGAGTATGCAGTTAATGCAAGCCGCGATCTTGAGATAAGTTCAGCAGATTTAAGATGGACTACGAGCTGACTCGCCATGCAATGTTTTTGTGTGTTAACCAATCTATTTAATAATAATTAATAATAATTCACTTAAAACAACCAATTTATAGTTATGAGTTAAATCCATATGTATGTATGTACCTTAATATACGCTCAGCCACATTGAAATGTATCCTTCTGATGTCGCAGTACTTGTTGTTTTTCTTAACAAACCGAAAACAAATTTTATGTGGGAACTAGCCGTCAAACGCGAGGCGTGCAAGTTGTATACATGTACATATGTATATTATAACGGGTGATTTTTTTGAGGTTAGGATTTTCATGCATTAGTATTTGACAGATTACGTGGGATTTCAGACATGGTGTCAAAGAGAAAGATGCTCAGTATGCTTTGACATTTCATCATGAATAGACTTACTAACGAGCAACGCTTGCAAATCATTGAATTTTATTACCAAAATCAGTGTTCGGTTCGAAATGTGACAAATCGACAAATTTTGTTCAGCGATGAGGCTCATTTCTGGTTGAATGGCTACGTAAATAAGCAAAATTGCCGCATTTGGGGTGAAGAGCAACCAGAAGCCGTTCAAGAACTGCCCATGCATCCCGAAAAATGCACTGTTTGGTGTGGTTTGTTTGCTGGTGGAATCAATATGGAACGTATTTTTTCAAAGATGCTGTTGGACGCAAGTTACGGAATGGGAGCTATCGTTCAAGCAACAAATTTATTGTTCCAAAAATTGGTAAGAATGAACTGGTTGCATGTGGTTTCAATCAAGATGGCGCTACATGCCACAAGCTGGATTCTATTGACATTAATTGAGTTAAAACACGATTATATAAGTTCATCCAATGTAAATGGACCATAACGTAGCCTTTAATGCCATGCCAATGATTTATGTGATTTAACGCCTTTAGACTATTTTATTGTGGGACTACGTCAAGTCTAAAGTTCACAGAAATAAGCCAGTAATTTACTCAGATTATGGTAGTAACATGTTCAAAAATCGGCTATGTCCGGCCAATATGCTTGTTGCCAAAATTGGATTTCCAATGGACCACCTAAGACGCACCGCAGGTCACATTTAAGAATTATCTTGCAAGAAAGTAAATTCAGTTTGAAACTAACGTTTCAAAAAAGACCGATGAGTTTTGCAAGATTATGACTTTTTTTTGTAAAAAAAGTTACAACTAAAAAATATTTATGAGATATATATGATACTAACTATGTGTAAGAAACAATTTCTAGTGGATACACGTAATTTTTAAACCCCAGGGTAGGGTTTGATAAGGCCTTTAAACAAAAACGTCTTATCAGCTTTTTTTTAAAAAAAAAATGTTGAAAACCCAACGAAATTTATGTCTCTTGACAAATTAAAATCCTTGGTTATCGCCGATGAGGGAAGTCGGCGACTTGAAGAAAAAACATTGACTAAGTGTCGAGTTCAACAAGACGATATGTTAGCAACCAGTTTTTTGCGAATTTCGCATCAAGGTATCTGAGTGAAATTCTACGAACAAAGTAACACAATTCTAGATCTGTAAGAAAAATCCAAACCTGCATGATATACATACACAAAGAGACTGAAATGATAATTCTTATCGTACAAAAAACGCCACTGAAAAGGTCGCCATTAATGTCGGTGCAAATTATCTCGAGAACCGATTTGCCACTTTTTTAAAGCTCAATCAGAAAAGCCCAGACCGTCCAATGACTTATCAAACTGTAATCGTAAGCCTAGCAATAACACCACGTTGGCCTCTTGAGGCATTTCCTTCTATCGTCAGTCGGCCGGGTGGCCAGGCGTAACTCCATGTCATTGTCATCAAAACACTGCCGAGGACGAAGTTCAAAAGTTGCTTTTGCAAACAACAAACAAACGCTGCTAGGGCGAACAGTCCATGCCACAACTGAACTGTCTACCAGCCTGCTTGCGTTCCATGTGCGCTGTGCCTTGCGCCGCCACATCTTACTAATGTTTTCGTTTAAAAATTAAAACAAAAGCTGTCGTCATAAATAGCACGTCGTGTATCATTGGCATAGCCTCCACTAGACCACCGCAATTGAACGTGTGACGCCAGTCACATTTGAACACACACACACATACTTTTTTATATATTTATGTAAATATGTTCATATAGTACAACAATACCTCTCCATCCAGAATCCAGCACATTGCAATTTTTTGCTGTTTAATTGCTTAACAGTCAAGTGAAAATGAAAAAGCAAGTGAGCAAACATTGGCATATTGTCTGATTTATAACTTCTACAATGAAATTGAGAAGGCGAATGAACGATTGCAGGGGTTGTTGCGAGATAAATGGATTTATGCGCGGTAAGCTCTTAGGAAAGGGGGATACTGGATGTGAGCATATACGATTTTGGAATATGTTCATAGGTGCAGAGGCCGAGTTGCCAATTAATTATTAAAGCTTTTCTTATAAAGAAAGACTGAGATCACAGAATAAGATTTCAAACTTTTTTAATTTTTTCGACTTTTGTACAGAAAAAGATATATTTAGCCAAAAATATAGCACTCATCCTATATATACTATGTCAACTTTTTTTTCCATGGCAGACTTATCAAACTTAAAACGAAATAAATATGAGATAAATTGACATGTCTGTCTCTGTTTACCTTTCTCTAATCAATATCGGACAGAAATTATAAATTTTCTTGATGGATGTATAAACATCTATGAGGGTCCCATAAGAGACACTCCAGAAATAAATCTGGTATAATGCTTCAGAAAGGGAAACATTACAGTAATTTCTAAGGCGGTTAAATAACTGTACCTTAAACGTGTGTTGGGTGCATAAACTGTGAATTTGCCGATTATTGAAAATGAACATGCATTTACTTATGTACATAGTATGTGCGTAAACCATATAGTAGAAATTAATTGTCTGCACAGCATAGATGTGACTTGCATTTTAAATATATAGTTGGACACAATGTGCGCATGATTAGCGATATTTTAAATTTAAAAATGCATTTCGTTGTGCAAATTTGAATAACGGTATTTTGGATTTCAAAATATATTTTCGAAATTATAACGGGGATGTAGCTCAGATGGTAGAGCGCTCGCTTAGCATGTGAGAGGTACGGGGATCGATGCCCCGCATCTCCAGAATACAGTTTTTTGGTCATTCCAGGCTAAAGGTTTTTATGAATGTGTTAGAACACATTATGACGAAACATATTATAAGAATATGTACGATGATTTCATTAAAATTATATATTAATGAGTTTGATAATACTTTTATGAATTATATTACATATAGTACATATTTGATAACGAAAATATTTATAGTTAGAACAAAGGGAATATAAAAATTTTAGTATAACTAAAGTTAAAATTTGGTATATTATGTTTTATTTCCTTTGTAATAGAAGGATGGGAGATAACTAAATTATCTTATAATTTTTTAAGAAATGGTTAACAACAATTTAAAACATTTTATGAGATATTTAATAGGATAGAGTTTTTATTACATAAAAGTATAATGGCAACCCTATCTTAATTTCTTCTTTACTTTTCTACAAGTCAGCTATTTTCAAGACATTCGCCGTTGTTTGAATATTCATTACTTTTAACGGATAAACTTCAACGAAGAAGAAAGCTTATCGGCATGCGAAAGGAGTGGTAAAAGTTGCTGTCGTCTGCGGAATTTCTCATATATGGCAAAAGGACTAAAATAAGTTTACAGTATTTCATACGTAATTACAGAAGCATTTACACATAACTCAATACATGCAAATGTATATGGAAGTTGGTAGTAGTTTTGAAAGAAATCATTCGAATTTAGTTCAATAAGTTATTGCATTAAAAAATTAACACAAATTTGGAGATGCGGGGCATCGATCCCCGTACCTCTCACATGCTAAGCGAGCGCTCTACCATCTGAGCTACATCCCCATTGTTGCATTTGGACTGATCGTAACGGTTTTTCTTTGAAAACTTATGACATTGTTGTTGTCAATTAGTGCAGACGTGGTCAACAAAAGTGACCATTTGTATCCAAGAGATATTAATAAAGTAATACCAAATAACAAAATAGACAATGAATTGGTTTACATTTAAATGGAGCTACATTTTTATACCCAAGATATATTTTTGGTCTTACACAGAGTTTCGTTGTGACCATTTCCTAACATATGAATATAGCAGTGTTATATTTCCAGAAACCAAAATATTGCAAACAATTTACTAAAAAGAAAGCATGCCATGACTGATTTGAAATTTTTAATCTTTTCGTAACTTTCTTCTATCAGTAAATAGTCAAATTTCACATTATTTTTCAAAAGTGAATTTGAAAGTTATTTGACGGCCCAAAATACAATACTTTCTTTACTCTTTTTATGTTTTGAATGATAACGGGGTTTTCAATAGGGACGCTACAAAAGTAGATTGATAGGGACAGCAAAGGCGCCTTATTTTTTCCGCTCTTTTGACATTTCACTTCAGTAAGGTTTTCCATTTCCTCATGGAAATATGTATGTATATACGATCCAACAACGAGTCGAAATTATTAAAATTTACTACCAAAATTCGGAGTCAGTGGCCTCAACTTTAAGAGCGCTACGTTCAATTTATGATCGTCATAATCGTCCTGTCAGATAAGCAATTAAGCGTCTAGGAAAAAATTTTAATCCAGAGGCACAGTACAAAATGTTCCCGTGCCAGTGAAACAAAAAAGTACCCGTAGTGTCGAAAATATTACTGTGGCTAGCGCATTAATTGAGGAAGACCCCAAACCAGTCTCTCACCCGTCGTTCTCAAGCCGTGAATTGGGCTGAGCAGAAACTTGAATATTATCCGGATTTTCATCGAAAAATCATCTTCAGTGATGAAGCTCATTTCAGGCTGAATGGCTTCAGCAATAAGCACAGTATGCGCTATTAGTTAGGCAATAATCCACACCTACTTCATGAGTCACCATTGTATCCCGAAAAAATTACGGTTTGGTGCGGTTAATGGGCCGGCGGCCCTACTTCTTCCGTAAAGATCAAGACCGCCACGTTACTGTGAATGGAAATCGCTACATCTCAACCGAATATTTTTGGACCGATTTGGATTGTATGGACTTGGACAACATGTCGTTCCAACAAGGACGGTGCCGCAAGTCACACAGTGAATGTCACATTCGATTTATTGAAAACCAAGTTTATGCCAACAAGCCAGCGACGATTGATGAACTTTGTACGAATATCGAAAGTGAAATTGCAGCAGTATGGTCGATCTATGCTTGAAAACCGTCGAAAATTGGGTTCAGCGTCGAACTCATGAAAAAGAAATCGAGTTCCATACACCATGGCATCGAATGTAATTTCACAGGAATACAGAATTTCTTTGATATCCCAACCTTTTGCATCGCTCTTATTGGAAAACCCTATATTATTTATGTAAAAAATACAATTCTAAGGGCCTGATTATTGCAAGAAAAGTAAACAGTATGACATCCAGTAAGTCGGTAAAAATGAGTATAATTCAAGGCGCCCCTAAAACGAAATACATAGTTATTTATTTATGCATTGGGTATAACACAAAGCAAAGCACAATAAAGTTGCAGAAAGTGAAAGGCCAGCAATCAAGGCCGCGTATTCAATAATTAACCAATTCAGCCGGTTTCTTTTATTTTTATCACTTTAATGTTGCACTCACACACCTACAAATGCGATAACTATTCATTAAGTGAAATCTTGATTTAAGCAAGTCTTGAAATGAATATCATTAAAACGGAAAACCAAAAACAAATAATAAATATCAAAAAACCGTTATAAATTTAGTTGCGTTTAGTGATTTTAAGCGGCTCAATGGTCTAGGGGTATGATTCTCGCTTTGGGTGCGAGAGGTCCCGGGTTCAAATCCCGGTTGAGCCCGACTGATTTTTTTCATATCCATATCTGTAAAATGTATTGACACAAAATATATGCAATGCGAAAGTTTTACACTGATTTTGGCAAACAAATGCGCTGATGCTGCCACAATGGTCGTTGCTATTGCCCCAACTTCTGCCACCGCCGCCATCTAATCAGAGTGCGCAATTTGCCGATTTCACATTGTTTGCCGTTTGTTTTTCAAACAAACAATAAAATATTGGCACATTAATGTTTAGTCAGACGTAAAATTACTTTTAAGTCTTTTTCCTTATGTATGCAACAAAAACAAAAACAAAACAATACAAGACTAAGGTGGCGGCCACCTTCCTGACATGCGTTTGTCGCTTGTCTTACTTGCCACTTTGCACTGCCGAACGTGGTTGTTTTTCGTGAAGAAAGAAGTTTTAAAATAATGCAAAGAAATTTTCATACGCATTTTTCCGGGCATTAATCCGCTTTGCTTGCCTGCGCACCAAATACTCGTAAGTTGCAGGGCGCGTATTTGGAGGCTGGTGAAGTTTATTATTGTAATTGTTCCTTCTTGATGCCCGAAAATTTGTCTGCCCAAGTATTTGGTGCTCTCAACGCTTGATGAAGTTGTCTTTTTTATTCCAAAAAAGTATAAAAATCAAATAAAAAAGTAATCCGTAAATATGAGCTCGCATTTAGCCATGCCTTAATTTACGATTTTTCCACTCAACAATCATTAATTCGGTTGAGGGTTTAAGCTCTTCATTTGCAGACTTCAAACTCATGATTGCTGCTGGTCTTGGTAGCGAAGACATCACACCATCACTGTACCATCCACCGCATTTACTTTGCATTGAGCTCAATCAACATAATTTGTTGCTCATTTATCGGCAAACAATATCTCGATAGCTGCCTGCCAGTGTCACCTTCGTGAGACAGCAATTTCCTTCCGAGGCAGAGTGTGCACGGAATACTTATTTATGGCGCGCTCTTTCAGTACGCCACCAAAGCTGTCATAATGCTCAATAATGAAAAATGAAAATTTTATCATAAATTGACAAATACTTATTTAAGCGTGTTCGCTGTGCCATTGTATTGTGTGTGTGTGAGTGAGAGTGTGCAGAACTCATCGAATTTGTCTAGTATAATTTGTATGCTGGCAAAAATTTACGATGGGCAGTGCTTTATCAGCTGTCTCCGTCGCAACTGTATATTATCTTGCTACAGTTGTGGTAAAAAAAATTCAGCCAGTGTTGTAGTGCCAAAGTACGGTTCCAGATGTATTTGAACTTTTAGATTGTTTTCGAAAGTGGTGATTTTTTTCTAAATTTTCGTATCGGTTCGGTTTGGGTTTTTATATTCAGAAATAGTATGAAACGTACACAAATAAGTAGAAACATGAATTAATATTCAGTAGTCGGATGCAATATAGTTAAGCTTGTTCTTAGATGGTGGAATTTGGAATAATCAATAAAGTTATAGACTAGGATAATATTTTCCAGCAATTTCTTATCAATATATCCTCGAATATTAGCTAGAAAATTACTTGGTGTAGGTTTGGCTATTAAAACAAAATAGAGAAGATTCAAGGGTTTATTGTATAAAGGTCGGTCCTACCAACTGACTAAATAACAATTAAACTTACAATTTTTTCAATCAATCAATGAATTCGTTTGAACGTTGGAGTCGAGTTTGGCCCATATTATTTCTTAAATATATTTTTTTTTATTATTTTTAATTTGCTAAATGACATTTAAGCCGCTGCAGAAGTGACAGGAATTTTAAAGAACACTAACACTGATGTAAATACTTCCGTTAGGTCGCATTTGCTCATTATGTCCCTATGTAATTGGTGAATAGCTCATGCTTGAGTTAATTGAGGTAAAACTATAAAAAACACACTTTTAAAAAGTCTGTTCTGATTGATGTCTGTTGGAAAAGGTCCTGAAGGCTGTAGGCCCCATATCAAGAATTTGACGTTTTTCGTCATTTCTTAATATTTTGTTTGAAGTTTTCCAAGTCATAAGAAGATTTGTCCTACACATTTTCGAAAAATGTAGAAGAGGTTTGTGGTTCCTTCAAGCCCGTCGCTCTTATGTGTGTCATGCAAACATCATCCACGTTCACATAATCGGCGACAGAGGTACCTCCAACTGCAATAATTGTCGAATCTTCTCCAGTAGGCTTCTCAACCAACACTGTAGTTACCACATTATTTGAGTCAATATCAATAGAAATATTTTGACCAGATGTACTTGCAGAAGGCTGACTAAAAAATTTACTCTTCATTGAAGACGTTAAAAGTAAAATAAAAGGGAAAAAAAAATAAACACAAGGGGGGATTAGAGGAAAAAGGAAAACCATGAATGACCTTCTGCCCGCGGACCAGAATTAATGTATCTACTGCAGGTGACTTGCATTTTTTCACGATATTTCCCGTTATACAATGAGCTGTATCCGATTTATTGACTTATCGGACATCAATATGAGTGATAAAATCAAATAAAATTGAAGCACTAAAATGGCTAGTACAAACAATTTTATTGACATTAGCTTATTACCCCTGATATAGCATTTATTTTTTAACCGTTCACGAAAAAAAAAACTTAACCCGAATTCACATTAAAACGCACATATCACCGTCAAATTAAAATCACTGGGCTCAGTTTCAAAACGATCAACAACAACAACGCTTTTAATTTTTATAAAAATGTAGCAGATTATTTTTCTGTTTTTGGCAAGCGAAGGGATAACATAAGTTTTTAGTGAAGAGTTGTTGATAGGTGAAGGGAGAGACATCATCAAACAATCCCAAAAATTTGAAGTGAAAATATAGTGAGATTAAGGCCATGGTATTTTTGTAAATTAGATCTTGAAATATTACTGAAACAGCGTTTTTATCACCGGCTTACTGCTACTTTAGTGAACATCACTGTGTATACTATACATTTACTTATGTTGCCACTGATGGTGTCGCTCACAGCTAACCGCCGCAATAGACAATAATAAAAGTTTATGCAAGTGTTTCAAATTTAATTAAAAATGGAACTTTCAATTGCCAGATGCTTATGAACAAATAAGAGGATTTGGTGTGTGCTTTGACGCCTGCTTATGATTAGTCGAATTTCAATTTTAATAAGAAAAGCAAGGGCGCTCTTAGAGCATAAATATTTACAACTACTTTCGTTATTGAGTTAATTAAGTAAGCTCCTCTGCCGTTTTTATGTGTTTATTTCAAGAAAAACGACAAAAAGTAAGATAATTAAAACAAATATTTTGTTGTTATAATTTAAACAGCTGAAGCACTTCCAAAAACAAAAATTTGAAAATATAGTTCAAGCACTTCAGCCAAGAGATAGCACTACGGATATTTTATTTATAAAATTTTATATTGTTCAAAAGTGTGTCTTATAAGCGGCTCAATGGTCTAGGGGTATGATTCTCGCTTTGGGTGCGAGAGGTCCCGGGTTCAAATCCCGGTTGAGCCCGAATTATTTTTTTAACGATAAATATAGTTATCTGAGCAGTCTAGACCAAATTATGCGTTATCTGTGTTTCATATTATTTTTGAAAAAGCGATGTGAAACCGAAAAGATTCAACAAAAATAGCATATGAAAACGGTATCTGGAAATCCTTATAAGGAGTAACGCTCAAAAGATGTACTGCAGTATCACTTTACTGGTTTAGACATACAGAGAACCACAAAATAGTAGCATTTTAGTCGGATGAGCTTTACCGTCGCGTAGTTTTTCCATGCCAGAATTCTAATATGTGATTATATTTAGCTAACAGAAACAGTTGTAACACCTAAAACTAATCGAGGTATCTATAACAAACTTTTGTATAAAAATGATCAAGATGACGACATGAATTAATATCTGCATTTAGTTTTCTTGGAAGGTTGGTATTTGATTTGTTAATAAGATATACATATATAATATATAGAAATATCTCTATTTGATTCCATTGAATTGTCATTCGATTTGTTGTAAGAGAATCATTTTAATAATAATATATTATTGTATTTGTATTTATAATTATTCCAAAAAAAAAAAAATAATAATAATAAAGTGTATGGCGAGCTATTTCAGTGATATCACTTGACAAAAGTAAATGATTCTAAAAAATTGGTTATTGGTTTCTTTTATATCTCACATATCTGAACGATTCTATTTTGCGTTTTAGTTTTAAGACACGTTTTGAAAATATTAAATCACAGAAAATATTTATTTGCGTTACACACAATAAAAAAGTATTTAAAACTTAACCGATGTAGCTAGCGCATTTTGATTTCACAAATTAACAGGCTCGTTTTATTATATAGATTTTGTTGTCTTATATAGGTTGTCAAAAAAGTCTTGCGGTATTTTCGCTAGTTGGCGCTGAAACCGCGTAGTTCTAGTTTTATTCGTCGCATCGGGTCATGCTATACCTTTTTGGAAAGCTCATTTCACGCGCTAACACGTGTTTGATTGATTGTCGTTTCTTTTAAGTCGTTCGTGAGTTATAGCGTCGCAAACATGGAGCAAAATAGAGAGAAAATACGGCATTTTTTTACAGTACTACTACGATAAAGGCAAGAATGCATCTCAAGCCGCCAATAAAATTTGTGAAATTTATGGACCCGATACAGTTTCCATTCCCACCGCACAACGATGGTTTCAACGTTTTCGTTCTGGTATAGAGGTGGTCGAAGATGCGCCACGCTCCGGAAGGCCTGTCGTCGAAAATTGCGATAAAATCGCTGAATTGCTCGAAAGAGACCGGCATAGAGCTGGACATAAGTCCTCAAAAATTCATTTCAATTTCAATAAAAAAAAAATCAATACAAATACCGCAAGACTTTTTTGACAACCAATTACTTTGTTGAAAGCGAATTACATACATCCACCGCCTCTACAATAAGGATGGGAAAATTTTCGAAAAATCGACTGAAATAAACATTCTCTCAAATATTGAAATCGAAATTCCAATTATTACAGAGTGGGTACAGAGTGGGAAACGGAGCGAGGCAAACTTTAAACGCATTTTTCTCAAAATAGTACTTTTGAAAACGATTTCCACTCTCAAAGGAAGAGTTTTGAAAATATTTAGTTCCAATCTGGAGAAAATTTTTTAACGTTATTCGCTATTGCGCTATAGAAACTTTTATTTTTTATAATATAAAAACACTAGATCGATTAGTTAATTTTAGCATCAAAAAAATTGCGAAAAGTGATTTTTCGGAGGGTCACACTAGACGATCCTTTGAGAACTTGACTTCAATAAAATGTTATGGGGGTTTATTTTATCGTCATAAGTTAAAATATATAGTTTTATTGGGACTGCATTTTAGAATCTGTTTAAAAAATTTTCAAAAGTTGTAATATGGAGAATATTTATTCAATGCAATTTTGTTGTGCATGGAACCTATTCACAGCTGCTTATAACATCACAAATCTCTATAACCAATTGCAATTGATCCTCAGCTTTATGAGTGTCACTGGCCTATTTAATGGTTTCACGATGGATGAAGAACATTCAAGGGAAGGTAGAAATTTTTACTTTTCTCTTTTAAATTAAATTTCACAACTTTGAAGTGCTTTTGCCAAAACTACGTTATTTCAAAATAGGTGCACCTTATAATTTCAGAACTCCTGCAATGATCGTTTTGAAATTTGAACCTATTTTTATACATAATTTTTGAAGTAACACTGGAGAGATTTTTATTACAAATTATCCGACTTTTCTCAAAAAATCGTTTTTTTTTTTTCAAAGTGTTCTCAAAAATTGAAAAAAGGAAATTTGGAAAAACACGCCAGTGTAACCTTATCATCCGATTGTTTAACGATATAATTTTGACTTTTTTAATTTTAGATGATGCAGCATCGCACTTTTTCCCCGAGGTGATTCACAGCTTTATTACTTCTCCATGAAAATTTAACCGAATATTCTTCAAATATCATAATATAATGTGTTATTGCTTTTTGAAAATAGATTGTAATAAAAAAATTGGTTTTTAAAAATAGATTTTAATTTAAAAAAATGTCATAAAATCATATACTGTCCTTTTAAAAGCAATGTAAGAGAACTTTTTTAATTCATTTGATCTTACAGAGTTAGAAAATAAATTAAAAGTTAAAAATAATAATTTTGCTTCTTATGTTTTCAAAAATATGAACTTATTTTTATGTACGAGTATTATAAGTAAATCTCACCTTTCGTTTTTATAACGTCTTTCTGCATTGAATTCATAAATCTTTCGCTCACACATGAACTGTAATTAATATTATATTTTCTAAGTTCGAAGAAGTTTTTTATAATTGTTTTGTTTTTGCTTTTGTTTTGTTTTTTAATTTATTTGAAAAATATTTTTATTGTTTTTATTTTTTTTTTAATAATTTCGCGCAGACTTTCTTTGAAAATATAACGCTAATGCAACTAAGTTGCTTCTTCTTCTTCTCCTTCAACTTTTCAATTTTGTAAATTGCAGTCTTTAATTTGAAAAATCAGTCATTTATGCCAATTAGTTGCAATTAAATTGCATTTTAATAAACTTAAAAACTCATCACAACGGACACTCAATCCAGGATAGATAATCTCACATATGCGATTAAGAATATCAGGAAAAAAAAAACACTATCAGTCAGATATTTTACACACCACGAACAAGGCCACGAAAAACGCTTAATTATTTATGACTCACATTAACTTCCGGCAACAAAACGGCCCAATAAAAACACACACCATACATAGCACATAAAGCAAAAAAATTAACACCCACTTAAATATCCATTAACCAGTTCACGTTTCATAGCACAGCTGGGCGAAATACACATCAACCTCACGGTAGTGGGTGTAGAAAAAGCAGTGCGTGCGAATTTGTTGCGTCGCGTTGATATCAAAGCCGGAAACGGCCACACACGGTGATAAGGTTGATGTTGTTGACAGCGTAAGCAGCCAAACTGCTGGCCAGCGGAGCAAACGGCACGAGTCATGCTTTAGGCCGTTGGGAAAAAAGAAAGTACCACCGTGCCTACTCGGAGATTGTGCAAGTATCCGCGAACCGCATGCGACACGCGCTCACACAGCAACGATACGGACAGTGTTAATAACGACCGATTTGGGAGCTGTCGTGCGATGAAATGCCAATTCACCGAACGCCACACATTGTACAGACCCACGAAAAACCAGCAGGCAACCACTGACTGACTGGCAGCTGGATTTGTCGGCGTGAGGACCCAGCCACTTACGAGCAGCGGCAGAAGCACCAGCAGGAGTAGCAGCATATTTATAAAGGCAACGCTACAAATGTATTGTGTATAAAGTAGTTGGTAGCATAGACATAGGGGTATTCGGTTAAAATACAATAGTATGCAACAACAAAATGATAAACAGAGCAACAAAAATCAAAAGATATCATTTTATTACGGAGAACGTACGAACGAACAACCCTCTGCAGCACGATTCTCAAGCGAAAAACGAAATCAAAAACTAAATAAATAAATGCAAAAATCAAAACAAAAAGAAACAACAAAAAAAAAAAAACAAATTATAAACTCATGGCAACAACAACTCAAAGCAAAGCTGCAGTGGGTGGGGCAAAAGTAAAACAATGCTGAGCGCAAAAGTCTTCACCCGTGAGAATGCAGAGCATGGCGATAGCAGGACGGTGTGGTCGGGTGAAAAATCGCACCAGCATCAGTATCACGTGGTGTTGATCCAATTAAAACCTGAAGTTAGAGTAACTTTGTTATTGTAATCGAATTGTGCGACAACAGCACGTGCTAAACACGTTTCGAGAGAGCGAATGCACTGTTTTTGGAGAGAGCAACGTGCAAAAAAGTCGCAAAGTTATTGAACGCGCCAAAAACGTTATGAATGAAAGTCGTTGAAAGTGATTTACTGCGCATGTCCTTGAACACTGCATTGACGAATTCTACCGAAGGAAATTGTTGCGAAGCAATTTTCGTTTCAGTTGGAGTTGAATATTCTAGAGACGTGGACACGTCGATTAAAAATTCGCAATCTTTCGTTCTTCTGTGGCAAAAACACGTAAATGATTATAACTTTCAAATGCATTATGCGATAGAATATTACTGCGAATCGGCATAGTAACAGCAGTATTATATTGGAAGGTGTTTTGTATCTAATACTCGATATAATTCGTCTAAAAAGTCAACAATAGCTGCCGCTTAACATACAGCCTAGATATTCACGAAATTCTTCAACAATATGATGCAGTTTTTTAGTTTATTTTTTAATATGGCATTCTTTTTCTTTCTTTATTTCTTTTCTTTCTTTATGGGTTATATTAAGGGATCGTCTGAGTGTGAAATTTTTTGAAAAATCAAGTTTTTTTGTTACATAGTATACACTGTAATAGACATTCTCTCAAATCTTTTAAATCGATTCAAATTATAACGGTCGCTACAACATTTCTTGAATAAAGGGAAAAAGTGGGGAACGGAGTGAGACAATCTTTAAACGCATGTTTCTCAGAGTGCTGCTTTGAAAACGGCTTCCACTCTCAAAGGAATATTTTGAAGACATCTAGTTCCAATTTGGAGAGAACATTTTTAACGTCTACGAAAACTCGAAAAGGGCCAAATTCTATACTTTTTGTTCAAACCGCTGAAATTTTGCCGAATTTCATAGCGCAAAAGCGACTTTCCTACAGATAAATAATCTGTTTCGAAATTTTTGTTCTGGATCAAAGTTGCGGCAATCGGGCACATCGTTCAGAACTTTTTTATTTGTAATTTCAACAATTTATAACTATTATACAACCAATTAATAAACTTAAAAAAAAAATCATTTTGTATTCGTCATAAATGTTTTTAATTATAAAAAAACTAGACCGATTAGTTAATTTCAATATTGAAAAAAATCGCGAAACTATGTGAGTTTTCGGAGGGTCACACTGAGACGATCACTTAAGTTTACCACGAAGTTTGGAAGGAAGCGTCGGAGACTCTATAACATATAAATATTAATGATCAAAGTAACAGGCCGAGTCGATTTAGCCATGTTCGTTTGACTGGTATATATGCCAACTAGTCCCTCAGTTTTTTAAATATCAAACTGAAATTTTGCAAACGTCTTTTACTCTCCAAGAAGCCGATCTTTTGTCGGAACCGCCGATATGGGGTCCCCATACAAAGTGATCAATCAAAATTAAGTCCTTGTATGAAAATATATTTGAAATATAACAGTATTCTAAAAACTCAGAAGGTTGATAATTTCTGTGCATATAATATTAGCAGAAGATATCTTAGTAAGCAATACCGGATCAAACATATATGTACAATAGTTTGACAATTTCGCCAGTAGGATAATTTAGACATCTATTCCTATCATAAGTAACCGTATTTATTTACTTTTGGGCAGAGAATAGTTTGAACAAACTTTTATGTGAAGCTAACAAATCGAACAAACAAGTGGTATAATGAAAAGATATTGGTATAATCAAATGAAGATAGGATTGCTCGCTTGTATTGACTTGTACATCTTTTTACTAGTTAGCAGAGCTTAAAACTTAGTTAACAGGGAAACTGAGAATTTAACGGATATATTTAAAAATAAACGATTTCCTTTCAATTAAAACCTCAAAGAATCTTCGGCTTCGCTCGAATTTTGCAATTCTGCCCATGTTATTAAGATGTTTTGGCTTAAAAATCGCAAAGTTTTGATAATTTAATTTTTCTTTTATACAAGGAAAACTAAATCTTCAGCTAAAATATCCGCAACAATGCTTTCTAGCCGCAAATTTACCATCTTCCACACGCTTTCTTTGCTACAAAAACCAATAAATTGTACAAGACTTGGTGCCCCTTTTGTTGTTTTTCTTCAACTTCTGCGAGTTGACATAAGAAATGCATATTTAGTCGAGTGTTAATAATGCCGTCCCAAATGAATTTAGAAGCGTCAACTAACGCGGACTAAAACTGAAGAAGGTGGCTACCATGCGTATGTACGTGAGTTTCGGTTTTTTTTTACGGGCCTGGCCCTATTTTTTATGTTTGCACACACCGCCTTGTGGATAAGTTTTCTTTCGGCTCTTTTTTTGCACCAAGCATAGTCCTGCTGGAGGGGTGTATATTTTTTTACTTCACCTTTTATTCCTTTGCTCTGTGACTCAAGGTGAAAGTTTGCACAGCTGATAATTTTGTTATTCAAAATGGTGTCTTCCTGCTGTCGTCTTGAATTTTCCTTTGCCGACTGTTGCTGCTGGAGGTTTTGGAGGTTTGGCTGGCTGGTTGAGGATTACTTTTGGATATACTGCGGGCGAGGATGAGTTATGCGCTGACAGTAAATTGCAGGCGGCTAGCAATTGGATATTTGATTTTTTATATATATATTTTTTTTGTCTTTGCTTGGTGAAAAAGTCTTGACGTTTATTTATTTCCGTATTCTTTTCTTATTCTTAGTAGAAGCGGAAGCGGCGCGCATCTTATTGTCATACTCGAAAGGAAGCTGATTTTATTTCTGCATTTGCTTAACGCCGGCCTTAAGAAAGTACAAGTAGTATAAATAAATGTCGTCTGGCCATTGGCGCAGACTATAAATACAAATTTGAATTTCAGCACAGCATTTGGTTTTGAATATTTTAATTTAAAATCATAATTAAAGAAAAAGGATATCCGCGATTTTTCATTAACGTGCAGCGTCGTTCTCGTGCCGGCGGCAAGCATTGGTAAATGGCTAAAATACATACAAGCGCATTTATGGCAAGTGAATATGTACGTATGTTTGTATGTTAACGTTGTGGAATAATGCAAACAAGTTTTGTTTATTTTTAATTTGCAGCGAGTACGTTTGAGAAAATAAATTAAACATGATTCTACCAACCGCAAAAGCACTCTGGGTGGCGTACAGAATGCTCACATCTACATAAGATGCTGTTGTCAATCTAATACGCGTGTTTGTGGGCAGTTAGAGGGGGCCTATGAAGCGAAGAAGCCAGCGCGTAGAATAGCCGATTGTAATCAACAATACAATTCGATGAAACATAATAAAAATGTCAGTATCAGTAACAGCAGTAGCCACAAGTAGAAGGACATCACGTAGCAAAGGCGTCAATTGGCTTCAATTCGAAGTCCGGCAAACAAAAAAATGCGCAAAAATCCGAAACATGCACACAAAGGCTATTGAAAAACTTTGACAGCAGCTAGTCGCACGGAAACGACCAAACCATCTAAGGTACAATAACGAAAAAAGAAAGGCATTAGAATACAAAAAAAGCATACGAAAAATGCCAAGGTAAAATAAGAAAATGATCCAAAGTATCTAAACAGCCACAGGCTATATGCAATGGTAAGCAGTTGGGGAATACGGGTGTGAGGAGGTAGAGCGTGGCGCAACGTTTGAAGCTATTACGCTGAGGAGGCTGAAAATTTATGTGTTAATTTTCATTCACACCTTAATACTTTAGTGGCCATTTATAAAATATTGCTGTAGGGGTGCTTTTTATGCATTTACGAAGGTGGGTGGTTAAGTTTGTATATTATTGTGTAACTATTAATACTTTTTTGTTGAAAATATGTGAAGTTTTGCAGTTAATAATAAACCATTGTTTCGTTTTATTTGATCCCAGTATATGCAGGAGCTTTTTTTTTTTAGTGAACACTTTGAAAATAGACGACTGTGAGGTGATAAATAGTGGCCTCACAGCAGTGTCAGAAATTTCAAAATTCTCATTGGGGCTTCGAGTGTCAGGATAATGTTTCCATATGCATTGCCTCAATTTTTAGTTACTTTTAAGGTTAGTTTTTTATGGGAGACCGAGAGAAATGCAAATATCGATCATCTGGTATATGTTAAAGTAAACCAATTACAAATAATACTTTTAAGGTTAGCTTTTTATGGGAGACATAGTTAGATGCAAATAAGTAATGATTTGGAACTGTTTATTTCACTCGAATATGACTTATTTAGTTTTTTAATAATTGAAGATTATTTAAATACACTGCAGTTTTATTCATGTACCTTCTACACTATAATGTGCCCACATACCATACAAAACCGGGTCTGGTGTTATAACCGATTTAGGTGTATCAACTCAAAGCGAAAACATTTGCAGCTACCCTAGTAAATTGGTATGGTTACTTTAGAGTTTTCTTTAAACATTTTGTGCTTAAGGACGTTGGTAAGAACGTTTTCATGAAATATGCGCAAAAGGTGCAAATGAAAGCCAAGGGGCGTTGAAGTTCTTCAGAGATCTGAAGAAAATACACAAATACAGACGTCAGTGAAACGCAAGGAAGGTATAAAATAAAATAAAAAATGAGCGTGATAATAAATGAGTTAATAATAAACAAAACGACCTTTTGAGTGACCACTGCTGTGCAAATAACTCAAAAATATTTCAAACTTTTAACAGGTATGCGGACCACCGATGGACACCATAAGGTATGTATGTACGTATATATTTATGCTATGTGTCTAAAACAGCCGTTTGCAAATAATTTGTTACGTTTTTGTTCTTCTCTGTATAGGTAAGAATTATTCTTTAGATTTTCAACGTCATTTGTTTATTGTTAATTTCTTTAGTATTTTTTGGTTTGATATGGGTTGGCCCTTTTTCAACAACGTTGATCGTCCTATGGCGCCGCTAATTTTTTAACATGCAAAATTAATTGCGTTAATTTCAGGAATGTGTTTTTTCTACTTTCATTTTTATTTTTTTTCATGAAAGTTATGTGTATGTGAACCACTCAGGAATTTTAATAAATTACCTTTTGTTAAGGTTGGAAAAAATGTTGCCGGTATTATTTTTTCTGCCCACTGGAAAAGGAAAAAACGGCGGACATGCATATTGAAATTGTTTTAACAATTATCGATAAAAGTCTGGTTTCGTCGAACTCACAAATTGGTAAGGCGATGAGGATTTGCTAAAAAAAACATCAGACGTGTAAATTGAATTCCCACAAGCCGCATGTGAAGGTATTTCACTAGCCGTGAAAAATCGTACCTTCCACATTGAACGGTTAAGTAAACATTGTAATAATGGAATGTGTGAAAAAATGTAGTAGCCAACGTCATACCATTGCTGAAAGTTGTAAAGGACACTTGAGTCGAAGGCCAATAGGCTGGTGTGTGCAAGTTGGCAAGCTTTCCATAAGAGTATCGTAGAAAGAATATATGAAATGATGAGCAGAACACTCGCTCCCATCCGCACTATGTGTTCGCTGATGAACCACAAACTTTGAGATTTGCATAACTTGGAGTTTGAGTTCTTTTTTTTGGATGTTGCTGGAATTTCGTATTACAAACAATTGTCCACACACTGTGTACATGTCAGAAATTGCAAAATGAAAAATGTGACTACTAATCATAGATATGTTGGCGTAAAAAAAAGTTACTGCTGAGTGGACAGCTTACTTTACATTAACCCACCTCCGTTTGAACCCAGTCTACAGCATGTGGCGCTCATTTGCTGGAAAATTGAGTTGAGCAACTCATGCAAAATCCACGATTTGGAGTTGTAGAGAAGCTGCAGACATTTATCCTGCGGTCAAGATGCTTGCAATCTGTTATTCTACAAAAAAAAAAAAAAAATATTGGCAATATTGTGTCTAGGACAAACAGAGTTGGCATGTCTTTCAGTTAAACATTGTTATTTTGTATTGTTTTGCTTGTGTTTTAACAATTTTTTACAGCCGTAGTTAATTGTGGTTTTGTCTTAATCGCCAGCATTGCGGGAAATTTGAAGCTTGTTGTGTTAGCAAGATGAATTAAGTTGCCTAAAGCTAAATGTCTCCTATGATTCAGTCCACAAAAGAACATGAGGAGGTTGAAAGTAACAATTTGCCAAATTCTCTAACATTTGCGTACATACATACATATGTACGTACATGTACCATACATGTTACATGTGAAGGTGGCCCACAGTTAATATCCTTACACATACACCGCTGTGACTATTACAAATCATTTGGTTTGGAAACAAATCGACACGTTTTTGCCATTTTCAATATACAATATTTCTTTTACAACAGCTGCCACATTGAAAAGCTATAACACGGTGGCTCCAAACGAAAGATGCAACGTTATGACTGGCGTTACTTATGATGGGCAACACATGTGGCCAAACAAAAAATAGAACTCATACACCTACATACATATGTACATATAAAACACAACAACAATTTGCCTACTAAAGAGCGCATAAAAGCAAATATTCAAGCTGTATTTTATGTGCTGTTAAATTTTCTTCAAAAAAAAAAATGTATGGAAAAGCGATGGGACAGAGCTTGTACGCAAGTGTTGGGCATGGGCTGAGGAAATCTCAACAACCACTTAAAAAAATTGTTGAGGTGGCATTTTTGCCGCAACAGCAAGGATATACGCGAAAACAGAGAGGATGCTGAATATCGCATGCTTTTAATATCAGTTATGTTATTATGATGACACCGAGCAGTCACATGGGTTTGGGGTAAAAAGGAATTCGGCTCGCAACAGACATTGCAGCTTGTAAAAAATTCTCAAAATACAATATGCAGTGAAACCTCGCACAACGGGACACTGATGTCTCCACAACTTTTGTTCGTTTAAGGCAGTGAACGAATAATAATTTGACTAAAACATATACACACACTTGATTAAATAAATTTACACATTTATTGGTTATTTATGCTTGATTCCGTTTTATAAAATAGTTTTCAAGACGATTTTCCAAAGTTTTGGCGTGCTGTAATACAGTAACGCCGTCAATAATTATTTTTTTTAATGAAAATTCAAAAGAATAAAAAATTCCGCGTCCGGTTGTAGTGAGGCATTTGTTCTGAAAACTCAGCTTAAAACTTGGGTCCTGAATTGTTGCTCCGATTAAGAGAGGTGTCCGCTTATATTAGGTGTCCATAAGTAGAGGTTTCACTGTAAATGGTTTGGCTTGGATTGCGTAAAATAAGTTCTTTGGATTTATTACGGTGATGGGGTGAAGTTAAATTCTGCCTCTAATTATAGTGTTGCGTGTTGATGGTTTCTCATTATGAAATTATTCATATATGTATGTATGTGCTTGTGTGCATACGAATTTATGTTGGCAAAAATTTTAGATTTTTTTCGATCGGTCTGCACATAAGTATATCGCGCATGGGCAGGTGGGCTTGTTCATTGTCTATACAAAGTCAAATGCATAAAAATGCTACTATATATACATATTTTATATATATATTTTGTTTTTAATAGCGGCGGGTCGAACTAATTCCACCAAAAATTCTTATATTTCAAATGAAATACTGACACATCCAAAGCTAGATTTCTTATTAGCTCATAACCATATAACACAATAGCTAATAATAATGAGTCTCAAT
The DNA here is from genome assembly GCA_027475135.1 of Bactrocera correcta. NCBI lineage: Eukaryota > Metazoa > Arthropoda > Insecta > Diptera > Tephritidae > Bactrocera > Bactrocera correcta. The sequence continues at coordinate 50,122,694 of CM050323.1, forward strand.
ACTGTTAATTAAATCGTATCTTAAAATTAATACCATTCCACGCATATTCGGTGATTTATATACATATATATATTTATACCCTGAAAAGGGTATATTAAGTTTCTTGCGAAGTTTGTAATACCCAGGGGAAAGCGTCGGAGACCCTATAAAGTTTATATATAAATGATCAATATGTTGAGCAGAGTCGATTTAGCCATGTCTGTCTGTCCGTTTGTCCAACTGTCCGTGTATATATGCGAGCTAGTCCCTCAGTTTTTAAGACATCGTTTTGAAATTTTGCAAACGTCATTTTCTCTTCAAGAAGTGCTAATTTGTCGGAACTGCAGATATCGGACCAATATAACATATGACTGCCGTACAAACTGAACGATCGGAATCAATTTTCACATTTGACAACGTATCTTCACGAAATTTGGTGTGAGTTATTGTTCATAGAAATAATGTTATATGGGAAGAAATTGTTCAGATCGGCTCACTATAGCATATAGCTTCCATACAAACTGAATGATCGGAATCAAATGCTTATATGGAACTATAGCATATAGCTTAAATACAAACCGAACACATAGTTACTAAAAGAAATGCACCTGTGAAGGGTATTTAGCTTCGGTGCAACCGAAGTTAACGTTTTTTCTTGTTTTATCAATATTTATTCGAAGAGATTTAATACTCTACCAGAGAAAAAAATATTCGCTGAATTAATGAAATAAAAAAGTTCTTAATTATTTTAAATCTTAATACAGGAATCTAACTATTTGGCACGATTCCGATTACTTTGGCGGAGGGGTAAAAAAACCGAATTTAAATGGGGTATGTACGGATAGGGAGCTTCTCCAGAGGAGGAATATCCAAAAATAACATAAAAATAACTAATATTTTTTGAAATATTCGCGTTTAAAAATTCAAAAATTGCCCTAAGAAAACATGTTATTTCTCCATGTTTCACAGAATATTTTCACGTTTTTCACTCATTATATTGAAATATACACTCTTAATATTGAAATAAGTTCACTTTTCACTTTGATTTTGTAATTTTTCAGCCAAATTTAGTAATTTAAAATCACTTATCAAATTTATGGCTGCAAAGTTTAGAGTGTTTATATTTACGAGGAAAACCAGCGTTGCCACACCTTAAAAACCAAAAGTGAAGAATTTTTTAGCGTTTCACAGCGTTTTCTTTGTTTGTACTTTCGAGTGATTCTTTTTTCTTTATTAACTATAAAAAACTATAAAGAAGATTTTTCAAGCTAAAATTGAATATGTGAACACTTTTGCATATACATACATACGTATATGAATATGTGATTTATATTTAATAAACACAGATAAGTAAAATCGTGTGATAATATTATAATATTACGAGCGAATACCCGGGGTGACTGAAGTACTTTCGCATAGTACTCCTTTCTGCGTTGGCGGCCTTCGGCCGCGCTTTAAAAAAATAACCCTGGCCGAGCGAATACCCGGGGTGACCGAAGTACTTTCGCATAGTACTCCTTTCTGCGTTGGCGGCCTTCGGCCGCGCTTTAAAAAAATAACCCTGGCCGAGCGAATACCCGGGGTGACTGAAGTACTTTCGCATAGTACTCCTTTCTGCGTTGGCGGCCTTCGGCCGCGCTTTAAAAAAATAACCCTGGCCGAGCGAATACCCGGGGTGACTGAAGTACTTTCGCATAGTACTCCTTTCTGCGTTGGCGGCCTTCGGCCGCGATTTAAAAAAATAACCCTGGCCGAGCGAATACCCGAGGTGACTGAAGTACTTTCGCATAGTACTCCTTTCTGCATTGAAAATAAAAAATATATTGCTTTTTTGGTATTAAGCGGTTATAATTTATGGTTATCATGCACTCAAAATTTAAGTTTTCGTTATAAAATGGTAAATTTTGGTTATTATATCTGTCAGCGATTTCCATTTATTTTTGATGATACATTGGTTTATATTTTAGGTGACAATATATATATATTATTACATTTAAAATATTATTTTGAGTGCATAATAACCAAAAAATATAACTACTTTATATCCAAAACTCAAATTTTGTTTCAATATGAGTGCATGATAACCAAAAAATATAACCACTTTATATCCAATATTGAAATAAAATTTAAGTTTTCGTTATAAAATGGTAAATTTTGGTTATTATATCTGTCAGCGATTTCCATTTATTTTTGATGATACATTGGTTTATATTTTAGGTGACAATATATATATATTATTACATTTAAAATATTATTTTGAGTGCATAATAACCAAAAAATATAACTACTTTATATCCAAAACTCAAAATTTGTTTTAATGTGAGTGGATGATAACCGAAAAATATAACCACTTCATACCCAAAACTCATATTTTAAATATAATAATATATATATATTGTCACCTAAAATACAAACCAATGTATCATAAAAAATAAATGGAAATCGCTGATAGATATAATAACCAAAATTTACCATTTTATAACGAAAACTTAAATTTTATTTCAATATTGGATATAAAGTGGTTATATTTTTCGGTTATCATGCACTCATATTGAAACAAAATTTGAGTTTTCGTACTGTACCCATGTACTGTACACTTTTTTACGTAATATCATTATATAATATTACTTATACATATGTATATATAATATTATTATATAATATTACTAATATATGTATATAATATTACTTATTTGCTCAATAAATTTAAAAAAGAAAATATCCATATGCATGAATAGAGGAATTTTTGCGAAAAAGAGGAATTTCAGCGAATTGCCTAATCATCATATGGCAGCGCTCCATTTCGTCGTAATTTTTGGTAAACAAACGAAGTTGAAACAAGTGTAAAATGTGATTTTTAAAATAAAGATTTTTTGGGTAAAAAAACCTGCTAAAAGTGTAAAATGTAGATTTATTTGAAAGATTATAGTGCAATTTAATTTATTTGAAGTGGAAAATGTGAAAAAAGTGTGTTTAATGTGGTGAAATAGCCTCTTGAAATGGTCCAATTTTGCGAATTTTTGAACTTTAAGGCCGAATATCTCCTAAACTATGCGTTTGCGGACCCTATAACCCTATATGTTTTTTAATCAGGAGGACTTCCTCTTTCCAACGGTACCTTCAAATCGCGGCGCCAAAGAAATCGGAATTGTGCCAACTATTTTGTGATAGAAAAATTTAATAAGTCGTTAATAGCAAATAATTTGCCCCGGAGAATAATTTTTTCTATCAAGTGTCTATTGTGACTACAAACATTTAGTGTTTAAAATGCATAGCGATAAAAATCTGATTAGACAAACACAAACAGCTGCTTTAGGTTTTCAAGGAAAAAAATCACTTAATTCTAATGTGTAATCACATTAGTAATAAACATTACTACTTACTCGTTTGACCCAACCGACTGATTAGAGACATCATTGCCAATGACGTTAGAGCCATTCCCACCGCTGTTGTTATTAAAGCGCGCGCTCCCTTCATAATTGTTGCCGGTAGAGCCTTCAATGCCTGATACACTATTATTTGCATTGCCGGAATTATGTTTTGCTTTATTTGTTATGGGTTGTAATTTGGGTGTATCCATTTTAATAACTATGAGTTGATTAATTAACCAAAACACTTTATCAGTAAACTTATTTGTGATTGTTCGCTTTTACAGACCAACTTGTTTACTTGACTCTGCCCACAATGGCATCATTCACCGTTTTCACAACACAGGCACTTTGATACCGTTTTCATGAAATGAAAATATTGTTTGCGGCATTTTAACATTTTATCTATCAATTATTTTCAAGATATCATTAATTTTGAAACAAATTAAACTATATTATTTTGCAAAGAGTAAGATTACGCACATTTTACTTTAGCTGTGATGAGAGCCATCAGCTGTTGGTAAACAAGCGATGCCATACGCAAACACATATTAATGAAAATAATGTTTTGTATTTTTAGGCTTTTTATGGATATAAAGACAATAAAGAAATGATATAATGGTGAATAAAATTATAGATTAGACCGAATTTATTGAAACTATGTTAAACAGTTGATGATGCAGCGCTTGAAGTGTTAAATAATGATGTAATAATACAACAAATAAACTGTAGTGGCAACACTAGTGTTATTGTGGAAGTAAGCTGGAGCAGTTTGAATGGCGATGGATAGTAAAAATTGCAGTGAAACGGTAAAAGACGCGGTAAAAACTATTATTTTCAATCGGATTTTTTGGCAAAATTAAATAGCTTTTTTGTTTTCAAATAAGTGATTTAATAATATTAATTTAATTTACGTAAATATCTCGATTAAAGGTTAAGCTAAGCGCGAGTGTTGAAAAAAGTGATTGTGCAAAAGTGCAGTGTTTTATATGAAAATTGTATTGAGGCATATGCTTGCTTATGTATAAGGAAATGAATTCAAAGCGGAAATCACGAGTAAATATCGTAAGGTAAGTGAGGATCGAAATTTTAATGCTAGACTGAAAGTAGCGTTTAAGATAATGAACATGCATGTATAATATCTATCAGAATGGTAATGTTTGCATCCAGAGCTGCGGATGGAAGCGTTTTTATTAGCCTCCGCTTACCAATACACATAAAAACTTCCAGTGACAAGTTCGTTACTGATTTGCTCTGACAAAAATGTATCTTTGTTGTATTGATGCTAGAAAAACAGCAATAAGAGCACATATCCGACATTCCACTACAAATGTGATGGAAAATCACAACCGGTGGGTGTTTAAGCAGCAACGCTGGCGTCACAAAGCAAATGCACCAACTGCTGCTGCGTACATTTTAAATTTCCATAATTATATGCATCAGCAGGTTGGTACAAAAGCACAATAACAGACTAAACAAATGGCGCATTGACTTCCATCAAAAGTTTCTGTGCAATGCGTTGTAGCGCTGCGCCTGGATGTAGGAGTGGGAGAGGTTGTTGTTATTTGGGTGGTAAAGGTGCAGAAAATGTGGAAAACAAAGCCGTAATGAAACGCGAAAAATGTGTAAAGCAACAGCAGGCGCCGAGATAACCAAAAGAAAACAATAAAAATTGTTTGTGCAGAAAGAAAGAAAATTGTATTTTTTCACTAGAATAAACCCGAGGACGGAGTGCAAATATTGACAGTTTTAAATTATGACAAGAAGGAATAAATAATAAAAAAAAAAAAAACGAATAAGACAATTGCGTAAATTAATTGCGTGCATAAAAAGCAGAAACAAAATAAAATAGATATTGTAATATAGGGAAGTAGATGTGTATGAGGTTGCATTCTGCAAGAAACACTCTCGCTGGGTTATATTGTTGGGATTGTGCATACTAAATCATTTCACGGGAAAGAAGGCTAATGCTTGGATGGAAGCTATCTAAGCAGAAATTTCAGAACTTGTGCTCTAATATGTGCTATGTTTTTTGTTTTTTAAGTTCTAGAATATTATGTTTATTGCTATATATACGAGAATTATATACATATATATATTTTTTTTGATTGTAGATTATGTTTTTTCTAAGTGTGTAATGTTTCTGTAATGCAGCTAATGGCACACCGAACCCAATCGTTTGAAATTTCCACTTGGTTGACTTATTGTTGTGGCCACATTTGCGACCCAAACGTAATTATTTTCATTAACATTATCACCCTTTGGCGGTGCAAACAAAAGAAAAGTTCATTTAAACTTCAAAAAAGTGATTTTTTTAGTGTGAATGTTTCCCACCATAAAACGTTAATTTACGGGCAATTTTAAACGTTGCACTTTAGCAGCATGGGGAATGCTATTTAAGGTAAATCGTCAGTCAGTGCATACCAACTCAGTTTATTACTTTGTTGTTAGCTAGTCACTAAGGATTAAGGCACAAAGTGTTAGTAAGTACAGTCGTGAGCGTAGTTGAGTGGGATTAGCGTTTTGTAGGCGTTTTAATACCTTTGGATTATCATTGTTTCGTAGAACTAACAACAATTGGCCGACCACCGTGACAGGAAGTGCTGGTATTGCCTGAGTGGTTGAGCGCTTTATCAGTGCTTGTTAATCGCAGGAAAATTGAAAGTGTGGAAACAAAAAGCAATTGAATGCGTAGTGTGTGCTTTAAAAAATAATATTAAGAATACTAAGAAGAAGAGTGGAAAGTTAACACTTACATATGCATGTATATATTCAATTTTGTTTTACTACATTGTATTTTCAATTTTGGCAAATTTCGTTTTCAACTCTCACAAACTCACGCTCCACCTCCTTCTTTCCCACAGCCTTGCGCATAGTCATATCGTTAAAATCACGGTTGCATTTAAGTAAAATATTTAATTATTCATAACACCAACTTGTTCTGTCGTTTATGCGCAAGTTTTGCCCTTCCTCAGCTGCCTTGCTTTGCAGTGAACCAATTTGGCTACCGAGTATTGCCGCCAGAATAATAGCGCTCAGTTATGAGCATAAAATACAAACATAGCATCGACGCGTTTGTACCTTCTCGCATGGAAACCTGAACAGGCAGCATATACATACATACATATATTCTCGTTTAAATGCTTGTTGTCGCTTGCCATTGTTCCTGTCGTAAAATCATGTTTTCTTATCGTAACCCCACGTTTTTAACCTCGCAACACGTCATCCGCGCGATTCAACGCCTAAATGCCATAAACGACGGTTTGAATTATAGTGGCGTAGGTTAAATGTCTCAATTCCAGTGCATAAACTACACACAATCCTTTTGTTTTCTAGCCTCTTTTACCCCAAGCAAAGATTGACATATCATGGCACGACTGATGAGCGCGTGGCTTGCCAAAATATGTACAGAAGAGCCGCAGTGTTTGTAGAGAATTCGCGTGATTTGGTTTTCAGGATGGAGTAATGCACAGTGTCATCAGAGAGCTGGTAAAAATATTATTTATGATATAATATGAGTGAGACACTTCTGAGATTTTTTTTTTAATTTTCTTATCAACTCAATAGCTTATACAAATGTCCTCTTTTCATTAAGAACCAAGACTATACTTAAACATATTTCGTTTCTTGGATCTTTGGTTAAGCTCCCTTCTTTCTTATTGAATTACCTTATAACCCTTTATTTGATCGGAGCAAATTATAGAGTTTTACACGGAAATACATTGCGTATTTTTTCATGGATCTCAAAAACTGCTTAACAGTCAAAACTTTGAAGAAATTTGACAATAGACTTTCAAGATATAGTAGCGATTTGAACTTAAGTTGTTTTCACACAGAATATTCGGAAAATAACTAAATATACCCTTAGATACTTTCGAAATCCACACTTATTTCATTTTTAAGGAGCTGTAGATAACCGCCAAAAATATTTATGACTAAAATGTTAACATTATTCTTTCAATTGAAAATTATATTATATAATAACTAAAAATCATTGCAAACGTGTCGCCCGTTTTATTATTTTTCATTACAAGCCAACATCACAAGCTTCTATTCGGGTTCGTGCTTGTTCCTTAAATATATAGAAACTTTTAGTTTTCTTCGCTAAATGCTGGCTGTCTGCGTGGTCTCCACCCTCACCATTTCCCTACACTCATTCATTTAGGCTGTTTTCTTGGAGCCACCTCGGCCACCTCACAGCTTCCACTTTCTCCCGATTGCCTGTGTTTTCTTATAATTAAGCCCTTTGTATATACTTTTTGGCAAAATATCACAGCCGCTTCTGTTTGTTTATGCATCTTGTTGGCTGGGTATGCGCATATATGCATTTGTGTGTGTTTTGCGTGGAACGCACTAAATGCCTTTGGCCATAATTCGGAAATTAGCGTCAAAATTGCTAAACAATGTGGCTGCCGTCGTTTGCACTTTTAACTTGTTCATTTCTTCTTCTGTTGTAGTTAGAGTTGTAATTTCTGAGACATTGCATGATTTGAGTTTTGGCATTTGCTTATTCTGCAAGTTTGTGGCAAAGTTATTTGCCACTCGAATTTACAGCTAATTCAATTTTAATGCCTGATTTGTTATTAATTGAAATTGCCAGCCGATTGTGGACGTCTTATTTATACTCGTGCAGACGAAAAGTCGGAAGAATGGAAATTAAATGACTCATTGTGTCGTTTCTTAAAAAGTTTTGTGCAATCATTAAATAGTTTTTAGAAAAACTTACGAAAATATTGTTCAACAACTTTAAGTGAAGCAAAATAGAATAGAGTCGATTATAAATATTTATTGCTAAAATAATATTAAACGGCCATACTAATGAATATTTACCTTAAATGCTTTAGGAACTCTGATTTCAAAATATATTGGCGCTTAACCATAGAAATGGAGCTAATTGAAATAAAGTATCTTTTACTGCACTCAGCTAAGGTAACCATCCATGTCGGAAGAACTAGGAACACCAGTGTAGCTCATACATTCACTTTTGTACATAAAAAACTGTATCGTTTTAGAAAAGTCCAAGTTCGGCTCTAAGTTATCATCTTTGCCTTAATTTGGTGGCCTTTAAATTAAACCAAGAATTAGAATTAAGAAAGTTATTGTAAAAAACATGGCGTAACTCTAAAAACTTGTTTACTTGAGAGTTTTCATTCAAACTCTAAGATAACATTGCTCACCCTCACTTTATATTAGGAAATAAAGCATACAGTCAGTGCCACGTCTATTTCCATATAACGGCAATCATTAGAACCGATAAAATAAACCGATAAAGATAAAAACAACCTGCACTTCTCATATGATTAATTTCCACTAAATTATTTATTGTTATACTATGTTCGGACCGGCAATGAAAACATGTTTTCGTGGAAAAAACTGGGTTTCGCCCTAAAACTTGGGTTTTCGTCCTTGTAAAATCTGTCAAACAAAAACACATTGAAAACCAGTTTTCGCTGAAAACTACTCAAAAATTTACATTCCGCTCATTATAATCGGTGCCTGCTCCATTTTAAACGATTTTATTGGAGGACATATTGTGCCGGCCCGAAATTGTCACTTGATATTTGTTTACGTTCCGTATACAAATACAGCTGTCACTCGATATTATCATATTAGGGAGATTCTCTTGCACAAAAACAAATACACGCAGAAAATTATTTGCAATGGCTATAAAATATGTCAGATTAAAACCCATGTTTATTTTCGTGAGGTCATATATCACTAGATTCTGCAATGGGTACTCTCTTGGCCTTGCATATTCTCGTTGCTCAGAATGTAAACAAACAAATAAATTTGTGAGTTGTCAGTGAAAACTCATCGAAAACACACATTGTCGGTCCGAGCGACTTAGATTCCACAACCTACAAATGTGTTTTCAAAATGTTTTCAATTGCGGTCCGAACATAATATAATGGTTATCCCGTATAAATATATACCGATCTGGTCAGTATATAAGGTATTGATCATAATAAATTTAATACTGTCAAGTGCTCTCATTTCGAAAATGAATGAAATCTATTCATAACTCCGGGAAGTTTGAATCCACAAAATGCCACTATCTAGTTCCTTCTAATATATTTCTCATCTGATCATATTTGATCCGGACTGTAAAACAAAAATACGCTTCAAAAGAGGCTCCTAATCTAGAAGAAGAATGAAAATTCTTAATCTTATTATCCATACACTTGTTATAAGTCTCGGCTGGGGTGCCTTTTATTGCCTTCAACAGATATTGTTTTTTTCCGGTTCCGGCTCTATTTTAAAGTGCCTCCAGTAGTGATACATTTTATTGACTGTAGGGTTCTCAGCTGCGTTGTCAAGCATCTCGTTTGCGACTTCTACTCAACGTCGTTTTTGTTAAAGTTTCAGGTCTTTAGGTATTAGTCTAGCGTTGACATGGTTCCTACAATATTTATCAAAATGAGTTAAGTCGAAACATAAGAAATGTTGAGGTCTTTTTCTCTGTCTCTGATGGAAACACAGCGATTTTCAAGCACTATTTTTTTCGATATTATCAACAGAGATGGATAAACCACTCGCATGAGGCAAGTTTTCGATGTCTTCATGACAATCACTGAAGGTTCTGTTCAACTCAAATATTTGTGTTCCTGAGTAGTAAAGACTAAAGTTGGCTCCTTAAAACATTTCCGCAACAGTTTTTATGTCTCCGTAGCCGTGATTTTATTGGAAAAAAACTTCACACGAACGAACCAGTTCGGTTCAAATTTCATCAGATGATGTATTTATTCTATTATTCTATATACTCTTTACATTCTAAAAAAAGGAAGAGCACAATTTGGTATTAAGTTTCTCATTAATTTAGATAAATTGTGCTGGTTATCCTTTTCTGTTTATAAATAAGTTAAAGCGTCTACTCATATTCAAACTCGTTTCTTATCTGTCTGTGTATGTACCTACATACATATATGTATATTTCACTTCTAAAGCAAATATAAACGTTATGTTGTTATTGCTATAATTATTTTATGTCAAGAAATTTGCTACTCTTGTCCTCAATGAAGACATAAACCTGCTGATATGAATTTATGTCAGCGTAAATATTTAATTTTATATACAAACATACTTTTATACATATATATTTGTACAACGTCTCATCAAAACGAGGCAAGAAAGTACCCCCATTGAAAGTGAAATCTGCGCCAATGTTGCCTAGAAGTAGCCGCCCCACTAAAGCGTCAGAGGATAGGACAGTACTTAATAATAGTTTAAGCGCTCATGATAGCATTGATTTAATTTATTCCAGCCATGTCACACATTCCACTAAATTAGCTTGACTACCACTGCTGCAAGACCAAGGGAGGCGGCACGGAAAGGGGTACATGTGAAGGGATGCTTCTGGCAATTACCACTTGACTCCTTGGAACATGTGTCAGCGAATCTTAAATGGAGCTTATGAAACTATTAAGCATAACATATGCGGGTCGCAAGCATATGTACGTTTATTAATATATTTGTTTGTATGTAAGTGAGATGATGTGCTCGTATTTATAGGTTTGCTTAGGTGTATTTGCGAGTTGATAATGCCTTGAGACAACTGCAGACATGCAAAGATAAACAGGCGAATTTCCAAATATTCGTACATATGTGTGCGTATAAACACATACATATGCACACACATACATACGTATATAATAGTGTCGATAGTTGACCGTAAAGGGACCATTTAGTAATTAGTTTTTACATAGCAAAGGCAGTCGAGTAGCGGCTACGCCTGCAGACTAACAAGTCAGACCCAAAAACATGCTGCCATTTTCAAGTTATGAGGGACATTTGTCTTTTGTGGAGACAACAAAACACATAAACATGCAAACAAACTAACATTTTGCGTTATGAATAATTTAGTTTGTTGTACGTGCAGCGTTTTGTCGCTTGTTATCGCGCCGTAAGGACTTGCCACTTGTCCGAAATCAGTGACACTATTCTCAGTGTAATAATACTATGCTCTGCTTTTGATAACAAAGGACAGTTCGATAAATCAGTGATGTGGAATATAAGGTGTAAGAGATCAATCGAAAAGTTCCCGAAAAATCGTTTTTTTATTCTTTATAGTTCCCTTCAAGGGCCTTATAGCCACGCTGCAACTTTTCGATATCGTTTTGGTAGTCAATAAAAAATATTTCATACGCTTTCCAAAATACAGACGTCATAACCTTGCCAGCCGACTGTTGCGTTTTTTCTCAATTTACAGCGGGTTCGTTGTGTGCAGTCCACTCGGGGGATTGTCGATTGGACTTCGGATTGAAATGATGGAGACATGTTTTTTCCATTGTCCAATATCGATGCAAAAACTCGAGTTTATTACGTTTGAACATCTCCAAACACTGGCCCGATTCATTAACTCGTTGTTATTTTGGTCAGAGGTGAGCTCGTGCGGCATCCACAGATCTTTCTCATACTAAAATATTCAATGAATGATGTACACATTCAGTTGATATACTTTAGTGCCTGATCTTAAAGAGAAGTTTGAGATAAATATCACCTTACTCCCCGAAAGCAGGTCAGTCATGAAGGCAGTCATTCTTCCTATAAATTTCGACTGTGAATACATTTAGATACTGTTAAATATTGCCGCTGCTTTGTCATACGGATGCCCATAATTTCTTACATTCCTTTCAAAATTCTCTATTTATAAAAATTCTGGATTAAAATACCTTCTTTGGCTCATCAAAGCTGCATTTAATGTCACTGATTTATCTAACTAGCCGTGCATCATATGTCCTATAAATTCTTAATTGTTTGTATTTCTTCGTGCAAACCGCAAAAACAACAATAACAACGATCTTAAAACCTGTTTTTGCCTAACCACAACACGTTCGTCCGCCCACAGCTTTCAAGCGCTCAAGGTCTCTTTCAGCCTCTTACTCGGAATGAGTCAACCAAAGTTAATAATGTCGTTAAGATGTTGGTATAATTTGAAAATAAATTGTTAAATTAAGATTTTCTCAAACCAGCATACCAAAATAGACAGCAGCAAAAACAACTTTCCTGTTTGGTTCACACGTTTCATGCGGTCGGTCTGCATACGTGCGGTATGAGTGATGATGGTATTTCCTTATGCGCTCTGTACTGTCTCTTCTTCTTGCTGTTTTGTTTTTCTAACTAGCAAAATTAATGTTAATTGCGTTAGCCACATTTGTGCGGTATACAATGCAGCATTTGCATAATTTTGTTAACAATAAAATTGTAATTAAACTTGGTCATCTATGCGTACAATATGAGTACGACTAATACCCAGCACGCTCTCTCTCTCTCAGTCTCTACTTTTGGAACATATTCTGCCATCTAATTTTCTACGTGATTTTACGCTTTTTCTTTTACGCGCAGTTATTATAACTTCTTGTTAAAATTATACTTATTATTGTTGGCAAAAAGGTGGCCGAGCTTTTTCGTTGCTTGACGGCGGCTTAACTTTAATTAAGCGACAAGTTCATTTTCTTGTCCTTTCTCTAGTCTTCGCCGACGTTTATGGTCATTTCACTTGATATTCGTAATTTTCAAAGGCTTTACTTTGATTGTTATGTATGTATTTCCGGCACCACTGGTGCTTATGGTAGAAATGAGCAAATGCGAGCAATATTGTGCTCTAAGTTGAGTGCCTTTCTTTATTTAAAATTTGAGATAAAAAGAAATGCAAATTTGATTATGTTATGTTATAATCGGACTATATTACGACCTCTAGTATGACGCCGTTTGTCCTCAAAGCGTGAACTTCTATGTTCTCTAGCTTTACACTTTTATGACAGGACAATCAAGCTGGTGGTCAGGTGAACCAAATGTAATCTGAAGATTTATACAGAAAACTTAGCACAAATAGTGTCTCTAGTTAATACATACCAGCTATAATTTTAAAATACTGGAAATCGGACACTATATTTCAGGGCCATAACAGATAATTTGTTAAGATATCTTAATGAAACTAACTGGCATTTTTTTCTGATAATAAAGTTCTTCTATGAGCCAAACATTATATGTTTTGGTACCAGTATAATTTTGGAGCGTTATATCTCAAATATGAACTAAATCTGACAACAAATTCGATTTTTGGTATTAATTCAGCTCTAGCGCCATCTATCAGGGTTATCTATGTCTTAAGTGCAAACAATAATGTGACCCAACAAACATTATTTTTTTTTTATATTTTAGATGCTTATACTAAACGGAGCTTTTGACGTTCATTAATATGAGGCTCATAATCCGTTTGTTTACCGACGAACTTTTATTTTCTCGACATTTCATTGAACTTTTTGCATATTTATTTCTAGAAGAGGTTAAAAAAAATTGCCAAAGCTTTTAGGCAATCTTAAATGCTTCACTTCAGCAAACAAGCCATTCATAATTATATTGACTAATGTATATGATTTTTTAAACGACAAACTTGTTAACACAAGAAAATTATCTGCATAAAATTGCTGAAAATTTCATCGCGTTCTTTTGCAAACGTTACCATTGGTTATGAATTGTCTTTTTGAAGAGTAATATGATCATTTAAATTTGTCCGCGCTGTCTAAAGGTGTACCACGAAAATCCAATTCCAACTTTAGCATTCGGCCTAGCCCGATGTTCTTCGATGTTGTCCAAACTGGAATAGTTTGTTTTTGTAAGTTAACTTGAAGAGCCAAAAAAATAGTCTAAAAGCGCGTAAACATATGTGCAAACGGGTCATTGTCTTTGAATCGTTTCCGATTATATCTCAAATATAAAAAGAGCTCAAGATCAGTTGAAACCAACAAAAGTTCAGCCATTTTTGGAACATAAAGTTATAGCTCAACGTAGCAATCGTATTCAGGCGTAAACTATGCGTTAAGTTTAAACAAACAATAACAACGTACAAACCAACCAAACAGTATTTTTTGCAGGGCTAGTTCTTGAACGAGCTGTGGCTTGTCTATACAAACGGCAAGCTATTTAACGTTGCATTAGAATATGAGCCTTCATAACAAAACGTTTGTCATAAAACACATTTCAACGAAACTGATTTTGGTAATAAAATTCAATGATTTGCAAGCGTTGCTCGTTAGTAAGTCTATTCATGATGAAATGTCAAAGCATACTGAGCATCTTTCTCTTTGACACCATGTCTGAAATCCCACGTAATCTGTCAAATACTAATGCATGAAAATCCTAACCTCAAAAAAATCACCCGTTATATAGATAAATTACAACAACAAAATTCGTAGACACCAAGAAATTATGTCTGCTAAACGATTGCTGGGTATTTTTCCTTGTGTTTGCCAAAAGGACTTACAAAACATTTGGCGTCTTATGAGTGTCGCTTGAAAGTCAGTAATAGATGACCTCATATTTTTTGTGGCCATAAAGGATATACCAACAAAACACATACCTACATCACACACACACATGTTACGCACAAGTGCCAGCATGTGTCCGTGTCTGTGACATTGAAGGAAAAGTTTGATTTTTTATTGTTGAAAGCATAAAAAGCCAAAAGACAAACACACTCGAGTCATAAAAAGATGCCACAAGGCAAACAAAGCGAAACGAAGCGAAGAAATCTGAATCCGTACCATAGAAAACATACACAATAGTAACAAGAGAGCCAAGAGTGACAAGAGAAACCTTCAAAGGGAAGGAGAAAGCCAACTTATGAGAACATAAAGATCAAATGTCAATACGGTAAGCAAAATTACGTTTGCAGGCAAAGTCAAAACCTACTCCGATGGTATGGAAAATCGAACGACAACAATAACAACAAAATAGCCAACAACTGAAACAGAAGTTTGTTTGCCCAAACGGAGCTGAGTGTTGACTGGAGCGAGCGCAGCGGTGGTGGCTTTGGTCTAACAAAACAATGGCAAATTCTAAACGTTGTCATAAAAATAGAAATATGAGCAACTTAACTATTAAGCTAAGATGTAACGGTATGGGGTCATCCATAAAAATAGCATATAAATTTAGGTTAGGGCGTAAGGTTCACCTTTTTACGCTTTAAATAAGCGCATTTTTCAGCGCTCGTGCTCCTCCCGCTTCCAAGCTGTTTTTTCTTCTTAAAAAATTGGTTTAATGTTTACGAGCAAGAAATTGTTTTTAACGACTTTTACACACACGCTACGAATTTAGTTCGTGGCGACGTGTGGAAAGTAATATATGGGGTTAATAAAATTAGACCGTTATTATTTTGGACAGGTTCTATAGTGTTTATAGTGCGTGCATTGAGTTATCTATTGAAGGGGTGGCAGTTTGTTGTCATTTAAGGGGTTAGCGGTAGTCAGAGGCACGAAAAAATTAGAATTTTCAGTATTTTTTTTACATATTAAGTCGTGTTATTTTACAAAAGTAGATATGGCATTGTTATAGAATTGTTGACTTGAAGTCACTAAAATTTAAAAAAGAAAATTGGAGATTTATCTAAAACCAACGGACAAAAAAAAAAAAAAGTTTTAAAGGCCTGATCGAAGGATTTTTTTTTTCAAAATTAACAAAATGGCGGCCTCAGGAAAATTTTTTCTAAACTTTTGCGAAAAAATCAACAGTTAATTGGTCTTAAAAAATCTATATTTAAAAAAAATCCTTCGATCGCGCCCGAGTTTATTATGTATTCTAAAAGCGGTATAAATTTCATTAAAATCTACTGAGCGGTTTTCGAGTTACAGTTGTCACCAGTTCAAAAAACATAGTTTTGAGAAAAACGCGTTTAATGTTTCACACTAGCGCTTTGCAAAGCCCGAGCTCTCTTTGTTATTTGTCGAATAACTCAAAAACTATTTATCGGATCAACATGAAATTTGAAGAGAATATTTTTAAGATATTACACTTAACGAAAATGCAAAAAAAATTAATTTTTTTGAAAATTCTGACTACCCCTATCCACTTAAGAAAGTTTTATACGTAATGCAATGCAAATTAATATAAAGTATTGACCACGCTTACTAGCCTTAATCTTTCCCTAAAGGTGTAAGGAAGTCTTAAGCAGCCCGTTTAGAAGCAATCGCCCTAAAAGTCTTTTATTTCTAACACAATGCTTATTTCAATAGTCAATAAATCTGAAGGAAAAATTTCGGTCTAACGTGCTAAGAGGTCTGTGGAGTATTTGAGGTGTTCTGATTACCAATTTGAGTTAAAAAATTGGTGGTTTGACTCCTACAGCCCCTGACTACAACACAAAAAATCTTTAGTCTTGGGAAATTTTTGTTATCATTTTCGTTTTAAGCTACTCAAATTAGCAAGAAACTAGGGTTATCATCGCTCTATGGGGAGTCATTGACGATAACAGTATTCTCTTGTTCGCACGAATATACATTATCGTATAAAGTTAATTCTAACTAAATTTCAGATCCAGTGATCCAACGACGTTGTCGGTGAGGATTTGGAAACAAGTTGATTTTTTCGCTACTGACGTCGTATTCAGCCAGTCGGTACAGGCTTTTACGGTGATTCTGATTGAAGATAATTTTTTTGAAAGATAGATGCCGTATTCGCAATTAGTTTCATATTCCAACGACATGAAGGAAGAGATTTTAATTACGGGTTAAGATTTTCATGTGTTATAAATATTTATCGAGGCAGGAAAGTCCGAATTATTAGATATTTTGTACATATAAAATGAGGAATGAAAATAGTTAGAAAATCCGTTTCAATTAATCACAATAATTGCTCATCCCAAAGTATAAACAAGCAGATAAACTTACATAAATTTACATATACTTTTTGATATGTCACTGATTATCGAAGTAAATGTTGATAAAGTGATCCCTTTTTATTGTTCTTTTAACGAGTATGTTGCAAATTCAATATTTGCCAACAATTTTACATTTTTACGCCCAAACAAATTGAGGAAAAAACTGACGACATATGACGAAAGCTGGACAATGAAACATTGAAGCATACAAAAATCAAAAAAAATAAGAGAAAAACTCACGCTTATGACGACTGCATAACGGGCGAGTATACCTTTGTATAGTATGACTGCTGCATGCCACATTAACGTACGTAGTTCCGAGTAGCAAGCAAGTTGGTGGACAAATGTCTGTGCTGGCAGCATGCTGAAGTTATACTCTATGTGAATGTAAAATTTTTTAAGTAAACAAAAGTTAAAAGCAATGAGCGCACAACAGTTTTTCAGTATGTCATTACACACATGTGTATGTGTGCTTGTGTGCGGGTATTTGTTTACTGTCACATTGTTGCTTTGAAGGTTAAGAAGGATTGGTGCGCGGGAGTTGTTGTTGAGTTGGCAAAATTTACTCATATGAAATGCATTCATTCGTACAATTTAAGCAGATTTTTTTTTGTAGAATTCCACGCTCGGTGTGTTGCCTTGTGTTTCATTTTTTTCTTTTCATTGCTGCATGGTGCCTTGTTGTTGTTAATAACGTGTCCTTTTGTTAAACGAATCGTGCAAATGCGGGCATCACTCATTCGGACGCTGGTTACTCATACGCCATGTCGCAGGCGAAGTGAGCGGCATTTATTGTTGGTCTTGCTGGGTGCCCTGACAATGAAATTGTTGTTTTTGGTTTAACAAACTGTTTCACTTGGCGCCAATGCGGCAATTACTGTAATACAACAAATTGTTTTCTGCCGAAGTCGTTCGAAACTGTTTAATATATTGGCGGCGTTGCCAAACATAAATTATCGAAAATTATCTCCCACATAAAAGTCTCAAATTCGGTATTAAAATCACAGCGATTCGTTGTGCAAAAATTATCGTCAACATTTTGTGTGGCAATCAAAATTAGTGCCACTATAAAAACAATGGCTGTGGGTGCCGGCCGCACAGTGCACACAAATCCTTTACTTTTACTAAGAAAAGGGAAGGCCCGCACCCCAGCTTGCTTGCGCTTCTGTGTGTCATTACGGCAGCGAAATCGCTAAGAAAGCATAAAAATTATGTTGACGGCCAACGGCATTCCTTTATTGCCTGTTGCCTTCTCTACTCTTCTACTCCTCCCTACTACTCTCTTCCATTCTATTCCGAGCTAGATTTTTGTTTAGCTTCTTTGTTTATTTGCTTGAAACTTAAATTGCTGAAAGTTTTGGCAATTTTGTCAAAACTTACCGTACGCCGCCGCAGGAAATTCGAAACCGTTTACAACAAGGAAAAAAAGTAAAAATTAAAACAACCAGAAATGATAATTAGCAATGAAAGGGATGTGGTAAGAGCGAACAATATTGCACTATAGACAGTCATCAATGTTTTAAAATTTTAGAACCTTTATAGGAAAAGGTTTTTTTAAAGAGAAATTAAGATCATTCATAATATACATATATATGTATGTATGTTTCGTTCTGAAAATAATTAGATTCTGAGAGTAATATTTTTTTGCCGAAAAATATGCTTGTCTTCGAAACTCACCGATTTGTTGCACTATTTTAGAAAAAAATGTACTAAAATTATTTTAGGTAATTCTTATACCCTTTGTTTCAAAAAGAAACTATTTCCGCTTGTGGATATTGAAATATGAAGAACTTATATAAGATATTACAAATCTCATGAAGTAGAAATTGGCTAACAAACCAGTTTAGTATTATTCAAAACAAGCCTTCCTAAAAGAACGTTACCTATGAAACTATTGACTGATATCGACCACAATCGACCCACTTGACCAAACCCAACCAAATTAGACTCCATAGAAAAAATTATTAATAAAAATACTAAATTTGTATTCTAGCATGATATTTATATCAGAAAGAAACTTTGACACAAAACTGAAGTTGGTCGTGTTTTTACACCTTGCACTCGCACGCACATTCACTTGTCTCACTCTCCACAAATTCTTATGGGGCACACGGCGTCAATTCAATGTCGTGAGGATGCCGCCTTCAAGAAATTAACTTGCTAGCGCCAACCGGGCAACACCTATAAGTCGCACGGCGCACATTACCAGAAGCAGCTACTTAAATGCTCAGAGTAATACAAAAGTCGAAGCATACTTACTGGCGTTGAAACGTTTCGCGTGCCTTGTGTGCAAAAAAGCGTAAAAAGTATTGCGGAGACTGCTTGAAGAAAGTGCTTTCACTTACTTTGCATATATTTTGTTTTTATTATTGCTCTGCTTGCTTTTGTTGTTGCAGCCGGCAACGAAATTGCCACTGGAGTGTACCACTGGGAATCGTTTCTTAGGAAATCAAGTAAGATTCAACGATTTACTTGATCGTACAAAATTACACGACTCCTTAGCTGATTATTATTGTTGTTTTTTGTATGTTTTTTGCTTGGCGTCAATTGGTTACTGGTTGTCGGTTTGTTGTTATTTGGTGGCTACGGTGGTTGGTGCTCGGATGCCGTTGCGGTTTCTATCTGCTTCAGTGCTGCGTGTTTATGCCGCGCCTCGCACAAATCGCAATGAAAAGTAAAGTTTTGCATTATTTTCAAGAGAGATTAAATTGTTTTAATGGTTTTTTAAAGTTTTTGACGTTGCCGTTATAATGAGCATGTGCTGGCGGGGGTGTTGGTTGCCGAATTTCCACTTTTCTGCTTCACTCACTGCCACGGGCACGTCAGCTGAAAATTATTTAACAATACGCTTGGATAATGCGACTTACCCCACTTGTTTGTGACTGTAGTTATTTAGCAGGACTAGGCGAAGTTGCTCCATTCAAATTGGTAAGCGGGTGCGGGGTCGGTCTAAGTTAATGGCAAAACCAACAAATCGTTTAAGTTGTTCGGTAGTAGAAAGTTTTTCGACTTCTTGGTCTTCTTTAAATATTATTAAATTGTTTTCGCAATAAATGTTGAGAATTATAAAGTTATGTTGAGGGTACCTGAAGGAGGCGGCTGGCTATGCTTATTATCATATGAAATACAAATATTTGTATAGAATAAGTGTCATATTGAGCCTTCAGAGTTAACAATTGATGGCATAAAATATTCTTAATATTGTGGTAACGTGGTATTAATGGAATGGAACTCCATTAACTAACAGAAGGCGCAGGTAAAATTTTCTCTAAATTTCAAAACTTTGAAGTTTTAGAAAAATGTTCCTTCTAACTCTAGCACAGAAAGGCTTAGAACTCGTTTTAATGTCCATATCTTTGGAAAACTTTGTCCGTTTTCTAAGAACTCAGTTTGAGCCAAAAAATATTGCTTTTGGCTTATAGCACCCAAAAATTACGTTTTCACTATTGGGTATTAAGGAGTTACTTGGGTTACATCGGGTAAACAGACTTTTTTGAAATTTGTTTTTCAATAAAAACTAAATATTTTAAAAATTTTTGTAAAAAAATAATTAATAAAAATGAAATTCTGCAATTTTGTGAAAAATATTTAAAACTCGGCCATTGCACGCCATTTCCGGTGACCCCTCGGAAAAAAGATATCGCGCGTTGGCAAAAAAAATCCTTTGTCCAGGTCTTTAAGAATTGTATCTCAAAGACCTGTGTAAAATTTCGTGAAGTTCGGTTGAATAGTTCTCGAGAAATCTTGGCCACTGACTTCAAAAACACAGTTTCGAGATAAATGCGTTTAAAACCAGCACACTTAGCTTAGGACTTTGCACATTACATTAAATTTTCAATGAGTTTGTTTAAACAGCAATATTTTATGTGATTTTAGCTTGTTTATCTGCAACGCACACCTTTTAACACTTTTATATAAATTTCTCTAACTTTTAAACCACGATTTTGGAGCTCCAGAATCACCATAACATTTAAGCGGATTTGCCTGCTCTGGTTTACTATGCTGATAGCCACATTTTTTGACTTAACTACACATGTGAATGCATGACAATTTTGCTTATGAGAAATTTTACTCGCTCCAGAGAACGCCGTCTTTATGATATCTCCATACAATTTTATTAAAATAATAAATGTGCACGAAACTAACACCGTCCAAATGGAAATACTAAATCACTGCCTTTGCAATCGTCCCCAACCATTCGTTTTGCAGGTTTATCGCAAACACAGTCGGTCAGTTACAATTGAAACTCGTGCGGAGATCGTTAGGGTGTTGGATGCTTGTTGCTGTCATAGAAAAATGTTGCTGACGTTTATGAATGTACTAAGACTCGAGGTTTTTGAATGAATGTAGTAACATTTCATTTCTGCAGGTGGATTAGCCTTTTCGGAGTTTGAAACAATACATTCTTGTTAGTTGGCGTTAGTGAGCTGAAGTTAAGGAAAGCGTTGTTGAAGTGTTTAAATACGATAGCCTTTGTTGAATTGGGTGATTTTTATAGATTGTTTTGCTTTTTTGGTCTCTCAAATGTTCTGCCGTCTTGTACTAGTTGTGTTTTGAGTATCTTCTTCAATTAGGCAGGCTTTCTTAAATGCTTAAATGCACCGACGGAGAACACACTTTAGGTTTTGGTTGCCATAAAGTTCTTGCGTTTCGAATTAAAGGTCTTGGATATAGATTTCAAAGATCTTGACAAAATCGAGTATACTATTCAGCATTAACTCCACAATTGTTTGAAGACTGGAGATTGAGATTGAAATGAAACACTAAAAAAACAGAGATATTGTGAAGATTCCGCGAAAGTTTTAGAAGCTTTTTCGGAATCTTTCCGGAGATTTCTCATTTATAGCGAAACAAAAAAATATTGGGAAAAATATAGAAGAAATACTTGGAGTCCAGAACTTCGTCATACATGTCGTACTAGCCCGTGAATTGGAGAGTTTCATTGTTCGAACTAGGGAACAAATTATGTTACATTTTTTATTATATACTTATTGAATTGAATTATTTGTTTTAATTACGAAATAATCCATAAAAGCCGTTCGCTTTTCCTAAAAACTTAGTTCATTGTTTGGTAGATGTTTTGTAATTCGGTTGGAGTAAAATACGGCGAAAAGTGTTAGGAAACCCCGAACTGCTTGAGTATCCTGATTATATGTACTAAACCCAGCTTAAGGGATTATATAGGTTTCCTTGAGTAAAAACGAATTTTTTCAAAATTTTTTCTTTTTGTTACAAACATACACAATTAACAGAGATATTTTGAAATTTTTGAAAAAAAATTTTTTGAACCCCGATGACCAAAAAGTTAAAAATATATGTGTTTTAGTTAAAACCATAACTTAGAACTTGGGCAAAGGAAAAAAACTGAAGATTGGATTTTTGGTAAACTTTTTTTACAAAAAAAATTAAAATTTCAGTAAAAATTTCGCCACATTTTTTTCACAGTTTCGAGAAAAATGTCTAGCCAGTCTTAAGCGCACAAGTTCTCAAGACTGTATCTCCGAAACTATTCCTCGGATCAACATGAAAATTTATGACAACACCGTAGAGGTGTTGTCCGATTTTACTTATTTATTTAGTAAAGTCTATGAGTTTTGAAACTCGTAAACCTTTGTAACCCCTTTTTTAAAAAAATTTAAAACCCCTAAAACTATTTCTATGAAACTTAAACTTCCTTTTAAAAAATCTAGAACCTCTCATACCGACTTTTAACAGTTTATTACTGGAACTTCACAAATCACACACTGTATTTCAATTCAAATTAAATGTATTTATGCCATACATACATATATGGTTCACAAAAATCCCCTTATACTACACCCATACACACATAGTAGTTTACTAAGTACCAGAAAAGCTACTGTTGACTGCAAAATGCTTTTTTATTGTCAGTGATTAAAAAGTTAGCAGTACCTTTTTCACATCGTCCAACGGAATGAGGCGCACACTACAGATGTATACTGCCATATATGTCGTAAGCTGCAGTGCTGTATTTAATAGGAAAAGAGCTTGCACAGATTTTAGTGGGAGTATGCATGTTTGTATGTGTATGTGCATGTATTCAACATGTTTTGCACAGCAGGTTATAATTAATGCGTTTTCATATGTATATATGTATGTATTTCTGCACCATATTTATCACTTTCTATTTTCGCGCTTGTGTTAAGAATGCTAGCGATTCGTTTATTATGCTACTAAATACACATATGTATATCACTTACACATTAGCTTATTACAAATTTAAATATTTTACGGCCTTTCATATGCCACACATGCAATTATAATTTGTTTACAAAACGCAAAAAATTAATTAAAGTCATGTTTTTGAAGGCGCTGCCGCTACTCACACGGCCAGCAAAAAGAAGTAGCAAGCACATTGATTTACTGTTATTAAAATATGTTGGAGCCAAGCGCTTCGCGAATGTGGGTCCATGTATTTCCATATACATACATACATGTATATGTATATATATTTCCAACTCACTACACATGCCATTCATAGGCCACGGGCCACAACGGAATTCGAATTCAGCAGAAATGAGTGGCGCACGCAAATTGGGAAGGCGGTCGCGCATTGCGCTCCATCTTGTTGACGGTTGCTCGCTGTTTATGAACTTCTTGGCTACCGCCTGGCATTGCCGCTCACTGGCGCAGCCATCCTGTGCAAATGTTTGGCAATTCCTAATGTAACCTTTTAACGTCAATTTTATGCAAATTATGTTGTTGCACAGCTGCACACACACACATATACATATATACATACATTTCTAGGGTCGTGGTTCGAAAGGTGGCTAATTCAAAAACCAAAAGTTTTCAAGTGCTGCTGCTTCGGCTGGCGTTGGCAAGTTCTTATTCAATAAGCCATATCTGATGCTCTTGAAAATGGCGCTTAGTTGTAAGTAAATATTGGCGCTTGCATTGTTTTTGTTATTGCAAAGTGCAAATAATAATAATAAAGAGCACTTATTGTTTGATTTATGCGTCTGTGTGTTATGTATTTTGAGTAAGAAACGTTCGGTATTTTTTTACATATCAAAATTTATGCGGTGAAAGCAATAATAATAATAATAATCATAGACGGATGTCGTCAAATTATGAGAGGAGATCATGGGTTGTTTCATTAGAAAAATATTTCAAAAATTTAATCGAAACAAGAAAATGTGCTAACTTTGATTGCACCGCAGCTATAATATCCTTCAAAAATGCAAAAGTTTTTAAAGAACTTGGTTTTGACCGGTCTGTTTGTTTGGCAGCTATTTGCTTTGTGATCCAATCTGAACAATTTCATCGAATTATTATTGCTTTGGACGATACCTCATGCCAAATTTCATGACGATGTCTCGTTAAATGAAGAAGCTGACTATACAAGCACTTGATTCCGTTTGTTCAGTTTGTATGGCAACTGTATACTATAGTTATCCCATCTGAACAATTTATTCGGTGATTGCATTACTGCCTTTGGTAATAAGCCGTGCCAAATTTTGTGAGGATATCTCGAAAAATTAAAAAGTTTTCCATACAAGCACTCGATTCAGATCGTTCAGTTTGTGTGCTGTAGTGATCCGATATCGGCAGTTCCGGCAAGCTTTTGAGGAGAAAAAGACGTGTGTAAATGTATAAAGGAATATTTAACTTACTAATAATAAAGGTTTCCAAAGAATGAAAAGTACTCTGAGATCATTATTTCTGAAAAACTTGATGAAATGCTTAAAATTATAGCAGACAATCTCAAAATTGAAGATGTAGGCATCTTTGGTCACACCATTAATCTTTACAAATGTCACTTGACGTCAGCAACCACGATAAATGCATTAAAACTCAATTTAAAAGTCTTGAATTAGGCTTAGTTCTGGGTTAACATAATAGATGTACAAGTAATTATTCAAACACTTTTGCGAATTACCACATATATTATAAAGAAAAGTTCTATAACAAAAACAGCCGGACAGAAATGTTTGAGCGGTATCGGTTATCAGTACCGGAAAAATAACTACTTTCTTTATTAATAACTTAAATTATCTTTGACCAACAATTTCATTCGAGATTTTACGTCTTGTGTCACAACGGCTTTCATAATTTAGTATTATCCTTTTACAATTATTTAATCGCTAAAAACAACATTCCTTCTTGTTTTCACGCTTTTATTTTCAAATTAATTAATTAGCGAAATTTTTCATTTCAGCACATACATATGTATATAAACTTATATGCACATATAGTAAGTTACAATGTAGCGATGAATACATAATAAATCTTAAGAAGACAAGTTGTATGCCTAGACCCTTGCATAGGTTTGTAAATACATACATGCGAGTACCTTTGCATTTTCGACAACTGAACTTGTGGAACAGGAAGGCAAGGAATGAAGTTATATTCTCGTACATACTAAACTTACACCTAGTAGCGAAGATTTTTGAAAATATTTCTTAAATAAACACATATGCAACTTTCTTCACCAACATGTTTGGCCACTCCCCGTTTTTACTTAACCGACACACTCGTCAAGTGTGGAATGGAGTGTTGTCTTAGTTTACAAAGCAAACTTCTGCTCAAGTACTGCGTACTCATGTGTGCGGTATTTACCTTTTGGCTTTTCGGTTGTTGTAGTGGTGTCTCATGAAAAGTGTAGTGCGCTGAGAAGTGTCTGGTCTAGAACAAATAAGAATATTGTTACTTTTGCTTATTGAGTTCCAAGATGTTGCCTTTATGATTTTATTTTTTGTGTATGAAGTTCATATTTTGCCTTAACTCAAATGATTAACACAGAGACATTATAATATTGTGTTTTCAGAAACAAGATGGAATCATTGACCATTTTCTTGAACAGTAAATTACAATTCTTTATGAAATTTTCCTGTGATGAGTAGCCAAGTTTTGTTCATATAATGACACTTAGTACTGATGAACACTTCTAGGTGCCAAAAAATCCAATTTTTCTATTGTCTTATTAAACTCTATACCATTTCTAGAATATTGTCTCAAATTTTCAAGCTGATTCGAGTAATAGTTTCGGAGATAAAGCTAAGTGCGCCGTCTGTATACACGTATTTCTTGAAACTGTGTTTTTGAAGTCGGTTGCCAAGATTTCTCGAGAACTACTTAACCGATCTTCATGAAATTTTACATAGGTGTTTGAGATACAATTATTAAACACTTAGACGGAGGATTTTTTTCGATTACAATTATTTGAAAAAAAAAAAATGTCACGAAATTCTCACTTTTTGTAAGTGGTTTTGTCTTCCAAAATTCCAATTTTCAGTTTTCTTTCCTTCGTCCTAGTTCTAAGTTAAGGGGGTATTCTACTCTAGAATTTTGAAAAATTCGTTTTTTTTTCATATATTTAAAGTTTAGACTAGGATTTTTCAAAATTCGACATTCTTTCGGAGATACAGCCGATTTTGTGAGGTGGCGTCCGTGTTCACTAGAATTGTCTCCTAAACTTTAAACGCGTTTTTCTCGAAACTACTTTTTTCCACACGGTACCGGCATTATCTCAAGTCCTATGCAACCGATTTACTTGAAATTTTGTGTGAACCTTCTTTATATAATCCTTTATCGTTCCTACCAGCATCGTTTTTAATATTTAAAAAAATTCAGGATTTCAAAAAAAAAAAACGTAAAAAATGATTTTTATTTTCAGGCAGTCGCCATTTTTCAAAAAAAAATTTTTTTTCGTGTTCCCGGACTATAACAGCATCCTTACTGATTAAGAATTTCTTTTGATTTTTTTTTTCAGACCACAGGAGAGTCAGGATCAATGTCACCAGGATGCGCCATTTTTTTTTTGCACCTGTCTCTCCCCCCTCTAATTATTTTAATTTTTAATATTTGTTTGTAAAATTGTTTTTCTGTATTCTTAAGATATCAATAAAAACAGCATAAAAAATGGATAGTAAAAATATATTTGGTTTTTTTAAATAAAATTCAAACAACTGCCCAAAATTTGATTACTAGAGTAGGAGACCCTCTTAAGATTTTAACTAAAACACGTATTTTTTTACTTTAGACGATCCTGTAAGGTACATTTTTCTTCAAGGGGTCACCGGAAATGGCGTCGCAACGGCTGTGCTTAAAATATTTTTTTTTTCCAAAAATGTTAGAATTTTTTTTGTTAATAATGTATGTTTGTAACAATAAAAAATTCTAATAAAATATTTAGTTTTTTATGCGAGAAATGAATTATTGAAAAAAGGCTGATTTTTCCCGAGGATACCCATGTAACCCCTTAATTTCCGTTCTCCGTTTATTTCCTACGCATTACCCCTCCGCGGTCAAAGGTTAAACTTGCACTTATTTAATTCATTTACACAAAGCGGTCAACAAACAACCCATTAACCACATGAACCAGAAATATTAATGCGAACATTCCAACAACAAAAAAATCCAACAAATCACTGAATTTTCCCTACAACAAACAAAATGCTAATTTCTGTGTTATTCAAGCGTGTAAAAGCGATTAGAAAGCTGTATGCTCCTACATGTGCGGCAACAAAGATAAGACCAAACCAACGATTCATTGCTGACCGCGCAGCTAATTCCAGAATGTAACCCAAACAGAAGTAATAAAATAAACGCAAATAATAATAAAGTGCACAAATAGAAAAAAATAAACACGAAACCGCTTCGTTTTGCAAATAAAATGCTTTTCAAGGAACTGGACACGCAGCACGAAGATACACTTGCTTGCTCTCCGCTGTGGTCGTTAAAGGATCATCTTTTGAGAGACCCTTTTCACGTGATGTGGCGAAATGGCAAAGCTGTTTAACCAGGCTAACAAATACGCATACAATCAAGCGATAATAAAATGCTGATAATGATACCGAAAGCCGTTGATAGACGCACCCCACCGCCAGTGGACCGTGCGGAAAGGCCCGCAAAAATGAGAAAAACAGAAAAAAATTCAACTTAAATGCCAACTGATATGGGTGCACAAATGTACATGCGGGCGGCTTACTGTTGTAAAACAGCAACAACAACAATGCAAGTGGCAAGCATAGCCAAGCATTGGCCGTGAAGCAAAACTCCTGGTCGTCTGGTCAGCATTGGAGAAGAGCTAGCATATCGCTTTACCAACATTTAATACACATAACTTGCCGCACCCATACACACTCACCAACACACACAAACACACACAAGATACCAAAAATTTAATGCCAGTGCACGCGTCCTGACCACTAACCCCTTTCTTCCACACCATCCGCGTGTCTAAAGGGCTTTCCCCAGTGCACTGGGTTGGACTGTCACTCGCATTACAACTCCCTCGGGTGCTATCACAGCCAATTAGGAGAATATTTCCCTGCTAAATCGCTGCTTAGCAATGCAAATGGTGTTCCAACTATGTTGGTATGTTTGCTTGTAAGCATTTGTGTATATCCTTCCCATCGTTTGTTTCGGAATTTCACACCAACAGCAAACTGAGTATATTTTCTAGTAATTTCACTTCTTTATTTGATTGTTGTTGTTGCTATTTGCTTGCATCTTATCAAATATGCGCGTGAAATATTATTTGCACTTGAGTCGGCTGGTTTTCATTAGTTTTAACTCAATATCCGTTTTAAGTACATTTTTGTACATATGATATAAAAGTATGTCTGTGCATGAGTAGGGGTCGCGTCTAAGACACGTTCTATACCTTTTGTAACGGATGTATTGGAAGGCTTTGATGTTTCACACATGATTCGATAATTTGTATGCTCTGCTTGTCATATGAAAGTTTGTGAGAAATTAGGAAATTGCTATTTCCTGTATAACGGCTTTTTCTGATACGATATTAAACATATCCGAATGCAAAATAGCAGTCATAACAAGGTGTTAATGGTACACCTGGTGCAGGAACATTTTAAATATTTTAAATTTCCGCAAAAGCATTTTGAACGAATGAATTTTTTTTACTCACTAAAAATATTGAAATAATATAAAAATTTCATGCTTCTACTCCCCATTTCTGATTCTGAACTATGTAACTCATTTACTAATAGCGGAGTGACTATTTACTTTTTTTTAGCGCTTTCAGACTTTTAAATAGGAAAATGCTCCTGCACCAGTGTTTTATATTGATGTTTAGTGGTTGGCTTGGTATTCTTCTTCTTTACTGGTAGACACCGCTTACGTGGTTATAGCCGAGTTAACAGCGCGTCAGTCTTTCTCCTTTTGGCTATGTGACGCCAATTGGAGACTCCAAGCGAAGCCAAATCCTTCTTCACTTGGTCTTTCCAACGGAGTGGAGGTCTTCCTCTTCTTCTACCTGGCGGGTACTGCATCGAAAACTTTCAGATTTGGAGTATTTTCATCCATTCGGACGACATGAGCTAGCCAGCGTTGCCCTGTGTCTTCCGAGGCTGTTGGTAATTTTTCATTGAGGGCGCAGAACTCTGTGGAGGGGATGTTTCGCTTTCTCATTGAGCTCGCCTTCAAACGGATGTTCTTTGGATACTTGATCTAAGACAGGAAGTCGTAAGCTGCTTGAGCCATGCTGTTAAAACTAGCGTGTCAAAGATGTCTTAAGTTTAGCGGTTCTCCTCGAGAAGCCTTATTTTGCTGATAAAGGTTGAAGTACGCCAATCAACAAAACATTAGGTTCATCGAACCATTTACGAATTAAGTAATTTAAAAGTTGATTCCGATGTGAGACTATTATGTAATTTAGTTATTGTAGATTATACTTAAGATGCTTTGAATACATTTTAATTACGATACCATCAGGGGCTTGTTATTTCAATTCCACAAGAGTTCAAGATATTAATTTCTTTAAAGTTATTTGTATCTCTTTTTATAACTTTCTCTATTTGCGTTTGGATGCCTTAAGACCTAATTATCCTGACTACTAACTAAAAAGTTTTCCTAATTTTTTTTTTGAATAAAGCAAGGTTTTAACATCACTCGAAGTCCGAGTCCAATAGATCGCTTTAAATTTAAGTAAGAGAATAGCGTAAGATGCTCTACAAAAGTTAAGACATATCTTAAACACAATACTAATCTAAATACCAAATACATCTATGTATAGTATGGATACTACTAATATACCACGGATCATTTCTCTTTGAGCGCATAAAATTGTTCAAAAGGAAAATTCCCGCAAACACAAAAAACTTTTTGTCTACAGTACGAAACAACATACAAGTAACGGTTTGCAGTACGCAAATAACAGTATTTGTTGCTGCCACTGACTATGCTTCTAAGTATCTATGCAAACTTACTACTTAAGTTTAAATACGCAAAAATCGGAAGTAAATAAGTAAAAATCAATCGATATTAGTCGCAAATGCTGCCACATAAATACAAAAATAAATACAGATGCCAATTGAAGTATTGCATGGATTTGGTCACCAACACAGCACGCGCAAACCGATATATAGATATAGATATTAGAAAGGAAGACAGGAAGGAAGAAAGTAGAGTTCTTTCACTGCATCACTTGTATTTTTTCCATTGCGCGCTTCCTCAGCCACTTCCTACAAGTGGTTATCGCCGCATTTCCTCGCTTTTCGCACGCATAGACGGCGGTTAGGTATTTGGAAGTTTGGCTAATGGTTTGGGCCATAAATAATGTCCGTTTGTACTTTTAAACGACTTCCTTTCATTTGTTGTTTTCGCTGCTTTTTTACTGCCATTACTATTGTTATTTCTTTAATAGGTATGTTTTTTCTCCGTCTCTTTTTATATCTTTTTATTTATTCCTACTTCGATTAGTTTTTTCCTTGTTAAATTGTTTCAACGCCAATACATAATGGCGAACGCACAGTGCTTGAGAACCAAGGTTGAGAGAGGTCTAACTGTAGGTAAGGGCATCGGGCACTAGTGTGCGCCCCAATCGACAGTCAACGCAACCGTCAAAGATAGCAATCTTCGATTTCTTCTACTTCTCCACCTCAGTTGGGGCGCCGCAATTTCCTCAGCATTTTTGTGTGTTGTGTTGCTATTTTTGTTGTAAATTACTTGTAGTATTGATGTTCTAGGATATCGCCGGCATAATCGAAATCCTGTGAAATGTCTTGGTGTTTGTACTTGAACTTTGTTGTAATGTGGAAATCGGAATATAAATGGTTTTGTATTAAGACAGCAATGTGGCAATGGTAGTGCACTTATTTTTCGGGGTGGTATGAGAGGTTAGTTAGTTGCCTCGTTGGTTCGCCGTTTGCATCGATGGCGTATTACATACTTAGCTTCTGGGTTTGGTTGGTGACTGGTGGATTTACGCTTTGACTAAAGACGTGTCAGGCCAGAGGCATTGGCGCCTGATATGCTGTCGCTTGAGGTAGCGCCGAGATAAATGGCTCACTTAAGCGCCCGGTGAACGCAGTGGGAAGTGTCAGTTGTGGTGTTCGAGGTTGAGCCAATAGAATTGGTGACACTACTACCAAGTAGGTGTGGGTGTGCGCGTAAATGCACCAGCACATTAGTCAAAGTTTATCAAAATATTGGTGAAACAGAAGCAAATTAATGATAGCGGCCATTTGTTTTAATGATAAACGTCGAAGTATGTATTTTTATTTTTGTTCCTTAAGACCTTTAGTCTTAAATTGAAAAACCATAAGTTAGAAAATTAAAAAAAAAAAAACATACATTTGATCTTGGTACACTCCACAATTCTGGTAATACAAATTTTATGCATCCAACTTCTCCGAAAAATATTCCTCCGTAAATTATTTATATCATAATTATTATTTATTTTAGCTCATCTTTGTGATTTTATTATTGGAGCCCATTTATGTTACTTTATCACATGTTTTCTTGGAATTTTCATATCAAAGGATTGTTGCAGTTCCGCAGTTGAGTCCAATTGATCTTTAATTAATGTCAAATGGGTATTGTTGAATGACAATTTATCCAGACTTTACTACTCCACTCATTACTTCAGTTCCATGCTCTTATTCTACACATAAAATCATTGTAGTGACTAAGTTTATATTCTCTCGTAAATTTTACTAAGTGTTAGCTCCCGTTTCGCATATTTGTGATACGAACATTTCTTACACTTTAGACATTTCTAAAATCCTTCCCTCACCAACTATCATTCACCTTATTATCTCATTTCAGTTATGCTTCAACGCCATCATAGCACCGCCTACAACCATTTTGGTGTTAAAACTGCTGACAGCGGTCGGTTTTAGTGAAGACAGGCCTAGCATAGCATTTTTTGTGTGGTCCTTAATTTTATGGAGCCACCCAACAATTTCTCGCTTTTTGTCGTCTGGCGGTCAGCAGCTTTTCATTGTTGGCTTGAGTTTTTTCACTGTCGCATGGTAAATGTTAATCTGTAATGAGGGTGATTTCAGTTGTATTTGTGGTAGATTTGTCCACTTAGTATGTGGCATACCGCTGTGGACTTGTAACACAATTTTATCACTGCTAACAGACGATATAAAATGGACCTGCAATGAGAGTGTGAACTTGTAGTTCTGCTTGTATATTTATAAATGTACTTAAAACGAACACGCAGTGGATTTGGTAAACTGTTTTTACCTCCCTCTGCTCCTCAGCTGATTTTCCTTGATGAGGCTTATGGTAATGGCAATGTACCAATATCATTTGTACATTTTCACAGTGGATTTTCGGTCTTTTCTTTTGTCAATTTAGCTGTCTACGTAATTCATATTAAAAAGTAGTGTGTGAACGAACCTTAGATATAGTGTGAGTTGTACGAGAGAAGTTAGATGAAACAGCGAGTTTTTGAATTTCTGCCGAACTTTTAGCGGATTCCATACATATATTTACTTCACATTCATTGAATAATGAAGCCTCGTAAATTTGTCAGTAAATATAAATTTTCTTTAGAAAATAAAGTAATATAAATTACAAATATGCCATATTTTAGCTTAGAACTCTCACAATATTTCTTTGCTACTTAAAACTGTTTCCAAATGTGAAGTAAGCTGAGTTGGAAGAAATTTTGTTCGAATGAAAAGAGTTTTAAAGTTGATCATCTTGGCAAAAAAAAAAAACTTGAAAATTTTAAGCTCGAAAAAATGTAGTGTTAGATGTACGATTTTACCTGTTCAAATAAAAATAGTCAACGGTAAAGGCATTTTAATGGATTTATGATAAAATGTATAAAAATTTCAGTAAAGTTGCTATTGTTACATAAAATGGCTCTTGGCGCCATGGAGGATATTTTCATGAAATTCATATGGATTGGATTATTATTACCGATTAATATCAGAAACAACAGCAGAATTATAGTTATAAAACATTTTATGAGTACGTTGTACATAATTATAATTTAAAAGTCCCAAACTCACCATAGTAAACACATTTTTTTATGCTGAATTAATTTTTTTATTCAACATATTTCCATTCAAGTTTGATAATCTGAATATAGCGATCATTTAACTTTTAGATAACATTTTTGTAGTACGATTTGTCCTTTGCTTTCATTCGTCGAAATTTTTTTTTCCCAACGAGCACTCTTTTCAAATATGAGAACATCAAATATCGTAGTCGCTGGGGGCCAGATGTGGAGAATACGGTGGATGCGGAAGCAATTCGAAGCCCATTTTATGAATTTTTGCTATACGCTATGTAGTAGTGGTTGTTTATGGTCCTTTCATGTGCAGTTCACTCGGATGACTGTCGATACGTCATAATGATATAACTTACAAACTAATGATCCCACAGCTGTCAAATTGATATACATAAGTACATATGTATACGACTTTTGTAGGTTCGGGCTAACTAAAAATTATATGGCTTTAATCCCAGTAGCGCCATCTGCCCGGAGTTTTTTCAAATGACTGTTTAAGATAACCATCGTAGATATTTACTTATATAGATCCATCGAAATCCATCGCCTGCGTCCTCTACGTTATGAAAAGATAATAAGTTTCCCTGTTTTCAATATTTTCTTTAAAAAAAAAATATCAAAGTTGTATAAAAGGGTATAGAAAACATTCGTTAAAGAAAAGATATGCTGGTCCGAAACACTGGAATGTGAATAGGAGACAATTATGGTAAACTCAGCTTAAATAGCTTAAACGCTTAAATCTTCCTTCAAGGATTATATAAAAAGATAATCAGGGGTGTTGTGGAATCCAAGACAGAATTGCTTAGCTGTCAGAATTGCAAACCAATTCTGATTTTAAATGGTGTCACAGAATCTGATTGGATTTTCGTCTTTTCGAACATACGCAAAACCAATATTCGAACCAGCTGTTTACTAATGTGACAAAACTTGCAAATGAATACATACAAGCAATCCTATTAAAGTTTTTAATGAGTTCCGAATTAAAGAAAGATTTTAAGAGATAACATTTATTGAATGAATAATGACGCATATGGGTGTTAAATTTCGTTTTTTCATTTTTACAATTTTTCTTAATTGGCGGGCAGGATAGAAAAAAAAAATTGAACGTCGTGGAATTGGGGCAAGGTTTATTATCTTTGGCATTAAATTATCTTCTATTTAAACTAAAAAAAAACTAAGAAAAGTTAAGTTTGAACATACTTATATTTAAAGTAAAATTTTCTTAGACCAAAATTTGTTTTTTTTTTTCAAAATTTTAAAAAATTTTATACTTTTTATTTTATATTTTCCCAGTTTAACTTGAACATAAGTTATTAAAATATATGAATCTCTTTGAATTTTTTGTTTCCGATAGAAATCGCGACCTGCATCCTGACCGCCGTCTGGCATATGCACATGCGATAAGCATCTGGCAATTGCTTTTCAAAGACAAATGTAAAAGATTTGGTTCAAAAAAATTTGCGGATGATGTTTAAATATATAACTATAAATCCTAGAAATTTCGCTTCAATCAATTATTTCTTTCCTTCCCAAAAAAAAACGAGTTTTTCAAGCCTCTAAAAAAGGCTCCCCTCTTAAAAAGGGGTTTTTTTTTGTCAAAAACTCAATAATTAAGACATTTCGTGTTTTATTCTTATGTTTTCTCCTATAGAAATAAAGATAAATTAATTCGTAACATTAAAATAACTTGATTTCTTAAGTGGCATTTCAAATCTGTGTGCGACTATCTTCTTGTTTTGTTTCTGACAGCAAAACCGATAAAATTGGTTTCCGTGACACCCAAAACCGATACAAATTCTGTTTCGAATATCAAACCAATAATATCTGAATTCATGACACCTACTGCTTTTTTTGATCGGTTTCAATTCTGATTCCGACAACTATCAGATTCCACAACACCCCTGAATGTTCATTATAGACCATTAATTAACTTATATTTAAGGAATGAAAAAAGTTAAACTAAAGGCATGGATCTCTAGCAAGGCAGGAAAACTCACTGGCTTATCACACTGTCCTCTTAGACGTACATCCTCAATACGGGTTATATAACGCATGCTGCGCTGAATATGATAATGCTAATAATTCTGCATGTTTGTCATTGTTCATTTGGTTGGAACTGTAGCTAAGTTATTGTCTGCGCATAAGTTGCACTTTTTTATGATTTGTTTATGTCGTTTTTTGTTCACTTTACTTATTTCTTTTTCACGTCTGCGCTAATGTGTAAATTGCAAATTTGCGAAATGTGATGCTTGACCATTTGTTTTAACATTCGCTCCTTTCCATATAAGCATGGTACTTACATACATACATATGTAGATTTGTATGGTATGTATACCATGGATGTGGAAAATGTATCCTATGTTATGGATATGTGCTTTATGCTGGCTGACTGACAGCCATGTGTGTGACAATGCAAAAGACAAACGCCAGCTTGATTTTGTGCTAATGAGCTGACGCTATTTTTCATTTTGGCAACACGGAGTTTAACTTTTTTCTTCCTTTCTTTTGTGTCTGTGTCTTCCTACCGTTGGCAAATCATTGCATATTTATAAACTTGTGCATAAAGCCACTAATGAGTTGCGCTTGTTACTCGCTGTCAAATTCCTTTAGCATTTGGCCTTTTTGTTATCGAATTCCTGAATTCCTCAAAGTCCATTTGTCGAAGATTCTAATAAAATGGCTTTCCATTGTCATCCTCACTACCGCCTTCAACAGCTGATTACGCTGTGCATGCTTTGGAAAGCTGACCGTCGGCATACCATAGCTATACGGCAGCCAACAACTGTCCATTCGTCGCTACATTGTTGTTGTACGCAATTTTATATTCAAATGGTTAAAATTAAAATCTGTGACAGTTTATTTGAACAATTTAGACTTATCGCCATTACCACCTACAACAGCCGCTAACCAGAGTTCCAGTAAGATTCGCTGTTAAGCTGTGTCCACCGCTCTCCTTTACGTCTTATTGTTCTCATTGACTTTATTATGCTTCTTCATCGAAAACCTTACCATTTCATTTTAATTTTCATTCTCATTTCCATTCTACTTGGGATTTTCATTATATGCCAGGCGCTCAAGTGCGGTTCACTATATTTAAATATTTACAGACACCTACACATATGTATAACTGTATATCTGTTTTTTATTGTGCACTCTTCAGCTGTCTTATAAAATCAAAATGGAAATGCGACTATTGCGGTTGAAAAATCGGCTACATTCACACATCTGCTGCTTCCTTATGTCCCTTCCGCGCGGTCTTACCTTTTTGCCACCTATTCTTTATCTGCATATTCACACTTAGTCGGCGCATTGGGAATGTCAGTGCTGTGTTTCTGGCTTTTTAGGTGGCGCTTGTTTCGCTATACTCTCGCTTTCACACTTTGGGTACGGTTGGTCGAGCTCGTTGAGTTCTTTGGGTTCACTGCGATTGACAGTCGGAGTGGCTTGTGTTGTTGTTGTGCACATTGTGTTGCGGATTTCAATTGGAATTTTATTTTATATTTGTATTTTAAAATTTCTTTCCGGACAGGAAAATGGACAATTTGTGTTTGTGGCAATTGATTGGCAAATATTGGCTGGTTGTTGGCGAATTGCTTGGAAAAGCTTGATTAATATTCAGTGAGCGAAATGGCAGATGATTTGCGCGTGAATGCATATAAAAGTATCTATTTATACATATGTATGTATGTATTTATGTACATTAACCCTTCTTATTGTTAGTAGCGGGAGCTTAGTCCATAGAACTTGTATATATGTATTTAACTTCCGAATCAGAAAGTATTTCTGATAAATGATGAAGTCCAATTTTTGTCAATGTTATTACTTTAACAGAAGTGTGATTGGCTGGTGGTCCCATCTTCTCAGAAAGGAACTTCTCAAAGAAGCAAACTGTGCACAGCACTAATACCAACTGACAAGTCAACATCAAATTATGATATTCTTTTGGTCCAATTGCCTACTACTGTGTCCAAAACATGACATTTGAATTTGAACTACGCGCGTCGAAGGATTTGGAGAATTATTTTGTTTTAGGTTGGTAGTACTGTCAGTCACATTTATGTCAAATTTCATGTCAAAATATTCATTAGTGTTTGAGATACGTGTCGTTTTGGTGAGCTGCTAAAAGTGAGTTTTTCGTTTTTTGCGATGTCGAAATTTGTTGAGCAAAGAATTTGCATTAAATTTTGTGTACGGAATCAATTTTTTGCTGCGGATACGTTGAGGATGGTGCAGAAAGCCTTTGGTGATGAGGGTATATCTAAAAAAAATGTTTACAAGTGGTATAGTGAGTTCCAAGCCGGCCGAGAACGTGTCGAAGACGAAGAGCGCCCAGGGCGAAAACATTGAATTTTTTGGAAAAGCTCAGTGTGAAACGATGCTTTCTGCTGAACCAGGGTTAACATGAAATGCATTATAACTGGCAATGAAACTTGGATCTATGCTTACGACCCCGAAACAACCGATCAATCGAGCGAATATCGTGCCAAAAGAGAACTGAGACCAAAAAAATCGCGCCAAAGTCGCTCAAAAATCCTTCCACCGGTCAAACAGTACCAAGGAATATTATTTGAACATTATGGTCGTTTGCTAACGCTTCCGCCTGAAAAGGCCGGAATTGTGGAAAGACAATTCTTGGTTTTTACACCACGATAATGCACCATCCCATACTGCCCTCGTAATTCGTGATCATTTCGCCGAAAACTCAACCCATATGGTTCCGTAACCACCGTATTCACTGGCGTCCGACTTCTGGCTGTTCACCAAGCTCAAAAGACCGCTCCGGGGACACCGTTTTTATACGATAGAGGAGATTCAAGCCGCAGCGAAGACGGAACTGAAGGCCATCCCGGAAAGTGACTACAATCAGTGTTTCGAAGATTGGAAAATGCGTTGGCATAAGTGCATTGCATCGGGAGGGGATTACTTTGAAGGGAAGATAAAATAAAGAATTTTCAAAATAAATACAATGTCACCTAATTTTTTGGGCACAGTAGTACATTTGTTTACAACGCGAAGCTGTAAGCAAAATATTTTATGTTTCTCTAATGTGAAAAGACTGTTCCAATTATTATTTAAATAGATCCGTCAGCAAACCCTTAATGTTATTATGGGAGATCATAAAACAGTACAACCGTAATCAGCGATTTCGTCTGTATGCAAATAAGTTGAAATGTGCTACAAACATCTACATATAAACGTATTTCCATCCCGGTTTTACTACGACGTGCGATTCTTACTTTTCCCAAGCTTTTCATTTAATATTTGCAAATATGCGATCATAAAAAATAATCGTCACTTATCAATTCCACAGAAGGGAGTCTTGATTATTGACACTTTAGGGTATGTCTAATATTCTCTATTATCACTTAAAGAACGATCAGAGTTCAGTTACAATATTTCATCCAGCAATTTTTTTTTGGTCATTATCATTATTTTAACAAAACTGGCGGATTATTAACATTTTTTTCAAAATTAGACTGAGCCTACGTCTGAATTCTTTGATTCCACGAACTTTGACATCCCTTACTTCAAAATATATAATTTATTTGAAGTAAATTTTCTCATAAAGTATTTAAAAAATAAGTTTTTACCTACATACTATGTACGTCTATAGAACTGTATTTAGTCTTTTTGAGTGGATTTAGACCTGTTTATATAAGTTGTATGTTGGGTTATGTCAATGGAATTCCCCTAGCAACTCTAAAGCTGTAATTCTCACGTTATGCGATTGAGAATTTTCTTAGCACACTTCCGCACATTTGTTGCTATTATTATTGGTTGGTTTTCAGATGACTTACAAGTCAATTCAATGCTAGTTTTATGTGATATTCCCAAGGCTCTCATATCGAACATATCAAACATATGCGCAAAGCACCCGGGAGGGAAACAATATGCAAATGACTTGCGGCTGAGCGAAGAAAAGCGTAAATGGGAAGAAGGAGCTTGAAAACACTCGTGACTTCTTAACTGGCAATAGGAAAAGGAGTAAAATACTCATAAAAAATGTCAATGACAACGACAGAATCCTGAATTGAATTTTTATATGCAAAATTTCACATTTTCTTTACCGATGCGAGTAGTTTGGGGGGCAATAAAATAACATTGTCAGCTGTTTATTGTTTTTTCGTGTATTTATATGATAATATGCAGGCAAACATGAATATTTGTTGTGTCAAAGCGTCATATTAATGCTTATATGTATGTATGTATATTTAAAATATTTCTGTTGTTGTTGTTAACTCAAGTGTATAGTCGAATTTGCAGCGATTTATTTGTTTTATGTGACTACAGCGGCGTCTTGCGAAAATCAGTATTAGATATGATTACATATTGTGTTTGTTTGTATGTATCAACTTATATTTATATTTAGCATAGCGTCAGCCCACACTGTGGCGCCGCAAAGCCAAATCATTTTTATTGCCGTTTTTCTGTTTATTTTGTGTGCACTCATGCGGTTACCCGTACGCACGCATAATAAATATGCGAATTTTAAATTTACTTTCGCTTAAAGAGAGAAGAGCGTTTATTACTTGATGAATCCCTTAAAATTATTTTTTTTATTCAATATATTTTTTTTCAATGTCAAAACTTTTTGAAAAAATAGAGTGGGCTCAACCGGGATTTGAACCCGGGACCTCTCGCACCCAAAGCGAGAATCATACCCCTAGACCATTGAGCCGCATAAAATAATAATCGTCTTCAATGGTTATTAGCTAAAGACTGGCTATATTGTTTTTTTAATAAGTATAATTTCGTTTTTTTTTTACTAATACAGATATTAATCAAATATTAATGATAATGAGTGATATTCATATGTATATTTATATCTATTAGACACTCCTATTAATGGACCTCTGAATGCTGAATGTGCCCAGAGAAACTCTGCTTGTAATATATTACATACATACATATTTATGACCTCCGTAAGATAACGT
Organism: Bactrocera correcta; assembly: GCA_027475135.1. NCBI lineage: Eukaryota > Metazoa > Arthropoda > Insecta > Diptera > Tephritidae > Bactrocera > Bactrocera correcta. The sequence goes on from CM050323.1 coordinate 50,162,870, forward strand.
AGCATTTGGATAATCTCACATGCATACACCTATTGAAGTACGCCCTCCAATTTGAAGCAAAAATAAAATAAAATATCAAACATTACAACTTTTTCTGGTTTGCCCTGGTTTACTGAAGATTTGTGTTAGAAGAATGGTGCATTGGCTTGTTGGCTACCTGAGTCTACTGCATATCTTAAATAGCTTTACTTTTTTGTTGTTATTCTTATTTCGGATGTGACGTAGTTGTCATAAAGGTGATAACTGGGGATGTAGCTCAGATGGTAGAGCGCTCGCTTAGCATGTGAGAGGTACGGGGATCGATGCCCCGCATCTCCAACTTTGTACTTATTTTATTGATTTGTAATTTAACTATAATAACTTTTGTTCCAAACGCATAATTTCAGCTAACTCGATTCTACCTTTGCTAGAAACTTTTTAGTTTCGAAATAAGGTTCGTTTGAGTGAATTAATTCCCGTGGTTGAGATGTGAAACAAAGAAAGCGAACCATATTATAGTGCATTAAGTGATATACATATTCATACATAGTTAATTTCTTTTTCGTAAGATTATCTGATTATCCAAGTTTTAAACTAATGCAAGGTTGTTGAAAAAACAGTGGGTAAAAATTTAAAATTCAAGAAAAAATATCTGTTTGTTTTCAAGAATAATGGTTATCGTATTGGGCATTGTGGGCAGTGGATTCTCACCCATTTAACACAATTATAGGTTCTATGCTTCACTCACGTGAACAGTTACCATTGTTTCCGTCCTTTCGACACAAATGTTATGCCGTCGATTTTTCAAGGGTACGTAGATTGCAGTTTATATTTCAACATATGAAAGCCCTTTGTTGTAATCTGGAACCTCACAGCTTTATCGTAAAATTTGACATACTTAGAACGTTTTGACAAGCGAGCGGAATTTGTGTCGATTACAGTAACTTCAAATATTCAACTCGGAAAGTGGAATAAAACTACTTTTTAACAACTTTCCACGTGGATTAACTTAGGAACAGTGCATTGATAAACTTAATTAAATTTTTGGCCGTGTTTAACGATGGAATGTTGAATTTAGTCGAGCTCATAGATCACTGACTGTAAAGTTTATTTTTAAGTTGGATCCCACACATTTTGTCCATCGCTCAAAAAATGTTCGTGTCGATTGAGCGAGAGAAATGTTAAAAGTACCATAGTGCTGCTTCGAAACATCGAGGCAGCTGATATTTCGTAGATTTACGCGTAAGAGCCCGAAAATAAACAGCAGTAGACTGTATAGGTATTTTCAGATAAGCATATTCCAACAAAAGTTGTTCGCGAAGAATATCCATGATCCATGATATGGCGAATGCGCAACATACCACTACAACAATCCAGAGCAATAAATTTTGAGTGGTTCATAACCATTTGTTTGTCGGTTGTCTTTCAAGATATCAGAAAAATCAACAGCCGAGGACGAAACACTCTTCACCACCACAATGCGAGATCTCATACATCGATTGAGACAACTTCGTTTTTGAGCAGTCAAAAAATTGTTGAGATTAGCCATCCACCGCATAGTCCTGTTTTGGCAAGGGATGACTTATTTTTATTTCCGTACATAAAACATAAATGAAGAGGGCAACGTTTCTCGGTTCATGCGTTCAGAACGCTTGTTTTGGAGATACCACAGTCAGAATGGTGTTAAAAGTATAGATACTAATGAAGAATATTTTTAAAAACAGGAAGGCAATTTTCGATTATCAGTATTTGTTTTTGTTCTCTAATCCCGAAATATAAAAAGGAATCTTCGTAAAACGTTAATCGTACAAACTTGGTTACAATACTTAGAAAAGGCTAAGGTGGTGTTGTAATCACTTTCAATTTGTAAAATATGAACTTCTGGGTGTTAAAACAACAAAAATTTCCAAAATAAATCCACTGTAAATTAATGCCTTTTCAGCACAAATATTATATTAAACTACTTCGTTTTTCTTTCAACAAAAACAATGACAAAAAATTAATTTTCCTAATTTCAAATATTTTCCGACGTATTTTAAATAAACCCTCATCATTTAATGAAAAAACGCTGATTTATTGACATTTAATAGCAGCGACATCTTGCGAATCCTTTTTCTGCGTCAAATCAGCTAAAATGCTTGAGTCATCAACAATTTTTAATTTAATTTGAAAACTTTCATGGCGCGCTCGTTACATTTTTGTTGCAAACTTTTCCCCACCATTAAACGATTTTAACCCTTTGGCGATGAAGATGCGCAGCAACCAAAAAAATGACTATCTAAATGGGAATCATAAATAAAAATCATAACTTTTCAAGCAAATAGGCGATGTCTCATCGTAAAAGCATATTGGCCGACGACGCTGCGAGCTGGTTTGAGGTCACACCAGCGACTAAGACGGTTTTGGGCGATTGCTTTTAATTGCATTTCACTTTAACCCACTCGCGTTTGTTTAGCCGATTATTTTGCTGTTGTTTTTTGTTAAGCATATTCGCTGTCGAAAAATGGCAATTAACTTAAATGGCATAAATTATAATAATTGTTGCATTGCGTAACGGCATCGTACAGTGATTTTTAAAAAATCACAAACTCAAACTCAAATAAGTGGTGCTATTAGGCAAGAAGAAGAAGTGGAGCATGTAGAAAAATTAGTTGTTTCGCCAGTCTTTAGAGTTAACTCAAAGTGAATTTTAACTTGCCATTAATTCTTCATCATCTTAACACGCGGGTGCTATAGGTGTTTAGGTATGTATGTATGTATATATGTATGTATTTCAATGTATGCATGAATGTAATGCGTAGATTCATAGTCTTGGTATTTTTGCATATTTTTGCGCAAAAACTTTTCATCGACATAAATCACATTGCGAATCCGTGAAAGATTTATGTGGTGCTAAATATCCAACCAGCCACAGCCCAACACTACAACAACTAAGCAAGAGAGGTGACAGGCAGGAAGGAAGTCGATACAAACACATACCCCTCACAGCACAAAAACACTATTTTGTTGTGAGAACTGGCACTACGCGTGGGATGGTATTCACCACATTCCACAAAAGCTCCACATTGCCCCCCGCGTATGTGTATTCTTACATACCTTATTTATTTTGCGCAGCTCTTCTGCGTTGGTTGTTGATTTTGTCTATTTTATTTTGTGCGCTTTATTTTAAATTCAATTTAACACTTTTACTTATTTGCAAAAACAAAAATAAAATGGAAATTTGAAATATTTAGACTTCCAACTAATGTGTTATTGCTGTAATGTGTGTGTTATGTGCACACATTAGTACATACATTCCCATGTAAAAATGTATTACAATGTATGTAAACATGGCATATGTATATATTTAGCGCTTTTTCGACCCATACATACTTACATTGCAGAAGAATTGCTACGAGCATCCTAAATAAACAGAAGTCGCAGTGAAAGAAAAACAACGCTCATCCAAGCCAGACAAGAAAACAATTTGATTTTAATTGAAAAATAGCATACGCGGAAAATTTTTTCCTCCATCATCGACTGTGTATGGAAATTATGTCGGAAATGTGAAAAGCGAAATGGATTATGATAGGTGAAATGATTTGCTTTCAAACTCACGCATACTTACTTAGACATTTTGAGATAAACCTTACAACTTGGCTTAGTCGCAGAGGCAGAGGACTCTGAAATAGCAACATCAATTTGTCTCACCGTTCTCCAAGAAATATACTATATGTATGTACATATGTACGAGTATATCACACTGATTGTCAGGTACCTATCTCAATTATAAACGGATTATTTTCTATAGTAGATTAAAGCAATTTGCTTAATTCGAGCTTTTCCAACCAGTTCTGGGGATATTCTTCATTAACTCGATAATTTTTTTGCACTCTTTCCAAATGAGAGAAAACTTAATAAATTTGTAACTGTACTTATATTATTACAGAAAATTGCTTACTCAGTACTCAAATCATCAAAAGCCCATAATTTAAAAATCCAAATCTAATCCGTAAATTTTGCTTACCTTCGCCCTCAGAGTTGAATGCTACAAGGACAATTAAAACTGATGGCAAAAGTTCAAATCCCTACAGCAATTTGTATAACAATCATTAAACGAAAAGGGGAGAGGCAAAAACTGATACAAACTTACCTAAGCACCGACACACACACATCCATATAGATATATTGATAATTTGTTTTCACCGCTGACTTTACTTGGGCACACTTAACTTTTTTTCAACGTTGCATGTTCTTTGCTATACCCTATCGCTCCCTCCCCAAACACCTTCAACTGTTCCCTCAAACACACACATTCATACATGCGCATGGCATCCTTTTTAATGGTAGCTCTTAAGTGCCAACACCACCCTCAAGGCAAGGGCACACTCACATATTAAGTAGCTCCGTTAAGTAAAAGCGGTTGTCCACTTCAGCCAAAAGTTTCTGTTATTTTGTTATTCTTAGCACTTTTTGTTTATATTGTTTCGGGAAAGTTGTTTTTATATATGTATGTGTGTGTATGTTATTTTTTACACTTTTATTTTTATCATTCGTTGTTTTAGTAAACAGGACTGCTTTCCTTTTTCGAAGGAACGACCTTTGAGAGTAAAAATGGTGTTTTTCTTTGTTAATGGCTTTAAGAGGGTTAAAAGTGTGACGGAATCTAATTAGAAAACGCCGGCGTCAACAGCATTACGAAGCGCCTGCACATAAGTTTGATGGCGGTAAGAAAAAAGTATTATAATTTTAGGATTAAAAATTACGCTTCTTAAGGTCAACGTATTAAATATGCTACAAATTACAGTTATTTTCTGTCCGTTGTGTTTTGAGTTGAAGTTTTAAATAGTCTAAAACGATGTGTAAATTTAGTTTGCAGCTTAACACTTCATTAAAACTAGTTTTACATATCCCATACTTTGAAACAACGCCCTTAGGGCGTTTTCTTGTTTAAAAAAATGTACTTTACGGAATAAAGGAGTTTCGGTTAAGTTAATCAGAACTTAACTGACAGATGGTTGGTAACCAGATATAGAGAAAATGACCCTTAGCCTAGTAACGTCTACTTACGTCTGACAATCCGCGCGTGAAACTAAATTTTTAATGCGAGAAATTCATTGAAAATATCGCTTTATAGATCGATTTCTTTATCGACGTACTTTTTATTACTCATGTTACTTTGTTCTCGAATGAAAAAAGAGAAAGAAGGAGAGTCTCTTCGCACCAACCTCTATTATATTCTCATTCATTTTCGCCGTTACAAAAAACTTGTTATTGAACCAGTTTTTTGTTAGTTTGTATACTTTACGTTGAAAATAATGATCCAAGAAAAATTGACTTTTAAAGTCGGGTTTTAGAAATTGTGTAAACTTCATTAACTTCTTGTTATTTGTTATTATTATTGTTATTATTATGACAGTTTATATGAAATACAACCGTTGTTTGTGGTCCTTTGCGCGATGGCCACGGCGAATATCGCATTCGGTGGAACGATGAGCTGTACGAGATATACGACGACATTGACATAGTGCAGCGAATTAAAAGACAGCGGCTACGCTGGCTAGGTCATGTTGTCCGGATGGACGAAAACCCTCCAGCTCTGAAAGTATTCGACGCAGTACCCGCCGGGGGAAGCAGAGGAAGAGGAAGACCTCCACTCCGTTGGAAGGACCAAGTGGAGAAGGACCTAGCTTCGCTTGGAATATCCAATTGGCGCCACGTAGCGAAGAGAAGAAACGACTGGCGCGCTGTTGTTGACTCGACTATAATCGCGTAAACGGTGTCTACGCCAGTAAAGAAGAAGAAGAACAGTTGTTTGTTCGATTCGCCATTCCTCGAAGAGCCATTGACTTAACTAAGTCGAAAAAAAAAATAGTTTTTAACCAAAACTATATGTAAATTAGAACCTAATAATACATATGTATATGTATCTAACTTCATAATATGTATTTTAAAGTTTGACTTTGTTTGTTTGCCCTTAGTTATCATTAGGACTTCTCGTCGCAATAAAACTAAGTTTGCTAGAAATGTTCATCTTTATTGCTTATTTTTTACAATTGTTTTCAGATATGATTTAGTTTTCACTATGTTGCCTTCTAGAACCTTTTTTATTTGATTTCTCAAATCCAAGCTTAGTCCAGTGTTGCGCAAATCCAAATGCTGCAGAACCTTATTGAAGCCTATGATCTTGTAGAGTTGCTTGCCGAATTCCTGCGAGAACATAAAGCAATTTCTATATTTTACTATTCTGTTTTTTGTTATGTCTGAATACCTCGCCTAGATCATTATTTGATATATCAATGGTCACTAAAGACTTATTTTTTATGATTAACTGCATAAATAGCTTTGTGATGGACTGACAAATCGAACAGCCACTGATGTCTAGTGTTTTCACGGGTAAGTCACACAAAAGTGAAAATATTGCGGCAACACCATCACTCTGTATGGGATTCATGCGTAGAATTAGCTTGCTCAATGAGACTCCTTTCATGGTGCGACTGAGCACGTAAGCGCCTTCGGAGGCTGTTTGGAAAAAAATAAATTTTTAATCATTTTGTGTTAGTTAAAAAGTAGAAAGTTTGAATTTATAGAGACACCCACTTATTCGATTATCAGTTAAATCAAGTACTTCCAGTGTGTTAAATGATTCCTTATTGCATGCGCTCAGAAATCCTTTAATCCCCGCATCGCGCATTGAGCAATGAATTATGGACAAGGAGGTAAGCTTGTGACAACCCTTGTCCAAAGCACGCGCCAAAAATGGTAGTTGATAAGATTCGAGCTTAGTGCTATGAAGGCTGACAACAGACATAACGATAGTGATTACAAATTCTGCGAAATACATATATACTTACAGGGTGCGCTAACACTTGAGTCGACAAATTTGATTTGAGGAGATAAGTTTTGACTAATTTAGCATGATTTTAAAATTGCGACTTCAAAATATTGTGCTGAAATTTTTCCGAAATAAGAAAAAAAACGTTACTTCCGATTGCACCGAAGGCATAATAACCTTCACAAATACAAAAAATTCCTTAAAAGAATATGATTCTGATCAATTAGCTTGAATGACAGCTAAATTTAATAATAATAATCCGTTCTGAACTTTTATGCTATAGTGGTCCAATATCGGCGGTTCCGACAAATGAGCAGCTTCTTGAGGAGAAAATTACGTGCGCAAAGTTTCAGATCGATACCTCAAAAACTGAGGGACCAGTTCGTGTATATACAGAGAGACGGACGGATATCGCTAAGTAGACTCAGCTTGTCTTGCTGATCATTTATATATGGTATATATTTTTAGGATTCTCTGACGCTTCCTTCCGGGTGTTACAAATATCTTGGCAAACTTAATATCCCCTGTTCAGGACATAAAACTGTAACTGAAAACCGCGGTATAGTTTCAGGTTACAATTTTCCATAGAGTAATGATTTGGCGTCTTTTAAATTCTCTCCATTCGTGCGATGAAGTCAGAAAGATTTCTGAAGGTCCTGGAAACATTCCGATGAACATGTGGACCTTATGTTTCTTGCAGGGAAAAATGTCTGGCCATAGAATTTCTAAATATGGCGAACTTACTTGATTACCCCGATTTTCTTTACGGACCCGATAGATAGTAGTTGAGTAACAAACTTAATAGATGGCACACCCTGTATGATGCCCAAACTCCGAAGCTAAAGTAATACTTACCAGAATGTCACTAACTCATGACACTGACTCAAACCACGTGACAGCGTTATTATGTCTTTCTGTGAAAGCGTATTGCTGCCCAGACAAAAGTGACTGCCCACCGTCTTGGTGGCGTAAGTCAAGCGTAGCGTTTGCAATTCGGGCAAGTTGCTCAATATGAAATCGAGTGGAATGTGATCTGTATTGTTAAGACAAAAGCAAGACGTTACACACTAAATAGTATTAATACACTTGGCATTTGTCAGCTTTCAACAGCCAACTCAGCGACAACTTTACCCTAAACGGCCTGGCGCTTACCAGCCGCCCCACTTACCATTACGTCCATCGGCGGCCGGTTTCAAATATTTTATCTCCATGTGATTTACATATGGTGCACAAATGTTCAATATCGCCTGCACTTGCTCCCTTTCGTAGTCGCACGTCTCAACGCGCTCGATGAACTCCTGCAGATGTCGCTGCATGTAGATGCTAATCCAGGGCTGCGGCTGTGACAGGCCATTCGAGTGGTGGTGTGGCTTCCAGCGTTGCTGACAACAACGGCGCCAAAAGAAATCGTCACGTATGCGTTCGCTGAGCAACTTAAGCGGCAACTGTGTATCCAGGTGGGCAAGTATGTAGTTGCGATCCTCCTGTCTTGTCAACGCCTCGAAGATGGGATTGTCTGGCAGGAAGTGTAGTTATGTATGTATGCACGCATATAAGCGATATATTATTTGGATTTAAATATGCTACTTGTATTCATAATGAAATTATTACCATTCCAATTGGCAATGATGACATCGAGTGCCAAATGACGCAGTGATTCCGGTTGATTTGGCTGCTGCTGTTGCCTGCCACCGTCGTTATCTCTTGTATGCTGGCCAGCGCTGGCATCCAGGGATTTGTCATGCAGTCGCGGTAGTATCACGTCGCCCGCGTTGAAGTTAGCTTTAAATGCGTTCAGAGAGATTGTGCAGGGAAATTCGACGTATGAAAAATTCATTATTTGGTTTTATGTTAATTGAAAAATTGTTTTTACTCAACGTGTTGGATTAAAATACCTTGAAAGTATTTGTTTATGCGTGGCAAATAAACAGTTTGAATTGACAACAGTGAGCGTGTCTATTGCTAAGGCAACACCAGAACCTTCAGAGTTGCCTCGACGACTGTGAAAATAGAAATAACAAGAAGAAAAGTTAAGTTCACCTACGCTATTTGCATCCAAGGGAACACGTTTTGCTAGTTCTTACTAGCCACTTTTTTGAATAAATACTCTTCAAGTCGAATTTAGGCTATTTGACAAGGAATAAAAGCTTTTAGAAATATCCATGCTCGAGGGTTGTTATTTTGCCATATTAACATGACGAGACTCAGTAAGTTAGCGATGCTAGGGGTGGCTTAGTACCTACGATCCATCAGGTTGAGTAGCAGCTAAATGTCCCACAGCAATTTTTTATGAGATTCTAACTTCGTAAAGATCTTTTAGGAACAGTTTTATATACATGAACTTCATTTTTATTGGTCAGTTTGCATGACTGCTGTATGCTATTGTATGTAGATATATATTGGCTCGATGAGAAAAATTTTTTTTGGTAGGTTGCTAATTTTGTGAAGATAATTTGTCAAATAAAAAGGTTTTCCTTGCAAGATCTTGACTGCTCAGCGGGAATAACTTTTTCTAAAGAAAACAAATTTGTAAATTTATTTCTGAGCAAGCGTTATTCAAAATTCTTACCGCCTCTTATGTGAGAAGTTCGAATTCCTTACATACAAATACACATTCATACAAGTAGTTAGCCAAATGTATGTGTGTGGGTTGTTCTTGCCACAGCAGTGTGCTCAAATTGGCCTCTGCGTCATAATATGCTTACGCAACGGATACGTTAAGTGCCATAAAAATAATTCAAAATAAATTGCTTTGCATAAAAATTGTAAGCACATGCAAAAAAAGACTAAAACAACAACAAAAACATTGACAAAGTAAGTTATAATAAAAAAGTCATAGAAGAAAAAATGAAATTTCCCGTGGTTCTTGCAGTGCAAGCAAGTTAGTCCTGCGCTGGCATATACCGTTATGAAATATGTGTCTTATAGAACACCTCAGCTATTTTTGGTTATGCCTTTTTCGAGCACTATGTGCCTCATAAGGTGTATAATGTGGCAATAATAATGCACATCATGAAAATTCATCGGCGTTATTAATTTTATGCGAAGGATTTCAACGTCATTGCTGCTGCTTGAGTTGGCTGCCCGACACGACAACGTAATTGTAATATTATTCTGCTGCTGAATATAACATAAAAAGGCGCATAATTTATTACTCGGCGGTGGGCAGATGAGTTTGATTATATTGTCGCTGGTAAGCCATGAAGAATTGCTCATCACTTTAAGGTGTGCAAAATAAACACGCTAAGCTATAAAAGTAGTGGTTGTTATTGACTTTTTCGCTCGTTCACTTTCTTGTTCAATAACAGCTTAATCGCACCAAATTTCGTGTTTGTCATGTCAGCTGGCGTAATCTCAGCAATAAGCCAACACACCTTTTCGGATTTCGCTGTGCTTTTATTTCTAATTTCTCTCGGAATAACGATGAAAGCCAGCGGTGGTATTTAAAGTTCAATAAGGTATACAAAAGATGCAGATATTTACAGACTACAAATCACTTATTCGTTATGGACCTAAAAAGTGGATGGCCGTAACTCATTGCTAATCTATACACTTAAAAGTAGAATATGTGGCCTCTGAATACAACCCGAAAGCTAAACAAGTTTTCTTTATTGAAATTTAGGCTTAAAAGCGTTGCCACAAAAACGCCTTGTTTGCTTGACAAAAGCAGCTCAAAATCACTCCCCTCTTGGCGGCTTTAAGCATTTCTTGCTTTGCTGGTTGTGAACTGCTTATTGCCGCTCGTTGTACTTATGCAAATTTCTTGCCTTTATACTTTTCTTTGGTGGCAGATAATCGCAGCTTTATGTCATGTAATTATGGTCATAATCAACTTGTCGTGTCGGACAATTTTCTTTGACGGTTATCTTTGGCGGAAACACTGAACTTTGGTCGCTTATTTTTATGCGCTTCGCTCTTATCCATGACAAGTCTAAACGTTTATTGGTGTGTAAATTGCTTTGTTATGGTAATTTTTTCTCAATTGATAGTCCTCAAGGAGATTACGCTATATAGTATAAATAATTTACATACACATGCATATTAGCTTTATGCCGGAAAGTAGCTTAGAAATTATACGTTTTCTTCTACGCCACAGGAGAGAAGACCAAATGAATAGAAAATTTTATAAAATTGTTAAAATATATTTTTAATATTTACTTAAATGGAATTTAAATTAATATAAAAATATATGGTTAAAAAAGTATTAACAAATTTAAGTAATAAATATGTTTGTACATTTTATAAAAAATTTAAAATGTGCAACAAATTTCTAAACACAAAATCACATAATAATCCTAAACTTTTTAATCTAAAAGTGATGAGTATACTTTAAACCGCCAGAGAATCTTCTTTTGCCTGCAAGCGGACCATCTACATGGTACGTCGCACTGCCAGTTAAGTCCAAAGTGTTGGTGTTATCAGCTGAGCTCCAGAGACTGGCTTTGGCTTGCGCATCAAGGGTGTAAGCATTGAATGCCCCTACTTTAGAGAAGGCCAAATCGGCGTTATAACCACGCGCATGCTTATAACTAACACCACAACTTTCACGAACTAATTTCGTGCGATCGTTGGGTTTTACGAACGAAGTTTTTGATTCCAAGTTCACCAAGTGTGTGCCATCATTGAACAGCTCCCAAGAAAACTCAAGAGATAGAATGGTGGCAAATCTGATCACTCTTAAGAACGTCACTGACCAATTGGCGCGTTCCCTAAAGTGCAAGTTCGTATTGTAAACAAAAAGTATAACGAGGATTTTGTACTATATAAGTTTATCATATTGAGTACCTACTTTTTCAATTCGGCAAATATGCCAATCTTCCCAGGCGCACCGCATGTACTGCCAGTCATGAAAATACCAGTCGTAGTTTTGCAATTTTGGCCACCAAAAGTTTTCGCCGTTTGTACGTGGATCTCTTGATGAATTAGGTGGCTTACTGATCTCATACCTCTAACATCAATATTATTGCCCATAGCTTTTGCAAATATTTATAAAATTTTTTAGAAATACACGGTAATTGGCTCAACTTCTATTGCAAGTTATTGTTGGACTTCCTTGCTTTGGTATTACATCTGCTGCTTTCTTTCTTTTTTTTCATATCTCTTTTGATTGCTTCTAAGCAGTAAATATGGCAATCAAAAATTAAAGTAAAGCAAAACGGAAAAGGTAAATAACGCAAATGTAATAAGAATCATACCTATTTATTAGAACATTTTTGTAGGCTGGCATTATTTCTATTATTTGTATGCCTCTCTTTGTTGATCTGTTTCTACAAAGTATTCTGAACATTCCTTGCGCTGCTGCTTCACTCTTCTGGATTATGATTTATCACGGCGCCGTGGCTTAGTTGGTTAAAGCGCCTGTCTAGTAAACAGGAGATCGTGAGTTCGAATCTCGCCGGGGCCTTCCTAGATCTTGATAATCTTAGGGTATACTTTTTGTGATTTCACATGTAAAAATGATAGTTTAACTAATGTTTTTTATTTGGCATAAAGCTTTATTATTATCGCTGAAACGGAATCAAGTAATCACGGCACATTTGTATGTACTGCCTTGATTTATTAATAAAGAATTTTCGTAACCAAATCAAATAAATCATTAATTTTTATTTATTGATTTTTCTCAAAAACCATCTCATGTGTAATTCTTAGCTTTTATCGTCATTCGGAAGGCATACAATTTTTTTACAAACGTCGTCAATCCCCCTGACAAAACTCAAGCCAAATTTTATTGCAGGATGGACTTCAGTTATTTATAGCAATTTTTGGTTTTAATGTTTTCCCTTGTTTTAGGCTTCGTTCTTCGTAGGGGATATTTGAGACTTGGGCATAAAAAAATTACATAGAAAGCCCCGTCTGGCTAAGAACCTCTCTCAGTTGACAAGGACGACTAGTGATAACTTTCGTGCTTTGGTAATGAGAATTCGTCAACCTCTTGCTCTTCATGGCCGCAGTTTGTAAAAATAGTCCATAACAATTTAAAGATATTTTTTAATGTTTGAGTTAAAACTACTATTTTGAGAAGAAATGAAAGTTCCCATTGTTTATTTGAAAGAAGGTTCAAAGTAAACATAGAAAAAGATACGCCAGCCATCTAGCCAAAAGTATGTTAGCTACGCGCAACACTCTAAACTTCTACTCTGATGGCTCTAAAATGGATGATGCAGTTGTTGTGGAAATATGCTGTACAAAGTTAGGTATAAAGCAACCTTTTGAGTTGCCGGATCGCCAGGTGCCAGGCCACAAAGGCATCGAGGGCAATAAAATAGTGGACCAGATTGCTAAGGTTAGTGTAAGGCTTACGTCCGAAAACGGAATCGTCTATACAACGACCTCGACGAAAGCATGGTCAAGAAAATCAAAACCCAATGGAACGACATACCAGGGTGCAAAACTGCAAAAGTCATGCGCAAAGCGGTAGATCGGAAGTAACAGCATTCCTATTGGCACTCGCTAGAAGAGACTGTAGGATAGCGCCCGCGAGATGGGAAGGGCAGATCCAGAAGACTGCAGAATATGCCAGAGCAAGACAAAAAAATTTCTTCTGCAGTAATCTAGTTTTCATATAAAGAAATCTTCCGCAACATGAAAGCTATAACTAACTCAACCCTGGGATTCATTAACAACCAAACCATTTTGCGGCAACTCTTTATCTAACCCAGAGATGACAGCACATACGATTGTTATAGTTGACGTTATCCGTTACATCAGTCGATTTCACAAAAAAAAACTAAATCAAACTGAAAAAATAGAAAATTTAGGAGTTTTTTGACGGGTATAAAGCTCTATTGACGGCTCATGCTTCATGCTCGTAGTGGGAATATCGAAACACAATGTCAAAATTGCAACAAACTCGTTGATGAATACACCCGCTGTCATGCAGTAACTTAGTTAGAGGCAATATTAAAAAAAAATTAAATGACAATTCCACAAAAAAGTTCATTTGCAACAATAAAAACATTGGCAACAAACAATAAAGCAAATAGTTTTTCTTTTTCATGTTTTGTACTTGCCAGATTTTTTCGACGTTTTCCCCTGGCACTGTATACTGTATGCATTTCACTTCATTGTCCATATTTTACGGCATTGATAGGCTGTCAACGGAATCGTAACAGTATTGAGTATGAGTGCAATTGTTGACAGTAGTCCTGTTGGCCACCTGTTGTCCTGACTGCAATTTGTGTGGCATGACGATATGAAATATGGATGGAAGGGTTGTATTTTTCGTGATGCCGATGGTTGTATGGACAGATAGCCAAAAAAAAGAGTTTTTTCGTGTCTGTGGCATTGTTCGACAATATGTTGCATGCATTTTGCATTTACCCCATACGAGCAGTTGGAGACAATTTAGGGTGAATTAAAAAGATACATGTTTGACTAACGGATTTGTGATGCAAATTTACAAATGAATCGCATGTATCGTTGGCGTGGCCTGATGAAATGACAAATATTGAATTTTCTCATTAGTAGGAGTCAAAATATTTGTAGTTAAGTAGCAATACGTCATTTTGTTACTATACTTCTTCTTTACTGGCGTAGACATCGCTTGCGCGGGTATAGACAAATTAATAACAGTGCGCCAGTCGTTTCTTCTTTTTTTTTGTTTGGCGGCAATTCGAGATACTAAACGCAGCCAGGTCCTTCTCCCCCCGATCTCTCCATTAACGGTAGGGGTGATCTTCCTCCACTTTTGCTGAAAACCCTCAAAGCTGGACTATTCTCTTCCATCCGGACAAGCATGATCTAGCCAGCGCTGTCGCTGTCTCTTAATTCGCTGAATTAAGTCAATGTCGCCTTATAAGCCGACCCATTCGCTTCGCTTCCTTATCCAGTCTGGAGAAAATAGATCTAATGGCGGGGTTGTTGAGGCTAATGATTTCAATATCATCGGCGCGAGCAGCTGTACTTCTTGTAGAAGAATAAAGAAGTCACAGGAAAAGCAGTCTCTTTGTCTGAAACCTTGCTTGATATCGAGGACGTCTCCGAGCCTACCCGATCCTGACGGAGCTCTTCGTGATGCTCACCGTCAACTTACACTGCCATATAAGCTTTGCGGGGATGCCAAGTTCAGATATAGCGGTATAAGTTTCTTTTCGTCCTGCCGACGACAGCTTTAAAATCGACGAAGAGATGATGGGTGTCGATCTTCCTTTCCCGGGCATGGTCGGTTTCAATGAGCGCATGGTAAAAATCTGGTCGGTAGTAGCTTTTCCAGGTCTAAAGCCACTCTGAGAAGTTTGAATCAGTTTGTTAACACCAGGCTTCAGTATTCCACACATGCATATAGTCTTACAAATCCTCAGCGTCATAATACAAACATATGCAGAAAGAAGCCGAATATGTGAAAGTTTGTGCCTTCATATGTATCCTTGCTAAAAAAAAAAAACATATCGCAGGGAGTGTTCAACTGTAACAGGATAAGCATAATCAGCACAATAGCTTCATTAAATTATACAGCATACAAAGAGCAATATTACAAATTACTCCAATAATAATAATAACAACAACACTGACTGTCAACAGAATGGCAAAACGACATTTGCGGACAGACAACAATCAGCCGGACAATAAAAGAGTCGCTGACGACGACAACAGCAGTTATGCTGACCAATAGACACCCACATAAATAACGGTATAGTGGTCGCAATGTATCGTCGCACCCCACCTCAAAATGTATCTGGCAGTTAACAACTTTATAGGCAAAACAATTTTATGGATTTAATATCCAATGTCCTGTCGCGTTGCCAGCTCAAAGCAAAGGAGTGGGTAGTCCTGCTATTGTGTTCATTTCGAAGCTGTACTATTTAATAGTGACTATAGACGAAGATAGTTAGCTTATCTGATTTTGGAGTTGGGAACTTGGAGCAAAAACTTTAGTCAAGGCTACTTGGATGACATATGTGCAGTGTGGGAAAAATTTTATTATATTTCAAATTGGCAATTTTACTTATCATAATCTTGAGCTCTCGCATGCTGACATTGTTATAGAAATAGTTTGAAATTAATCAATGATATGAGGTGAGCTGTGGGATCTAGAAAGTCGTGTGATCGTGAATAGGTTCTGATGAACAAAAAAATTCATCCTTTATTAGTACTATTTCCGCAATAATATATATAAAAGCCTAAAAGTTGATAAAATATGGGAGAACCGACCTTACCGTTACAATAAACGAACTTGAATTAATTTTATTTTTTTACGAATTGAGATGATTTAGGATAGCAAAAATATTTCAGAAGCATAAAGTTTGAGAGTTAGGCATTTATCTGAATAACACTCTATTCTTTTCGAGTTCTTTGGTAACTTTTTTTTATAAAAATGAATTACATCAATTCTCCAGTTTCCATTTATATAAACCATCCCGATGCTTTATTTATTCTAACTCTTGAGGCTATATTTCAAAACTACCAATTACCTATTTTCCGCTGGATAACCTCGAAATAATTTTCCTTCACTTCATTTTCCGCTTGCTTTGGAAACCTTTTTTCGCAAACTAATACTATATACGTATGGATTTATTTACTTATATAACATGTATATATGTGTACGGTTATATGAAGTGGGAAGTGCTAGACACTTGTACACTATCACACATGTCCTTTTGTCTAGTCATCAAATCGCCACGTACAGTTAGTGGGCGTGTTGAATACCAAGAGTATTAACATAATTTATGTGGTTGCAAGACCAAAAACCGGACAAGAGCATAGCTTCATACGTTTGCTGGGGTACATAACCTAGTAGGAAAACATAGACATGCCTACGGATTGCTCTAATGATACTCACAAAGCACTGAATGCTGCGACGATGGGTCTCCTTGAAACAAATAGGGCCTGATCAACTTCATAGACTTCCTAGCAGCCTATCTGTTATATAAAACTTTTTCTTTTTCAGCTTGTCTTATAACTTTATAAGCAAATATGCAATCATCATCACGTTCATCAACTCTCTTCCTTTGAACACTGTTCCAAAAGAGTCGAATCGACCGGACTTTCTATTCATCCGACTCGTAAAACTAAAGATGTGTGAGAACCGAGGTGCTTAAACCGAAAAAGCGCTAAAATTATTTCACCTTTAAATCTTTCAATAGTAGCTCTTGCATAAATCGGTTCCGAATATTGTAACAGAATAAACGCCTGTCTATCCAGACCTTACCTCACTAATTTCTTGTGATTCTAACCCGTTGATCATAGCGACAATAAGTTCTAATTCCTACCACTAAGCTAGGTCAGAACTACCAATACTATAATACCAGAGGAGTATAGACCAACTTCAAAAACTAACTTCATTTGACATTTAAAAGCCAATGGCGTGTCCTACAAGGTCACTTCTACAAATAGTCTGTTTAGTTATCTCACAGCCGACCAATGTAGACCGAGATAGTTGTAAGACCTCGTCAAAACAACAAACCGTTACCACCCACTTTCTCCATTTATTTGCGCAACACCAATGTGCAAGTGTGTGTTTATCCACTCCTTGGACGCGCAGTTTGTCCAATTTTCCATTTGTTTATGTGCGAGTAAATAAGTATATTTGAATTTTTGCTTATTTCGATAAAAGTTTTCGGTCAAGTTGGTGCTTTTTAATGCTTTGTGGTTTTTATTGTTTTTATGGTAACGGCGCAGAGGATTAGTAGCGGCGACTGCCGATGCTGCACTGCTCGAACTTGGAGGAACTGGTGTGGAACTGCAGCTTGTGGTTGATGTGTTTTGGCTACGGCTTTTGTTTGCTATTTGATTTGATTTCAGTTTTATTTTCTGTTGATTTTGCATATTTTTTTAATTAAGTACGAAAAGTAAACGCGCTGCGGATACAATAAATTAAAGTCGGATTCTAGCAACGCCATTTGGTTTCGTTTTGGGCGGTAAAGTATGGAAAAAGTTTGTGCCAACAGTTTTTTTTAGTATTTCTGTAACCAAATAAATCTATATATATTCCAATACATGAGCGGTTAGAAATACTTGCAGCCGGAAAATGTATGCAAAACACGTGCACAAAGAAAACAATCTCGAAATTTATGTTGAATAAACCTAATCTTGAAACAATTTTTCAAGCTTTCACACTCCTCACCGACGGTTGATTGTTGTATTGACTGAGGTGCGTTGCCGAAACCCACAGTTATTGCTTTGGTTTTTTTGTTGTTGCTAAAACTCCTGATGAAGGATGTGGCCCTACTACAAACTAGAACGCACCTACCTCATTATTATCATCATGACATTTTTCGTACGTTTCTGAAATTACAATATATAAAAACGTGCGAAAATTTATTGGCACGTAGACGTTGGGCCACTTAGCCTCCGCACGCAAGAGAGCATCCCCCACTTATGCGACACAACATGCCACTTGGTAAACGAGGGTTTAAAAACGCCACTTCCTCATACACTCGCGCTTAAGCGGAGAGTAGTGAAACGCAGCAGACACGTTGTCTTGCTTGTTTTTGTTTTTATTTTATTTTTTCCCGACGACGACTCACGTGATTTTTGTCACCTTTGTTTTCACCATGGCAGGGTACCCATAATTCATGCAAAAAGTGCGCGCTACTAAGAGGTGTGAAAATCCTCACAAATAACACAACTCAGAGAGGAGTTTTTTGGCGTAAAATGTTGCTTATTCATTCTCCTTGACTTCTTGACACCACTCTCGGGTTTTAAGCGCGATAATTCGTGTCAGTTGCGGAGTGTAATGTGCCAAATAAAATTAAGAGGCTACGCAGCCGGCGAAAAATTCAACGTGTCCTCGTGTTCAATGGAAGGGAGAGAGCGAATGTGGGTGTAAAAAACCATGTGAATTTTCTAAGTACACTTGTGTGTGTGTACGGTAAGTGTTATGTACATAAATAAAGCGAAAATTTCATGGAAAAAAGTTGAAAAGCTGGAATTTTAATAATGAAATATTGCCGCTACGTGCACATTGTTGTTGGTGCTCTAAGTGTTAAGTTTAAATAAATTACCAGCGTTAGTGTGGAAGGAGAGCTCTTAAGTGGTTTAGCTTTAATATCTAATAAATGTAATGTAACCACAATCTGTACAAACTACTGAGGGATTTTCTTATGCAACTCTCAACTCTCCCGACTTTAAAATTGACATCACATATATCTCCCGTTCTAATAATGGACTGGCATTTGAATTATCTAAATTGGTTCAAAAAATCCGAAACAAAAGAAAATTATATTTAAAATAACAAAAAAAAGTAAAACAAAAAAATTGAAAAAAGTAAATTTGGAGATGCGGGGCATCGATCCCCGTACCTCTCACATGCTAAGCGAGCGCTCTACCATCTGAGCTACATCCCCGTATAACGGTATTCTGTCTAAATGCATTTTTGTTGGTCTTACGCAGCTGATTACCAATTAAACATTTAAAAATGTATAAATAAATAAAAAAAGAAATAAATTAATGTTATTATAAATAAAACTAGACACCCACATTAACCGCCTGCCTACCTAGCAACTTCGCCAAAATATGCGTATCGCACACAAATCAGCTGCTGAGCAAGTTTGTAGTCAACCATTCAGCACACGTACACCATCAACAGAAACAACAACACAACTTATGTTAAATCGACAAAGGCAATCTATAAATGGTGGTATAAATAAATAAATGTAAGCGAATAGCGGTAATTTTATTGAAAACTAGGCGTAAACTTCGATATTTGCAATATCACCATTTCGTTATCTTCATCTGCCACTTAAAAGTAAATAAAACGCTTGAGGTGTGCAAATGTTTGCGAATACATACTTACATGCAGGTACACATGTAAATAAGTGAATTGGAATTGGCGGTGAGTTGTGCCATTCAAGCAGGGCTTGATGATGAATGACATGTTCAAGGTAGCACATGAAAGAAGTCAATTAAAGGTAAAGTACTTGCAGTTGTAGGTACTCTTAATGTGCGTCCTCGACTCATTGAGCATTGCAAAATTTGTGGTCACACTTTAAGATATCTATTTAATTGTTATATATTATATACATATATGTATGTATGAAGTATATATGTATGTATACTCGGCGGTTAGAAAGGTTGTCATTTTGAAATAAATAGTAGGAATTCATATTAATTCAGCACACGATTCTCCTGGTCAGTGGTTTTCTTCTTCTTTCTACTATATTTCTGAAGTTTCGTTTAAGAAACCGGTTTTTTTTTTCTACGAGGGACAGGCAATTGTTTCCACTTCATCTTCTTCCATACAACTTCGGCAGGCAGCGTCCAGTAGGATTCCCAGCCTTACTGCGTGGACGCAAATAGGGCAATAGCCCGTTAAAAGCCCTACTACTAGGGAGAGACTAACCTTACTGAGGGCAAAGAGATCACCCGATCTTTTCCCATCGATCTTGGGCCAAAAGGCTTTTGCGACAGCGCATGTACCGTTTATGTCCCAGCGCTGACCAAGCTTCAACGTAGCCCAGCTATTTAATAGTAGACCACAAGAGGATAAGGGAGCACAATCTGCTCCCGTTCTACCGATAATGGCTCTAGCGTGCTGAAAAGGTGATTGCTTGGGTCATATTTTTTTGAAACCAAACGAAACAGCCGATGAAAGTCGATATCAATTTATATTGACTCACTGTGTCTGCCGCATATGTTTGAGATTTACTGATTTCAACAAAACGAAGCACCATGTCATTTTTTAAATCAAAACCATTCTGTATTCCAGATTATTGGAAGTGCCCTAAATCGGCTTAGTTGTCGTTTCAAAATACGAATTCGGAAAATGTATTAAAGAATTTCATATCATATCATCTGTTAGTGCATAGATGCACAGGTTTTATAATTTTTTAATCCATTTTATACTTAGATTATAGTACAGTGAAATTCCTCAATACGATGAGTCCTCATAACCGGACAGCTCCCATAACTGGCCAAATTTCACGAACACAACGCTTTCATTAATATTTTCATACCAATTCCTATAAATGGGTATGAATACCTTCCAATGACCGGACACTGACAATATTTTCGCAATGTTTTGTTCAAATAATCTCTAATAAACGGACAATATTCTCAAAAATTTTGTATAGAATTTGTAATTTCCGCTTTTTAAAATTCTTATTAATTTTTGGTGGTTTGAGACAGTTTTTTTTAAGAACAATACGTAAAATAATCACAGCAAACAAATTGTCTTGTGTTGGTGTCGTCTGGCTCGCGGTGGATTAACGCAAACTAATGGGATTATTGTCATTAATTCACTCCTGGCTGACATTGGCTCTCATTTACTAGTTTAATAGAAATATAGTCTTAAGTTGCAGCTTCTGACTTCGACAATACATTTTATACCTACGTTTTTGCTGCGCACCATATGTGGACAGCTCCCATAGCCGGACAAAAAAACTGGACTGTGGGTGTCTGGTGACTGTCCACTCTTCCTATTAATCGAAATAGAACCAATTAATTTTCCATATTTTCATATTGTTTATTTAACTGTCCATTCTTATTTATCATTTTCTCGCAAACACACTATGCTTATTTTTCTTGCCCACAAGTCTATTATTGTTATCATCATATTTGCAAGAACGCCGAAAAAATCATAACTCTCCAGGCGCAATATTAGTCAATGGACAAGACCACCACCCACCCACAGCCGAACGATATTATTCAACGCTTTTATACATACATACATACATATGTTTATGGTTATATGTGCTTGTATGTGCAGTCATGGTCAGTTGTATGTCCTGCCATTATCCTTCAGGGCATTTTGGCCATCTTTGCTTTATTTGTTAATGTTGCTGTTAGATTTCGAGTCTATTTGTTATTTCTATTGCTACAGCTGTTATTTATGTAAGTATGTATGTATTGTTGTTTTTGTTATTTATTGTATGCATAGTTGTTGTAGTCTTCATCATTTTGTGTCTCCTTTTGCATCACCCCTCCTTACTAGCCAACACTTATGTACATATGTATTTCATTTTCGGTTATGATGAAATCAAAACATGCAACCTCATGCAACAATTGCCCACACTTGGTTCATTTCTACACATGTACATACATACATATGTATGTGTGTTCAGTACACCCATACTCGTAAGTATGCTGTTTGAGTTCTTACTTCCACTTCATGTTGCAAGTTTGCTGCTGCAGATTGCAGGCGCAGATAAAGGCGAAGACGAGCCCAGATATGCCATTACCGTTATGATAGTTTAGAGTGATTCGTTAAAAAAAAGCTGACCAAATGATTGAGCTATTCATGCAGCAGTGGTTTGGTATTGAGCACAGCCTCTCACTGATAACGTTGATGTATCATCACAGCAGGAAAACTCGCCAACGCTCTGTCGACCATGTTAGCTGAAAAGTTTTGCACTTTGCTGGTGCTTTTTTCCAATTAAAAATGAATTGTTTTCTTACGTCTTGTCTGTGCGGAAATGTTTATTTAGGACTATGCTAGCTGACGCTCTGGGAACTCGGGCGTTGAGAGATTGGTGGCAGGAAAAGGTTATTTCGGCCAGCTGTGAATTTACTCATCTGTAAGTGTGGTCATCCAACTCCTGCTGCTGCTGATAGCCCACATATGGCTCTGCGCTGACCGTAGCTGAGCGGTGGCCGTTGACCATTGATGAGTCCAAAGGTGTAGTACTTTGTTTCAATTCGAAATTGAGTGGCAAGTATTTCTACTTTAAGATAAAACTCGTGAAGAAGTTTGAAGTATTCTTACTGCCATTGTTGACAGAAGTTAATGGATGATATGTGTGTTGTATGCACACGTTACATACATATTATATGTTATGAAAATATTTGACTTCAATGCCAAATTTGCTTACAGGTGAGGTGTACCGACCAAATATGATGGCTGTGGGCTGCTGATGAATTATAAAAATAAGTTAATATTGAAAACAATTATTTGAAAAAGTTATTATCTAGAAGAGCTGAAGAAGAAATTATTCTTGTTTCTTCTTCAAAAGATTCTTATTTAGCTATTTCTATTCTCAACTTGTGAACTTTTGCCACCATTAAACCAGGCACTAACTACGATGAATTTTGTTATTGTTTGAGGATTCTCTCTACTTAATTCCTTTTTTTCTCTCCATTTTCAAAAACGATCACATACCGAGGTACAAACTCATTTCATAAACCTCTGTCCTCTAGTCAAATAATATGCACACCAATATCTTCGACATCTAAGAACACATCAATTGGATAGAAATCAGTTATTATACTCCTATTGTAATGTCTTCCTCTCTCCCCTGCATACGAGCTGATTTTCCCGAGCTATGAGTTAAGTCCCTTTCAACATTAGATAGATTTTAGTACAGCCTATATATAATAGATTCTTACTCCATAGTTTTCAAAACCCACTGGGAGTAGGTAACGGCAACGGCTTCAAATAGTGCGGCATTGAAAAATGAATAACACTTAGGTCGCTCTCCATATCAAAGTATAAACACTACAAATATTTCGAAATAATGTCTTTCACGTAAACTTTTTTTTTACTCTCCACTTTTTCTGTTTAATAAAACCAATACCCTATTTAATATAGATTTATACCGAAATACATGGATAAAAATGAACAACAGTAATCAATAGATCCAACTATCCAATATTGCAGGCGTATAGGCGAGGGTTACATGGTGCTGAACCGCTCGAAGTAGCCACAGAGATTGCTGTACCAGGCCTTTGATAGGCAACACCGCCATTATCAGGCAAATAATTTGGTGTTATTGGACCATAGGATGGAGGCGGTGGGGCGCCGTAAATCACAGGTGGATAATCGCCATAATTATTTGGAACATATGCAGAATGATGTGGCTGACCACCCGTTGGTATTGTTGATGGAACATGCGGCTGTTGTGGCACAAACTGCGGATACGCAGGATGTGGCTTCGGTTGTGGATAGGCACTAATTTGAGAGCCGGCCCCAGTATGTAGGATGACTAAATTACTTTGCTGATTTTGTTGCTGTTGCTGCTGCGGTTGAACCGAAGTCGAAGGGTAAGGTGATACTAATGGTGGCACTTGAGCATTTGAGTAGTATATATTATGCACTTCATAAGGAACTGGACGATAGCTCCACGCGGGATTGCAGTCACCATAGACAGGACAGTTTTGATAACCAAGCAATGGATAAACAGGACCCGCATATATCGGCGCACTCGGATCTGGTTGGCCCGACCAGCGTTGCCGAATTTTTTGGAAAAAGCCACCGAATAGGAAAAACGATTTACCTTTTGATGGCGGCTCAGTTGGTGCGTCAGATTCTGCCGTTGTTTCATCCGCTGCTTTGATAATAGATGACATGCAGCAAAGCCAAATAAATAGCACAATCAACTGAGGACAAAAACTTATAAATTTAAGGTTATAGAAAAATATATTCATATATTTTTACCAATAAAGTAAAGTTTTTGTTATGAATAGCAGACATCTTTAAGTCTCCAGGTGATACTGTACACTGAATTTTCGCGTAGCTATTTTAACAGCTGAATCTTGTTTACATAGCTAAATGCCACTTACAGCCACGTAATAGGCTTAAATGAGCCCTGAAGTTACACATTACAACACAACAGACCGACTATGGATCATTTAATACCATCTCTGATGCCACACAGCAACCAGGAAAATAGCAAGTGGAAAAGAAATAAGCACAGTTATCTTTAAATCTTTAAATAAATGTATTTAACAATTAAATATGTAAAATAATTATTATAAGTAAAACGCTATAACGAAATATACTATATGTTAGTAAAAATTAACGACGTTTCCATGCGCCAAAGCCACCGAAACCATGCTTGCCGAAGCCACCAAAACCGGGTCCTCCGAAACCACCAAGGCCTCCCAAGCCACCGCCATAGCCGCCACCAAAGCTGGATGCCGATGCAGATGCGGATGCGCTGGCAAAGCTGCCACCACCGCCATAACCACCGTAACCACCCTCCCAACCACCGCTGGGCCAAACGGGCTGCGCTACTGGCACTGGGACTGGCAATACTTTCGTAATAGGTACAGGAACAGGTTGGGGTATCGAAACTGGTACAGGAACAGGTTGGGGTATTGAAACTGGGACAGCCACTGGAACAGGCGCCACTTGATAGTTATTTACAACGCTACTGGTGGCATAAGCACCACTATAACCACCGAAACCACCACCGAAACCGCCGCCAAAGCCTTTAAACTTCTTGAAATGTGCTCTTGTGGGTGTAGCGAATAAGCCAAGGAACAACAATGCGGCAAAGCTGGAAATTTTCTGTAAAAGAGCGAAAGGATAAATACATATATAGACAATTAATTTTCTCTTCAATAGTAGTCGAACTCGAAGTTGTGCTTTTAAATTACTTTCGACAAGAATTAAAATATTCAAAAATCATTTTTATCCTATCCGATACATACCTTTATAACAGGGGCACATTCACCACTCTACTAAACAAATAATTTTATCTACTTGGCATTGAAAAGTATCTAAATCGCCCTTGACTATATTGTTTGTGATCAGTTTGGAGCTCGAACATCCTATGGCACAATATACATGAAATTTCCCCACAAGATAGACCCCAACCTTCATCAGTGATTTAACAAACTCAGAGCGGTAATTCATCATAAAGGGAAACTTCAAATTTAATATGGAATTTTTACTATCATTCGAAAGAACATTCTTTGGCATTTATTTCTTTCAATTGTTGGCCGCGGCTTCGTCTCAAATGGTCCATCTATTGAGTCAAATCACACGAGTGATTTGTTGAAGCCAATGTTGCCGAGATCATGAGCTTCGATTTCAGGCATGAAATGTCGGTTATCATGGCGAGATAACGGTCGCCATTGACGGTTATGTTCTCACTGGCATTACTTCTGAAGAAATATGAACAAAGCACACCAAGCCGTTGTTTTTTTTATGAGGTTGCTATTCATATTGACACGGCTCACGCGTGTTCTGGCTTTTGATGAGAAGCTTTATTTTGATCACCCGCAGCTAAATTTGTTGTGTTGAAATCATAGGTAAATTTCATTAAAATTTTAAAATCTGTTGAAGTTTCTCATCCCAGATGAATTGCTGGTTATACATAAATATCACTAGGCCTATTTTAACAAAATATATACCATAGACCCAGGAACTCAGGTATTTCCATGAAATTCGTTTAACTCATAAGAAACAAATTTTTTTTGAGCAGTGAACATTTTTTTTAATTCTTCAAAATTCCCAAAGCTTTAAGTTCGAGGACTAGAAATCAAAGTCCTTCATCTGCAAAGATTTCAGGTTACAGTGAACCAAAAAAAAAAACCAAATAAACTTGAGCAGCAACGAGTTATATCTTCGAAATTAAATATAATATATTTTGTTGTTTTTTCCATTGTAGAACACCTATGCTATTGCTTTTTCTAGGAAACCAAATTGAATAATCATTTCAAATAAAAATTATCGAAACCGAAAATTTGCACTTCTATATAATCCAGTTAGCATAAGCACTATTTATATTTAATAAATATCACGTATATGTATAAAAATTTCTTGTAAATGCAATGTAATTAAAATCTACCACAATTTTTCATTGAGATTATCAGTCAGTTTTTAAAGCGAACGTTCAACACACAACGAAAACATAACATCTACACATTAAAGGTCAACTTACGAAATTTCTCATGATTAATTGAGTCACACACAAAACTACTTCACGAACCACCAAAATTATAACTAAACAGCATACAAAATGTGTATGGACTTTTATAAACGTTGAAGCTGATGCTGCGAGCGCATAACGGAGGGAAATTCCGAAATAAGTTAAAGCTAAAAAAATCCTGTTTTTTGAACAAAAACCAACTATCATGATGTCGGTGAATATTGAACGGGCTTGAATAGGTCTCGTACAAAAGTGGAGATCAACGAATAAATATATATTTTCAAGGCATTTACAAGTATTCAAGTAAAAAGAAGATCGATAAAGATGCTTTAAAAGAAATATGAAAACTTAAATACACTTTTATAAACATATTAAATTATGTACGAGACTTGTTTGTATGTATCTATGTAAGTCAGCATATCATACATAATTTTACAAGCTTAATACGTTCGCAAGCGAACTCACGTGTGAATCAATGAAATTATTGCAAACGATGGACCCGCTCCGATCTACCGCAGCGCTCATTTGCATAAAATTTGATTTGCTTTTTTCTCTTTATTGTTTTGCTTCTAGCTATTGTTTATATTTTTATTTTTATTCGAAAGATCGCACGAGTTTATTGCTCTGAGAGTTGACTGGTGGCATTAAGTTTTGACCAAAAGCGAAATACCCGAAAAAGCCAAATTAAAAGTTCAAATCGCGAGTTTAAGGTCAGTACTGCAGTTAGAATTAGAATGATATATTTATATTTATGCAAATTGAATAGTTTGCGAAAATTTGCAAAACAAACGACTCATACAACAAATTATACTTCCCGTCTTGTCAAGATTAGTTGGAAGTAGTTTTAACTGCGTGGGCGTTACATGATAGTAAAAGCAACTAAGATTTTAGTATATAAACTTAGCTGTTGCAATGCAATATGCATAAAGAGTTATCTAACGTTGAAGTGTTCATACAAAGCTTGATTACGAGGTATAAATTACCAAAAAGAACAAAAACAAATAACACGATGATGAGATCCTTTGTAAGTAACTAAATCATTAATCGCATAAACAGTGCACAACACAATTTCTATAACCCAGACTTAGCCAAGAGAATTGTACAAAAAACTCTAATACAACAATTTTCTCATTTTGCAAATTTCAAGATCCTCATAACGCTACTTTTGGCGCTCACCTGCTTGTCTGCGCATGCACAATTGAGTTTTCCTGGAACGCAACAGGCATTTGGTGGCAACAACCGTTACCCTAGAAATCCTGCACAACAATCAGCATACGGCATCACTAATCCTAATAGTATTGCCAGTCCTGGCAGCCGTTATCCAACTCAATCTGGCCTAGGTAATGCTGGTTATGGCGCTGGAAGTAGCAGTTTACCTGGTCAAGCGAGTGTTGGTGCATCGCCACCAAGCGCAGCTAATGGCAATCCTAACAGCCGTATATTGGGTCTACTCGGCGGCGGCGGAGGCGGCGGTCTCTTTAGCAATCTTATTGGTGCTTTAACCGGCCGAAATCGTCCAGAAGGTGCTGGTGGTTTTGGCGGTGGCGCCTATCCATATCCAGTGCCGGTTCCATATCCCGGATATTCACCTTACGGTCCACCATCGCCTTATGGTGGTGCTTACGGCTATCCTGGCTTTGGTGGTGGTTATTATGGTTAAACGTTAATAGGAAGCAACAACTTCATTTTATTTGTGTATTCGTTATATGAACTAAAAGTATTAATATTTGTTATTTATTAGAATTTAATATTTTATTACTGTTATCTAAAAAATAAATTGTTTTGGCAACTTAACTGAAATATTTGCTTTTTATTGTGTCGGTCTTTGTTAAAAAGACCTCTTCTTTACTGGCGAGACACCGCTTACGCGATTATAGCCGAGTTAACAACAGCGCGCCAGTCGTTTCTACTTTTGGCAACTTGGCGCGAATTGGAGATTCCTTCTCCACCAGGTCTTTCCAACGGAGTAGAGATATTCCTCTGCTTCCCTCGGCGGGTACTGTGTCGAATACCATATAGCAGGTCGGGAATAATGAGTGACTAATCGAGTTTGGTTTTTGTTCGTCGAGAGAGGACTTTACAGGATGGAGCCGTTTGTAGAATTTAACGCAATGAGGCAAGTTCTCCTGTTGCCATTCACTTGGGCGTGGCCAGAACTCTTCTACATATGGCTCAAGCAGTTCACGACTTCCGGTTTTAAACCAAGTATCCTCTGGGTAGCCTAAGAACATCCGACCGAAGACGAGCTAAAGTGAGAAGGCGAAACATCTCCTCCACAGGGTTGTGCGCTGGGTTTGGGACACGCCACGTAAAAAACGCTACCAAGGAAAAGAAGACATCTATCTAGTTACCCATTAAAGTAGAATAAAAGTTTGCTATACTTTCTCTATTTGCTTAGGCCAGCCAATTTGGTTTAAATTAGTTATTTTTCGAAATAATCTATCCTGGCATAATATAATACTAGAATAATTTTATAATTATATGCTTATTTTTTCTCTAAATATAATGTAAAAAATAAAAAAAATACTCTGGAGATGCGGGGCATCGATCCCCGTACCTCTCACATGCTAAGCGAGCGCTCTACCATCTGAGCTACATCCCCGTATAAAACGATGGTGTCCAATGTCATATTTCAATTAAGACAGTACAAGCCAAACATCACATACAGTTTGAAAGCTTAGGTAGTGTTGAAGCAAATATGTTGAGCACCATTGAAATGTACATATTTACATGTGCATTTCAACCATAGCCGTAAATATATATGTACATATACATTTTAAGCAACAATTCTTTTTGAATCGAAAGCAACATTTGATTAAAATAGAGGAAATTGATAAATATACATATATATCTTTTATAAAAATATATTTGCAATAAAACTAATTGTGGCACTTTTTTTCCACAAAATTTGATTTTAAAGTATTAGTGAGGCAGTGTGATTGTTCGTATACAAATTTGAGAAAAAATCTTGCATATTCATCATAGACAATCGAAGGCAATCGGCGAATCTATGATTTCCTCTCTCAGCCATTTGGTTGCCTCTAATATGCATATATATTTTAATATGCAAGTGCAATTTTAAGTATAAACAAATTAATTTTGTAAAGATGCTTTGGAACGGAAGCAAATTGTGGCAGATTTTCTGTAAACTGTGGCCAATTATTGCTTGCGAATTATTTTGTACGATAGAAAACTGTTTGTATGATTTGCAGAATTTCCGTTTGAAAATCAAACTTTTTCAAAATTGGCTGTAACTACTTTTGTTTCAGCTAGTGTACGCCAATATCGACGATATTTGAGCGCAACGTACGTTTCGTCATCACCCACCAAAACCAGTTTTATACACCTTCTTTCGCACGATGATTCACATCCAACTCCACAGATTACTGACCTTGCACATGACTTTGTGTTTATGCTTTTTTTTTATTAAAATTACAATTTTTTTATTTCTTTTCCTACAAGTTGTTTACTTAAAAAATTTTCGTGTTGCTGTTAAGTATTAAATATATGTACATATATAAATTATATTTTACAATAAAAAATAAATACAACTTGATAATCCCAAAAAGTACATCACTTGTATGGCTGTAAAATACCCAGCGAGTTGTACGGATAGTAGCCGTTGTAGTGACCGTTAGGCGGATAGGCCGACATGCCATTCATTCCGCTTATACTCGTATGCAGCCCATCCATGATCGGCTGATGAGTGCTGTAAGTTACGGGAACGAAGTTGGCGTTGCTAGACATGCCGACTCCATATGTCCTTGTCATGCCAAAATTATTGTAACCTTGCAAGGCATTAAAGGGTGCATAGTTAGCGTAAACAGAGTGCCCATTATAACCACCATATCCACCAAGAGTTGATGTTTGGTGGTTGTGCATTGTTGTAGGCACACTATGGGGATTGAAGGACTGATAGCCGTTGTTGTTGTTGGGTGGAAAACTGACATAGTTGTTGTGGTAAGGATATGCGATACTATTGTCTGCTTGCCCATACTATAGGGTGGCTGCGTGAAATCACCTATATAAACACGATTATCTGCTGCCATGCGTTCTGCATTTTGTCCGTAGATATAGGGCAGTGTTGTGAGCAAAAGCTAAAATATTGAAAATTATTGAATTATTATTTATTTCGTTTTTTGGAAAACTCACCACAATTATTTGCAGCATTTTTATGGTTAAGCTTAAATTTTTTATATCGAATTTTTTAATTATATTTATATTTTAATTATTTGGGAAGTTATTTCTTAAAAAAGAGTTGTGCGGTTATATATATGTACATATATATATTTTTTTACTATTTGGATTAAAATGTGTTTTTATAAGTATTTTATTTTCTATAAACTTTATATATTATTTATATACATATATCATATTTTTAATACATTTATGGAGATTTTATTAGTAATGTCTTACAAATTTCAACTTGATTTACAAACTTTTAGATTAAACTTTTAAATGTTAACCCTCCATTTTAACTATTTTAAAAATAATAATTGGAGTAAACTATATTGTTATTTACTCTTATTTATAGCATTAATATCTTGTATGAAGCATTATTGCCACATATTTCCTCTGTGAAAGCATAAGATTTTATAAAACTTCAGAAATTCGATCATTCAATATTTTTTAAAATTAATTGTTTTATTTTATTTATAAATGCTATAATTTTCTTTTTAATTTATTCTTTTTTGGTATTTATTTTGTTTTGTCAGCGAACACTACCGTTAGATTTTAATAAAAGCACTTGTTCGACTAAATATAATTTAATCTTCTCACGTCAGCAATTAAATGTATAATACTTTTTCCTGCAGAAAACTCCATACTTTTATAGCGATAATGAAAAATGTTTAATAAAATTTCCATTTGAGTGACTTTGGCGCTTGTATGAAGCATAAATAACTGCATTTCTTTTAATTTGCATAAAATCTCCCTTGTTAGTAAATTGTCTTAACAATAGCAAAATATATGTACTATGTGTGTATATTAATTATTTATACCCACTATTGCTTATTTCACCCAAATATTTACTATTTTACTTGCCTGACATTTTTACATAATTTTTTAATTTCATATAATATTGAAGACATTCACTGTCTTTTTCTTGCGATATTTTCTTTATTTGAGGCTGTTTTTTATTTTGTTACACATCATTAGTTATTAGTTTAACATATTAAGTCATACAACTGACTTGACTAATTTATACAAAAACTACTAAATTTAGATGACATATGAAATGAGAAATGAATGAACAAAGCAAGTAATCGATACACTATGGGCAAAAAGTAATAAGACTTTTCAATTGAAAAAAAACGCGTTCTTCGAAATATTTTTTTTTAGGATTGTGTAATTGTCAGTGACATCTGTACCAAATATCACATCAAAATAATCATTTATCTTTGCTATACGCTTGTCATTATGAAGTTCATATCGTGCATTCGGCGATTTTTGCGATGAGTGAAATCATTCAACAAAGAATGTAACTGAATGGATTTTGTGTGCAGAATCAAATTTCTGGTGCTGAAACGTTCAAAATTTTGGAAATGGCTTTCGGTGATATTTGCTTGTCGCGAGCAACAGTTTTTGATTGGTACAAATTATACAAAGAGAGCGAGAACGCGTACAGCACGGTCATCAACATCAACTAATGATCATACGTCATTAAAATAAAAAAAAATTGGTGCTTGAGAATTGACGACTAACAGTCAGATATCTTACTGGCATAGTGGGTATATCGGAAGGATCAGTGAAAACCAGTTTGAAAGATCATTTGGGCCTATGAAAAGTGAGAAGACGATTGGTTCCAAAATCACTTAAATTTTTCGAGAAACAGCGTTGATGACATGAAACGTATTATTACTGGTGATGAGTCTTGGATATATGCTTACGGAAACAGATGATCAATCGGGCAAATATCGTGGCAAAGCTGAGCCGGAGCCGAAAAACCACATGAAATCAGTTCAAAAATCAAGGTTATGTTGACAGTTTCCTTCGATTATCGAGGTGTGGCTAAACTGTAAACAAGGGGCACTGTGTTATGCGTCATTTGCGCGAAGCTATTCGTAAAAAGAGGACGATATTATGGGCCGACAATTCTTGGTTTTTGCATTGATTCTTCGCAAGTTTTTCGTCCAATTTCGAACCAATATCGTGCCACAACAACCTTATTCGCCTGATTTAGTTCCATGTGACTTTTGGCTATTCAGCAACTTCAAATATTACTTCGGGGAAACCGTTTGAATCACTTCGCGCATTGAAGGTTATTCCGGAAATTTACTTTAATACCTTTTTCGAGGATTGCAAAAAGCGTTATAAGTGCATTCTGGCCACAGCGGATTACTTTTAGGGGGACGACATAGATTTTGAGGAATAAATTAAGAATTTTAAAATTTTTACTATTTTTGCTCATATTCCATTTGAACTCATAACTTAGTAACAATAAATAAAAATTTATTAATATCTGTCTTATTGTTATAACTGAGTCCATTTATGTATGTGTCTATTTTCACACCAATTTTTGTGTGTTTATTGTTTTTAATTTCTGCAATATAATTTTCATGTTTCCTCTTTATTTTCAGTTGTTAGCAAATTTACGCTGAAAAGGCGTTGAACTTTTATTTACATCTAATTAAGGTAAGGTCGTTCAATTTATTAATAATAAAAAAACTAAGTAATATAAAATAGTTGCCGAATTTACTGCTACACAAATAAATTTTATAAAAATATTTCACATATACAATCGACCGTTTACCTTAAGAGGAAGAGCCGCCCATTTCTTGGTGAAATCCCATATCTCGAGACTTCGGTACTTATAGATGACTTTTGATCGAAAATGTACAACTGAAATTAAGGGATAATTCTTCTCCTATAATGGCATGTCTGTATGTCAAAAATGGGTTGAACCGAACCAATACCAATACCCCCATATACTTAATATAAAGATTTTCGAACTTCCGGGTGACTTTGTACCGTATATATCAGCCAATATGTGAGTTATCCCAATGAAAATAAGAGAGCGTGTTTTACTTATAGAAGTGTATCTTTGTGCCTAAAATAGATAAATTTGAGCGAAAACTTGACCAAGCCCCTATATAACTAATGTCAGGATTTTCGAACATCTGGCTGACTTTACTCTATATGATAGGTTTTACACTTTTCATTTTTTCTCTGGCTTTGATTCTTGCAAGTTGCAAGAGTATAAAATGTTCAGTTGCACCGGAACTTAGCCCTTCCTTAATTGTTAATATTGTAATTTTCAAAACTATGTTGAATGAGGTCATTGCGTATATATAGAGATTGAAGTGATCTTCCGGCTTTTAGTTGCTACTTTCTAGTGCCATTTGCTTGCTACTTCAAAATTGATCTTAGTCTCAGCCATTATCATTCATTGTCACTTTTGAGCGAGCATTCTCTTGAGATCTTATGGTCAGCAAAAAGTCACTTTGATTCGGTGAATTGGGAGGATGCGAAGCCCAATTTTAATTGTTGTCATCTAATGGTGCATAACTAATGTCGATAGTGAACTCGCCTGGCACAAAATTTGCACAGTGCGTTGTTGGGGTTATGTTCAACCCAATCTTTTGATATCCTTACAGCCTTAGTTACATGATTAACTACATTTTACTATCATTCAAAATTCCTTTGCGTATTTCGGACCACTTTTAGGGATTCTCATATGACTTTTTCCTTACTAACGCCTGGAAACACTCATCAAACTCAAAACTAGTCGTATTGTGTATTAAACTATTATTAGATAATTCGAAGCAGTGTTATGTTATGCTCTCTATTTTATCTATTTTAATGTCACATAACGTATGCATACAGTTATTTGAATTTGAATTTTGGAAAATCCAATCAATAATTTTCTCATCTAAACGTAGATTAATGACGCATGCAGTAAATTATAATCGAAAAATGTTAACGGGAATTTTCAAATTATTCGAAATACTATTTTTGGAATTTCCCTGAATTTTAATACATAACAACCTTCCGATAAATATTGGCACCGAACTCATTTTTAAATTCATCCGTCAAACATTTATTATCACATGAAAAAACACTTTATTATATGCTTCCGTCTATGTACACATATGTATGAATGTGTGCATGAATTTGGGTAGGAAATATTAAGTTAACAACTGAGGATGGATGAGTTTCGCGAAACCGAATATACATAAGTAGTTGTATGCAGAGTTGGTTACTACAGTGTTCCCACGTTTATTTGACTCTTGATGTTGATTTTAGAAACTATTTGCTTTTTCTTTGGGCGAGCAATGCTGATAGTCAAAACCAATAAAATTCAGTACAAATTTATTACATTTCGCAGCAACAAATGCTTAAATTGATAAATAAATGTGAATTAAGTTGAGACTAAACATACAGTGTTGGTCCGGAAAGTAATAGGACCAACTGCATTCGTAGAAGGCGTTCCTAGCTAACGAACGACTTTCCGAGCATCTGGAGAGTCAGGACAAACATTTTCGCGCGACGTGTTTCTGTGAGTGGTGCAAGCCGAAAGTGCAGTGTTCGTTTGAGTAGGGGGTACGCGATTAAATTCTGTGTGAAATCTTGGTAAATCTGCGACAGTGCCGTTTAATGTGATCAAGCAGACTTACCCAGTTGTTGCTTTAGCAAGAAGTAGTTTGTTTCGGTATCACCAGGCCTTTTTGCAGGGCCAGGAAGAAGTCGCTGATGAAGACCTAACATTGACATCAAAGGCATCGTCCACCATGAATTTGTTCCTCCTGGACAAACCTTAAACGCCAAGTTTTGCGTGGAAGTCCTCAAGAAACTCAAACGAAGGGTCAATCGGGCTCGACTAGACATCGCAGCCGATTGGAAGTTGCACCACGAAAACGCCCCGGCTCACACTGCCTTTCTTGAGAACAGCAACCTACCTAGGCCAATATCCCAACGCTTCCGCAGCCGCCCTACAGCTCAGATATGGGCCGGACTTTTTTGTTTCCTTGCCTGAAAAGGCTCTCAAGGCTCTTCCGAATAATGCTTCCATGACGCCTTCTTATGCTTTGAAATCCCACTTGCAGCGCTACATCGACGCAGAAGGAGCCTTCTTTTAAAAGTTTATAAAGAATTGTATCGATTGGTTCAATAATTTTTATTTTTTTTTTTATTTTTTTGTCTGCGCACTTATCGCCGCGTTGTACTCTGCGCCTGCAACAAATCTCTGTCAACAATGATTGTTATAGTTTTGGAATATATTTACTTGATTACGGTACGAAAGTGCTTAGTCCTGTAAAATTTAATAAATAAATGTATGGAATAAATCAATTAACAATATGGCGTTTGTCGAGTAATGCTGAAAGTGAAAATCGCGCGAAGAGAAAGAGTCGAAGAGTAGCAGTCGTCATCGATTGAAGGTGGCCGTCTCACAGAAGCTTAGAAGGCGAAAAGCCACACAAAAGGTTAATACACTTTGCACAACAAACAATTTGTGTCGATAAATAAATTTGAATTTAGTTGAGATTAAACGTTAATATGACTTAGTTTGCAGCAATGTTAGTGTTTGAGTGAGTGATGCTAATTTTGTTTGGGTTTCTATGACATGCTACAAAGCACACAATTTTTAATATTTTCCATACGCTTGACTGCGCAACAAAGCATTGCGTGCGCTGCGCTTCATTCTCGCAAAGTCGCGGTGAGAATCCAAAATTTCAAAATTCCGAAATTGGGTTTTTCTGATTATCACCACCACCGCGAACACATTCACATGTACTATGTTTCTAGTTATTTGTTTTTGTTAATGCTGTGCTGGCGACTGATGTTATTGTGCTCTTGATCTTGACGCTGGACGCTTCCGTCAATGACAAAATACCCGGCCACATACAGGTATGTATGTTTGTGAGGTTAACTTTTGTATTTTTCGTCATCAACATGTTTTGCGGTTCTGTAATTTCGCCGTCTAAAGTCGATAGTAGTACGCATGCGTGCGCGCATCCATGTTGCTAAAGTATAAAAAGCAATGTGCGCACTTCAAGTGCAACTTAGTACGCAACTAACTGAACTGAGCAACTCATTACTAGAAGTTAGCAAGTAACATTAAGGAATTCAAATAGAAAATGGCTAGTTATGTAAGTATGAAAGTGTTTCGTTTTTTATTAAAGGACTCTCTGAAAACTTACTATAAAACCATCAATTCTCTTGTTTTACCAATGTTCAGCTGCTGAAACTCGCAATCGCCTGCACACTTATCGCCGTGTTGCATGCTGCGCCTGCGCCGAAACCAGCTGGCGCTCAAGCGCGCACTTTCGGCGGCTTGGGTCTGGGTGCCGGATTTGGTTTGGGTGGTTTTGGTGGTTATGGTGGATACGGTGGCTACCCCGGCTACTACGGCGGCTATCCAGGCGGTTATGGCGGCTATTATGGTCGACCAGGTTTCGGTGGCGGCTATTATCCCGGCTTTGGTGGCGGTTATGGCGGCATTGGCAATTATGGTGGCTCCTACAGCCAATCGCAGTCACAGAGTCAGTCGCATAGTCAAAGTGGTTACTACAATGGTGGCTATGGTGGTTTCGGAAATGGTTTCTTTGGTTAACACACTTAAGTTCTTAGTGCTAATTAATAAGTTTAGTGATAGCTAATTTTAAATGCGATTTTTTATACAAAAAAGTAAATATATACATAATGTGTGTATGCATAATTATGATGTTTTCATCTGGAAGATGAGACGAGTTAAAATCCGAGTGACTGTGGAGGGGCGAACGGCTCCGTCTGTCCTTCCGAGCAAGCTATGAATTCAGCAAAAATTTAGATATCTTGATGAAACACGTGTTTCCTGGCAAAAAAAAAAAAATAAGGACGAATTCATAAATGAGCGTAATCGCACAACTGCCACGCGAAACTCGCCCCAGCTATTGCGAATTTTTTCACAGAAAATATCGGTCAATCTTTCAGATATACTTACATATTATTGAAGTGCGAAAAATATGTTCCATGCATTTCATCTTTGCAAGCTGCGAGAGTATAAAACGTTCGGTTAAACCCAAACTTAGCTCCTTCTTACTTGTTTCATTTGAATTCAATCATTTACGTTCTCTGTTAAAGCTTTAACGTGGTATTTAAATTCAACTAATTTCAACAGAGTGGTAAGTATTGATATCTACAAGTAAAAGCTATATTTTAATAAATAAAAAAAGCTTGCAAAAGCTTTCCAAATCAAGCAGGTGGTGATGCATTCAAACTTAATCGTCAACAAGAAAAAGCGTTAACTTCGGCTGCATCGAAGCTAATATACCCTTCACAGGTGCATTTCTTTTAGTAACAATGTGTCCAGTTTGTATGGAAGCTATATGCTATAGTAATCCGATCTGAATATTTTTTTCGGAGATTATATTATTACCTTAAGCAGTAATCCATGTCAAATTTCGTGAAGATACCATGAAGATACAATGCCGCGAAAGTTTTCCATACAAGCCCTTGATTCCGATCGTTCGCTTTTTATGGCAACTTATGCTGTAGTGATCCGATCTGAATAATTTCTTTCTATATTGCATTATTTCTATAAACAATAACTCATACCAAATTTCGTGAAGATATATCGTTAAATGAGGAAGTTTCACATGCAAGCACTTGATTCCGATCGTTCAGTTTGTATGGCAGCTATATGTTATAGTAGTCCGATATCGCCAGTTTCGACAAATGAGCAGCTTCCTGAAGAGAAAATGACGTTTGCAAAATTTCAAAACGATATCTTAAAAACTGTGAGACTAGTTCGTATATTTACAGACAAACAGACGGACGGACGGACGGACAGACAGACGGACATGGCTAAATCGACTCAGCTCAACATACTGACCATTTATATAGTATATACTTTGTAGGGTCTCCGATGCTCCCTTCTGAGTGTTACAAACTTCGTGACAAACTTAATACAGCCTGTTCAGAAACAGAAAGTTGCAAAATTGTGAAATATTTAAATGCATCTGAAATTTTATTGAACTCTATTATCTTCCAAACCGCTCTGATATTATTATCATATCAAAAATCCTCTCAACAAATTTTAGTTTTTTTTTTATTTTACTAGGTTCAAATATATTTTCATATACAGAGTCCCTACTTTTTTAAAGAAAAAAAAAACACAGAAACTTCAAATTTAATGAGGAATGTTTGTTATCATTCGAAAGAACATTCTCTGAAATTAATTTTTTTAAGATTATTTTTTTCAAATTCAAGCCCTAGATCAAAGCAGGATTGTCCGCATAGACTTTAGACTTTACACATCCCCACGGGAAAACTCTAACCGTATGATATCATACGATCTTGGTGGCCATCGACATAATTTTTGAAGAAATATAGACCAATGATTCTACCGGCCCACAAACTACACCAAACTTGTTTTTTCTGGAAAAAATGGCAGCTCTTGAATCTCTTCAAGTTGCTATACGTCCAAAATGCGGTAGTTTTGCGTGCTTACATATCCATTGAGCCAGAAATGGGTCTCATCGCTGAACAAAACTTGGCTCGAATACATCGGATCTTCTTGGAACTTTCCAAGAGCCCATAGAGCGAAGTGAAGTCGCTTGGGATGGTCGAGCGGCTTCAGTTCTTGAACAAGCTGTATTTTGTGCGTTTTCAATATAAGATCTCGACGCAAAATGCAACAAGTCGCTCCATATAGCAGTCCGAGTGTACTCTCTCAGCTACGCTGCTATGTTTTCTTCACTGCATGCTGAACGTGATTTATTCGGTCAAATGTTATCCAATAATGAATGCTCTGTCTCAAGATGGCTGATGGTCTTGCGATTAGTACGCTCAGTATGAATTTTCGCAATAAAACTTAAAGTTTTCTAAACGTTGTTGGGGGTAAGTCTTTCCATGATGGGTGCCAACCAATACTGAACAAAAATAACATGACAGTTGGACACGACTCACGCGTGATCTATCAAAAAACGACTATTGAAAAAATCTACACTACTTGGATCGCCCGTCATAACAACTAACCAAAACTTTGAAGACTGCTTTCATACATTGACATCAATTCTGTCCATCAAATAGAAGAGTCTAGCGGAAGTTAGCTACTACATGTCACGAGAAAGCACCTACAATTTTCCGAACAATATTTCGACAGTCTTCATATAATTTCCATCCTTCCCTCTCAGTAAAAAACACACACGGGTCGATAGCAACCACAAATGATAAACTAGTTTCTTTTATTTATACAAAAAAATTTTCTTTGAGGAACATAGTAAACATACATCTAAGATTAAAAGTATATATAAAACTAAAAACTATATAGTATATAGTATCTTTGTATATAACTTCATTTGCGCATTTGGGAACATTTGGAGGTTTCTTACTTTCCATAACTTAGCGACCTATAACCAGGGTAAACCGGTTGCACATTGCCAGTTAGTTGTTGTATGATACCATTAACAGTGGTGGCTACACCGCCTACCAATTGGGCAGGTGTTACGGGAGCCTAGAATGAAAAATTATAGATCACATTTCTGTTTAGAGAAAATCATATTAACGAACTTACCGCACCCGCCGAATCATAGTAAACCCTGTTAGGTCTTCTCACCGGCGGTGGTCTGGCTGCGACAGGAGTGTAGGCAGGGTCAACGTCCGGATCATTAGTCAAATCGTTAGCCTCACTCGCGGTGGTATCAGCTTGTGGTCTGAGCAGGGATGGACGGGCTGTCGCCGCTAAAGCATTCTGCAATATGCCAGGAGCAAATAGCTGCAAGAAATTATTCAATCTATTGGGTGGCGCATAAGCGGCAGCAATCGGATCGGAGAGCAGACCACCGCCGCCAAAACCACCAGCGCCGGCAAAAGCGCTGGCCAAACCACCAACACCGCCCAAGCCGCCACCAAGCCCACCGCAACCACCACTGTCACCATATATAGGCGGAGGATAACCACCTCCATTATAAATATTATAGACATTCAAATCCCAAAGTATACGTCCTTGCTCCGCTGGTGGCGGTGTCACTTCATCGCCCTGTGCGTCGCGACCAAACGGAAGGCAGCGACGTAGCTTCTTACGCTTCAAATGCGACACGGTTTTTGTGTTCTCCTCATCGGCTTCTTGATTTCGAATGCCAGCAAATTTTGCATTCTCCTCATCAGCTTTGCTAATGCGCGGTTTACTGTTACCGTTGGCGCTTGCATCCTGCTGCTTATTTGTTGTTGCGCTGGAAGCGCTGTTCGTAGCGCGCTTACTATCGGATGCGTAAACGTCGTATCTATTGTATTTACTGTTATACGGATCATTGCTGTTGCTAGCGTAAAGGCTGGTGCTTGTGCTGCCGTTGATATCGTTGTTGCTAGCGCTTATGGCGGCTGCGGAGATGGGCAAACGTGAGGAGGAATAGTAGCGCTGTGTTTTGCTGCTTGTGCCGCTGTCGCCACGGCTGCTGGTGCTGCTGCTGATGCTATTGTAAATGCCTTTGTAGCTGTCGGCCAGCGCGCGCAGGCGTCGTTGTCGCAACGCGTCATAATACTCGCGGTTATAGTCCCGATAAGGAGAATAGCCGGCGCGCCGAAAAGGACTCGCGCGATATGGTGATGTTGAGCCCGTTGAATAAGAGTTTGAGACATAATAGTTTTGGGGCGCGCAGGCGCATAGCACCACCAATGTGAGTAACACGAGCGCAAGCGCGAATATTAACCGTTGTAACAAGAACATTTTTAGCAACACACACTTTCCACTGACATTTTTCAAGAGTCCTTTTTGACTTTTGAGTTCTTTCGGTTCTTCGTTTTTAAATTTCACTTTAAATTCGTTAGTCCCTTTTGCACTTATTATCCTTGCTGTCTACTTTAAAATAGTTTTTTTTATCACTTCGGCCGTTCTTTGTTGTATTTTATGTGTTTGTATTAATATATGAAGTGTTCGCGTCTCGTTTGCAATTTGCACTAAGCGCCCACCTGCTGCAACACTCTAACTTATCTAAAAATTTCCGACTGCGCATACGCGTAGGATTTCCCAAACAAACCCACACACTCACCATGTAATTTTTCTAACAAAGCCGCGAACCCTGAGATAAACCAACTAGCTGTTCTGGCCATAATCGGTGGCGCAGAGTTATTGCAAAATGCCCTTTTTTGCAGACGCGAACACCAACGAGACAACAACAACAGCTTAGTTTGCAATTTTTAATTTTTGACTTTGTTTGTGTTTTTGTAATATGCTAATTTCAGCCCATTTGCTTGCTGAAGTGAGTAGCAGCGCGCACCCACGCACCGACGCCAGACACACAGCGGTTTGGCGGCTGCTCATCTGCGCATGCGCAACAGCCACAACCTGCCTCACTTTGCAAGCGCGTAATGCGTTGCCGCAGGAAACACTTGTGGAAGCCGCTTTAACGTGCTATTGTTTGTTGTAACAACTTTTTGGCAACACATTTTAGTTTTTATCTTTTTCCCGCCTGTGCATTGACCTGCATCCAATTGTTTTTTTTTTTTGTTGTTACTAATTTTCCATTTCGTCTATTTTATTGTACTTTGCATTTGTTTTTGTTTGCTTCTTCAACACTGTGACTCTGTTTTTGGACAGCCATTCACTCCGGCAATCGTAAAAACCAGCTGTGTAAATTTGGCGATATTTTCGCTTTACTGAAATCAGGTCAAGATCGCTCGTATAAAATTTAAAAATAATAAAGCAGAACTGTGATGATGACGGCTACCAGCACTGTGTGCCCTACTATCACTCATATTTCATATATTTTATGATGTGAATAAGCGTCAACCGTTCACCTGTAGTTTTTCAATGCTTTTTAAATGCCGCCGAATATGTAGATCGTCCCAAAAAATGTCGTCACTTCCGAAACCCACTACTAAAGCCATGAAAGACTATTGTGGAAACGACAAATGATCGGTGTAAGACAATCTCGGATCTAGAAAAATCAAACGAAATCGTTTCATCTAAAGTTGGGAACTATTTTCGAACTCCCAGGTGACTTTTTACCGTATATATCGGCCAACATGTGAATGGAAACGGATTCTCATTTTATTTTTGAAATATTAACTTTTTCGTAGCATTTATATCTTGCATTTTTTTATTTTCTTTTTATTCCACCAAGACACGAGAAGTGAAATTTCGTCATAAGTCATAAGTTTAAAGTTTCGAAAACGCAACAAGGAACATTGAAATCGTTGTTGTTTACATTTAGATATTAGAAACATAAGACATACATATGAATGTTGAAATCAACAAATTTGTTAACAATTTTCATTTTACAAATAAAATATTTTAAATCGCTACAGCTTCAAACAGGCATTTTTTCCGCTAACCTTCTTATTCTATTATAATTATGCAGATTTTAAACTTTTTCTTATTTGCGTACATAAATTCGAAGGATCTCAGTTGAATATAAGAGGTTATAAAATCTTTTTAGGGAAAATAGCGAACAAAAGCAAGCACAGCTAGGCAAAATATGTATGAATGTGTAATTTGCTTACAAAACCAACAAAATATATATATTTTTTAGCTAATTGCACATAAGTAGCAGGTAATATTAAATATTATATATGTATCTATGTACAAAAATACATAATTTCTAAAAATATTTTACATTTACCACTTTATAAAGTATATGCATTTGTACGTTATAAATAATTTATAAAGTGAATATAATTAAAAGTTGCAAGCTATTAGACATTTATACATTTAAGAAAGTGACAATTTTATGTAAAGTTATAACAGTCAGGAGTAACATTTTGCGCTCCACTTTCGGTGCCAGAGAAGTTAACTAATTAAATTAGCTTACTTAAAGCTTAGTTTTATGCAGATTTAGTAATGCCACCGGCATACGCACTATCGTCAGTACAACCATTACAAACGCTCGTTTCGTTGGGTACAACAACCAACTGTGCCAACTACGCTGCCATTTTCGGTTTATGCGCCTCCGCACGCTTACGTATGGCTTTCATGCGTTGTTTGCCATAGGAACGCATGAAGACCGCAAAGAACACAACCAATATACCGAAAATCCCCAGTACCGATATTTTGTGTTTGTAGATTAAACACGAAAGCAATATAGCAAGGGCCTGAAATAAACAAAGAGAATAAATTAAATAATTTATGTGTTGATACAGTTGTTTATTTGTATGAACAATTAAGTTATAGGCATGTGGATACAAGTTTTAGGCAGATCAAATAATAAACAAGAGGAGTGCAACGTAAATAGGTCATATATTAACATATATTAGATAAATGAATATTCGCATTAGATATTTCATGCATATTTTAAAGAAGTTTGCTTGGGCATTATGCGTGTATGTGTTGAGCGCAGTTCACATATATAAATATATATATAATTATTATTTGGTGTTGTTGTAAAACATGAGCTTAGTATTTACCCACATTTTTCTGTTAAAATTACATTTTACATGCAACGTACATACATATGTTTGTATGTACATATATTTAATATTTGCTGACAAACTAAACGTACCGGAAAAGATATTTGTGTATTTTTTAACTTGCTTACAAAGCCACAAAAATTTCCATTGCGTTTACACCCAACTGTACAAATTAGCTCAATATAAGTTTATTTCAGCTCAAGCAAACGTTGCATGCACATGTTTGTCTCAACGTGTTTCTTATCACTTTTTAACGGTACACATGTAGGCCAACTCACCTGTCGTAATGTCATGATGATCGTAAATACAACTGCACCAAACACTGATATTGTA
Organism: Bactrocera correcta; assembly: GCA_027475135.1. Lineage (NCBI taxonomy): Eukaryota > Metazoa > Arthropoda > Insecta > Diptera > Tephritidae > Bactrocera > Bactrocera correcta. The sequence continues at coordinate 50,206,850 of CM050323.1, forward strand.
TAAAAAATAAATAATTGACCCACTGCCGAGCACATGGATATTGTGAGTGCGTCAATTATGAATTTGGGATGCTGCAATTGTTTTAACATTAATAAAATATATATTATTATTAATCAGTAATTCTTCGCGCTTACCTCACTGGCAAACGCAAGTGAATCCATGAAACCGCCTTGTACCCATAGCGATGTCGCTGTAAATATGGTGGAGAAGAGATTCACACCAGCCATCATTTGCAGTGATGACATTTCATAGTGTTTGAATAGATCATCCTGCCAATTCGCTGTGAAGCTGTCACAAGTTAAGTACATGGTGAGCAGAAAAATGCCCGTGAATGTGGTCACGTTGCTCGTCTTAGTGCCACTTGCCGAACCGGTCATGAAAAATATCATTCCTAATGATATCAATATAGCTGACACGTATTCATACCAATCGTATTTGTTTTTTGAAATGATTTTACCCATTAACATCACAGGTATGATTTTGCATGCTTTCGCCAGCACTTGCGTGGGAAAACTGACAAATTTGAGGGCTTCATATTGGAACCAAGCACTCATTATATTCGAGAAAGATGCAAATGAGTACTTATAGAGTGGTGTACAATGACGACCGGCTGGACGTTTAATGCGTAATGTGACCATAGCACACGTAAACGCAGATAAACGATTGCAAAAGACAAGAAATTGTGAGTCTTTGAAATGTGATGGTTGTCCATCGGAATTGAAATATTGTTGAGTCATGATTTTTTCCTGCAGCACACCCCACGTTAGATATGAGATCATAAGCCCACCAAAACACCAGCCCAGCAGCAAAGTCTCTTGAGATTTTGTACGGGTTTTTGCACCAGTTGTTGATGGCAATGGTTCCATTGGTTTGCGCTCCATGGATTCAGAGTAGTCGAGCTCAGTGCCGGGAGTGCCAGTGATGCACATGCTGACCGCAGCGTATATGCATGTTTTCTCTGTGCGAATATAAATAACAAATATAATCTATGTCTGCTATTATTTTTTTAAGTATCGAATTAAGTTACCACTGCGTTCCAAGTATTTTGTGCTTCCAACATATTTGTAAATAAGATAACCAGGTACAAAAACACAACTATAGCCAAAACAATTGGCCATCAGTTTCAACAACCAAGAATACTCCTTATTCGAATGGGACTCCACGAGTTGCGAGAGTGTCGCATGTGTATAGTAGCCACCTAAAGAGAGGCGCAAAATGTCCGAAAAGAAGTGTATCACCAGCAGCGCGGTAATAACAAACCCGCTGGTTACAATCGAAGGAAATAAAGCCATAGTTATTAAAAATATTTAACAATATAAAGTTTTTAAAGGCGGTACTCACCAAATTACAACATCTGGAACCATTTTCGCCATGGTATTATTTTAAACTACGCCTAGCTGCAATTCTATAAAATTTCTTGTAAAATTTTGACACGTCAATGGCGTGCGCACAGTCTTTGCCTCAAAAGTTTATGCGGTACCTATAGCTTCCGTTGGCATTCACACTTACAACTGCTTTGTATGTCCTAACTACACAGTTGCTATTTCGTAACATAATCGCTGACTTTGAGATTTGCGGTTCAAACGATCAGTGATTCTTGTATGCCTCTTACGATTAGGCAGCCATCTATTCGCAGTATTGGTATACTATAAAAAAAAATGCCGGCGGCGCTTATACCAATAGCACTAAGATCGCATATAATCGCCCGGTAGAAAAGATCAACAGCTTTCTTTGATATCTCAATGGTCAAGAGTTCATTGCCCTTAATACACCACAACTGGTTTCGCGAATATGATAAATACGCAACGACTAATAATAATTAAAATATGCCAATACTATACTAGTATTTATCGTGCCACAACAGTGTTTCACCACATTAGAATTATAAATATTTATGACTGAAAATCTTCAGCAGCTACACATAAGACCTCACACAAACTCAGTGTAGTGAATTTGTTTTTGCAAAATTATTCCATATGTGTCTACCTGCTGATATTACTGTTGTTGCTACAAACGCCAACTTTGAAGTATACGCAATATTGCTGTATAGAACCTTTTTAAGGGGGGAAATGAATGTCTCAGCACTCCAAACGAAAGGGGAGCTAAAAAATGTTTTACTTTTTATATCTGACTATTTAGCGAAAACAGCTGTTTGTAAACATAACCAGAGAACGTATATAGATATACATAACAACATCCATTGTGCAACAACCTACAAGGTTGCATTTCATATGTTCTCATAATATGAATGAAAGGAAGAAATCGTTACAGTTATCAATTTTATGGTAATTGTTGATAACGGGGCATCTCGACAGGATAAAATCTATGCCTTACTAACTGTATTGACGTGCCTATTGCCTGTGGAGACTCCACATTGCTTATTGCTTACCAGATATGGAATACTAATTAGTTTGCCATACATTGTAAGCCATAAGCTGTCACTTCAGCAGTTTGACAGCGCAGTTTTCATTTCTATAAAAATTTCGAAGTGGCAACATATCCCATTTGCACATATGCCGACGGCATTTTCATTTCATAATAAATCAAAATTTATTATTTTAATTGGTATATAAAATTTATGCCACAATTACTATATAGTAGCCCAAAAATATGAATTCTTATTTTTCCCAGAAATATATTTGTAAAAAAAAAAGGATCGTAATCCCTTTTTTATTTTCTCAGGAAAGATTTAAACAAAGCTCAAAGCATGTTCTACATCAGCTTGAACCTACCTACCCTACGCCTTTGCCAAATGATTATGTTATGATAACAAATGCCCACATACAGATTAGGCAATGGCAATAGCAATAGATTTACAGATAGTATGACATAAATTTAATCCTGTCGAGATGCACCGTAACAATAGGGAGATATAAATATTACATCAACAACTTTTACTACTGTATATGATATTTTCTTTTACCTTACATATACAATTTTTCACTATTGTCTTAACGTGCATAATAGGGAGGGTATTTATTAAAATTACTTAGCATTGTTTGAGCTGATATCTAAATGAAACTTTTCCCAGAAACTCAAACATATTAATATAAAATAAATAAATTTACTTACAGTCATATTAAAATAAATAAATAAATATTATATTTTCATTTAATAAAGAGTTTTTTCTTTGAATTTTTTCATATAAAAGTCTTTTATGTGAAGGTTTGGCAGCTCTATGCGCTGAATTCCTTTTCGGTATTCGCTGAATGTCTGTATAAAGTCGCCATTTTTTCCTGCGCACATTATCTATCATCAATTCTTGTGAAATCTGCGAAGAAATAGTAGTTTATAGTAATTTTATAGAAATAAAATCATTTAAATACCCAGAAATATTCAAAACTAAATATTAATTCTCAAAGTATATTTGCGAATTTTCAAATACGTATAAAAAATTCTTCGAAAGAATTTGGCTTTCTAAGCCAGCATAAATTTGCTTGCGGTGTCCACCGCGGTACGTCAATCAATAAAGTGGAAGAAAAGCTGCGAGATATACATTAATATTTCAAATCAACGCAAATTTCCAACGTAAGATTTAAAATATACATATATATGTTTTTTAATCTTTTATTCGAAATATCAATTTGTTGATATTGTGTAGACGCCATTTTGTAAAAGATGGCCTTGAGGATTTTTGGAACAATACATACAAAATATATGTACATACATTAGGCCTGTGCAGTTTACGTCATCTAATAACTGCTAATTTCTTCTATTTTGTATACATATTTTTTTTTAATTTTAATTATTTGGAGATTTTAAAAATTTATCATAAAAAGTGTAGTCTTTTTTTTTTTTTAATAAATTTTTAGAACAAAATCGCGGTGTTCATTATTAAATTATCCCGACCTAATGTATATATCTAGTACAACAGGCAGTAGTCATCTGCAATTACGGAAATATCTATTTTTAACTATATGCACACATACAATTTAATTATATTTCCGCAAAAATTAGTACCGTACCAATTTTATTTATGCAGGTAAAAACGTTTTAAAATTCATTGCAAAAAGGGTAAAAAGTGGGTGTAGCCATTTAAAGGGATTTCATAATTAAATTTAAGGTACTATTGTTTTACCTGAATTTCTTAAAATTTGTGCATTGTTAGGTAATTAGTGAACAGGTAGATAATATTTAGGAAACAGCAGTATTACAATCATTGAGTTTTCTGTCTATAAATACTAAAAATTTCTTTGGATTTATTTCAGTTTCAAACAAATATTGCTACAGTTTACACACAACGCGATATAAGTTGCAGTGAATCATCATAATAAAATATCATCAAAGTTATAAAGTAAACAATTTCAAAGTTTTATCTACAATAATGTCGGCATCAATAAGCAAAATTCATGTCACCAGCTCGACTGGTTTGTCATTGAATGAACGTTTTACGGCAGTGCAGGATCGCCGCCGCGAAGCACCAGAACGCGTTTTGCGACCAACTCGCGACACATCTGTCGCAAATCGTCGTCTATTGCAGCAGCTAGCTAGAAGACATAAAATGCAAGCAGCACTTAAATTGAAACGCGTACGTAAATGGTCAAAATTTATAGTCATTTGATGGGAACATTCAGCAAAGTGGTTGGCTAAAAGTACAATTTTGTATTAAACTTGTGAGCACAGAAAATGAATGGTTTATACACAGATGTGCTGTTACAGCTTCGAAACTTCTATAAATCTTTATCGAAAAAGAAACGTTGCAAATAGAGTGCATTCCTAAAAGTGTACTTTTGAACACCCAATTCTATATTATGTTTGCGAGTAGCATGTCGTACGTTCGAGCGTGCAATATTTGATGTAGGAAAAGGTGAAATACAGAAGATAACATGTGTCAACATAGGAGAGCATCATTTGGCGTTTTGGGGAATGGATAAAAAAACATTACGCAGTAATAGAAACATAATCAATCATCATATTTGAAAAAAGGAAAATCGGCATTTGATGAAGGAAAGGGAGATATATCTACCTATATGTTACAGTAGGAGATATCATACGGTCAGCTCTTAACGGGAATGATTAATGCGTCATTGAAGATGTTACTAACTATTCAATCAGTCTAACTAAATTATGGTAATTTAGACCCAAATAAATTATATTTGGAATAGACCATAACAAATTCTCCACTTTTTCACACTGACTTTGTGAAAGTATTTGTCAATTCGGCCTCTAGTTATGGTGTATAAATAAGGACATATAGACAAAGAAATCGCTACTTCTAGGAGCTATGTAACTGGAAACCATACCATACCATATTTGCAACATTCTTTAAACCTTTGCGAAATGTGTCATTCTGTTACTACATTAACTACAAAGGATTGCAGATTGCTTCCGCTGCAAGGCATCAACCAGATGAGGTCACCACAAATTACGCCCCGTCGGACAACGAATGAGTGAAAATAATTCTACAATAAAATATTTTCTAATTTTACTTCGGGAGTTTGTTATTTGACCACACACCCCCCAGTATTTTTACTAACATAAATCAATCGTTTGGAATTTTACTTTTTGAACACAAACATATTAATTATGCTACTCTTACACATAATCGTCACACATCAACTTATTTCAATCAGTTATAGAATTGGGTGATAGAAGCGAAATGTTTGAACCTGCAAGCTACTCTACAGTAATATTTAGTGCTCGCTGTAACAAAGCGTTAGCCAAAAAACAGCCAACCAATATTGCTTAATTAAAGTCATGTAGACGTAAATGGAAACCCCCTAAGCGAATCCACGTTTAATTTTGAAAATTTCTTCTAATTCACACCCTGTGTGGATCTTACAGAGAAGCATGCGACCGATTGGAGGAAGTGTAGCTATGAGACGCGGCACTATCAAGGCCTTGCGTGTAGCAGCTAATGGAAAACCGATCCGTACCAATAGCCTGACCACCGTTGCAACGTAAGAACAAAATTTATATACATCATCTACATATTATATATGATCTGCAATAAGACATGCAACAGCAAGGCTATTGCATGTGTACCTGCCAAACAACAAAATGCATTAATATAAATATTTTACAAAAAATATGGCAACTGCGAACTATACAAGAATTTTGAACATAAGCTACCATATGCATGACATTGATTCAATTCTACTTTCTTCAAACCCTCATCCAATATACAGAATGGAAGCCGATTTGATTTCGAACAATCAACGCAACTTAAACAGATCCCTCCGTCGAGCAGGTTCCGTTTCGAACCGTTTGGGCCGCCCATTAGTAGGCGGTGCTGCTCAGCGTATTGCCCAGCGACGTTTACAGCGTGCATTGCCCGGTGCAATCATACCGCATGAAATGCAAAGGCGTGGCCGTTCACGCAGTCGTTCTAGGGCGCCCGTAGAGATTATAAATTTGACCCGCAGTCGTTCACGCAGCCTAGGACGCTCGCTACCAACAGACGTTCAAGTTCGTGGTCGTTCTCGCTCACGTGTACGTTCACGCAGTCGTGTCAATGCTGTCTCCAGAACTAATATACCAGTAAAAGCCCGCTTGGGTGTCCGTCCTGGAGCTATTGCTGGCCGTCGTCGTAGCCAAAGTGCTGTACGCGGCGTAGCCCAAGGACGCATACAGCGTCGACGAAATTCTAATGTTGCTGCTGGAGTTGCTGGACGTACAGCTAACGCTGGGCGCCAACGGGGAAGGTAAGTTAAAAGCAAATATTAACCAAAAGAATATTTTAATAAATAAGGTTTGGTACATAATTAATTTAATTTTATCCTTCTTAATTCCAGAACAATGACTAGAAACGCAAACGCCATAGCAAACACGGCTGGCCGCTCACGTTCACGCACACGTAATGGTGTGCAGGCACGAGCTCAATCGCGTGCACGCTCACGTACTCGTGGGGGATCTGTTGTGGGTCAGCGCAATGTAGGATCGGCTCAAGGTGGTCGCATACGTGGTCGTAGTCAACAACGGCGTGGAGGACGTGGTGCAATAGCACAAAGAAATGGTAAAACTAATGGTAATAAGAACGGACAGCAACAACAACAGCAGCAGCGACGTGGTCGTAGTCGCAGCCGTGGTGGACGCGGTGGCCGCAATCAAGGTAAAAACTAACCAAGGCGTGTTGTAAATGCACACGCTACGCCTGGAACTGCGGTAATCAAGTGTGGAAAATGCGACAGCATGTTGCTTAAAATTGCACGTGATCATCCAATTTTTTATGTTACTAACTTTTCTATTTCTTTAGGTAAGACTGCTAAACCAGAGGTTGATAAGGATAAGCTCGACAAGGAGCTGGACCAATATATGGCGACAACAAGAACTGAGAACAGTGACTTTCTGCTAAGGAATTAGGTCACTTAGTATAGCAGCATAACCACCGTAAAATACATATATAGTTTAGTTTAAACATATTAATATTTATTATTTTACATAAAGCAATTTGAACATTTGTTTTTTAATATGTAAAACTCATTGTTTTTCAACTCTTAGTTAAGTTAAAGCAGTGAAAACTGCCTAATCAAACCTATGTATATAAATGAAAGTAATTTACATTAAGAACTTAATTAATAGTATGGCGTAACAATTTTGTAAAATCCTTTATTATCTCAAAGGATACTTGAATTTGATGTACTTTATTGTTACCAATATCTAATAAATAATAAGCAGCTAAAAATATTACTGATTGTTTTTCCTAACAATGTAAACAAAAAAACAAGAAAAATGGATGAACGCTGAAATGCCCTTTACTGCTGCATTTCTTGTAGCATAAAAGGGTATAGAAAGGTCATGATTTTACTTTTGAACCATCCGTTTTTATGACAACTACGTATGCTATAATTATGCTGCCTGAACAATTTATTCGGAAAGCGTTCTATTTTTAAGCATTTCTGCTCAAATCTAACCATTTCTTATTGCTGCTACAGTTCCAATGTCGTAAACGGTATATAAGCTACTGTGAATGGCCATAAAAGATTGCACACCTCACACAAATACAAGCACATACATGAATGCGTATGCATGTAAAGATTTGATTACGCTGGACCTTCTGCAAAAAGCTACTTCGAGCGGTATATGCCGTCATAAATGTGAAACAATGTAGATATTGAAGGAAACTACGCTGCATACACCTCCAAATTAACTATCCTGCTTGGCGTATAAAAACCAATAAAGGTACAAACATATCCTTGTTCATGCGGGCATACATATATGTATATACATATGTAAATATACATATGTATGTATATGAAAAGTTGACATTTTAGTTGTGTCAGGGTTGAGTATATTAAATTTTGCCTTCTTCTATCGTATTTTTATTTTTTTGCCATGAAAGGGATAAACATATTGTAAAACAAGCGTGAACGCTTTCAAATGGTGCTATAAAATGTCAAATAGTGCAATATAATTTTTTTCTCTCTTATTGGGTTTTTACTTACATACATACATAAATTCATACATATGCGCGAAGTTAGGAAATTCATTACTTTTTCAAGCGTGCCCTTGGAGATTTAGATTTGGAAGTTATGGAGAAAAAATGTTTGAATGGAATTGGAATTTCTAAAAAAATTTTAGATTATATGAATAATATAATGCTACTTAATATTTATTCCCGCAATAGAACAACATCCGTCTACCGGATATTCTTTGCACAATTTTTCACACCTCGTAGAATATGAATGAACATTACGGAGGTGTTGATAAGTAATATTTAATATAATACCCTTCACAAATAAAATAGATTGTACATATCGGATTACAATAGCATACAGCAATCGGAAATTTTTTCTATTATTTTCTACATATGTACATAGTTATATGCTATAGTGGTCCGATATCAACTGTTCCGATAAGTGAGCAGTTCCTTGGTTAGAAAAGTTCGTTTCCAAATTTTAAATCGATATCTCAAAAACTGAGAGACTAGTTCAAATATATACAGATGTACGGATAGACAGACGGACATGGCTAAATCAACTCAGCTCGCTGAACATTCATATACTTTGTACAAACATATATTACGTTCGTCAAAAAAGTCTTGCGGTATTTTTATTGAATGATTTATTGAAATGGTTTATAACGGTTCATGCCCAGCTCTTGACCGATGCTACGACTGCTACTATGCCGGTCTCTTTCGACCAATTCAGCGATTTTATCGCAATTTTTGACGACAGGCCTTCCGGAGCGTGGCGCATCTTCGACCACCTCTACACCGGAACGAAAACGTTGAAACCATCGTTGTGCGGTGTAAATGGAAACTGTATCGGGTCCATAAACTGCATAAATTTTAATGGCGGCTTGAGATGTATTTTTGCCTTTATCGTAGTAGTACTGTAAAATATGCCGTATTTTCTCTTTATTTTGCTCCATGTTTCGACGCTATAACTCACGAACGACTTAAAAGAAACGACAATCAATCAAACACGTTTTAAAGCGCGTGAAATGAGCTTTCCAAAAAAGTATAGCATGACCCGATGCGACGAATAAAACTAGAACTACGCGCTTTCAGCGCCAACTAGCGAAAATACCGCAAGACTTTTTTGACAACCTAATATGTATGTACATATGCTTTATATGTTTATTGTCTCTGACGTTTCCTTTTGGGTGTTACAAACATCGTGGCAAACTTAATATGCCCCGTTCACGGCAACAAAATATTGCACCCCATTTAATAACATCAAAGTTCTGCTGAACGAAAAAAAGTGATGTAAAAAGTGGTTGCTAGTTTTGATTCAAATTGTAGCAATCAAGAATTTTTTTATTATTTAAACCAACTGTTTTTCCATGAAAAGTTAATCAACTCCTCTATGGACTCGTACATGAATTCACACGTACATACATACATACATATGTATGTACATATATTTATATATTTATGTATATAGTACAATATTATACTTGCATACACAAATTTGTTCATTTGACATAAGAATGTTATGCGAAGGTACAGAATTTAAGTGTAAAATACCTATTCATATACTATATACAATTAGAGTATATATGTAAGTATGACAATGTGTTAAGTTTTTATCAAAATATCATTTCAGTAAATTTTCACAAAAAAATGTGGAACGCTTCACGATTTTGCGTGTCATCCTTGCGCAGGGGCCATGCTAATCTTCTCTGTATCGTTCCAATTTTAGTATATGTTCTGCCGAAGCAAGAACAAATGTTAATGCGAGCGTACGGTACTTATACCGTTTGCTTAACGAAAAAGCATCTGCGAATTACAACATTTAAATGCAACGAACGAACAATGTGTAAGCAGAAAAACAAAATGTGTGGTTAGTAAGAAGAGAGAGGGAGAGAGAGCAGGCAGAGTATTTAGTGACCGCGTTATGTAGGTACTAAGGTAATTGAATAAAAAAAAAATTAATTTTCATTTGAATATGTGTTTGTAATATGACATAAAAATTAAAAAAATTTAATAAAATCCGAAGAGTATGTATTATAAAATATTTATTGAAATATGCATATTCTTACTAAAAGTGTATAAGTGCATTTTCATTAAATATTCATAAAGCCAAATGCATTTTTATTGAAATATAATTGTGTAAAGCAACCGATTTTGGAGAGTGGTGAATAAAAATAAGGCAAATAAGAGAAATAATGGAAATCGTCATGTGTGTTATAGGGTTCAGGGGAAAGGCATGAACAGGCTTCATTTATAATATAAAGCGTTTATTAAAAATACATATATGTATTTATACTAAGTATGTACATACATATACGGACATACACTTGCGGGGCGTAAAAGGTCGAATATAGAGACGAAAATTTGGCTTTTGAGACTTCTAGATAATGTAAAAAACATATTTGAACAAATTATTAAAACAAAAATACACAATTATAAAATATTACTATAAAAGCTGGAATAGAACAATAAATTAATTTATTTTCTTTGCAATCAAACAAAAGGACACCTGCAGTGCAATCTCCTTGCCATTTATCCGTTATTACACAAAAACAAGTACAAACACAAACCAATACTTATAAACAGTAAAAAATCTAAATTCACATAAATTCTAAATAAACAATTTTGAATATTTTAAACAAATACGCAAAGCATAATGCCTAATCTCTGTCATCAATCTTCAATTGTGGCATGTTGGCAGCAAACAAGGCTTAAGACCTCCGAACACAATCAAATATAAACATATAAATGCATATGTATGTACATATCTACATAAATGTCTACGCATGTGATTACACAATTCACAAAGGTACTGGTATGTATGTATGTGTGAACATGTGTTTAGACGGGTGAAACATTTGTAAATGCAAGTGGTTAATCCTTGCGTCACTCAATGCCGCACTTGACTCTTGATATACAAAAGCCAAAATCTTGTATTTGGTTGAACAAATATACTCACATATACACATATGTACATATATTTGAATGTTTCCTTAAACAACCGCATAACTGTATTTCTGGTGAAATATTGGCATTTTCGATTTACACTTCTGTTATGGATTTGAATTTGGTAAGAAGCTTCACAGACGGCGCTTACGCTTTGTGGTCGGTTGGTGTGGGTCTCAGTGAGCATCCTAAACTAATAGATGCATACAAACACACATTCATATATACATTTGAGGTCGATATTGGGTCATGCCTGCAAAGTTTAGCAACAAATTGCCGTTAGTTGTATGGTTGGTTGAAGGTGAGATGTTTTGCTGAAACACCAGGTTATCAATTCACAAGCTTTAAAAAAGCCAAAAAATATGCAAAATCTTGAAGATTATGTGCTTTGTGAAGACATTCTGACATACTTAAGTTTCGAAGATTGCTCGCCAGGAACAAGAGCCCTTCAAAGAAATGGGGAATATCTGATTTCTTAATCTGGACAGGAATGCTTTAAGTTTCATTGGAATTAATGTTATCGAACAAAATCATCTCAGGCCCCAGTTCAGATGCCTTCTTTTTACAGCAGCACGAGCGTGGATCCGTAAAAGGTGCACTTTCATTCCTATTTTCCACCTTAAGTCTATTATGAATCAAAAAGCAGGTGATTTTAGGGATGAAGAGAAAATCGAAAGAGAAATCTACTTTTAGACTAATCTCCATGGATGTTGTTATAATAAATTATCGATTTTTGTCACTTTTCTCGTTAAAATTACCAATGTTTTGGTCTCTGTTTGGGATGTATAATAACGGTTGAGTTATTAAATAAACTTACTTCTCTCTAGTTTGGTCCTAGTTTTTTGATTACACTGAGTATGATTCAGTTTGAAGCTGATTCTGGTACACCATAATTTAATGTTGTTAACGGAGTATCAACACGGACTTTTGTGATAATTCTATACTATGGGTAAACTTGTCCATCCGGACTTTCTGTTGATCATCGAAGCGAATTTTTTTTTGAAAAATGAAATGCCGAGATTACTCCAAATTTCTCACGCATTTGGCTGCAACATTTGCTTTTGTACACTATCAGATTTTCATTCAAATATACTTTTAGGCGCAGTAACCATTTTTTACGTTTAATTTATAGACATTCTTATATAAATACATATATATACTTATATTCCTGCAAATGTGTTGGCTGAGGTATTAGCAAAACAGGTTAGCAGCTGTTTCACTATTTCATTTTAATTTCATTTGATTTATTATCCGCACAAGGGTTTCTTTGTCTGAATTTGTAATTTATTCAGCATTCTTCATAGCTACTCTTCATTACGTATGCGGTTTCCATGCTTGGTTCCACAAAGCCAGTGCATGTGTTGGTTTGCCGGTGGTCACATTGAAATAAATTTTGCGGCGAAGCAGCTTAAAGTGTGGAATATTTACATATTTATGCAAATAAATATATATATTGGCTAAAAGTTTTTGGCTTTTCACTAATCTGAATTTGACACCTTGAAAACGGTGTTAATTGATTTGTTTTTGAAATGAAATTAAATTGAGCACACACAACGCAACCAAAACCACAAAATCAAAAATTTAGTAGGTTGGACAGTAACGAGCGTTTTATAAAATGAAGTAGAGTAAAGTCTTTGAAGGGTAAATATTTGAAATTTATCATAAATTTTTAACGATTTTACTACGACAATTACTTAATTACAGCGATTGTTTTTAGAGTAGTGGCTGTCAAATCTGCTGTCAAGTGACAAATGTCAAACATTGCAGCTGATTAGACAGCTATTGTTCTAGGAAATTTAATAACTCTGCAAGACTTTATATATTTATTTTAAAGTTTAAGTTCAGAAGAGCATAGAAAACTCTCATCCGTCTACACTTTGTTAAGCAATAGTCGCAATTTTTATTAGAGAGAAACATTGAAAGCAAATCTATCAGTGTGGCATATTCTATATTTTCTTCCCTTCGTTGTTTTAGTATGAACTGTCACGCAAAGCAAGGAAAGTTGTACGGGAACGAGCTCTTTCCAAGCTCAAGTTGAACGAACTGTGCTATGACATTGCGAAAATAAAATATTTTCAATAGTTAGATGAAGCAGAAAACCCAACTTCCTAGTTAAACATATAATTTGTTAATTTCTTCTTCTATAATAATATATACATATGTATTATGTACTTCAGTTTCATTCGTTTCATCAGCTTACTGAAGCCCACAAAGCCGTAATAAGTCAAACGATTGCGGTGGTCAAAAGGTCAAAAATTGGATGAAAAAAATAATAATAACTCAAAATATTGCTTTTAATTCAACGAAACAATATTGAGTTAACATCATTGAAAAATTATACCATAAAGTGCGGTCCTCCACAGAATTAGCTTTTCTCGTCGTCTCCGAGCTGTCTGCTGCGAAGTAGTAAAAAACTGCCATACTGGACTCTTTCAAGTGGCTGCGGGCAAATTATTTTTTTATTTTTTATACTTTGCGCACTTGTTTAGAGAGAAATTCAATATTAAAATGGACAGTAAATACTTTTATTCAATATATACTGCTATACACTTTTAGTTCTACTTGTACAGTATCCGTTAAAAGTTAGGAACGCCTACTTAAAGTGAATTCATCCTGTAGATTTCTCTTCAGTATAGAGAAGACATGATTTTGAGAGAACTGGCAATTTGTAATATTGAATTCGCAACAAAAAAGTGGTCGGATGGACCTAGAGATAGAATGAAAACTAAGGCTATTGAATGAAGACAAATGGTCTAAAGATAAACATAGGATAAATGTAAAACGATAATATAAGTGACTGTATAACCCAGAGTTTGAATTGGAATCAGCGCTATTAGTTAGCAAAACTGTAAAAAAGTTAGTAAAACTTGTGCAAATTTATTACTCAGAAATTTTCCAGCATACATACTTCTAGGCTTTTATTGCAATTTACATATTCAGAGAGTTCAATCTTTTGGCACACACTGTCCATTCATCCCTACATACAAACAAATAACTCAGTGTTTAAGTATTGCAAAATTGATATGGCCTGTTCTGATATTTTCTTGTGCGTTCTTTTTTATGGGTCGCGCTGAACTACACCAAGGAACGGACACGGTGCTTTTGTTAAGCACACTTTTGTGCGGCTCTTTCGTTCGCCGAAGAATACCAAAACCCCGTGGACGTAAGCGCTGTACAGCGGTGCTGCCCATTCAGCATTTCAATTCGCGTAGCGAAGCTTAAACTTTAATTTTCACTGTTGTTCATATCTTTTATGTAAGCAATTCCACTTTTAAGCGTTGCTTATATGACATTCGGTTGCATGAAACTCTTGGCGCTTAAATAGTTGAAAAATTGCTCGTGCATGCATTCAGCATGCATTTTTGAGCGGAGTCTTGTGCTGTAAATTTCTTGTCTCAATAGTTGTTATTGTTTTCGGTGCAATTCCTCGCCTTGCTCGCCCTGTAAAATGCTTTTATGGATACCTGCTCTTATGCATGAAAGTTTAAATTCCACCGGGTTTATAATTAACTGCAACCGAGGTAAAGTTACGACTACAGGAGTTCATACAAATGGGCAACGATTTTGTTTGCCTTTCGCCTGCTGGAAGATATTAATCTCGGTGTGGTAGTAAAAAGCCTGTCCGGCGAATACATTTTCTGTGGAAGAGAGAATTTACCAAGATGCATATCACTTTCGTTCAAAGAGGTTAAGCGGTCAGGTAAAGTTCGGGGTATGCCGTTTCATGCTATATGACACAGAGATCCGTAGTTATGGTATGCAAATAATCTGATTGCCACTTGCGTACGGCGATTGTAAAAGCACGATGCTTTCAGAAAGATAATAAAATTTTAAGCGAATATAAAGATTTCCTTTTTCAAACAACTGTTCTCCGTCTTCCTCACTTCGTGGAATTATAAAGAACAAAGCATTAAAAAATATGAAAATGAAATTACTACGCAGCCAGCTGGATGACTGAGCATAGGTAATCAAGCGTTTGACTGTTGTTCCTTGGTGTATACTAGCTCGCTCATCGCCTCTGCCTCTGTGTCCGGACATTGTTTCAGCGACGACGCTCCAACGCAAGCGATTATTTGCTGAGCTGGCCATTTTGCCGTTACTTCACTCGCTTTTTTCTTAGACAGTTGACTATGACAGCTGTGTCAGGTGCTGTGCGAGCTAAAATTGATTGAAATCACCGTTAAGATTGACCAAGTCCCCTGCACATAAACACATTATATCAACGCACTTCTTTACAGCGACTGGGAAAATATTGCTTTTGTTGCTTTGCCGTTCTTAGTCGTATTGTTCTTGTGGTTGTCAGAATGAGTAATGGTCGTTATGAATGGTGGTGCAGTTTACAGCGGGAAGAAATGTGAGTTAACTTGGGTAAAAAAGATTGATTTAATATTAAAGGATAAAAGTTACGACAAAGTTTCATTATGACTTAAAGTCAAAGCGAATAAGTTGTGAATCAATTTGACTTGATTTCTAAAGGAGTTAATTTGATGAAACTATTTTGTTATGTAGATAGAGTATTGTGAGATAAAAGATATATATTCTTCGTCGCTTATTGGCGTAGATACTTCTTACGCGGTTATAGCCGAGTTTACAACAGCGCGCTAGTTGTTCTTCCGCATTGCTGTTTGTCGCCAACTGGAGATTTCAAGTGTAGCCAGGTGCTTTTCCACTTGTCTTTCCAACGGAGTGGAGATCTTCCTCTGCTTCCTGCGGTGGGTATTGCGTCGAATACTTTCATAACATAACCGAGCCAACGTAGGCGCTGTCTTTTAATACGCTGATATCATCGGCGCATGCCAGCAGATTGTACCTTCTCAGCTCGAATTATTTTCTCCAGCAAAAGGTTGAAGAAGTTGCATGATAGGGAGTCGCCTTGTCTGAAACCTCGTTTGGTATCGAACGGCTCTGAGAGATCCTTCTCGATCCTGATGTAGCTTTTGCTATTGCTCAACGTTAGTTTACACGGCCGTATTAGTTTTGCGGGGATACCAAATTCAGACATAGCGGCATACAGGATCTTATTTTCAAGGGCTTTTAACAAGGTTGGCGCTTGGGGAATACCTGATCAGTTGTTGATTTTCCAGGACTGAAGCTACACTCATAAGGTTCAATCAGTTTATTGATTTTTCACACAGTACCCTCAATAGAACCTTATAGCCGATGTTTAGAAGGCTTATCCCACGACTGTTGGCGCAGATTATGGAATCTGCCTTATTGTGGATAGGACAGAGCACACGTAAATTCTTTCGTCCGACTATATTCTACAAAGAAGTTGATGCTTGCTCCTTATCAGTTTTTCGCCACCGTATTTGATAAGCTCCGCTTTGTTGTTCTTTAAATGAGTAATTGCTATTCGAATTTCTTCATGGTCCGACAATGGAACGTCTGCTCCATCGTCATCGATTGGGTAATCGGGTTTCGTGGAATTTTCGAGCTCTGTCGGCCAGCTTGTCAAGCGCTTTCAAGCAGTTCATTTCTGGTCTTAGACCAAGTATCCTCTGGTTAGCCAAAAAACATTCGTGTGAAGGCGAGCTAAAGTGAGAAGGCGAATCAGTATTTTCAAGGGTTGTCTGCTTTGTTTGGGACCCGCCGCGTAAAAAAAAGTATCTTATCGAACCAGTATTTTCAAGTGTTGTCTGTTTGTTTGGGACCCGTCGCGTAAAAAACCACTCCAATGAAAAGGACACGACATATATCAGTGGTATTTAATAATCAGAGCCCGTTTAACAATGCTTTATGTACTATCTTCCATTCACAAAAAAATTATTAACTCTGAACTTGTGAAACACTTAGTACATTTATGAGTTTTGTTAAAAATGTCGAATCAAAACTACCTAGTTTGAAACTTTCCTTGTACCGAACTGATTTTGACAAGTTTATTTGCTTGTTTTTCGGTTTCGGGGCTATCCTCCGGGGCTTGCTTCTACTTGCTATTAAATAAGAAAACGTCTACTGAGAAAAGCGCTTAAATCTGCCATAAATGGGAATTTTAATTCAGTCCCTTACTTCGAAAACCAGGAAGCAGTATTCAATCATTGTGTACAGATGTGTGGCGAATCGAATCCCGCTGCTAATCGTTGCTTATAAAATTTTTTAATCAAGTAACCCGAAAATTATGAAATATTTCCCCATTTTTACAACTTTAAAACTTAATTCTCTTAAAGACACGTTTTCCAGTGCCAACTCTTACAATACATACATACTTATAACAGCCACAAGTTTATGCCACCCTTTTAATACTTCAAAAGTTTGGAAATTAAGCCAACTTGTTAAGCCGTATTGTATCGATAAGCTGTCAATCACTTTGGCATGAAAGAAGCGCGTAAAAGCCAAGTAACACGTTGCCAAAGTTAACGTGCTATTCGAAAACCAAAAAATAGCCAAAAATGGAAGACACTTCTAAACTACACTACGAGGGGGACTATTCACACTGTGAGTTATGGAAGGCTTTTTTTTATTTAACTTGAGCTAAAAAATATTGACGCAGTAAAAAAGTAGTACTTGAAATTTAATACAATACAATGTCTCTATTGATAGCATGAAAAGTTAGGCCTCTGGTTAATGGTAAGCTAATTGGATCGTGAAGGGAATCGAATAGAAGAAACAAATATTATAAATTTTCGATAACAGTTGATTTATACGATGACTTTTTGACGCTGTTTCATAAACTTTGTGATTATTGACTATCACAAGTGCACCTCGTAAAGTACTTATCTTTATCTGTAAGAGCATATTTTCAAAACAACTTGCATTCACCTACTATAAACAGTTCACTAAGTATTCCATCATCTATCTATTTCTATCCAAAATAAATATTCACCTTGAATATACATACAAATAAAATTAATTGAAAATTATAAAGACTCATTTAGGGCAATGACAGTTTAATTACAGCTGCATGCTTTGACATGTCACTCGAAGGCTTACTTTAAATCCTGTGCTCTATAATTCATCCATGGACCTTGAACATCAGCTTGGTCGGCAGTTTTACATTTTCAAGCATAAATTCATGTACTCATTATGAACTAAATGAAAGCGCTCTTTTGTACTCATTATTCATTAAACTGCCAAACAAAACTTAATATTTCCACCCAGTTTGCCAGCTCGACTGAGAAAATTAAAGGAAATGCGACGATGAATGTGGCGCAAAATTTTCTTAGTATTTGTTGTTTTTGTTATTGTTAAATAGTTGACATTTTTGTTCTTCGGTTCTTAGGCGAGCTCACTCATTTATGTCTAGGGAGATAAAAGTTTAATGTGTGCAAAGACTACGGCGATAAAGTGAAAGCATAAAAATAGTTAAATAATTATACAATGTGGTCGTAATAACTGTAAAAATGTTGTAGCTACGTGCGGATTTTGGAGCAGTCGGGTAAATTTTCATGGAAAATGCTCTGGGAAACAACGTCTTAATCATAATTTTTGAGTTGGATGAGAAGCTCATCCATTTTTTTTGTTCATAATCCTAAGAATATTTCTTAGCAAAATTGAAAACAATTACTATAGCATTTGTTTATCTATGAGCTCTGTATTCATAATAGTTTTGTCAATATTCGGAGAGTGACGAATGTAACTATTAGTTGGTATAAACACGGTGGACTGGCATAATCAAAGAGAAATAGAAATGGAAGTTGAAGTTAATATTTAATTAGAAAATAAAAAATTGAAAATGCTTTCACTTCTGTTAGGTGATTCCAAGCACTAGGCCCCGGCGAGATTCGAACTCACGATCTCCTGTTTACTAGACAGGCGCTTTAACCAACTAAGCCACGGCGCCATGTTGTCGAGTGTCGCTCGCTAAGCACGCACTTTTTTGTATTTACTATAAATCGAACTCATACATATTTAATTCTACAAGAATAAAAAAGCTTTTGGCGAGATAAGAGTGTTGCAGTATAAATAATATATAGAAAATATAATAAAATTTCGAATATTTATTTATGGACTTATACGAGTAGATGAGTGCGTACAAGTTTTGAATTAGTTTGGGAGATGCGACCGCTAACTAAATCTCCGTTTGAAATTTAGGAACATACAAGACACGTGTATTAAATTCTTTATAAATATAAAAATTATGCGTTGCCAATGAATTCTATACTATATATGTATGTATATAAAAATGAATCATCAAAATGTACATATGTACGCTCATAACTTTCATACGACTAAACCAAATTTGATAATTCTTTTTTTTTTAATTTTTCGTTGAGATTTAGGGATTGTTTCTGCGGAGAAAAAATTTCGAATAATTTCCAAAAAAAACCCTAAAAACAGCCCTTTTCTCTTTCTCATACAAACGAATGAATGTTTGTTCATTAGTAACGCTAAGAGAACGGCTGAACCAATATTGATGAAATTTTAAGAGGTTGTTCGTTGTGGATCAAGGAAGGTTTAGAAATAAAAAACCTGTATGCTTTTCGTGAGGAAAAGTCGGAAAATTGGAAAATTCCAAAAAGTTAATTTTTTCCATACAAACTTTTTTTTTTAAATTTTTTTGTTTTGTTTTTCAATTACTTGAATCGTTCAAGTTTGTCGTTTGCGTCAAAAATTTTTGAAAATTATTCAGTGAAAACGTTATGGGCGTTGCACACAAAGTGATCAATTACTGATTGAAATTTGTTACGATGCCACGAAGAGATCGCGCTAATATCGGTCGGCGTTCTTTTTGGCATTAACATACATTAGCAGCCCAAGGCATGACCGAGTACTCTCAGGATGCGATGACATACGTGCGGTATTATGGATCGCGGTCAATCAGCAAGCGATCGTTCCGATGTCACAGCAAGACTTTTCAAGCAACAGCTTCGATGGACTTTATCTTAAAGCAACGTATATATGGCGCTGTTAGATGCAAGATGTATTCTGTTGAGTGGTAAAAGAGAGGTTTGCCGCACGCACACATTCTTCTTTGAATGGTGGATGGTGGTTACACCAGATCAAATTGATGAAATCATTCAGTCACGCGGAAATTCCTGATGCAAGGTGCAGTACTCGTATTATACGAAGTGATGAAAACCAATATGGTTCATGGATCTTGCGGACACCACAATCCCACTTCGGTTTGTGTGTCTGACAATAAATGCACGGAACAGTATCCAAATTTCTTTCGGAAACACAAACTAGAAATGAGGGATATCCACTCTTTTGGCGTCGCTCACCAGACGACAATGGCAGAACATTTAGCATTCAATTTAGAAGAGTAAATATCGAAGTTGACAACATATGGATCATACTATATTCACCATTATTGTCTAATTCACATTCAAAACTCATATCAGTGTTTAGAATTGCAGTTTGGTGTAATCGATAAAATAAGTTTGAAAGTACGTCACCATAGGAAGCAACATGGGGGTTATTGGTCTTGAACGACATGGTTGATACATAAACATTTACTTCTGCAATTCATAAACGTTTTCTGGCTGTTGTGCGTCTCACAGTTAATTTGGAGAAGGCCAAAGTGTTTACTTCAACCCAGAGAATACAGTACAGCCAGTGGAAACATCGCCAACAACAACTACGAGTTTTTGCTCAACTTTCGTCAGAGATCCGTTTGCGAGGATATTTGGAAATACATTGATATTATACATGGAATGCATCGTTGAAGAAATAATTACGCAGAAAGCAAGGCCAACCAGTAGATGAACATCCAGGTGTGTTATCAACTAATGCATTGAGACGAATTTACACAATCCACCCACAAAACGACGATTGTTTCAACCTTCGGTTGCTATTGATAAATATTCGCGGTTCAACTTCATTTGAGTCATTGCCTACTGTGAATGGTACGGTGTGTGCAACTTTTTGAGAAGCAAGCCAGCAATTACAATTTCTGGAAAATGATAATCACTGGAATGTAAATGAAGCACACTTTTCGCAATAATCATTTCGACATATCAGCCTTCAAATCCGCGTCTATTATGCGATACGAACAAAAATGAAATTGCCGAAGACTTTTTACATTGTCTTCTCTAAAAATTGGGAATGGGTCAATTCCGGTTGATACTTCCGATGGTTTGATATCAATTCCATCTGCCGTTTATCAGTTCACGAAATATGAATTCATCACGAATGTTCGGACATTGGCCAAATTATCGTAACTACGATTCCTTAAGTGTACGCGTAATGTTAACTGCCAAAAATACCGATATTGTTGACTTAAACTGGAAGATTCAAAGACAAATTCTGGGAGACTTGCGCTCATACAAATCGATGGTTCGTCTTGACAATGAATGAATTATCCAGTGGAATTTCTAAATTCTTTGGAGAGGTTTGGTATGTCACCGCACCATTTGCGTCTCAAAGTTGGATCTGTCATTATTATGTTTCGCAAAAAAAAAAATGAAATGATAAATTCTTTCTTTTCATTTCAAAACACATATTTTCATGCAGGACAACGGCTGCGGGGCCAGCTAGTTTCAAAATAAAAATATGCAATATGTTTAACTTCCTTATACATTTTCTGCCCCCTAAGAAGCTGCTAATTTGTCGTAACTATCAAAATTGGACCACTTTAGGGTTTAACTGCCATACATTATTAACAGACGGATATAAATCAAGAAAAAATTTTTCGTGAAGCATATATTTTTTACTAGAAAAGCTAATTCGATTTGAAGGTTGTTTACATTACTACCAGGAAACATGATTTTCGGATAAATTTGACTCAATGTCATTTTCGGCGGGTTAATATTTTTTTCTAGAAAGCAATTTATGTACTTAAGATTGTACTTATGAAGGGTTATACTATTCATAATGACCAATTTAAACGAATATGCTGCATAAATAAGTGATTACTTAGTAAACTTGATTGTATTCAGCAATTTTTTTTTTTTTTATTTATGTCCTTTTCTTCAATATACCTTCAGGCTGCCAGCACTGGCCAACTTAGTAGTTTTGTCTCAGAACTCACGTTGTAATTAAACTTTTTTCGAATATCTTCAATTTTTTGAAGTCGAATCAAAAAAACCAACAAAAGCAGCACAAACGAATTGCACAGCTTTGCATTTTTCAGGGCTCGCTGTACAGTTTTTCTCTTGCCCAAAGCTTTCATTGTCTGTCAGTACTTTTGGCATTGTCGTGCTACAGACGAAAATAATTGCTGCTGAAGCAACCATATACGCCTAACTATACTCTCACCGAAAAGGCGGTTCATTGAAAAATTAAGACAGCGAACAAAGAAGCACTGGCATTGACAGCCAGTATGTTGCAATGTAGCATAATGTCACAAAATATGAGTGAATAAGAGATATATCTAGAAAATCGTTGAAATTAAATGAGCAAATGTAACTAATTTTTGTGTCAGTGGAAAATATGCACCCTCAGTCCATTACATTAGCGATTCAGTTTCTGAAAATTCTATGCCTTAAATTAAATATGTTTTTATTTCCACTTAAATAGTAGAATTTTTACATTTCTTCACCTTAAAAGTCAACAAACTCCTGACTACTGTAGACGACAAAAATATTACATATAAAAAACGCCACTAAAATATTTTTATTAACATTGCATTTTTCCATTGTATATATGTATGCATTAGGATGGGTC
Organism: Bactrocera correcta; assembly: GCA_027475135.1. NCBI lineage: Eukaryota > Metazoa > Arthropoda > Insecta > Diptera > Tephritidae > Bactrocera > Bactrocera correcta. The sequence continues at coordinate 50,229,693 of CM050323.1, forward strand.
AAAAAAATATATTTTTTCGCTTGGAAAATTTGTTTTTGACTTGAACCCTCTAAGAAAATTTCTCAGCTCTGCTTGGGCTCATAATTGTAACGGGAAGATATCCTTTTTTTCTTAATACCAGATAGAAAAATTCGGATTTCCCTTCCAACTATTTGAAAAATTAATATAAGAAACCATTTTGTAGAGCAGTTTTCTATTTTATAATGTAAAAATACTTTCTTCGATATTGCAATATTGGTTTAGCCAATATTCCTTGCCAAATTTCGAGAAGATATCAATGAAAGATTTTTTCATACAATCACTTAATTTCGATCTTTAGTTGCTATAGTGATACGATATCTACTTGTACGACAAATGAAAAAAAAACTATTTTTCAGAGTTCCAAGCGAAAAACATAATGTTTTTTTTTAAACACCCTAATATGTATATTCATATGCAAATATTGTGCTTAAATTACTTGTTCTTATCAAAATTATTTTTGCCAATTTTTAAAGCGATTCTACGCGATTATTTGCGACTTGCTTCGTTGAGTTCATTTAGTTTGCAATTTGTATTTTAATAATGCAACAGTGTGTTTTAGGAAACTGATGCTCCTTTAGGGTTTGAGCAAAATAACTTATATCGAAACATAGAAAGATACCCGTCATCTTATTGCTTCTTCGCTATTATACTGAAAATACTTTGCACTGTTTAAATATTTTTCACTCTCAATTTAAATTACTTCACACTGACAAAATCGCTTAAACTTGTACTTATATATATGGACGTGCTTTTGTTTGTGGACCTTGCCCACAAATGCGGTAATTATATTATAAGTGTACTCACATAACGTCCAGTAAGCATTACTTCATCGGCGAGACCGCTGGTCACTTAAGTATTCCTTTGCACGTGCTTTGTCGCCAACGAGTCGGTGTGGTATGTGAGTGGATTTTCATTGTCTGCTAACGTAATTTTACAGGGTTTTTATGGGGACTTTTGAATTCCTTTCATGCTTTTATGACAATAAACAAAAGACTGCATGGACTATTACAAAATGTTATATGTAAATATGAGAAAAAATGTGTTTCGCTTTGTGCATAGAGAGATATAATTTTGAATAAATGCTAGTATCCGCATTTACCTCCTGTGAATGTCTTTCCTTTGATAAAGAACGAACAGATATAATTTCAGTAAATAGGTGAGTAAGTACTAGTAATTACTCCCGGATGACTGTAAGTACCGATCCAATATGTTTAATCTTACCCAGAGTAAGTCGAACACTTTCTTGCAGACCTCAAATGAACCTACGAGTAAACTCCGATCCAGTACCTGTATGATATCATTGAATCGAGAGTGTTTCTTTTAGTTCTCAGCAGTTTTTTATAGCTGGACTCTCATACACGTCTCATCACAAAGTGGTTTTAAGGTACTCATGCCTATTTTCATGACTTCTTTGGTGTATTTTTATAGGAAAATAAAAATGAATTATCTTGAATATTTAGAGTGATTTTATTTACATTTTGAAAATATAAAAAAAAAATGTACGTGGGTGGCTCGGGTGATTTTGGCTCTTGATGTTATCTGAAATGAAATATTCTTGTTTATTCTTAATCTATAGATATGTCATTCTACTGAAGTTAAATTTCAAGGGTAAATAACAAAATTGCGGATTTTGGAAAAAAGTCCTCTTATTTCAGCAAAAAAGGGTTGTAAAATAAAAAGTTAAGGGTGAAAAAAATTCGACGAGAACTACAAGTTTATAGAACATCCTGTTAAAATTTGAAAGCAATCGGTTCAGTAGAAAAAAAGTTAGGACCCGGGCCGACCAGAAAAGCAATGTTTTGAGAAAAATGGGTCTAAAGTTCAACAACTCCGAGAGAGAGGACTCCGAGGCACTCTAGGAAACTCGTTATAACTCCCGAAATATTTCGAATTTCTGTTTGAAATTTTCACAGTATAGTTTCAAGACACTGTACTTTCAAATTAAGCAAAAAAAAATCCGATTTTTTGAACCCAAGTTACCAGACTACTACCTTAAGCAAGTAATAATGAAGTTAGTCACTTCTTGACTAGATTTAATTCTTGACTTTTCAGTGAGCTTATAATCAATATTGCTGCTCTGCTATTGGACTGAATACTTACATCTTTGAAGGGGATTGCTCTGCAGAACAATAGGTCTATTACTGCCTGCATGGAAGCCGTCTCTGCTTGAAAGCTTTGCAGAGGCTTAGAAGCCTGAACCACTCAATCTATTTATAAAGAAGGAAGTTGACTCTTCAAATAAAAATCCATAAAAAACTCAGCAAAAGTTGATCCCACAATACAGTGGTAAGGAAGTCAAATCTTTGAATGATTGCGGGGTGTCCATCTTTATGAAAATATAAAGAAAACCTTGGAAAACACACCCGCTCTTAGTCTCAAGTTTATATTGAACAAGATTTCAGACTGGGCGATTTGTGCAGCCTTACATCTCTCATATTACTGAAGTATTGCGTTGGCCAAAAAAGAAGACCTTCAGGCTGCATGAAATTGAAAATTGACAACAACGAAGCCATACGCATGCTATAGAGGGCTTTAAAAAAATCAAAAGCATATTTCGGCGACCTTAGCGCCATAAAAAAGAGGAAGAAGACACTGCAATAGCACGGCACCTATTAAATTAATGCCAATTTTATTAAACTGTTTTATGACTTAATAAAAATTACCGAAGCAGCTATCCGATGCAGCCACAAAATTTATTTGTATATTTTTTTCAATTTATATCATCATACAAAAAAGTCCAAAGATTTTATAATGAAAGCTGCTGTATGTAAGTAACAACCATTAGCACACCTTGCTGGGACCGTGTAAAAAAAGTTTGCGGAAATAATTTAAATTTATATTTACGTAAATGTTTTTTTGTAGGTGCGTCTTTTTCACTGAAATCCATTAGACTACCGTTAAAATACTCCAACGCATTAATTAGCTTAAGTACATGCTGTAGGCTGCCCATATACATACATACATACATATAAATCTGAATTTATAGGCAAAGTTTCGGTGAGGTGTTAATGCATGCAGCAGGCAATAAATATTGCAGTATTTTTGTTGAAAGCAAAATCTGCATATTTTAAATTTTTATTACGCGAGAAAATTTTGCCGCTGGTGTAATCAAAATGTTCAGGTCAACATGTTAATCACAGTTGTGCATAAGAATATATGGTTGAGTGAGAATGTGCAGATTTTTAGATGAATTTAATATGTTTGTTGTTTGTATATTAATATGTAATGCAACTTCAATGGGATGTTGTGATAGCGATATGGTGGCGTAAAGCCCGCTAGTTAATCAATTTTCCTTTTTCGTTACCATGAAAAGTGGCATATGCCTTCTGCAGAGTGTCGTGTACTTTCTTTATATGCTACTGTGGCGAATTTGCGGCTTCTTTGTTTATAAGTGATTTGTTTACGCTTTAAAAGGTTGGGTAGTCATGCCAATCATAGATATTAGAGGGGTTTGAGGAAGTGTAGATTCAATTTATATACACCCAGTGAATGTTTAAGACAAATAATTTGTATAAGTACTCTAAAATTATGGTTTTCCAATATAAATAGCACTAAACTTTCACTAATTCAAACCATACGTGTTTGAAAATACCCAATGTACATATAAAACAGACTTTAAATACTTACTTAACTACCCTGCAAATTAAATTCCAATAATCAATATACCTTTAACAAGTTTAATTAATTTACTGTACAATATCATGAGCAATTTGTTACTTACGAGTAAATTTAATTTCTGCTGTCGGATAAGGTATCAGTTTACTTTTCCACCCCTTCCCCACCAGTAAGAGCATCGATGTTGCTCCCCATTTTCGTCGGCAACGTTCAAAGAACCAAAGAAACCTGAGAGATGCGTATTTGAACAAAGAGTGAACAACCTGTTATAATGTTGCGTATACGCAACGGTGTGTCCCACTCATATCTTAGGAATACACGTGTGTCTGTTCACACATGCGTGTGACCGTTAACAGAATTTAAGTATATCAAAGCAATACTTATAGTGATTTATGCGTGCACTTTCCACGATTTAATATTTAAATATGCATCTTTAAGCGCGTAAAGGCAATATAGGCGAAGCTATCCTGTACTCACTATAGCCATATGAAATATGGCGTTGGCGGGCTGTGAACTGAAAAGCCGTTCGGAGACTGTGTAAATATTGACAGACGTGCTCTTTGGTAGAAATTATGTGACTAGGTTGTTAAAAGTGCGACGTCTGCAAAGCGCTGACAGCGAAGGAAAATGCGCATAACTTTCGTTTATGTTTGTTCGTCGATGTTTGTCGGCAGTAACAGTCAATGTCAACATCTTCACCAATGAAACTTAGTCAATAGTACACCTTGACTGGCTGATAGTCGCCAAACTCTCAAAGTCAATGTGCAAGACATTGCCTTGGGATTAAGTAAACACGCCATATACATATGTATGTATACTCATGTATGTAATGTATGTATACAAATGTAATATACAAATAGTTGTAATAACATTGGATTATGTGTGACGTGCTTACAAATATGATGTACTAAAATATTCTTGTTAAGTGACAATGTCAATAACTGCCGCTCATGTAGCTGCAACTTTCTGAATGTGGTGTTTTACTCATACACATATAATTCTTATTAGTATGTTTGTTTGTAATGTTTGTAAAAATGAAATCAAAATTCATTAATTTTCAAGATATTATGGACTGTAGCTCAATATTTCTCTGTAGTTGTAAAAGTTTATTGGCACGTCTCGTGAGGGTCTGCTGCTTTTTGACAGCAAGCTTGGCATGTTTAAGCGTGTGAAATATTGTTATTAAATAGCTCTACTAGACTTTATTAAATAATGGTGTAGGTACCTATTCGAAGCACATTCCGTGGTATGAATCTGGCTTTTATAGTTTTAGCGGCACATGTTGGTCGTGGAAGCACTAAAAAGAATGAAGGCGAAGGGGACAGATGCTATAATAAGATGTAAGGAAATGTTAATACTGACTTAACCAAAAACAGATAATATTTTCTAAGACCTACAATGTGCTTACATTCAAAAAACTTCAAAATTAGATAAACTTACAGCTACTAATTATAGATATACTCGTAATTATTTGGAAAATTATCTGTGAAGAGACCCGAAAGATTTTAAGGTTCGTTTATTTTTCCATATCAAAACAGAGAATGTTTGATGTATATTTATGTGGGTATATGATTATGCTCAATTGACTAGTAGCTGATCAGTTGCTTTCTTTTCAAACTTAATAGTTTTAAAGTCAGCCATGGTTTCTCTTGGTTAAGACACTGACTCCTTTATTGTTTAAGAGTCATAGTTGCCATATTATAATATTTTATTTGCAAAATCTTACTGCCGGACTGATGAGGTATTTAGGTTTAAGTTGTATGTTTGAGTGAAGTGACCAAAGAACTTAGTGGCGTGATTGAAATTATCGTCATTTGCCTTGTCATTATAACATGGTCATCTATCCACATTATAATACATAGCACTCTCAATTATTATCGAGCGCCTAAGCGTTTATAAATGTCATAAACATTACTTCATGTTTACCCAATAGGAAATGTAATGCGTTGAAATTGCGGTATATTGTTACATATTAGCCGAACTCGAGGTCCATGATGCTTACATGTCTGAAAAGGCTTTGGAGTAGAGAGGTGATTTCTCATTGGATTGTTAAAGTTTATTTCAAGTATATTGAATGTGAATTCACTTTTAACTTGATATCTGATATTGATACCCTTTGCCCATACCTTCTTTGTTATATTCCTGCAGTGTCTGTCTCTTACAATGTGTAGTCATCATAATTATTTGCTTTAAGCACTACTTGCATAACGTCGTCATCAGAAACTAAGCAACAACTATAATAATAACACATTAAGGAAACGTGCGTGTTGTTTGCTCGTCACGTCGAAAACATTGCTTTAAGTGCTTCCTTCAATGTGCCAGTGACATGATTGTCTCAACATAACTATTCAATCTTTCTTAATTGTATTCTATTTACAATAGTTTTGCTTTAATAAATAATTGGATTATTATTTCTTCTCAATTAAGCAAAGACTTCTTGGGTTGTCACTTCCACAATTGTTATCCAAAAGAAAAGAGAAATGATGATCGTTGTAAGATTTAATTGTTTATGTGGGTTAAGTATCATGGGTGTTGAGAAAGAAAGCTGCGGAGAACTCTTTAAATAAGTGGATACTTCAGAATAGTTTGTTCCTTAGCTAAAACTGCGTGACATATTTTTATCTTCTGAGCTGGCTTTTTTTTATTGTTCTAGCTGCCACAAACAATTTGAAGCCCCTACCGAAAAGTGCGAAAAAAAAAATAGTGTAAGCCCATTGGGGTATGCAACCTTGTACCATAGCATTGCTTGCAATATGAGACCAATATGTACGCTTTATTGTTGACTAATTTCTATCCAGTTGCATAACGGAAACGGTGCGGCTACTCGTCGTATCTACTTATGTAACCATTACACCGGAAACGCAGATGGAAGATTGGTTTTAATTTTTAAATTTCCATTTAGGAAAATGGCTGCGAGTGGCTGTTAAAATGCAATGGAATATTCAGTGGCTTGCAACATAAGCGTGTGTAAGTTAATTGAGGGTTGTTGCGAAAAACATTTCTATTTAGTTTAGTAGGTAGCCAACATTCTCATTTAACCAACAAAGGAGATGCCTGTTCGCTTGCCTAAAACTCTGAAGAATTAAATAAATTTGCTTTAGACTCAAGACGATTAGCGCTTTGTACAAATATTCTTTCGAATTATGGTTTCAATGATGAAAATCGAATCATATTTCCCAGATACTTTATATTGGTAGTCGAAAAAGTCTTTTCGTATTTTGTCAATAGATGTGGTTGCAGTCGTATATCTCACATTGCGTCATTCGATAAATGATAATTTTAAATGTTAAATTTCAGCCGAAATGAGTTCTATTTTACTTGTGCTTATCTTTTATTTCTATACCCTAAATATCGACCACTATTTTCAACACAAAAAAGGAGACTCATACGTAAATGATCGGCTTTGCGACTAAGTCGATTTAGCCGTGCAATGTCCGTCTGTGGAACCCTTTTATTTTACAAAATATCTCTATGAAATTTAAAATGGATTATTGCGCAAAGCAACGGTAAAATCTTGGAAGAAATGTTCAGAACGGACCACTATAGCATATAGCAGTCATACAAACTAACCGATTAAAGTTATTGCAAGGAAACTTTATATTTATGAATTAAGTAGTATATTATAGCTGCGGTATAACTGAAATTAACTTATTATATTATTCTCTACCACTTTTATCCCCGTTTTGAGTCGAATCATAAAGTCACTGTGCACATACACGTAGGCATGTTAACCAATAACCTTTGTAGGCGATGAGCTCATTAAAAAATGGTTTATTGTAATTTTACTGAAATAGGATAAGGTGTGCTCTGTATATAGAAAATAAAAATGTTTTATGTCTTTATTTACCAGGATCTATTTAAAAGTGGTTATATGTAAGTGACTGTGCAGCAAGCGAATATAAATGCAGACCTCAAATACTTCCTAAAATCCAATGTACATACGCACAAACACAAATATAAGTATTTATGTGAACTATCTTAAACTAACTTTTATTTTATTCTCCCTCTTTCTACTTCAGTTGCATTTCATGAGCACGGTTCGATTGAAATCGCGCATCGATAAATTTGTAAAGGAAACTGTAAACATTGCATCGAAATGCAATAAATATCGGAAGTTGCGTGCGCGAATATCACGTTCATGGCTACTTGTGATCTTAACTCTTATACATCTCACTTTCTGATGTATTTGTGTACGTGTTTACCATTATTAGCGCAAAAGTTCTCGTGACTTGAAAAGTTGGCAATTCCACTGTAAGTAAAAAGGCTAATTGGAGATCCGTTTGGCTAGGGGTAGAGAGGTGCCTCAGCTAAAAGGTAAATTATACGAATGTGATAAGCTTAGACGAATAGGAGTTACAAAAAAAAAAAAAATCATTGAGTGATATAGTTTTTGGGATGGGAAACAGGGTTACCAATATTCAGAAACAAATGAAAAATTATTTTGTATAAGCTAGCTGAACTGGTAACTGTAAAAGCATTGCATGTGCTATATTTGAACGCGAAGTATTCTTAAGTATTATTCAAGCGTTTTCCTTATGAGTTTTCTTCCTTTATATTCGTTCAACTAGTTCTGGGTATTCAAGTTTGATTTGCACTCAAATTCGTTCACTACGGGATTCTTTGACTTTCTCTCAACTATTCTTCTCTACTTTTCTCTCTACTTCTCTGTGTTATTTACGTTCAACTAGATCGGTGATTTTTACTACTAACCTTGATATCAGAGCTTCGGCTGTGGTTGCTTCACATCAAAGTGGAACTATAAAACTCTAAATGCATTATTTCTCATTTCCGCTAAAAGCAACTTGCTCAATGCTCACGAAATTTCCACAATTTTCAAATTCAACAACGGCATTAGATAAATAAAACTAATGTAGAATTTTAGTGCCCGAATTTTTTATTTCAAGACATGCAAACAGCGGCTTTACACCGATAGGTTTCCTTTTTTCATAGCTTTCCACGCTTCAGCGCCTGCCCTAAATACGTGAGTGTCTGAGTGCAAACCAAACGATTGCGCGGAAGTATATACTTTTTCAAGTATATATATATATATATATTTATATATTTTCGTATATGTAAACACACGTGCTTGAGCCTCGTCTGCTGGCCGTCCATAGCCTTAACCACATATTTAGATATTTCTGTACAAATGTATGTATGTATGTATGGGTGAGGCCGCCATTATATGCTGCACCGCTAAACTGAAGGCCAATAAAGTTATTTTAATGCAGCAGCACGTCATGACCATAAAAATGCGGCGTTGCGCTGCAGCCAGTTGGGTGTTCATGTGTTCACAGTTCTATCCGCGTGCACTTGCATTGCTCAAACATACTAGAGTACATTTATAATGTAAATCTGCATATTGAATTGGTATAGTGTGGCAGGTATGTTGGGTCTAACATTTGAGGACCGCAATGAAATTGACAGTTATGGGTAGGATGCTAGAATATACTCGCCGGTTTTAAGTTAAGTTAAGAAGAGGCATCCTAATACCAATTGGATAAGCCTCTTGTGTGACTATTCATGCGTTCTCCTCAGTTAGTAAGAAAGCTGTTAAAACCGATATTATAATTAATAATAATATCGAGAACATTTTTGAAAAAATAGGAAATTCGAAATACTGTACCAGTAAATACTGAATTTTCTTTAACTCTTTACTAGGTACTACCCTGCGTATGAGTAACATTTAAAGTGTTAAAACAGTTCGTCTAGCACAACTATGGTTCGCTCATTTCCGTTTTGGAAATTGCGAAATTGCGATTTACACTGATAGAATAATGTCTCAAGCGGAAAATGGAAAAAAGTGGTCGAGCAAAATAGCACATATTTGTTTATTTTTTTTTTGTTTTTTAGAAATACGAAAAGACTTTTTCGACTACCCAATGTAACAATAACTATTGATGTACTATTTACTCAGCTAATTTTTTAGTAAATTAAATGCAAAACTGACGCATATGCTAATAATTTATTTAACAAAAAAATTTTTTTTTTGCTAATAATCAAAGTTGTATAAACTTAATACTTGTTACGTATTCGCTTACGCTCTCCAATTCACAAAGAGCAATTTCATTTCAAACAAAATTGTGGCCAGTGCTAATGAAGTATGCGCACAATTTCCCTTTTGACTTTAGCAATTATCAAATTCTCAATGATTCTTCAAGCTCAACCCACATTCCACTAAGATGACAGAAACTTTCGTTCCGTTCGTTTGAAGTTTTTGCGTGCATAAAGTTGTGTCCACAGCAAGTGCGCTCGTATGAGCGAGTTGCGGAACAAAAAGGAATTACAAAAGTCGGCTGAACTTTATGGCGCATACTTAACATATATTTTCTGGTACGACTGTACTAAGAGTTTGAGAGAAACACCAAAGTGCCGCATGCATTTGTAAGTTTTATGACCAAAATTCAAAGTTTAGATGCTTAAAGTTGCACCTGTGACTTATGCAGGCGGCGTAAAGCAAACTAAAGCACACATGTGAATACGAAATTACTTTCATTCAAATATTATTGCATTTGTTGAGCTTAGAAAGTAGGTTAAAAAGTAAAGGATCATAACGCAGTGCAATATTATGTAGAATAAGGAAGTATATATTCTCCATCCAAAGACGCCGCTCAGGTCTTTTCAGGCATTTTTTTCTTCTGTTCTCAGACAATATAGTGTATTTTAATGCTATGTGAGGCAGATGAGAAGCACTCTCCTCAAAGAATGCGAAAGCTAATGATGCAGAAAAATTTGGTAGCTGCATTCAAGCTACACAATTCTACTATCTGAAGCTCCATTTACATTTTATTATTAAACATTCGACAGTGCGTATGAGCAATTTGGTTGAGAAGGCATCTCGCGGCATGTATGACCAACAGTGCGTATGAGCAACTTTTTGTATGATACTGCCTTTATAAGTGATAGTTATTAATCACTTCATTAAACACATTAATAAACATACATATGTATGTAATAATCATTCAATGGAAAATTCTACCTTTTCTTATGCTCTATTTATTACGATTGGAACTAAATGATGAAACTAATTAAGATCTTTTATTTAAATTTACGTACAGATTTTTTAAAATTTTATAATTTTATTCACTTAAGTTTCTTTAAAGCAATTTACATCACCACTGCTTATGAGCAACTTTTTGGCTGATAGATACTCATTTAAATAACATAATATAAGCACACACTCAAAATGCTCAACTTGAGCTATTCGGCATTAAAGTTCCATCCACAACTTTTTAAATGCATTGTCCAATCAGTTGCCACATCATTGCTCAATTAAACAGACTTTCCTTTTTCCTTTTCGTTCTACAGTAGGTGCTGTTATTTATGTTAGCACACTTACACACATTCTTTCTTGGCTTTTCTGTAGTCTGCTGAAATGACCAGACTCATTCAAGTGGCGAATTGTCTGTGTAATTATTCAATTTGCTTAATTATAGCAATCATGCAGACAAATTTGTCAAATCGTTGGTTATTTGTTTGATCAATACAGATACGGGCAATACCGCTTAAATCAGAAAATTAATGGAGAAAATTATGAAAAAAGAAATGAAAAAATTACCGGTTTATCTTAAGGGCGTGCTGAAATATTTTTCTTTATTTCGATCATAATTCGAGAGTGAGTAATTAGGAAAGTTGCGAGAAGTTGCTTAAAGAGTGACAATTGTATAAAAAATGTAATAGTAATGGTGTTGGATAAAAGTTGCTCATACGCACTGACAAATTTTTACCAGTCAATATATTTATATTTATGGTACATCAATTACATACGGTTACGCTAGAAAACGTTCAGCTTAAGTTGATTTCTGGCAATAGAACTTGTCTCTTGGTCTGTTTATTAGATACGAAGGCGGTCGGATAATTTGACTTCAACGCCCGGTGGAACCAATATTGCGAGAGAAATACTATAGTAGAGTATATTCTCGTAGAGACATAAGCAACTCAAAAGGCCTCGTCTATACTAAACTGCGTGAAATATTAGATATGAGAAAACTGCCGGTGAATTTCGGTCGATAAGAGCAACCGAGATATCCTACGATTTAGATGAAATAGAAAGACGAAAAATAAAGCACTATTCCACCATACTGACGCCATAGCTGAAATATCTAATGTCTTTCAGATTAAAATATTCAGCCAATCAATGAACTTTTTCACAATTTTTTCTTTATTGAATGGGTTAGAATTTCCCTTTTATTTATACAATATTTCAGGTTGTTGTGTTGTTTTTATTAAGGAAGATGTTGCTCGAAAGGACTCATGGAACTATATGCTCTTGTAATGTTCGCTGTCTAGTCATAGATGAAGTGTAATGGTCAAGAAAGGCTATCGAGTCAAGTGGAACGCAGATCATTGCTTTAGTTAATTTCTTCTCGCATTTACACAGCTCAGAAGCGAACTTTTATTTTTTAATTCTTTGAAACATGTCATTTTTTCAAGTGAGAGAAACGTTATGTAGATTTATTTCATAAACCCGAAATAAAGAAAAAAAAAAACCACACTAAAATCTGGGTTGTGTCTTATAATATTATTCACATACCTTATACACATATAAAATATACATATATATAAAAATTGATTCCTATTGCCTGTGAAAGTTTGTTTTTTTGCGTAGTCTTAAGGTGCAAAAACAAATACAGCGAGTCACCAGCAGAGAAAGCTGCAGCCACACGTTATCTACCTGAGTGCGATGAAACAACCAGTGGCAACCCTAAATGTAACGTGACTACTTGTTGTGTAAAGGCGCTTGATATTTGGCGCATTACATTTTTTTCACGAAATAAAAGTAAATATTGAACGCCATATACTGTATTTTAGTCACATGCGTATAAGTTCCATGGAAAAGATTTTTGGGTTAAGAGTTTTGTAGGTCGTGCGAATTTCACGCGCCCAGAATACGCCAACGGCATTAATGAGTTTTACCTCTTCCACCATTTTCACGCTTGAATCTGCTATTGCTTTTCTATGCTTTTTTCACTATTAATTCTGCATCACAACAAATATTCACTACCAACACATTTGTATATTAAAGCTCACTTCATAACAGTACACCTGGTATATTCTGCGTGCTCAAGTGTTCGAAAGCTAGTGTTGCAAAAATTCTGGCGTGATTGTTGGAAGCGTGTGTCAACCTTTTGCGTTTGGTGTTGTCGCCTACGAAGAGTTACACTTCTTAAGTGTGGTGGGTAGCTTTTCAAAACTTAAGATGCGTGTCAACCATTATTTTTTTTACTAAAAAGAAGAGCGGAACTGTTTCGATTTGAGTTAAAATTTGTCGATTCATATTTTCGTTATTATTAGTTTAGAAAAGTTGAGTAACATAAAAATAACTTGTCAAGTAACTAACTAACGAATGCTTTATGCTTAAAACGAGAGATACCTGTACTCGAGAAAGAGAAAGAAATTCTGAAATTTCCAGTCAGAGACATATTGATTTAAGGACTGTTTTCAGAGGTAACGGGTGATTTTTTAAGAGCTTGATAACTTTTTTAAAAAAAAAAACGCATAAAATTTGCAAAATCTCATCGGTTCTTTATTTGAAACGTTAGATTGGTTCATGACATTTACTTTTTGAAGATAATTTCATTTAAATGTTGACCGCGGCTGCGTCTTAGGTGGTCCATTCGGAAAGTCCAATTTTGGGCAACTTTTTCGAGCATTTCGGCCGGAATAGCCCGAATTTCTTCGGAAATGTTGTCTTCCAAAGCTGGAATAGTTGCTGGCTTATTTCTGTAGACTTTAGACTTGACGTAGCCCCACAAAAAATAGTCTAAAGGCGTTAAATCGCATGATCTTGGTGGCCAACTTACGGGTCCATTTCTTGAGATGAATTGTTGTCCGAAGTTTTCCCTCAAAATGGCCATAGAATCGCGAGCTGTGTGGCATGTAGCGCCATCTTGTTGAAACCACATGTCAACCAAGTTCAGTTCTTCCATTTTTGGCAACAAAAAGTTTGTTAGCATCGAACGATAGCGATCGCCATTCACCGTAACGTTGCGTCCAACAGCATCTTTGAAAAAATACGGTCCAATGATTCCACCAGCGTACAAACCACACCAAACAGTGCATTTTTCGGGATGCATGGGCAGTTCTTGAACGGCTTCTGGTTGCTCTTCACCCCAAATGCGGCAATTTTGCTTATTTACGTAGCCATTCAACCAGAAATGAGCCTCATCGCTCATCGGACACGGACGCGAAACACATTTCGAACCGAACACTGATTTTGGTAATAAAATTCAATGATTTGCAAGCGTTGCTCGTTAGTAAGTCTATTCATGATGAAATGTCAAAGCATACTGAGCATCTTTCTCTTTGACACCATGTCTGACATCCCACGTGATCTGTCAAATACTACTGCATGAAAATCCTAACCTCAAAAAAATCACCCGTTATAAATGAAGACCGGCAGTGGATATTGTGAATAGTAACCAGAGAACTTGATTAGCCAATCAAAGCGTTTCAAAAGAAACAATCAGAATAGCAAAGAAATATAGTGAAAATAGTCTTACCATAATATAGTATAACTTCAGGAGCTTTCTCTGGTTTTTAACGCCAACTTTGTCGATTACTAAATTCGACATTGTAACGCGCCTTGTATTGTTGCTATGCATATACTGGTAAATAGCAAATGAGCAAGGTCAGTGGACAATATACGTTATCTGCTCTTAAATTTGGATGGCTTTTGGATGGATAATTGAGTTATATTGTATTTGTCTTAACTAATGGGAACATATTAAGTGATAATAAATATGCGAATGCCAAAAGCTATTTTCCGTGCTTGCAAAAGAGTAATTCGTAGATTTTTTGTAGTTAAGGCGGAAAATAATGCTTTGGTGGGAGCCAGTAGAAGTGAGCAATCACGGAAGCAGAAACAAACAAAAAAAGCAAAGCGATAACACAAACAAGCGAAAGAGAATAATAGTATGCACATACCAACAATGAGTCATCCCACTCACAACTTTACTGGCCGTGCCTCTTTTTGCGAAGACATCCGGAAGTTGTCGTAGGCGGATGAGAAGCTGCTGTTGACATTGTAGTTTGCATTCACTTCCTACGCTGAAACTGTTGCTGCGCTTATGATGATTTAATTAGCACACTCGTTTGGCTGTTACGCTGTTGCTTGCCTCCTTTTGCCGCCACACTTTATCTCTGTGCTTGCTGCTTGGTTTTAGTTATTTACGAGCTTTTACATGGCTTAAGTGTGTAAGTATTTTGCAAGAATTCTCTCTGTAGTCAACTTGTTGATGGCTTATCACATCCTCTGTATTTTCACAGAAAAACATCAGTCAGTAAGCGGGTGTAAATGGCATGCGCTTAATTATTATCAGTTTTTTTTATTGCATAATCACCACAGTTGTGGCATGATTAAAATGGTCGAAGTGAAATTGAGGATTAATGCGTTGGTAGAACACAAAAAGAGTAAAATCATTTAAAATAAAATTTCAAATTTTTACATTTTATTATTTTTTCCAGATTTTATTTGCATTTCATATTTTTTATTTCCCAAACAACGCGCTTAATTTTGTAGTTATAATAATAGTTTATTCAAAAATTTTAGAAAGATCAATAAAAATCTATTTATACCAACTTTCTTTTGTATCAACTCATTCCAACAACTGTAAATAAACTTTCAGCTTTCTGCCAGCATTTTCTTTAGTGCTATAAAGTCAACTATCTGTGCTGTAATTAAAGCCATCCGCTTCAGACCAAGTTGTATGCTGCTTCGCCTTGAAGATGGCGAGATTCTTATCTGTAGCTAATGACAAATGTGCAGTGTTGTGTAAAATTAACTAAATGTTTCATGTATTCAATTTACTTTTCCTTGTTCCACTGTTTTCTGTTTTTAACTGCTAGTATTGCTGG
Source organism: Bactrocera correcta (assembly GCA_027475135.1). Classification (NCBI taxonomy): domain Eukaryota; kingdom Metazoa; phylum Arthropoda; class Insecta; order Diptera; family Tephritidae; genus Bactrocera; species Bactrocera correcta. The sequence continues at coordinate 50,245,182 of CM050323.1, forward strand.
GGTGTATACGTAACAGCAAGCAGTTGGCGTAATTTAACTGTAAATATATAGTATATATAGTAAATCGTATTTTAAAGTATATCATTAACTGTAATTGTTTTTTTTTTTTGTATTGTATAGTTTTTTAGCCTTCCAAAAACGAGACTTTTTTCAAGTAGTTGGAAGTGAAACTTGAAGTTTTCCATCTGAAAACACTAAAAATTTGTAAGCTGTAAGGCGGTCGACCTCCTGGTTTATACTTAAAAAAACTTTCTTAGATGTTTCTAAAAACTTTTATTTCAGATTAACAAGTGAAAAGATATTCTTTTTTTTGTCCCAAATTAATATATGTGTATATACATATATATAGAAATTTGTTAATATAAACTTTAGGAGCATCGCAAATAAACGAGAATTTCTTGCTAGAATTGGGTTTCGAACTGCGCTCATATCGAACGTAAGGTAAAATCTTGTCCTCTCTTGTTTTCTTTTTTTTTCATAAAATATAATTCCCCTAACGGTTTCAAACCCACAACACTCGTGGTTATTTGAAAGCTCTCAACTCCCTCAGTTATCACATTCACCTGATATCAAATATAAAAGGCAATAAATGCAAATTTGAACTGTTGAATATCCACGCCTATCGCTGAAAAATGTCTAACATGAATTTTACATAAATTTTGCGCACAAGTGCACATCGTTTGTCAACGCCTCCATCAACGTAATGACAACATTGTTTATTTCACGCAGCAGCAGAGATTTTATTAGTTTTCTATTTGAGTGCAACAACATGAGAGAGGCGTTAATGAGCGAACTTTTGGGCGTTTTTCAGAACAGTTAAGCATATTTTATGAAAACGGTGTATTAAAAAATTCTTATTTCGAATGACGATCTCATTTAAATATATGATGGCCATGAGGGTGATACAGTTTTTGTAGATATTTTTTCTATATTTCAAACTAAGTTTGATTTCAGCTATAACTAGTATTATAATTCGCATTGAATCAGCCAAATTTTTTGTTTTTTTTTCAATCATAATGAAAAAATGTCAAGTAGATTATAGACCTTGAATTAACTATATTATATTTATCCTGCCAACGAAGTATGTCTAAAAGAAGGAATATATGGTAGAAAAATTTCAACATTGCTGTGGCTTCTGCTGCTTGATATGGTTTCAAACTGAGATCAGATAATATTCTGAAACGATTTCATAGTTCTAATGAACGTCGTTTATCAGCTGGCTGCATAATAAAGACTAATTAGTCTGTCGTTCAAAAATCGATATGCACAGTACTAAAGATATTACTTTATAAATAAGTATACATCTCTATAGAATTCTATTTTCTACGAAAAAGCAGTGAAAATGAGAAACTAACTATTTTTCTAAAAGTATATTGTACTAAGAATTTCGTGAGTATTTTAAAATGCTAAACCAAGAAAATTTGAAAATGATATTTATAAATATTTGTCTGCAGTTTAAATGGACCAGTCCGGGTCAATTTTGATCTTGAGTGTATAATGTGATGATTAAGTAAAAAAAATGTTTAATCTTAAACATCTTTTCAGCATTTTAAGATCATGACCAATTAATATTGTACCGAAGTAACAAAAAGTAAGTGCTTTTATTTCTTCACAACTAAAAAGTAAAAAAAAATTGTGTATGTATTTGCATTTAAAATTTCCTTTTTGGTAAATAAAAACCGAAATACTTGCAAAATTAATGAAATTCATTTTAAGTAAGCCGCACTTTCAATATGAAGCTATGCAATATTGCCTTAAATGTGATATAAACAGATTATTCCCTTCAGCATGTTTGCAAGAAAAATTTCCCAAACAATAATTTTGCGAATTTCCCCATATTATCTCTCAATGAAACGATTGAGCACAACAGCGCGTACTGAGCAAAAATAACTGCAAAAGAGCGTAAGGTGTTCACAAAGCTTAGAAAAGAAACAAACTTACATACACACGTCTTTAGATATTAGCAAATTTGTATTCACTGAACTGAAAGTGCAACCGACAAAAGGCGCAATTTGCTGGTTAAAAAGCGTTACAATGTTTGACAGTTAAGCTAGACAATGAATAAAGCGGTTAAGTGGCTTTTGAGTAAGGAGTCTGAAATATTTTAACATTTTTTAATATTAATAATGAAAGCTAGAAACACATAAGCAGGCTGTAATCAAGTGGTGGTAAAGTGAGTTGATTCTTTCACGTCGAGAAAGCTAGTTTTATTTGCTTCAAACTATTTCGAATACAGATCGAAGTTAAATACTCTGGGCAAAAAATAGTAAGACTTTTTAATTTGAATTGTCCTTCTGAAGTACATAAACTGCATTCGTCAATTTTTGCGATGAGTGAAATTATTCAGCAAAGAAATTCCAATAAATTAAGTGTGCGGTATCAAAAGCATGCGTTGACGAAGAATCAACAAGTCAATAAAATAAAGAATTTGCTAGTTGAGAATCGACGATTAATATCCAAGGATCTTACTGGCACAGTTGAAATATCGAAAATATCAGCGATAACCAGTTTGAAGGATTATTGGGGCCTAAGATAAGGATAAGCACGTGGTTGGTTTCAAAATCACTCTATTTTGTTTTGAAAAAAAGCGAAGGCAATAGATTTTGAAGAATATATAAAGAATTTTAAAATTATGATCAAAGTCATCAAAGTGTAGTAATATTAGAACACATCATTCAGGGTTAAATGATCTGCGATGGTTCAAAGTGTGTTGTCGATGCTTTCTAATGAATTATGCATGTATTTTGTTTAATTTTCCTACTCTCTGTTTGAAAACTTGTTTGGAGACTATGCAGATTTTAATTTAGCGTTATTTCTGACGTGGTTATTTAATCGGCATAAAAACATCTTCTAATTATGTTTAAGAATACTGCTCAGTCTCGATGCATATAAATTCGGCTCCGAGGACACGATCGATTTGAGAATAGTTGCAAATAGTTATGAGATATACAGCTAAAGTAATATTCCCTTGCAAGATATAAACTATGATCTTTTCCGGTTATGTAGGCATGACTGACGTAGAAGCGGTCTTTAAAATTGGGTGTTTGCTGCAGTCTTAAACAACTCTTAAACTATTATAAAATTGGTTGCAAGAGTATCTGTGAAATTATTTGGCCAACACCTTCTCTTATAATACTATGGCTTAACCAAAAAAAAAAATTATTTGAAAATCCAGTAAATACTATCGAAATTGTTGCAGACCTCGGATTTTTTCAACTATCCTTTCTATCAATACGTATGTATATATATTTTGCATGCAAAGTTGATTGTAAGAAACTCTTTGGCTAATATCTTACTTTCAAAACTAATAAAGAAAAATTCATTTGGAATGCAAATAACTGGTAAATATTTTTCTAACTTTTACCTTTATGAACTCTTCCAACAAATATGTACACATAAACGAAATTATTTTATAAACTTCTTTTATAGAGGAAAAATAAAGCAAACACCATTCACCCAGTTACCTGTGTACTGATCCGTTTCTTAGCTTGCAGCAAAGTCGTCTCGTTTAGCTGGTGTGGCAAAAATATCCAACAGCTAAGTACGTGCTGTGATTACTTGAGTGGCTCATATAAAAATGTTTTGTTTCAATTTTCTGCACTTTATGCGCAAACGACGCATAGCAAAAGCCTCGGCGGCGGTAAAATGTGATGAATTGTGTGCTGACGCGTACTTCTAGTGAACCCATTTGCGGCAAAGGTTTAGAGGTATTCAAAAATAACAAAAAAAGAAAAGACCGTGTAGTGGCGAATGGAATAAAAACAAAATGGCAGGAAGAAAAAAGAAAGAAATCTCAAATAGAACAGCGGCAAAAGGGGTTGGCACAGCTTCCAATTGTCACTTTTCTTTCGTGTGTAAAGGCAAAGGAATCGTGAATAAAATGACAATTAGAATTGTTAGGAAACAAAGCAAAATGAAGGAATGAAATTAAGCACGATGTGTGATTATATATTTATATTTATTTATATATACATATATGTAATGCAGGGTGTCGAAATAATTGAATGAGAGTAAAATAAATTCTTACATCATAATTTTAATTAGTAAGAAGGATTAGTGTAGAATGAATCAAAAGGCTCTGTGTATGAACAAGTAGCGAGTTACTTTTTGACCTTTTGCTCTAGTTTGGCCTTGACGATTAGCTAGATATAAGTGGCCATCCTCAGATAAGAAACACGTTCTGATATTTTTTTTTTACTTTGCCTTAAATTTGCATTGGTATTTCAGTTCAAATCTTCTCCCTTACACTAACCGTTTAAAACTTATAAATCTCCGTACAATCGCTAGTCGTAGGAATGTGCTTGGTATAATATTTCTTGTAAAACTCATGAATGGGTCAGTCTGTAGCCCATCTCTCTATCGGTTATAATATTAAGTCTGTTGATGCATGATGACTGTAAAAACTATTACTTTTGAACATTTTATACTTAATTGTAGCTCTGTCTACGGAACCTGTAAAAATTTCACATTCAATTTTATTGAGTCCAGTGTCGTAGCCAATTACATTTTGTGTTGGCTCAAGACATTTTAGCAACCATCATTATCATCATTTCCTGTAATTCTTACTTAGGGCATCTCTCTTTTAGCAATATTTTGAAAAAAATCACGAATTTCAAAGAAAAATTCAAACGGATTACGTGGATTGACTGCTAGCTTTTAGCTACCTAAAGAAAGACAAAATTTTGGAATAAAGATTGATGATTGCACATACTTAATTTTTAAAATTTTTGCCGGTTGATAAACTTGGAACAATAATAACATTTATTTCGCGTCAGAAAGTATAAAGCCAACGACCACACAACCGATCTTTAAGCCAACAATAAATTTAAATATGATTATATGTATATCTTATATCGGATATAATAGAAGGTAATATAAGTATTTGATCAATATTTAACAAAGTTCGAAAAGGCTTAAATTTTGTAAGCCTTTTTTTCATTGATTTCAATAGATTTTTCAAGTTCGCAACATAAGAAATAAGCAATTAAAATGGAATAAGAATAATTATATCAAGTATTGCAAAAACTGACGCTAAAATCAATGACAATGACAAGGAGGACAAGAAAAAATGCAACAAAAGAATGAACAAAAGAAACGGAAATAAATGAAAACGGGAAATGGCCTTTAAAGCACAGAGAAAGCATGCAGGTCATTTTTATTAGCTACAAAATCAAGCAAGCTGCACGTCAGCGCTGTTAGAGAACAATGAGCGAAGGTAAGCTGAATGACAGCTGAAAAACGCGTTCGAGCTTAAGCCCACGCAAGTTACGAACTTCTTTTACGGCCGCCATCAACGTAAATGCCAGAATGTGTCCAATATGTTCGAAATAATTAAAATCCAAGGCGGAATCGCGGAATCCACTTTTTCAGTTTACTTTACTGCTATGGTGGGTATTTATAGCTTCCCTCTGCCTTTGGTTTTTTTGAACATTTCTTTTGTTTAATGGCTTTTGCCTTTGCTATGTCTCGATGTGATGCCACGCATAGTGCCCGTGCGCGCATATGCTTCGGGTCAGAATTGACAACAAAATGCGTGTAATTGGTTTGAGCTGCCGGTATGTTGACCAAGGCTGTGCTGGTAAAAATATACGGAAAGGTGAAATGCTTGGCAAATTCAGATTTTTGCAGCGAACACTAGCTTTGGTTACACTTAATTGTTTGTTGCAGTGAAGCTGTATGCAATTACTAAACATTTTGTTGGCTTAAATTTTACTTAACGGGATATTGTATTCCTCTTCCATACCAATTGAAAGAACAAGATTTAGGTTGAATCTAAAGTATTTTCGAACTCCTGCTATTTTATTTTTACAGATTTAAGCTTGCTCTTGTGTTCCAAGATCTCACTTGATTAAATAGAGACAGTGACATCTTGACTGTCAATGCGTCGAACATAATTCCACAAAAAAACAATAACGACATGACAATTAAAAATAACAAGAAATAGTATTTTCCGCTCTGAAGGTATCAGTTGGTGGTTTCAGTAGAAGATTGAAACTTCCACTTGACAGATTTTAATACGTAAGAAGAACTCAATTAAACTAGGTATCGCAAAATAATTTCTTTTATATTCAAATTTATCTTTCACTTAACGTAAATCAATAAATTTTTTGCTTATAAATAATAAACTTTACAGTCATTATATAGCCTAATACATACAGCAGTATTTAAATTCTGATTTTGTTTTACAGGGAAATCTAAAGATATTCCAGAATCAGTCGACTGCTCGGTTATTATTTTTAAAAAATCTAAAATTACTTTTTTGAATTTATTTGAAATTACTTTAATTTTTAGTATAAAATGCAATAAGTTAATATTTTAGTGCTTAATTTTAACACGCAAGTATTTAATAATCCTGAGCACAAGGATTCAGTCTGCTCATTTAGCATATTGCATTGGAACAGCATGACGTATACGCAACCTTCTTTGCGAAATGCAAAAATGCGAATGCAAATCGTTTGTCAAGTGCACAAAAGTAACAGAAAGTTTTATTAACCGTAAAATGAAGGCATGCGCCACTTTAGGAACCGTCACACAAGCATTTATATCCAATGCTTAAAATGCATGCTGTGTTCGCCAATTTTGTTGTTGTCGATTTTGTTTTTTTGCTAAGCATTTTCAGCACATTTTTTGGCGCACTTGAGGAAGTAAAAAGCAACAACAAATTGTTGGTAAGCGTTATTGTTTTTGTAATTTTTCTGCCATTGCCAACACAAGCTGATGCAGCGAAAAAATGTTTGCCGTCTTGCAAGCCAAAGTCACAGTTTGTTGCTTTAGGTTGAACTTGAGCTGATATCTCAGAGCTCACAGCACTAAGCTGTTGAAATGTAGAAAGGTAAAAGTATCCACATTTGTATGTATGATTTGTTTTGCGTGTGTGGCTGTATGCTACGTGCTGTTGTACGGAAAACAAGACGACTGTAGCTGGCAAGGAAACGCCCGTTCAATAGACGATTTGTGTATATGGATGTATGTATGTATTTGTTACATTTTAGGGTGGTATCCTGTTTCTGTATAAAACTTTGATATGTAAATAATTTATGTATATAATTATCTTCCTTTACTACCTACAAGGTCTGTGATAGGCATTTCTTTAGAAATTTGAATGAGGTACTTTTTGGGTTCTCTGATTGACTATTGGCTTACCCTGAATTTTGAAAACTTTATCCTACCGAAAAACACATTATTTGGTATGTGCTTCTACCTGCTGTCATTTCTGTTTTGTCCCATCTCATTATTTCCTATATTAATTGCTTTATTCCTGGAACGAATGCAATTAAATGGAAGATATGTAAGTATAACATTTTAATTTACGGTTACTATAGGTGTTTCTCTTCTGAGCATATGCTATGCCTTGTATTTATTGACAGATTCGTAGAACTACAAATTTCCAATCGCATGAATGTCAACCGCATAACTGCACGCTGTTCGTTTGTGTACATAGATTCATACTCACACACTTGTAGAAATGCCTACGAAATTGTAGTTGTCAATACTCAGCGCAAAAGTGCTCACCACAATGATATTTGAGCAATTGCAACAAATATGAAAGCTATCATTCTCTGTGCTATATTTTAGAAAAATAAGAGAAAAGAAGGATGGAAAAGTGTTAGTTAAAACCTAACATTCCATCAACCCAATTTTCCATGACGTTTCGAGAAGTCCGTTCGAATACTGTCAGAATTGCGTTAAATACAAAGTGCGTTTCAAAGTAAACAGGAATTTTTAGAATCTCGCGACCCCTGGTGGCCATCTTTTTAGATTTTCCAGTGAGAATTCCCTGACGTTTCAACGATTGGAAGTGAAGTTATTGCGTTTTAAGTGTCAGCTTCGAACAAAGAGCCAACATTAAATTTTGTTAAAAAATTGGAAAAACTTTTACCCAATTTTTGAGAATAAATGATGCTCGATATTTTCCTTGTATAAATAATGCACAACTTTGCAGTTCTTATCCCTTCTTTTCCTAAGCCTTAGATAATACATTTTTCTGCATATTTTACTGCGTTGTCGCACTCAATGAGCATACACAAGAAATGGACTTATTTTTATTGAATAAAAAAGTACATTTCACATCACAAACCCGAGTTTTTACTGAGGCAGACGAACATACATAAATTTGCTCTTCTACAACATGTCATGCCACATTTCGGCTGCATTGCTATAAAATGCCTGTCTTTTGTCCCTCTGAAAGTATTCAACTGCGGCAGCAAAGCGATGAAGCCAGGGAATACTAGTACTGGTAATGTAATAGTGCTGACATATTCCAATGAAATTTAGAAAATTTGTCGGAATGTTGGCTAAAATGCTTTGTTGCATGTCAGCAAACAATTTACCTGCATTATATAATATGTGTACTTAGTTAACAGTGTTGTTTTCAGTACATGTGTGGGCTTGTTGAGGTCAGTTTGTATGATACAGTGCAGGATGTCTTAAAAGGAGCAATAGCACCTCTTTATTTAATTACACTCTCACAACGCTCTCTCATATTCGCTTAATACAAGGTTTCTTCTCTTTATTATACAGAACTTGATGAATTATTTCTAATTATAATATCACATACATATGTACGAATATACGTAAGTATTTGTAAACATGGCCAAGTTTTTGATTTTATTCCAAACTCAGCTTTTGTTGACCTCTCATATTCAAATTCACATTGTGTAGCCTAAAGTCTTTGTTGCTGCCTATACTACATACAAGGTCTGTCGCAAAAGAAACAGGACTGTTAAAAAAAAACAACAAAAAATTAATATTTTTCAAAAGTTGTATTTTTTTATTCAAAGTAGTTTCCTTGTGCTTCGATATAGCGTCCAGCCCGGTCAATTAGCATTTCAAATGAGTGTTTAAGGTCATTTTTCGGAATGCTCTTGAGAATATCGGTCGTCGCCTTTTGGATAGCTGAAATGTCCTGAAACCAGTGTCCTCTCATGGGCAAATGAAGTTTTCCAAATAGGTAAAAATCACAGGGTGCCAGATCAGGTGAGTAGGGTGAGTGATTAATGGTTAATATGGAGTTTGTTGTCAAAAAATCCGTGATCCGTCAACCGATGACACGGCGTATTATCGTGCAACCGGCGCCAGGTATTGTGGTCGAACACGACGAATTCGTGACAAAAGACCCTTCATAACACCAAGGTAAAACACAGCATTAATCGTTTGGGCAGGTGGGACGAACTCCCGGTGTACAATACCCTCGGTATCGTAAAAACAATTCAGCATTGTCTTTATTTTTGACTTCTAAAGACTTCTGATCGTCACAGAGGTCCTCACGACCTTCTTGGAATCGCTTAAACCACTCATGCACATTACTACGGGATAGGCACTGATCACCATAAACTTTTTTCATCATTTGAAATGTTTCAGTAAACGTTTTCCCAAGTTTAAAACAAAATTTAATATTTGCTCTTTGTTCAAAATGCATTTTACGACCGATAACCAAAAGCTGCTGTCACATTTTGATCGATAACATCGATTGTAGTTATCCAATTGTCTTAAAATTTTTACGAATTGTCAACAAGAGATCAAGCTTTTTATTTCATATACCCACCAATAGGTGGCGCCACCAGAAAAAGTTATATTTAAAAAGTTCTGTTTCTTTTTCAACAGACCTTGTATGTGTTTAATATATTTACATGAATGAATTCCACGTACATTTTCGCTTACTTAATATATGTGCATAAACTGCAGCTTCATTACGGCTTGTCTACTTGTTGACTAGGTTTCACTCGTCTTCTCTGCATCGCAACTAAGTTGTTGTTGGGTGGTGGTTTTCCTTCATGCAGGTCAAGCACATTTTGGTTTCTGTTTATATTTTTAACCAGTTTTATTTCGCATTTTTTACTGTCAAGCATTTTCTAAAAATATTTTTCTTATTATAATTTGGAACATAAAATTAGTTTTCATGAAATTTCTGGGTCAACAAGCTGAGTGTTATTTCTAGGAAATGATAATTTTGCGTTGGATAAAATTCAAAGAACCGACAACATTTTTTATTTTCTAGTATACTCAGTAAGTTTGAGCACTGTTACGCTTTTTGGAATACTTCGCTGAATAAAATACTACGGAGCATTAAAATTCTAAAATCGCATGCTTTCTGATTGATCATACCAGTTGCTTGTTCGATTCAACGTCGCTCATAACATTTTACAAGCTGAGAGCAGTTAATATTTTTTATTTCTCACACAAATTTCACCGCAGGCGCTGTGCTTTAATTCATTGCTTGTAAACACCTATTCAATTTTATACGAAAATTCCACATTCAGTTATTTTGTATGCGATGATAACAACTTTGCGAGTATAAACTTTATGAATTTATAATTGAAGCACCAAACATTTCAATGAGTACTCGTAATTAAAAATGCTTGTGTGTATGTACTTGAGCTTCAATATGAGTTAGATGGGTTATTGTCTGGGGCGTTACCAGTTAACCTAGACATGAAATTAAACAAAATTTATTGTTATTGTTGCGTGAAGGTGATTTACAAGACTTCTAAAAAATATGAAGTTTCAGAATCAAACATTTAAACAAACTGTGCGCTAGTTAGAATATAATTGAATAAAAGTGAATTTCTTACGTAATTAAAATATGAAAATTAAATAATTTTAAGTGAAAATTAAGCTAACAAATTTGTGATAATTATAGCACTTTTCAAATAAATCAAAAAAAAGAAACATTTGGTTGATATATTGTATTTCTTATGATTTCTTGCAGAAATCTATAATTCGGTAAACTTAAAGCCATGTTTTTTTAATTGAATAAAATGTCAAGTTTATCATTACAACTTCTACATTGATTTGGCCTCAATCTTCAAATCCAAATCAGTGATTGATGTATTGCTTTCCTTCACATACAAAGATTTAAATTATAAGTTTTCGTTAAATTTTCTAAAGCGACCGGCTTTGGGTAAGCCACTGTATATTCAAATAGCTATTTTTCAAGTTCTCTCTTCCTTGCAGGATAATAAGTACTACGGCGTAAATTTAAGCAATCGACGACTTTTATGAAGAACTTGTATTTCAAATGGTAATCCATTCATCAGGATAATTGCTTTATACGTATGATATGTTTTATTTCAGTGGCACTACCAACCTCCGTAACTTCATGTATATCCCATTTCCATTTCGTTGAATATATTTTTAACCGGTTTTAGTTCCTTTGTGTGACTTTTGGGTGAACCGTATATTTATAGAATATTATTATGAAGAATTATGAATATACAGGGTTTTCCTTTAAGAGTGATATGATTTCCTTTCGAAAAAATCACTAATTGTTGAGGAAATTCAAATATTTTTTATTTAATTCGATGAACATAATTTTCGAGTTTCAAGTCGTTTTCCATAATAGAACGTAAAATATTGACTTCTAAAGCTTGAATAGAGTCTGCTTTATTACTAAAGACCAATGACTTCAAATAACCTCAAAAAATTAGTCCAATGGTGTTAAATCACAACTTCTTGGAGGCCATTCAATGTCACAATCCCTTGAAATAATCGAATCTTCAAATTTCGCAATATTTTGCACGTGCTGGGTGGCACGCAACCTCGTCTTCCTGGAATCAGATGCTGTCAAGATCAGTTTCTTGCAATTGCGATCATAAAAAATTGGTTATCATTAATCAATACAGCTCTCCATTGACAGCAACATTAAAAAAGTGCGGGCCAATAATTCCACCAGACCAAAAACCACAACAAACTTTCAATTTAGATGAATGTAATGCTTGTTCGTGAATCATTTTTGGGTTTTCTGCGCACTAGAATGGATAGTTTTATTTATTTACCGCACCACTCATAAACCTCCCTTCATAGAGTGAAAAGTTGTAATTGGAAAACGATTATTTTGAAAATAAAATTGAATGATGCAATTGTAAACAGCATCGTGATCATGACATATCAAAAACGAGAGAAACAGAAATTTGCACTTTAAAACAGGCTTTTCCTAATCCTGGATGATTACGAGACTTTTAGAATAGCGGAAACAACTGTAGGGCTCAGTTACGTATGAAACTTGTGTTTGTACAAAATGTTCCGAATAACATGATTGTTTAACCAATTTTTGATAGTCTTTGGTTGGCAAAAATTTAGTAACGTTTCGTTAAAGTAGAAAAAACTGCTGTGAGAACCGTTGTCGCAAATATTCGCTGCTGCCAACAAAGGGTTAAAGACAACTCTCTTACTACCACGCAGCGAGTGACGAGTTTATTTATCGCAAATCTTTTCAAAAATAAAAAGTGTATTTTTAAGTTTTTATATTAATTATCATTTCCGATATGTTTGCATATATTCATATAGACTTAATATATCAATTTATTTTATTTTGACATTTCCAATTTTTATTTATCACCATTTGAAATGCTTGAATATGCGCCATTCAATTATTGATATGCCGTCGCGCCGATAAAAATATTTTATTGAGTGAAATATGAAATAAATTCAATTCAATTATCACTTTGGGATATGGAATTCCTATTTATATGCATGCATGTATGTATGTGTAAGTACGCATTCATTGAGTATGAGTACGCGTATTTTTAGTGCACTTCTACAAATAGTTTTCATAGTGAAAACCATTAACAAGAGAAATGTGTATATACTCGTATTTCTGTTTATTGCGAATTTATGCGAGTGTGGCGTGGTGCACTTTTAGGGAATGTTTTTTCATGAAATTGCATAAGTAAATGTTTTAAGAATTGTATCCGAAATTTCAAATATTCTAATAGAGATTTTTAAACTAGTGAAAGCGTTGCACAACCCTTTGAAAGTAAATCAAAGGCATTTGAAGGTTAGTAGGATTGCAACGATTCTCCGTTTCCATTTCTTGAAAGTATAGATTGTACTCACACAACAACAATTCATTGATTGCTCCTATATGATCTTGTTATTCGACCACTGCTGGATATAAAGGACTCTATTTTTGACAATTCTAAAGCATTCAGAAGCATTTTTGTTAAGTTCACAATAGCTGAAGTATTGGTTCCCACGATGATGTTTGAAAGAAGAGAGTTGTTGAGAGTGTCCATCAATAGAGCCTGTTTGTAATTCACAGCTCTCGACAAGTTGAAGTAATATAGATTAGTATACGTATTCTCGGTTACTTTGAGAATAGTTATTCAATAATAACCGACGATGTAAAACTGGATGAAATCGGATGATAACCCCACTAACTTCCCATATAACGGCTCCGTTCAAAACTAAACAACAAAAGCAGATAACTAAATACGCCAGAGGCATTAAATTTGACCACAGAAATGGTATGAGAGGGCTTTGAAGGAGATGGAGACAAAATCGGAGAATGGGCGGGGCACGTCACAGATTTCAGTGAAAACCCATGTATCATGGCCTACCAGAGCAAAATCGAAGCGGCTTAGGTTCATTTCGTGTTAACACATATCCAATTTGTGCTAATTTAGTTCGAAGACTGGGACACCTTTCTTCTTAACAGACTGTCAATTCGTTACTTTTTCATGAAAAATGTTCAAATTGTTGTCCTGTACATAGTCTCATGCACGTGGCCGAAAAGTTGAACGAAAAACTACCCTCCAAATCCGCGTTCAATTAAGCCTTAGAAAAAGTGTCATAAATAAAGTATTCACTACTTAGCAGAGATTACACAATTTGGCAAGCATCAACAAGAAAAAATGTCATGAATTCGCTGTAAGTGAATGACATTCTCATTTATAAGGGGTGTGTGAGATGATTATGAAAATGCGAATAAAAGAGAAAACGTGACCCTTTATAAAAATGAAGTTAGTCTTGCATTTAGTGTTTTTGTATTTAATATCTCGCCTAGACATTGTTTGTCACAGCATTTTTAGGGTCATGCAAATTTTCCTAAAGACTTGCTGCTAATAACTTGCAGTCAGCACAATTACACGCCAGCCATGCTAGATGGGTAAGCAGCAAGCCCACGCAAACAGTGAAATGAGAGGTGAAAAAGCAAGCAAACATAAAAGAAATGAAAACAAAAACACACTGAAAGAAGAGAAATTACTGGAAATAGCAAAAGTGGGGCAGTTGCAGCATGTTGCAATAGTGAATGAGATGCCTGTGGCATTGCAACACTTTTTCTTTATTTTCTCACTATCTCTGAACTTAACACTAACTCATTCGTACACATATATATTTTCTAATTCAACTCTTTAGTATAGCTGGTGGTGAATTATTAGTAGATGCGGGGGCTGTGCTGAAGGGCGGAAAATGCAAAAGCCTCTTGTGCCAGGTAGCAGACTAATTCTTTCACATATCTAAGAACTATGTACTTGTGGCTTTACTATGTGCGATACTGTAATTTTGCGTATACGTACATATGTAAGAATACAGTCAGCTTGACACGCTCGATCAAACAGCCACTGATGTGGCCCTTGCACAAGCTAACAACCGCAATGGAAATGCCTGAGAGAGAAGTTGAAAAATGTATGTGCGCGCAATACATACATATGTATGTATATACATCTTTGTTTGTGTATTGAGATTGCAACTTGAGGTGCATTTGGAAAATCGACGTGTTGTAGTAATTTGAATTGGGAATGTGTGGGCGAGAAGAAATGCCATGCAATGCATTCATATACATATATAATACATATTCACATATGTCAGGCGTAATTTAGATAATGCACGCTACCATTGGTTTGAAAATTTCCGGTTTAAGCAATTTTAATTTAACTGTTTGGGAACAATATCAGCATTGCTCTATACTTTTTTCATCGACTGTTCTGGGTTTACTAAAAGTCGATTGTGCAATTCATTGAACGAGCGAGAAGAGAGAGATATTGCGAATGGAATTGAACTTAGTTGTAATTTGCGGTAGAATTTTCTGAAATGAAGATGGTGTAATAGGTATTACTTTTACTGCCCTATTTTCTATTTGACAACGGCTTTGAGTTATGAGAACATTCAACGTGGCATTTTCTAGGAAAAATTGAGTCTCGATATGGTGGGAACGAAAAGTTATTAATAAATTATAAAATTACAACTTCAATAACAACAAGTCTGTTCTTTCCGTTAGAACGCGACTCCAAATAATAACACGACGAAGCTGGAGTTTAAGAGATACCACTTTCACCGTTATCCAGAATTATAAACAGGCCTTAAGAATTGTACTCACATGACAGGCAGAATCACGGAACTCGTAGCTATATGTGACTGTCGACTCAAAGGCCCTACTGAGTGACGTCAACAATACGATCCCATATTCTGGAACGCAAAATCTCAATTGCTAAAAAGCTTATAATTTAGACGAAGCGTTCTGCCACATTTTTTGTAAATAGTATTATCGAATTATCTGAAATAAAAATTTTTTTCGACGAACATCTTGGTTTGAAGTCATGTATCTTACATCTTACAGCCGAATGTGAAATACTTTTAAGACCGGCTTTT
Source organism: Bactrocera correcta (assembly GCA_027475135.1). Classification (NCBI taxonomy): domain Eukaryota; kingdom Metazoa; phylum Arthropoda; class Insecta; order Diptera; family Tephritidae; genus Bactrocera; species Bactrocera correcta. The sequence continues at coordinate 50,260,551 of CM050323.1, forward strand.
CAATGAATATTAAGTATATTTTACCAAATTAAGATTTCTTTATCAAACACTTTCATTCACATTGCAACTTCCCTAGCGGGAACGGGATTTGCACATTCGCAAGAATATCCCCATTTTCACGCGACACTTTAAACAGCTGTGCAGCTTTGTCAACAAGCTTTTCTCGTCACTGCTGCCATAGCCGTTGGTCATTGAAAGACGCAAGCATGCGAATCCCACTAACATCGTATTCTAACCGAGCCTTCAACGGCTCGAGTGACTTGTAAGTGACACAACTATAATTAAAAGTCAAGTAAAAAACTTTTACCCTTATTGCTCATTGGCCTTTGCTGGCCCAAAAAAGTTGAATACACTTCTAGGCCCACGAATAGTAAAAGTTAGTATGAGAATAGTGCAAGTAGGCTAAATTGTGGTAAGAGGAATAAAGAAATTTGTAAGTAGTTTACTGTTATAAAAGAATACTCTACATTAATATGCTAGAAAAGCGGCTATAATTTTTTAAGCAATAATACTAGGCTGCACTAAAAATCATTCCGAATATTGATTAGGGAAAACAATATTTATTTTAATACTAATCAAAGTAATATGTCAGAAATATTGTAGTTAAGTCTTCGTCGAAGTTTGACTCACAGCTTAGTTAAGAACTTATATTTGTTTAACTTTTTCTCTTTGTCGAAGCTCTCTTTCTGTTGTCTGTGTCGAAGGCTTTATATTCTCAAGAACGCTTATTTACCTGATTTGAAAAAGAGCCATGCAATACTTTGATGTAAAGATATCAATCTTGGATTGAACAGTTCGAAGTAATGAAGATTTCGTTTTGGGTTTGCGGCTTCGCTCCAATGGTACTTGGCGTTTTGGTATATTATTTTGTTTTAGATCCCAAAACTATGGCTTCCGCAAAGCCGAAGACACGCCCACAGGTTCTCAATCACAAAATGCTAGCTATGAGAAATGAATGAGTTTAAATATAAATTCTACTGTGCCCATTTGAATTTACACTGTGTGCGTCGAAGGATTTGTTGAATTATTTTTTTTAGGTTGGTAGCACTGTCAGTCACATTTATGTAAAATTTCATGTCAAAATATTCATTAGTGTTTGAAATAATACGTGTCGTTTTGTGAGCTGCTAAAAGTGAGATTTCGTTTTTTGCGATGTCGAAAATTGTTGAGCAAAGAATTTGCATTAAATTTTGTTTACGGAATCAATTTTCTGCTGCGGATACCTTGAGGATGGTGCAAAAAGCCTTTGGTGATGGGGGTATGTCAAAAAAAAAAATGTTTGCAAGTGGTATAGTGAGTTCCAAGCCGGCCGTGAACGTGTTGAAGACGAAGAGCGTCCAGGGCGACCATCAACCTCAACCGACGAAGCTCACGTTCAACAAATCAAAGATTTGGTGTTGAAAAACCGTTGATTAACAATTAGAGACCTTGCTGATAAAGTTGGCTTATCGAAAGGCTCAGCCAATACCATTTTGTAGGATGTTTTGGGCCTCATGCGCGTTATATCTCGACTGGTACCGAAAACATTGAATTTTTTCGGAAAAAAGGCGTCGCGTTCAAGTGTGTGAAACTATGCTTTCCAACTACCAGGGTGTCATGAAATGCATTATAACTGGCGATGAGACTTGGATCTATGCTTACGACCCCGAAACAACCGATCAATCGAGCGAATATCGTGCCAAAAGAGAGCCGAGACCAAAAAATCGCGCCAAAGTCGCTCAAAAATCATGGTCATATTGACTGTTTTCTTCGATTATCGTGGTGTTATGCATTATGAATTCCTTCCAACCATTCAAACAGTCAACAAGGAATATTATTTGAACATTATGCGTCGTTTGCGTAACGCTATCCGCCTAAAAAGGGCGGAATTGTGGAAAGACAATTCTTGGTTTTTACACCACGATAATGTACCATCCCATACTGCCCTCGTAATTCGTGATCATTTCGCCAAAAACTCAACTAATATCGTTACGCAACCACCGTATTCACTTGCGTGCGACTCCTGGCTGTTCACCAAGCTCAAAAGACCGCTCCGGGAACACCGTTTTTACACGATAGAGGAGATTCAAGCTGCAGCGAAGATGGAACTGAAGGCCATCCCGGAAAGTGACTACAACCAGTGTTTCGAAGATTGGAAAATCCGTTGGCAAAAGTGCATTGCATCGGGAGGAGATTACTTTGAAGGGGATGAAATTGATTTGGAAGAATAAATAAAGAATTTTCAAAATACATACAATGTCACCTTATACATTGAACGATTTTCGTTGCTGGTTCAAATTTCTTTCTTGCAGCGGCAATATTAAATTTTCTAGTATAAATTTCGAAAGAAAATGATCCCAAAAAATGTAGCATCCATTCCGGAAGATTTAAGGCTTATAGAGCTATCAATGTGTTGAATGGCACATTACCTCTTCCTGCTCTTGCTGGTAGTTTGACAACAACTGCATGCATATAGGCACATAGGCATTCGCTTACTTCTGCGGTTCTAATTACAATTCAACTTTTTCCCAACAAAAACTGTTGTTTTCATTATACCATTTATATGCTTATGTATTTGTTAGTGTAAGTAAGTACTGCCACTGCAACTATTCCAATTACACACATAGTTTTTCAAATAGAATACCGCATTCGACATTCATTACTCTTCACAAACAACAGTCAAGTGCAAAGTTGCGCGTTCAGCTGTTCAAACAAAAGCTAATAAAAGCAAAAGAATGCTCACGCGGATGAACAGACGAACGGAGGGATGGTCAGGCGGCAGATAGCACATGAAGTCTGAACGGATGCGTTGTTAAACGGTCGGCATTAGTCAAAAACTCTGACAACAATTAAATCGTTCATGTGTGTGTTAATTTGCGGTCAATTATGCAATTAATTATTAACGCATTCATGATTTTTGTGGCGCAAAATGTTTACCACAATCGGTAGCTGATGGAGCTATATGCTTAAGTATTAAGTTACTATGAACCGCACTTATCGATTTACCGGAAAAATTGAATGTTTGCAAAATAAGCGACAATAGACACCCCAGACGTTGCTATGTACGCCCCCTACCCTTTATAAACCCTTCACTAGATGTGGGTACTTCGAGAATTTGTGTCTATTGCTATTTACTGTGCGCTAAATGATGAGTGTGATGAAGCATTGTATAAGTGCTAAGTGGTGGAACCCAAATTGGTTACTCGTTGCAATTTATAGTTAGTTTTCTCAGAAGACTCTTGCGAATGTAGGAAGGAACAAAATAAATAAAATTTGCTGAAAATGTTCGATAATTAGCATTTCATTCAATATGTTTCCAATAACGATAGTGTTCAGTATAGCTTTTGAGAAATAAAGAAAGTTTGAAAAATCGGACAAAGAGATTTAATGAGGTCGGAAATAGTTGATATATGGTTAAAGTTAAAGATTTGTGGATATTAATTTTTTTCGCAAAGTATCTTTCGTGCTTATAGGTGCATACTTCTATCATAAAAAGCCCTGATCTTGACAGCTTATGCTTTAGTAGTAAAAACTCTCAGCACTTTGGTAGGTGACTTTAAAGTCGGAAATAATGCTTTCCCATATCTTGATGGCTAAAACTAAAGTTCAGTCTCAAAGGTTTGACCTTATAATGAAATAGGCTTGCTAGGTTTAGAGTTTTCACTGCTCTACAGAATTATTAGTTCACAAAAACCGTTTTGGCCTTTCAACTAATAATGAACACCACCTGTTTTAGGAGAATTAACATTCTAAGAACTCTAGTCCTTACCAATCTTTTTAAAAAGTGCTTAGCACCAGGTTTCTGACTCCAGGGATATAATTTCTACAACATCCTCGATTCTCCGTAAAAGTGTCTATATATGTGATCTTTGAGCAAACAAGCTTCTTCTTTGATATTTGAAAGTATGTCTTCCTCAAGGGACTACCAAAAACTTTTACAAGCTTATATGACCTTATATGACTGATGCACATTTTAATGGAAAATCTCAGCATACTACTATATGGTAAGAACCATAAAACACTCTCATATATGTTCTCGTCATAACACGACAGAACAACTTGTTTTCATTAGTGAACAATATTTCAAAAATAATGAAAGCTTGGCGGCCGCAGCTCGAAAATTTCAAACAAAATATGGTCGGAATAGTTTTTTAACTTCGTCAACTGTGAAGAAATTTTGAAAGGGTGGTAAATTTGAATCTTTCAGCTGATTTGGCTGTCATCACTCTTATTCCCTCAACCCCAAATACTAAATTTTGAACTTTTCAACCAGGAGACCGATGAGTATTTCTAGAAGCCATGTGCTAATGACTATTAGTAATATGTGGGTCAACAGCTTATGGCTTAACTGTCACACAACCAAACCTACTCATGGCCATGAACATGGCGTTGTCATTTTAACTGCTTGTTTGCCATTGATAAGTTTCGCATTTCCCATATTATTTTGCACGCTTCAGGATACTTAAAATTTCAAATATTTTCAATTCCATGCAATTGTTCAGAAGAAGGTCAAGTGTATCTATAATCGCCAAGCTTAGTTCAGTTTTTGATTTTTTATGCCGCTTCATTGTTCCGTTATTTGTGCTATAAATCAAATTGTTCTATTTTTGCTTCTGGTATTTACTAAAAGCTTTTTATCAATAAAATATGGAATAAAAAAATTATAATATTTATATATAAATATATTATACCATATAAACACGTACACATATACATATCTTCTGATAAACCCTGAGTATGAATAATCTCCTAATGCCAAATATTTTTTCGGCTTTGTGTGTTTCTGCAAGTTGGTAGCATTTAGATGATGTTTACACACATTAATTTGTTTGCGGCCACCGCTATTAATCATACTCCATACAAGTTCATTGGTTAAAGATTTACCTCTTTCATCGTCGTGCTTTGTTTTGCTGCCCTTTTCTAATAACTCACTGTGCTACACGGTTGACATCGGCTTGTGACACTTAAAGCAGCCCGGCTTAAATGCTTTTTTACGTACACCCATTCAAACACTCACAAAAGCAAATGTTTATCCGCTGTGTGAGTCCACATCTGTATATAGTATATTTATTGACGATGCGCAAAGTAACCTATTCATCAGTCGAAATTGATAGACATTTTATTTAAGCCGTAATTTATCACCTCATTACATTGAGGACCGCCTCAATATGGCAAGCGGGAAACATTGGTAGTAGTAGGATGAACGGATGACGTGGAATGGTCGCTCGTTTATTCTGTGACATCAGTAACACTGGGAATGCATATAAATCCCTTGCTGTTAAATCTTAATCAGTTTGATTTGCTCTTTACGCTCTTTTGTACTTTATTTTTTTCCGAAATTTTGTTTTTGGTTGCGTTATGTTCAGTATATGAATATTAATTTGTATGCTTTAATGCATACGACCTTCGGTGAGCTGTATACAGTGATTTATGGCGATGTAAATTTGAATGTGTTAATGGGTATACTAAATAAATGGTTTTCGAAAATCCAAAGCTTAGTTAATAGTTATACCAACGACTATGGTAAAGTATGTAAAAGGATCGATAAATTTTAAAATCTTATTATCAAAAGGAAGCCTTAAAAGGAGTCAAAGTTTGCAGGCTTAGCCATCAACTTCATCCCTACACTTGCATTTCGCTTGCGTATTCGAGATAATACGAGTAAAAAAATTGGGTAGGAGCGATTTCCGACCAGCACCAGAAACTTTATTGGGGTAACTAAGGCATATTCGGATTAAAATTTTGCCGTATAGAATTGTCCTTTGGACTGGTATGATAACAAGTACAAAAACACTTCGGATCCATAGTTTTTGATTAGGAGCCCTGAAAAGAAATCAAGTAAAATGATTTAAGGTCTGTATCGGCAAGCAAGCCGCTTCGCCTTAGATTGACCGAAAAATGGTTAAGGGGTTGAGCACATGCTAGCCTCTATCTCCAAGATTCAGTATTCTCGTATAAAAATGTCTCCAGATTGTTGTCAAGTTGTTTTTGGATTCACGAAACAAATCATAATTTGAGTTCTGTGTTTTCCTTTCTCGTACATCAGTAAAACAGATAGCTGAAGAGCATATTTGTGTTTATCGCACGAAAAAATACAGTCCAAATTGTTTTTGTAAGAGAAGCTGATATTTCTGGTAGACTAGAGATGCAACCAAAAACTCCACCATCGAAAAATTCGACTATCCACAGACCTATTCCAGCCAATTAATTATAGACTGAGCATTCAATTTCATTTTTCAGCTCAGATAACGTTCTCCATCTGATATCTAAATTCATATTTGAAACAGAACCTTCCACGATATGGGTATTCAGTAGAAAGGATCTGAAAAAAATACATAAACCTTTGAGCCGAGACAATCGATTTTGAATATATTTAGAAATATCGGTTGCACGTATGTATATCATACAGGCGTGTGCGTGAAAGTGAAACTTTGTCAGCCATGTCCATTAATATCGACACTTATACGCCGTGGTCACGTCAATTTGTTGCGCGCGCGTTCGATCTGCAAACATAATAACAAGCACATCATTAAAACTACAAAGCTTACACACACATTTAGTAAAGTAAAACCATAACTGCATATTTGTGCATGTGCACCCCCATACACATGCATTTGCATGCACGCATCTGCAAGTGTTAAATGACCAGCTGTCGGTCATGTATTCGCTGCCATTTAATTAGTAAATGAAAGACATGAATTAAATGGCGAAACTGAATAATTAGAACAGCGCTTTCAATTATGCCAAAGCGTGTGTGTGCGTGTTTGCAGGCGTTCAATAATTTATTTGCGCGTTCATGAAATTAATAGCAAAATATTAACTGTTCGAAAATATATTGGCATCCGGCCCTTTTGCTGCGCCCTAAATGCCAACGCATGGATATATTGAAAACAATTTGCAAACAAATACATAAATAATACATACATAAATTGAATATATAAATCCATCACTGTAAAGTGCAGAGTGAAAAATTATAATAATTTGTAATTTTACAAAAAAACATATATTTTGGCGCTGAAGTGTTGTTGCCCATACATGTGTTTTAAATTATTTTATGGGCTGTCAGTTACAGCTGCCGGTTTTTATTGATATTTATATCGCGCTGAATAATTAATTTATAATTACCGTGATTGTGCGCTAAGTAGCGTTAAGTGGCTGCCGGCTGTATTTATATAAATATTCGGCCGATTGAATTATAATTCTATTTAATGACACTTTATGATGACAATTTGGTGCAAAAATCCATATTTACCAGAAAATGAAGCGTACTTGGTGTGAAAGTCAATCGGTTCAAGTGAAAAAATTAGCACCCATAATTGGTGTATACCGAATAAGTGCGAATAATATATTTCATTTTTGTCGAGGAAAAGCTCTTCTTTATAGTAAGTAATTAGAGGGTTAGTAGTGAAGCAGAAAAATTTTTTCCTGAAGAGCTTGTTAGTCTATTGAAGATGAAATAAAAAGAAATAATTATAATAAATTAATTGCAAGGACTAGGAAAGATTTCGAAAATCTACAGAGATTTAAAAAATGAGTTTCTTTTTTAACCAATATGATATTGATTATTACTAATGTTAGGTAGTCCGTATGTTTTTTATAAAATAATTTTTTTATAAAAACATGATGCTCCTATGAGGCTGTTTCTAATATTTATTTCAATATGCAAAGCTCTCAAAAAAATTCAGGTTTTAGCACAAAATGCTGGCAATACATTGGGAACTATTATTCTCAAAATAGAGGTATATGATTTCATATACTAATATGAGTTTGAAATATTCAAATGTTCCAATGAAAGTTTTTGAAATTTTAAGTTATTGAATTTAGCCCGACGCTTCACACATTCACTAATGTAGTGACGTACATATTGATTATTAAAGAGCGCACACAATGTTTCGCGAAATATTTTAATTTAATTTAAAATTTTTCGCTTAAATCTAATCAGTTCTATAACTAACTTTTGCAATAAGAGCGCTAAAAAAGTTCTTTATTCCTGTGAAAGTGCATTCGGTGCCATTAGCCACGACCGAGGCGTCCAATTGTGATAACACATTCACCAAACTTGGTTTTCAATACATCGATTATAAGATTTGCTGTGTAGCTTGTGGCGCCGTTTTTTTGAAACTCCATATTGTCCAAGTCCATGTCATCTAATCCTAACCAAAAATATTCGGTTATCTTTGAGCGGTAGCAATTCCCATTCACAATAACATGCGAGTCTTGATCATCATGGAAGAAGTACGGCCCAGTGACGCCGCCGGCCTATAAACTGCACCAAACTGTAATTGATGCAATGGTGATACATGAAGTACGAGTGGATTGCCTGACCAATAACGCCCATTCAGACAGAAATGAAACTCATTGCTGAAGATGATTTTTCGATGAAAATCCGGATCATTTACAAGTTGTTGCTCAGCCCAATTTACGAACATACGACGACTCTAGTGGTCAGGGCTTCAGTTCATGCGTCAATATGATCTTGTAAGGATTAGGATTTTTTTGCAAATTAGCAACAACGATGTCGCAGAGATGACCAACGCTTGAGAAAGACGTGTGCGAGACTGATTTGGGTCTTCTAATATTTCCGACACTATAGGCACTTATTCGTCTTACTGACACGGTAACATTTTGTACTGAGCCTGTGGATTAAAATTTTTCCACTAGACGCTCAATTGTTGGTCTGACAGGACGATTATGAGGACCGTAAATTGGACGTAGCGCTCTTAAAGTTGAGTCCACTGGTCTGTTTACTTTTGTAGCGACCTATTGAAAAACTCGTTATATTATTATTATTAGTATTTCCGAGATTTCTAATATTTTTAAAATATTTTCTTTGGATTGCCAGCTATCAACTTGAACTTCGTTTTATGGTCGTTAAAAATAATTTTTTTGATGTTTTTAAACGTAACAATATCACGAGATACCACGTCATAAGTGCTTAAAACAGTCTCGATGAAATTTTTTTTTGAGAGTTCGAAGCACAAAGATAGTTTGCCTTTGCTTTATTAATCCATAATCTAGACTCTTTGACAAATTATACAAAAGTTTGGGAGTACTACTTAGAACATGGACTTTTTTGGTATAGGAATACAATATTTGATTTCTTATTTGTAGGCTGATATGACTTTCTATTTATATTACAATATTTGACCTTCATATTTGTGCGTAGCTGTACACAGTTGAGCATTTTGCTTCTGCGTTTGCTTTACGCCATTGATAAACCCCACTTTTACAGATGAATTCATTTGTAAGCGTCCACTTGTCCGCTGTTGGTCATTTGTGTCACTGATTCATTTACTCAGCGGGCTATATTGGCGTTGTGCATTTACACTCAACTACTGAAAATTGTTTCACTTTTTTCTTCTAACCTTTCCAGCAAAATTTTTTGTCATGTGCTATTGGTTTTATTTGCGACCGGATATTGGCTACTTGATTGCACATCTACTTCACTGTCGAGTGAAACTCGCAGCGTTTGAGGACAGCCACTTGTGATCACTATGTGCGTAACCAGAGTGCATCCCTGATTCGCTAAATTGGCTGTCTGCCTCTTTGACTGAGATTGTGCTTCATTGGCTTTGCGAAAATTTTTTTTGTGAAAATTAATAACGTTTCCTGGGGCGTAATTTGAACTATGAAAATTTTTTTACAAAGTCATCTATACATATGTACGTATCCAAATATGTTGCGTGTTTTAATGTTTAGACTGTTAACACCCGGATGTTTATCTATTTGTCGCCTACCCGTGCAAGCAATAATTTGAGCAAAAATTTAGGTGTTGTTATGTACCATAAAGGACAATTGGTATGACAATACTCATTTTTAGGCAAAATCGTACACTTCAGGAATCAAGCGACCAATTTCAACCAAAATTCACGCAACTGACCGATATGGGACTTTCTCACTTGTTTGTTTGGTTTCTATGAAAGTTTGAGTGTTCGTTTCGTGTATTGCTATACCTATTGTTCCCTTCTCTTTCATTCTTATTTATTTAGAAATTTATATTTCCGAGTTGGAGAAACACGAAAGCACTATTTCAACTCGTTTTCAGTTGATTTAACCAAATTATTGTTGCGCCATAAAAGTTATATAATTGCATCCAATAAAGTTTCGGCTTTTAGTTTGAAACATGTGGAGGCTATTCTAAGTTTTATTTGAAATTATATTACGGCGAACGTATTAAAATTTTGGTTTTCGAGCATTAATAAGTTTAATGGGCGGAAAGTATTTTTGAACTCCATAAATGTTTATAAGTATAAGATATCTATATGACGAGCTGTGGATACAATGCCGAGGCGAGCTTAGAAATATGTTTGTACATATATATATAACTTTTGATGAATATTTGGTTCAACTTTCACACTTAGCAAAAGCCAGACCACAGAATATATTTTAGTGCTGTGTTGAAGAGCAGACATTTCTAAAAACTGAAAAGTAATTTGACTCACTTCATTGTTTAATTTTCTGTTATATTTCTGTGCTTATACATATATCTATTTCTGTGAGCAATGCAAAGTCTTCGTTATGCTTTCACTAAAGAGCATATTAGGTAACCAAAAATAGATACCCGTGCGTTTCTAAAATTCAGATTTTATTCAAATTTCTAATATAATGATTGTTTAAAGCAAACTGCATACTTGTTTGTGCATTTAACGCTTGTAGCAATATTATTCTTATCGACATATAACATGCAACATGCAAATATGTGACAATGACAAGCTGACATTTGCATCCTTACACATGTGTGTGTGCGTGTCTTCATAGAAATATAGGTACATATGCATGTCTGGTTTAAAAATCTTCGTAAACTCATATATATGGACAAATATACATATATTTGGTTTGAAAAATCATGCATCTTTTTTTTAAATTTTCCATCAAACAGTATGACTTCCGCCACAAGCTGAGCTCGCCACAACATGTCCATTAGAAGAGTAGAGAGCTCAGCACATACGAGTACAGCAGACAAGCAAGCGGCTATTGTAAAATCTATGTTGAACAAACAACAACAAAAAATGCTTAGTAGTTTTCATTTTCTTGTTTACTTACATATTTGTTGTTGGCCAATAACTGTAATCGAACAAGCTACGAAATGACAAATTAGTTATTTCGCAAACTCGAACACTTGTGATAGCTAACTTGTGATCTAGCAACAATAATATAAGGGCAGTTTGATAAGTCAGTGATTTGTGTGTTATGAACGGAAGTACTCATACTTTGTTCTAATTATATTAATCATAAATCATATCCCTCGCTCTTTTTTTGTGGTGACGGTTTGTGCTAACCATCGGAATGTGGTAAATAATAGATAATATTGGATTCTATTTACAAATTAAATTACAAGCTTTATGGTGAAAGCAAGAATGTCGACTTGAGGATGTCCGTTTGTATTATGCCAAAAATCCATTACCGTCTCAAGTCCCTAAGTTGAATATCAGACCTTTATGAGATGTATTAACTATTTTGCAAGCTTTTAATTATGCATAGTTTAGTTTTATTTAAAAGAAGGAACCACTATATGAACCAACCTTGAAATAGCTCCTGAAAAAGTCATCAAATATCAGTGAAAAGTTTCAATCCTTAATCTCTTAATACCAAACTGCTCTTATAGTGCGTGTTGATGACATGAAAATCCATGCAGATGTTTAAGTCGCCAATGCATACAAGGTGTGTTGTGTTGTAAACAGGCCTTTTTGAATCTAGCATCTGGTGGCGCCATCTATATGTCGATTGGTGCATTAGAATCTGCTATTTTCATCGATTGTCCAGTGAGAGTTTCATAACATTTCATTTATCTACATTTATTGGAAGTGAAGTTATTGCCTTTAAAGTGTCAGTAGGTTTGTGTTATCGGTGCGAAAATGAGCTTCGGACAGGTTTTTCCACGTTTTTCCAAGATAATGCGCCGTCTCATCGATCGACACTTGTGACCGATTATTTGACAAAAATCACATTTTAACCATTAATCACTCCTTATATTGACGTGATATGGCACCGTGCGACTTCTTCCTCTTCGGAAAAATGCATTTGCCCATGAAAGGAAAGCGTTATGCCCACGTACAGGCCATTAAAAAGGCTTGCACCTTCATACTGGCGGCCATACCGGCCAATGAGTCATTTATCCGAAAGTGCACATATTTTCTTGATAGTTCTTCGAATAACGGCATGGTATTTAACTCGACCCAAAGGCAAAAATGGCAAGTGAACTGCGTTACAAATAACACACAAGTGAAAGACAGCAGAACTCACATTGGCACAGAATTTCTCAGTTTCGTTGGCGCACAGGAGAATTTCTGTTGAACTGCCCAGCACACGCAGGTTGCCCTTCATATTTGGGGATTTGGCAACACTAGTGTTGCAATCTGGAAACCCACAATTTTATCCGAAAGTTTGACATTTTTGATGGTATGCACACTCAGACATTTGGACTTAGTAGTGCTATTTGTGTTATTTACAGTAACTTAAAATATTCTTCTCGACCAAAAAATGGAATGAAATCGCAAACGTTTTCGGCGATTATTTTTTACAACTTTTGACTCAGCAACAGTGCATTGATGAACTTAATTCATTTTTTGACGAGGAAGCTTCATCAAAGACAATTATTGATCGATAATATGCTGAACTCAATAGAGGTCGTAAATCATTCCATGACGAATATCGGGAAGGCCGTCCAAAATCTGTTATTGTTCCGGAAACTATTTGTTAAAAAAAATATAGATTTTGATGGAGAATATTTTGAGATTCAATAATGCGATTTTCTTTGATTAAAATTTGTTTTTGTTCTTGAATCCCGAAATATAAAAAACAACCTACGGATTTCATTCATTTATATCTATTTTCTCAATTAACCTTAACAATATCTGCTTTCTTACGAAAAAAAACAATAATTTTTTGTGTTGTAATTATGAGTAGTATTCATGTAAAATTATGTTGTTCAAAAAGAAGATGTTGAATAAAAGCGTAAGGTCAGAGATTACTTGTTTTATAAGAGTAGAACACAATTGGAAAATATTTCTTTACTCCATTAAGTACCGATGTCTCGATTCTTTTATGTAATTTTCTAATCATTTTATATACTATATATTGCCTAAAAGGAATATAGGAATGGTTATTATATCTGACATCTTCTTTTTTTTTTTGTGCCAAAAATTACAATAATCAAAGCCCCTGATGAGCTATGAGTTCCAAAAACGTGCGACGTGAATATTGAAGGTTGTACTGACTTTGAATTCGATTAAAAATGATTATGATTTCCAAATTGTGTATAATATTTCCCTAAATAGCTTTTCTTATAATAGGCTTTTCGTTATCATGTAAATGATCAGTTGCAACTTACATTTCTTATTTCCGTTTAAAAAAATAGTAGTTTCTGGCTTGATGCACGATCCTATTGGAATCATTTAGAACTTGATATATTGACGTTGACATGAGCGATATTGATCTATCGTAAAGTTGACTCGCTCCTCTGTTCGCAGAAAGTATGGAACAATAATACCTTCGGCACAATAGACAGTATTTTTGCAACATGCTAGGATGTTTACAAGAAGTCATCAGAATATTTCACATTTCCCATGCTCTGACAGCTGGCTTGACAAAATATATCACATAACTTGGCAAACCCTCTATGTCTTTGTGCACACATTTACTCATACTTTTGTAAAATGTCGCAACTCACTTGTTATTTCACCATTAAAATGCACTGAAATCAAACATACAAACTTGTACGTTGAGCAACTCCTTCTGTAACCGCATAAATATATTCAGCGTCAACAGTTCTTGTCATCGCAGTAGTCAGCTTATGTAAAAGACACGCAACTGCACTTTGCACCTTCAGTGTGAACCATATAAATATATAATCAATGTCAACATTCCAGTCTGTTGACACTGTCATTTTGCACGTATGTATGTTTATCAGACCTACGAGCAGAGATTCGTTCGATGTGATGCCGTGGATCGCTGTGGGTTAACCAATTATTCGAAAGCTCTCTTGGGGGTGCTCCAATAACGGGAGTAGACTCGCTTGGTTGTTAAACAAAGGCACACGAGTGTAGTGATTTAAAGTGTTCACAAAAGGAGTGTGGAAATATGTAGCCTCACATGCGGACATCGTCAATACCTAGACGCAGTTATACAAAATTTTGAAAATTACTACTAAGTTCTTCAGCAGCTTCACCGTTAGACTCTAAAAGTTTTACAGCATTCAGTTTGTATACAGAAAAATGCCGAACACCATCCTCATATAAATTTACTAAGAAATAATTCCCAAAATCTCAAATGGAGAATTACCGAGAATACATTGCTATTCCCTGAACCGAAACGGCAATCACAACCGAAAGAAGATACATGCATTTTTACGGTAAATTTTGCAAAGTCATCTGATTTCAATAAATCGCTTGCACACAATTACTAAAAGCAGATAATGCAATTTCCTGTATATTTTAGATCAATTTAAATTTTGCGGACCCAATTTAGAAATTCTAATGTGGATATAGAGCTGAATCACTGCCAACCGTGGCAGCATTGCAGACCCTTATTAGCACTCAGAGAATCAACTAAATTTATTAATAAATGCATGATATATAGTTGTAAAACAAAAAACTTTTACATAAAGTCTCTGCAGCAACAACGTCAGCCCCGGCAATGTTGTAGTTTAGGCATAAGGGAACAAGCAAAAATTAACTGCGTCATGCGTTTGGATGCTTTCAACATGGCCTGGCGGAAAGGTGTGAGTAATTTGTTGTGCGGCACATGCTCTTACACTTCATGCATATTTATTAATTACAAACTCAATATGTGTGTGTGCAGTTTTGTGGCCTTAGCGTATGCATGTGTGCAAGGCATACGTGTTCACTTTTCAATGCAAATATTCGCGCGAATAAAAGTAGTTGTAAATAACCAAGTGGATTGTCGTAATGATTGCCTTAGTGTGGTCGTAAATAACTTTTCTAAACTATACAGAATAATCTTAAAGTTAGGCGAGAACTCGGCTCATGTAGAGTTTTTGGTTCGACCTCTACCGCTACATAAGCCAGATTACTGAGAACCAAGTAACTTAACCAATAATACAGAGATTTTTATACTTATAGTCCTTATATGCCAACGAATGAGACTACTCGGAACGCTCTGCTTTCAGGATTAAGAAGTTCGGAGGTTAGAATTAAAAAGAATATGACCATGGCACCATTCTGAACCAGCTTAAGTAAGTCAGACTATATCCTCAAAAAGTTAGATTTCAACAGTCACCTTCGGGTGAGGATACCCTCTAGACGTGAATGGAGAAGACGTTTAGTAGAGTAGGAAGATGTTGCTTTTATCTATACCGACGGGTCGAAAATGAACTGCGGAGTAAGGGCAGGAGTATACCCCAATGATCTTGACATCTTTCTTTCTAACCGCCTAACAAACTCAGCCAGCATCTTCCAGACGAAAGTACTGGATAAAGAAAGGCTTTTTGGTTATTTTGAATAACTATTGAATCATACGGAAAGCATATACACGGATAGCCTGATTGCACTGCTGATCTTGTCAACGCCAAGGATAAATTCCAGTATAGTAAACAATTGCAGCAAGGCCATAAGTTCTTTGGAAGTAAACTCGACTTATCCATAATTTTTGTTCTCTGTCATAGGAACATTTTCGACAACGACAAGGCAGATAAGTTGAGAAAGCTAGGAGGCGCCTCTTTAGATGAATGGGAAGTTAATACCATGTCTGCTGGGAACGATCAAAATAGAGCTTTAAGGCATATTGTACAAATAGCTCAGAGCAAAGCATATATGACCTAAGTATTACAGAAGTAGAATCAAGGGTTTATTAAACATATCCAAAAATAGTAAATACAGACATACAGCCACTATAATGGGCCACTTTGGTGAGCATGCGCCAAAAATGGGCCTGCCTTATAGCAATATTTTCCGCAGCCGCAAGCTAGAAGGGTATAAGGAAACTGTTTTTCACTTTCTGAATGCCCTGATCTGCCACACACCCATTGTAAAATATTTAGAACCCATCAGGCACCTTGTAAAAAAATCATAACAGAGATAAGTAATTTCATAAAGAGCACCACATGGTTTGATCGCAATAATGAAGTGGGATAGTATTCGCATTCAAAGCCTATGAGGGTAGCACCCTTAGCTACCTAGCTACAGAGTGATCAATTCATCTTCTCTTACTATGCAGTTGCGTATTGCATTGTCTTATCGTGTGTGGTCACGGCTGTTCGAAAATATAGTAAAGCTCTTAAGGCAATTTGATTTGATCTAGGATTGAGTGAAGTCGGTATTTTTTGGTTCGGTTTCTCTTCAAACTTAATTGCTTTTCGATATCAATTATATCATGGACTGAAAGTCTATTTTTCTGACTAAGATTTAACCTAATAGCTAAAGGGGGTATTCTACGTTAGAATTTTGAAAAAATTCTTTTTTTCACATATTTAAAATTTATACTTTCATAAAATAGGACCTTGGAAGGATTTTTCAAAATTCGACTTATTTTCGGAGATACAGCCGATTTTGTGAGGTGGCGTCCGTGTTCACTAGAATTGTCTCCTAAACTTTAAACGCGTTTTTCTCGAAACTACTTTTTTCCACACGGTACCGGCATTATCTCAAGTCTATTAGAATTTCTTTTGATTTTTTTTTTCAGGTTAGCAGGAGAGTCAGGATCAATGTCACCAGGATCCGCCATTGTTTTTTACACCTGTCTCTCCCCCCTCTAATTATTTTAATTTTTAATATTTTTTTGTAAAATTTTTTTCAGTATTCTTAAGATATCAATAAAAACACCATACAAAATGGATGGATAAAATATATATATTTTTTAAAAAAAAATTCAAAAAACTGCCCAATATTTGATTTCTAGAGTGGAATATCCCTAAAGGTTCTTGTCGATATTTATGGTGATTGCTCTCCTCAACTGTTGCTATATAGGCTGCAATATATCACTGTCATTGCCCGCTAAAGCGTGTTTTGTGGAATAAGATGTAACAAATATCATTTTAAGACAAAATACCTCAACATCTTCTGGATGTGTTGACAGCGCTTAGATTTTATTTAAAGCAATATTTTTTGCATTTTTATAGTTGTTGAAGCAATGCAAACTACGTAAAAGCAAATTTTTTTTAAATATAAGAGTGCATTAAAGAGTCATAGGAGTTAATTCACCGTCTGATAACCGCGATATGGATTTGGGTACCACAATAAAAATCTATACTACAGTGTATTATTCATTTGTTTAACTTTCATTACTCACAGGCAAATGAATGCCTTCACACCCTATATTGTCGTCACAAATGTGCTGTATATCTGCGTGCATGCAACAGCGTGTGCCACATTGAATTTGTATGAGTAATGCATTGTGTGTAGAGATTTGTGCGATGTTGTCAGGTACAAAATAGATGCGACCTGGCGTCAAAAGCGCGCTTGGTAATGGCAGTCATTGTGGCGCCTACAATGCCGCGTGGAACGAACATCAACTATATATTCGCGTGTGTGTTTGTATTTGTTGCTTTAGCTTTAAATTCTCGCTGGTATTAGAAAATGCATGGCTTTGCATATAATTAAAATACATCCGGATATTTATATATGCGCATTTGTATGTATGTGCATTGGCTGCTGACGCATTGTCCCAACACATTCCCTATTAATTTGTGAGCTCTTAACGGATGCTGCGCTATTGTTATGGGAGTTATTCAGGGAACTCAGGCATTGTACACTCCTATCTTTTAACACTGGAAACTAATCAAGTTAAGAGGAGTTAGTAGTTCTCATCGTTATCTGGGTGGTCAAGGGTAAAAATTCAAATTGGCAGGCCAATAAGACCCAGCTATTATTAGGAATGGGTTTATACAAGCACAAGAAAGGCTTGCGAAATATCTACAAATTATGATTCGAAAGGTAAAAAGTTACGCAGATAAAAAACATCTCTGAGATAAATTTAAAAGCTTTTACTACCGATTAAACGGACTAGAGCGGGCTGAGATTTGAAAAATGGACATATGGTCGAAAGAAATGTTACCTAAAGACCGAATTTTCTTCGAGTACGAAGCAATGAATAGCAAAAGTAACAAATCCATCGCACTTTTATTAAAGAAAATTTCTTTTATGCTCAATCTCTTTTTGGGATACTGAGATTGGGCAAGATTCAGCGAAGAGAGGCGGTAGCGATAGACCTTATATCACTACTAGTAAAATCTAATCCTAAACTGAATGTAATAGTGCATTGCATCGGGAGGGGATTACTTTGAAGGGGATGAAATTGATTTGGAAGAGTAAATAAAGAATTTTCAAAATAAATACAATGTCACCTTATTTTTTGGGCACAGTAGTATATCAGATCATATGGTCGAAGCTAGACTAGCTACCTGAGTGAAGTGATGTAAAGAAAAATCAATTTTCTTTTTTAATTTTTCTTGCATAGATATGGTTTTGAATCACAAAAAGTCTGTATTTTAACAGCAAGTAGTGACGCGTTGGTAAGTTATTTGGCTGGTGCGTGCTCGTTCTGAAAGTACTCACATTTCACCTATTACGCATAGAAGATTAAACAGCAACACATCCCACACGCCTGCACACAAATATGTCGAAGATGCGCCTGACAAGGTACACATCTTGATCACTTAATACCACAATGCTGTTATCGTGCTTGTTGTTGATGTGAACATTGCTGCTGCAACTGACGATGATAATGACGCCAATGACTTTGTTGTGCGACAGTACATGAATAGTCGTTTATCCAAGTGTACAGGCATGTTGTTGAAAGCTTCAACTTTTCATACTCATTTCCTCTATGGGATAATTGCACTAGAAATTCGGCAAGTAAATGCTGAGTTTAGCCTAATCGTAATTTGGAACTCAATGGGTGGTGCTTTGGTCCCTTATACATTGGTTGAAACGTTGTCGAACAATATGCAAGTAAAAATAAAAACTAGAGATCGGTGTCTGTTTCCTTGATAGAATAAAGTTTGTATGACTTTTTATTAAAGAAGACCGATGTGTTATACAAATAGCATTATTTCCATGTATCCTCGTTTTTTTTGAGAATATGTCTCATCTGAAAACCTAATTGGAAGTTTAAAAAGTCATAAATTGTAAATAATATTTATATGATTTAATTTTCTAGTTGAAAACTTAAAAAAAAAAAAAAATTATGGAAATTATGCATTCCTTTAAAAGATGTTCTCTCTTTTCTTGTGTATACTAAGATATCTACTAAATTTATGTTCTTAAATGTTTTAATACGGATCCAAGCAGTATGGAAAGTGCTTCTGTGGCTTATACATATAACTACTTAGATATGTTCGGAAGTTTGCTATCGCCTGCCGAGGTAAAATATTGCCGCTACGATGAACTAATTTCTTTCTGAATAAGAATTTCAGAGTCAATGAGCTTGGCTACTTAAGACAATATATGAGAGGAGAGATTAAATATGCAAAAGGTTAATTTGCAGGAAACAACGACTAAGGCAGCCTCGCTGGCAATCTTCGGAAGACCAATGAGAAAAAACTTCAACAAAAAGAAATGCATATTTCATTGAAGCTTTTGTTAATATGTACAGTTATTTTGCAAGATACGCAACTAAGTTGTAGAAAAACTTTAGTCATTTAGCAATTCTGCCATTACAGTATCCCACTTTGCTGGCAATTTGTGCGCATTTTATTTGTTTATGTTTACAAGTGTGTTATACGCACACATAGAAAATTTAATTGAGCTAATGAATTAAATAGCGCCGAAGGAAATGAATAGGGCAGCAAGTTGCAGTGAGAATTACCGTTTATTTCTCACAACTTTGCTACACATATATAATACGTCGGTCTGCCCATTGTTGTTGCTGCTATTTTTTGTTGCCATTGCTTAGTTTGCGGTTGACCTTAAATACAAACAATTTAAACCGCAATTAAAATGCAGACACGCTGTGGCAAATGTCCTGTAGTCTGTAGAATTATGCAGAGCATGTTTTGAGGTCACTTGTTTTTCCTTTTCTCAAATGCTCCGTTGCAGTCATAACTCACTGGGCCATTGGAGAGTAATTCTTTGCGAAAATTTAAATGAAATTAGACAAAACATTTGCTAATTGCCAATTTAGAGTCATCTGCAGACAGTTTGGGAGGAGTAAAAACAGAGACAGCGGCTAAATAACTTTGCGCCAATAATTTTTGAAATTAACTCTTTAAATGGCGAAGGCGCAAAATATAAGAAATTATTCGTAATTTCTATTTGCACTAATGAAAGCTTTGACTGAACTAATACGAGTGTAATTATAATTACAACCAATTAACAGCAAAGTCGCCGGAAACTGTAAGACTAATGAATTGGCAGGGAGAGCATGCCCGTCGGGTTAACGGATTGGCAGCGGATCTCACTCATGGTTTCTCTCTACAAGTTAATCTGGTTAACAGTATTTCAAATTAGCTCGGTGGTCATTGGGAGAAAGCGAATACTTACGCGGTGGTAAAGTCTTCTTGGCAGGAATGAGGTAAAAGGTCTAAGGAATTTTTTGTGTACAATTTTCAGAGAATTCTTCTTCTTCTTTACTGGTGTAGACACCGTTTGCGTGATTATAGCCGAGTTTACAACAGCCCTCCAGTCGTTTGTTCTTTTCGCAACGTGGCGCCAATTGGAAATTCCAAGCGAAGCCAGGTTCTTCTCCATCTGGTCCTTCCAACGGAGTGGAGATCTTCCTCTTCCTCTGCCTCCCCAGGCAGGTATTTCGCCGAATACTTCCAGCGCAGTCGTTGGAGGATGGAGTTATGTGTAGAAGTTCACGCAAGTGAGGAAAGTTCACTGATTGCTACTCACTTGGGAGCGACAAGATTCTTTTACATATGGCTTAAGCAGCTCACGACTTCCGACCCCATTCCAAGTACCCTCTGGGAATGAGCAAGGGGCGATGCGAACAATTCTCTTCTGTCTTATTTTGTTATCTTAGAGTAAATAGATCTTCCAGTTTTCAATGAACGTATCATTAAAATAATGCTTAAATTCTCAATTACTGTGACTTACTTCTTAGTATAAATAAAAACTTGAGGACCTGCATTTATTTATACTAAAAACTTTTAAGCCACATCTTGCAAATGTTGCCTAAGCTTAAGTTTGGGGCTTCCCTCCTTTTTAGGTGTTTATGTGTCGTTAATTTCACGGCGTAAGTGCGGCTCATTAACCGCCACACTGTTTAACGCCCGTGGCATTTAAGTACAAAAACGGAAACAAAATTTCTTCGTTTTCCGGATATTCAAGTAAACACACATTAAATTTCAACTCCAAGCTACTAACTTAAGTACTGCAGCAGCTATGTAAACGCATTGCTAATTTGTTTATGTTTTAGGATTGCCAAAGCGAGAGCGAGCCAAGTGTAGGTAGCTCCCATTTGCTGTAAATGTCACGCGCCAAGTTAATGAGCAATCTTTTTGTACAAAGGTAAGCAAATAATAGAAGCGACAATGGTGTCGAAAGGACGTTGTGGCGGGCATGCTAAGCAGGTGTGAGATTATCACTAGCTACGGGATGTCCTGGCGTTATCTGTGTTTATTTGTTTAAAGATGTAGGTTTGCTGGTATACATATGTATATTTCTAGCTGGAGAAGCGGTTTTCTTTTGTGCTTTAATACCTTTCGCAATGTTTGGAATGTTTTATTCGCGGATTTCGAGAGTTACTGGTTACATAAATATTCTGCTAAAAATGGCTGAAGTAGGTGATTTGAATAACCATTGGTATTGAAGGGACTGTTCGAGTTAAAGCAAAGTCTACTAGCTATTAGGACCGAATATTGGTACTCATGAGTGAGTTCTTTTCTTACTTACCGATAGAGGGGAGGAATGTTGAGATATGTACATACAAGCATCGGTCAATACATTTTCTTTCGGTTAGTCTGATTTAAGAACATTTCTTTGGCGAACAAAACAACTGCCAGCGGAAATAATTATTTGTAGCATGTTTCTGCTGAATTATGTTAGTAAATTTAGTCACTTTGATCGTTTCATTTTTTTTCGTAGACAAATGGTCTTCAGAAGTGTTGCTAAATCAAAGAACTGGATTCTTTGAATAACTTTAAATTATCATATTATTTTAAATTTAATTTTTGAATTATCATTTGCTTTGTTTTATGGATTTACTGGAATAGTTTCAGAAGTACCATCTCATACTCCAATATATGTATGTGAATTGCCGAATTTCTTTAACCCTCGTTTGTTTGTAAATTTAGTCCGAACCAAACTACCGTTGCGTCGTCAAAAAACCATTGAAGAGTAAAATAAAAAGGTGACGAATCAAATGTAATTGAATGAGCTCAAATTGAATAAACAAGGAAGTCCAAATCTACATAAGTAAAATATTTGCAAATTTGGAATGGATATAGCAACCAAAAGCCAATATGCAGTTAATACCCAGAAAATAAGGAAATCGAAAAACAAGCTCAAAAATAAGAAGAGGAAGTGTGAGAGAGTAAATTGAGTAAAATAAGCGGCATAACGGCATGAATGTGGTGCACAGTTGAGTGCACGCATTGCTTTTGATGAGGGTGCTGGCGGTTTTTGCTTTGAATTTCTAAGATTTGCTCGGCCGGTGGCACGGAAGTGCTATTAACGGTGTGAGTCAAATTCAGTTTTGTTTTATCTAGGCATATATATACATATGTACATATATATATATTAAAGCGAGTTATTGAAATTTAATACATAGATGAACTTTGATTTTCTACTGATTATTTGTCGAAGTCGGCCAAATCTATCCCTATATAGATTAGGGATTATTAATTTTTTTTATTTTCCAGCATCCTATCTCTTTCACGCCTACCTTCCTGCACTTTTGGTATGTATCGCCATTCCTTATACCCATTCGCCTCGCATGTGATGCCAGTAGATTGTGACCTATTATTAGGCCTACAACTGCAGTCCTTTCGAAACCTGTGATTAAAAATGCTTATTTTCCTATGGATATTGGCGTTTCTGAATGTCGCCAAGGCCATTCATTTCGCCCTAATCCGACTTTCAGCCGTCCCGAAAATTTCATTTTTATCGTTGTTATTGACATCCGTTTTTTTGTATGGTTGGGCAGCACTTTTCGCAATCTCATCAGCTATTTCTTTTCTAGAAATATTTTGTAGTCTGGAACTAGTATATTTTCTTTATGTACTGCCTCCTTGCTTTTGAGATTATTGTTTAATTTCAACCTGGTATTATGTGTCATCCTCTTGTTGTTCTTGCGTTGATTTCTATCTCGCAAAGACTTCCGCCTGGAATATG
The DNA here is from genome assembly GCA_027475135.1 of Bactrocera correcta. NCBI lineage: Eukaryota > Metazoa > Arthropoda > Insecta > Diptera > Tephritidae > Bactrocera > Bactrocera correcta. The sequence goes on from CM050323.1 coordinate 50,283,761, forward strand.
CTGCTTCCCGGTAGTTTGAAGATTCGCTGGAGTTCCAGCTTCTAGCAATATTTGCAATTTTGATTGATTTTCTTAGTTCTGCTGGTGAGATGCTTGCTATAAGCTACTAGAATTCATAAACGCTGCAATTAAAACTTCAAACTCGAATTTACAACACAATTTTTATTAAGATTTGTCTGTTATAAGTTCTAGTTTATGGTACTTAGCAAAAATCACCGATTCGATTGAGAGTAAATATGAAATAAATCTGTGACAAATTTTGAAATAACTGTAAACACATTTCTGCAGCACCCCTCAAGTATATTAAATTCAATATTGTTCGAAATTATTCTTGTTTAATTTTATTTCTGTTCTTCCCCTCACGTCTTCGCACCGTTTCACTTGACCTTTATCGATGTCTGTTCTACTTAGATTTTGTTCTAGGCCATGTTTTGCTGTTGTTGTTGTCCGAAAGTGCCAATGTAAAGTTCATTGCTGCAGGCAAACAACCGAGACTAAAGTGTTTTTAATGCTTGCTTCATATTATTGGCGTTTGTATGTATGCATGTATGTACGCAATAGTAAATGGAGCATGCACCCGCTGGCAATAGTTCCCTTGTAATATGTGCGGCAGCAATTGTGTTTCTGACGCCTTGGGGATATTTTCAATGTCACTTGAACGGCTCAATCGAGCGCTGCGTTATAAACAAAAAATGATTATTCGTGCAAGTGACCGAAATCGAAAAGCGACACAGCTATTCGTATTTAATGATGCAGCTTGTACACTTGTATGTGTGCATATACATATATACATGTATGTATAGGTGTGTGGGTGCTTTATTTGATTTGGTGGGTGATTTCTTGTACACACTTACTTATACGTGCATACAAATAAATGTATTTCATCAAATAGCAGTTGAACTACAACAACAGTGACTCGCAGCGGTACAATTGCTAATGACTGCGTCAGAAAATTATATGGCAACGTTGCCGTATCTCACGGTCTGTATATTGCCTGCGATAAACGAGTGGGCGCATACCTTGACCCCTGGCAGTAAGATTTTGCTTGCAGGGATTTCTTTCCTGTTCCTTTGAAAGAGCTAATAAAAAATAGGAGAGTATACTTTTACGTGCTAATAAAACTTAACTTATTCTAAATTGCGTTTGTTTTTTAAATAAAATACAGCTTAAGCTCCAGTTAAGTACGGTACATTTCGTAAAGTTGTGTAATGGGTTGCCATAAAATAGTATGATGTAAATTTAAAAATGACGAAGTGATTTGATGAGTCAGCAAAGCTTTGAAATTTCGAATTAAAAACTGCGACAAAGATATTCTCTTCAAATGCCGATCTAAGTGAACGTGTATTTTGCTGTTTATAATTCCATTTCGTTGAAAACAGCTCGCGATATATGATTAGTTATATGAGTCAGCACTTGTAAAGAACTGATTTCCTTGTTTGTGATGGAATTATTAATAACAAAAATTATTAGCTCGATTCTGAATGAAAAAATCGTTTACCACCATGTTTTTCCAAAATTGTATAGCTTGAAAACTTGCATCTTAATTGCAATTATATTGAATTGGCTTACTGATATGATATTTGGAACGTGAGCAAAAGTTCATACCAAAGAAATTGCGCTTTGTGAGAACCTTCATTAAAGGTATTCTCCAAAACGAATAAAAATGTTCAAAAATGTTAAGACTTACATATGTCGCTATCTAAGTCTTAGCTTGAACGCACATGTTGAAATTTGATTTTTAGTGAATATAGAAACTATAATTATATCAATTAAGGTTTTGGATGGTATGCTCAATTCTTAAACTACATCAGTGTAGTCTATTTCAGAGTTTTATTTAGACTAAAGACTTTAGAGGCCACCCACAAAAATTACCTGCTTTCTGTTAATAGAAACTCGCATATTATATTTTTATCAATATATATATATTTTTTATTATGAATTTTGTTGCTTTATAGTAATTGAGCCCACATTTACATATAGTATATAACCATGCACACACAACTGCTCTAAATTAATAGACTCTATTATGTTAAGATTTCACTAAATTACACCTACTCATTTTAATTACATTACTGTGTGTAACGGTAACTGAATCATTGTAATTCACATGAATTCCTCGAACGTATAATATCTAATATACATACAACTACATATAAACTGCTTCTAATATTACGGTACTTAATTAAGTAAATGAACTCAATATTAATATTATTATAACTACAAAGTGTGTATGGGTGTGAAAAAATAACGTTTGCTTTTATTTAATTTATTACTATAAATAAATTCGTCTACGCTTTTTCGTTTCTTTTCAGTAATTTGCTGAATACAGCTGCCAGGTAAATAAAAAAATATTAATTATGTCGATAAAGAGTACGAAGAAATTTTTACACGATTTTTTTCTCTCGTAGTCAACATACTATATATATAGTTATATAGAATTTCACCAAAATAACCAATTTCGACCTGCAAGCTAAGCGGTGTTTTAATAAAGAAACTGGAAAAATATTTACTTTTCGGATATCTATATTGCTACCAATCACATTGTGACATACCACATAGTGCTGGAAAGGTAGGATTTTAAAGCTTCATTTAATAAAATAAATCAAATTCGGAAAGTTGAAAAAAATTACAACTGTTCGAACATAAGTGAAAATAATGAAGAAATTTGCTATATTTTGAAATTTTTGTATAAAAATGGGAAGAATGCCAGGCAAGTCACCAATGAAATTTGTGAAGTTTACGGAGACGATGATTTATCAGTTCATGTAGCACAACAATGGTTCGCCCGTTTCCGTTCTGGAAATTTCGGAAATTTCGATCTACGATGATGGAAGTCTTACACTGATGGAATAACGTCTCTAGCGGAGAAATGGTAAAAAGCAGTCGACCAAAATTATACATATTTGTTTATTTATTTATTTCATAAATAAAGAGAAATAATTTAAAATTTAAATATAAATACGAAAAGACTTTTTTCACTATGCAATTTATCAGAATGAAATGATTGACTTACGGCAAAAAAATAGAACAACTATGGCTGTTATAATTAACTGTTAATAATAGGAATTTCATAGATATTATTTGCAAATAATAAAAATAAAAGAAATAATATTTTCTTTTTAACATTTATTTTTTTAACATTAAGATAATTTACATTTACTGCATTAAATTAAAAATACATAAATTTTAGCGTTATACGTTGATAAAAAAAATAATTAATTACGAGTATGTAAAAAAATTATGTTGTTTATATTAACTTTATATCCACAAAAGTTTAAATAAATATTATTATTAGATACAAATACTTTGACTGAAAATAAAAAATACGCTTCAAGCAAATTTGTCATTAATTTATGTTCATAATTGTAGTTAATTAAATATCAATTAAATTTTCCTATCATTACAAAGCATAACAGCATAACTCACTTTTTCGCAATTTTCTATAAAATTATCAAATTCAAAGTTGTTTTTTGATCAATCAAATTATTTTTAATTTTTTACTTCATCATAAAAAACCTTTCGTAATGAAAAAATTCATTCACTGCAATATTAAACAAAAATGAAGTCTTAACTCGACTTCAGCGGTACTGCTTTGTCACCACAGACACATACTTACATGTATGTTCATAAGGTCAGAAATTAACTTTAAAAACGCAGGTAAAATATTTTTGTAAAACCGATGTCTTGTTAGTGTAAAATATTGCATAAGTCAGTAAGGGTATTTAGCTTAACAAATTACAACAAAATCTTTTCTCACATAAATACAACTATATATATTTAAGCTAGATAAATTAAGGCTTACAGCTACAACAGTATTTTTTGGACACCTTCATTAACACTAAACTATTTATTTTAATATTATTTTTATGCTCAATTTACTCATGGTCGTAGCATATTCACTTACAAATGTAATAAATGTATTTATAGTAAGTCGATAGGTACATTTACTCATAACAAATTTTGATTTTCACTTACATACATAAGTACACATTTGTGTGTGTAGTAGAAATAGGCATACATTTACAATATTTTGTTGATATTCTTAGCTCTTAATTAGTAAATCTTGAAGCGTTTCTCTGCGTAGACTTTTTTGTTCTAGAATATTGACTGTTTACGTTTTTGTTTTTGCCTTCTTCCTTGGAAAGCTGTAATTTTGCGTCGACTGACTTGCACGCTCACATAAAATATTAATAATTACACAAGCATACACACATACATATATACATACACACAGCACATATACACATATGGACATAAGAAATAACGGTATGCTTAGAAGTTTCAGGAAATTGCAATATTTTAGCAGCTCAAAGTTCCGACTAGGTTGAAACTAACTCCGTCGTTCTTCTGCTGTTGGTTAGCTACAAATCTCACTAATTAATTAAACTCTCAGTTATACGCAGAATATTACTAAAAGTTCTACTGCTGTTATTCTCCTTTTCGCTTTGATTCATTGACGCCTATTTCCCACCCTGACATTTTCGATTTCTCCGCTCAGATGTTGATTGTTGTTTCTAAAAAACTTGCTGGCCTACCTGGTTGTGGGAGAGTTGAGGGTTCATCTCTTGTTACATTGTATTTCCAATTACCAGTAAGTTACAGCGAAAATTGTTTTAATGGCTTCCTTTGCATTATGATTCCGTTAGCAACTAGTTGTGTGATTCTTAATAAAGTTTGTAGTGATTCAACAGTTTGAAATTGTGTTTGTATTGAAATCAATGAAATTTGCGTAGTTTACAAATTAGTTTTCGAGAAATATATTGTTGGGGATTCGCCGTTTCACCGCAAGCGGTAGCAAATTTAGGTTAGAGTTAAAATGGTCTTTTTTTTTCACCATTGGCATCGCAAACATACACCACTAAAATTCCCTTAGATAAACTACTCACGAACTCCCAAACAGATTTTCTACATTCAATCTGCAGTCTTTCACTGACAAATGGTTTACTTAGTTGCAGAAACACGAAAGATTCCTAATTTACTTATTTATTCCAGAAATTTAGACCCCAGAAATGACTAAATGAAATCACAATCTTTTGTTGTCCGATCAAATAAGCTACAGGGAGATATCCCAGTACGCTACAAGATTTCAGATACGATTGTAGATTTAAGTTCTATTTAACTGGATTGAACGACGGCTTACTCATCATCACGTCTTTCAATGTTTGCCCATAAATATGTCAAACAAATCTTCTTAATAATACAACTTGCTTACTTTTGTATTTGTAGATACTACTTATTTTGAGAACAGCCAGTGCTTCTTCGGATAAAATCGTTTTCTAGTTACTAGGGGTTCTTGCTAGATTGGTGTTATACAAATATAAGTATGCCAATTCGTGTTTTTTTACAAAAAATTTATTGAAATGACCATATATATGAATCTTAGAAATCTATAAAATTAGAAGAGTTCAATAAGTTTTAAACATATTCCGGAAATTTTGGTTTAGAAAGCTAATTGGCTTATATACATAGATAGGGATTCAATTTTCCATTCGATGAGCGCTCATCTTTCACAAAGAAAGCTTTTCAACACGCTTAGTTTTTCATTTTTTTATAGATATTTTCGCTTTGAAAAATGCTGAAAATAAATTTTTTGTTTGATTAAAGAAAAAAACAAAATGAGTAGCACGTTCTTGGGACTCGTTTAGAATTGCTCAGCAGCTCAGAGTATCACTCAAAAGCAGTACAAATAATAAGCTCCTACAAGCAATCTATGGAATGTTGTTCCATATATTCGCTATAGATTCCTGCATTACTTTCCGTAATTAGTATTCCGGCCCAGCCATTAGTAAATTTATTGCTCTCAACGTGCTCGCTTGTTAATTGTTTCGATTACAAATCATGCACACTTTTGTTATGCAATGTATGCGCCTTTCGAAATGCCAGCATGTACACATTGCCATTTAGATTGTTTTTCTTTTTCAACTAGTGAAAACATAATTCATTCAACGTCAATTAAGTAGTGTGAATGCAGCTATTAAGCTTTCTGCCGCTAATTTAATCAAATATGTGGCATGTCTGTATTTATTGCGCTTTGCAAAAATAGTAACAGTCATGATGCTATTATTGGCATTAAAATAGCCTAAACAAATGAAATACTTATATAAACATCAGCTTAAGCTTAAACTGCAGTTTATTACCGAGCCTGATAGCTTATATTAGACCAAAAATAGTTAATTGATTCAACGCTATTATTTGAGTTCTAATACGAGATTTGTCGTCTTAAATCAATTTGTAATGAATAATAAAGCAATAAATTTATCAAAAATTTGTAGTAAAGAGCGGATGCTAATTGAGAAGAATTATTATTTACAAAAACTGCGCCGGAACAATTTTCTTACATAAATATTGTCTCATTTTCAAATGTATATTTGATTTTGCAATTATGCTTGAGCAGAAAAGAGGCTCTGCAAATAAAATGTTGTGGAGAATTTTGCTAAGAAATAAACTTTTAACTTAGTAAAAAATATAATTTCATATTTATTATCGCAATTGACTCTATTAACGTGCAATTAATTCCAAATTGAAGTCGATGCAGAAAGACTATTTTCTTCTCCGCAAAGACCTCTTCATATAGTCCTGCATTTGCTGCACAAAAGTTCAAACATAAATAATAAACACTTAAATCAACATAAAAAAGTTGTAAAAGTAAATTGATCAATTAACCGGCCTCGGTTCGATTAAAACGCTAATTTAGATTGATTTACCATAAAAATAAAAATTATAATAACAAATGTTTTACTAATTAATTCTCAAACGAATACAGAAGACAAAACATAAGCAAGTATAATATATCAGCAGATCGCCAATCGAGTTTCCGCCTATGTGAACCGGCAACTATAACCTTAATGTACTAAATTAATTTGGCTGTGCGAAAAGACCGTTAAGCGTTACATGGCAATTTTGTCAATTAATTCGTTAATAATGGTTATTTTCCACACAAAATAATATTTATTGCGCCATTAATATTTTTTAAGAATCGTATGAGAAAGTATAGCTTGTGTAAATTTACAAATAAATATGATATGAACCGTCCTTTAAGACTCTAATTTAGATATTTTTAGACTCAATTGTTTTAAAGAGTTTTCGTGTAAATTGACCCAAAAAGCAACTGAAAATTTTAATTAAATTCCACGGTTAAATGATATCTCAAAAAAATGTATTTTGCTAAGTTGATAACACTGTTCTTAATTACTATGCCAAAAATGAGCTCGATCAACCAGTTTCTTTACAGCAGCTGCTTAAGTTAGTAAACCTCAGTATTGCGTTGTTTCTTTTCAAATCAATAAAAATATAGAACAAAAGATATGCCTAAAATTTTGTATTTCTAGTCAAATTTCGTATGCGGAATCGTTGCAAATGTTGGAAAAGGCTTAATTACTGTGATTCAGTTTTATCAAAAATACAAGCCAACGAGTGGTACAAAGCCTTCGGTCGTACAAAGACGGTCGAGAGATAGTTCAAGACATGCCTCGTTCTTTCAATCTCTTCAAGTGATGAAAATATTAAAAGTGAAGAATATGGTGCTTGAAAATCAGGTCAGGTAAGTGTTAAAGCTATGAAAAGAGAGTTCGACGTCTTTCGCGAGTCCTGTTCGAATGATTTTGGTGAATAGTTTGGGTATGAAACGTGTTCTTGTTCGACAATTTAACATATGTTAAATCGAAATTTAATTTGCATTTACCGTTCGTTTAATTTTTTTTAATTGTAACATTATGAAATACAATTGACTAATTTAGTGATGACTATTATTTTTCCAGCGTTTCAATAAAACTCAGTTTACATAAATTACAACTATGGTTGTAACAAATTTACAATGTGTGGACCAAACAATGAAACTCATTAGCGTGCTTTCACTTCGTAAACAGCTGCAGTTTGTTGCGATTTCGCTAATTAGAATAACAGTAAAAACGAAACAATTACAGCTGTTAACTGCTGATTGAGTTGTGTACATGTATATGTGAAGAGTTTATGCAGGGCTAAATAGAAAATTACTTAAAAGTGTAACGAAGTAGGGCAAACTAAATCTTTAAAATATTTGCCTCGAAGTCTAAAACTAACCCTAAATAGCACTGCCTGCAGGTAAATGATAAAACTAACTTATTTCTCTTTATTTTTTTAGCTAATATTATGTGGAAAGTATGGAACTTTCGCCTTTACTATCTGCCGCTACTGCCACTGCCTGCTATGCAAGCGAAACGAGCGTCTTTTTGGAGCAAAATAAGCTAAAATAAATGTTTTCGGAACACGAATCTATTTGTTGCAGAAGTTCGCCATATCCTTTGGTTAATATTTCCTCACGAGTTGACCAACTTTTTCAATTGTCTACTGCTGGTCGCTGGTACTGTATGGACAAAGTTATAATAAACTTTTGCCAGTGTAGTTGTGTGTATGTATTTGTGTGTGTATTTATATGGACTACCATATAGCAATCACACCTGAATATACCATAGACGCCTGTATGTGAGCACATACCATCATTCGCACTTAATATATTTGCAAGCTCGAACACACCGCTCACTTCACAATACACACTCGCACAACTCGCATTTACATATATGTATATATATGTGTTAGTGTTCTTAAAATTATTCGATAACCTGAAAACCGATTTATTCGGTTATCCGGTTGGTAACCGATTATTACTATCCGAATAGCAGCTCTGCTGCAAGTATTTGAAAAAATTAAAATTTTTTGAACTCCAAGCAGCCTTTGATTTTTGCTTATTATATGTACATTTGTGAAAAATTTATAGAAGTTGCTTGCTTACAATTCGAATAGTCGACAACGAAAGGTGGCCAGATAGTCGAAAATGAGCGGTTAATCGGATAGTTGACGACTTACGGCTATCCGGATACTGCAAGCCGCATATTATAATTCGAATAATGTCCTCTCCGGTTAATTCGGTTAGTCGTTTAGTCGAATAACAAGAGCTCTAATATGTTTGTATGTATATATGTATGTATGTATAGGTAACAATAGTTACGTTTTGGTTTTCATTTCGTTGTTTCGCCTCCAGAATGGCGTCGACTCGCATATTTATGTTGTCATTTCCAGTCGAAATAATAATTGCCATGTTGCCGCTCAGTTTGCAGTCAGTCCCCACGACGGTCTAGTTAGTGCAACTCAATTTTAACACTCATCATCTGTGATCGTATAGCTGCCACGAAAATCGCTTAACGGTGTCGCATTCGTGGTTGATGGTGTCATCAAAGGTGCACCTTGAAATGAAATGGCCAACGGTAGGGCGGATGGAGCGCACAGGCTTAAAGCGCCGCGTCCTTCGGTGACGGAGCGATAACGTGATGGCCGACCGGAGCTGTGGAGAAGTAATAGAGAGTTGGAAAAAGAGAAATCAGTTTATTTAAATTAAATTTATTTTCATATAACAACAAATGCATTTGCGCATTCAGATATAACGGTGGTATAACTGTAAAATGCTAAATAATTAAATAAAAACTAGTCTGCAAGTTTCATGGATGAAACTGTAATTTGCGGAAATAACGAAGAGCACATGTGGAAACATTTTTGCCCATGGTTTGGCGGTTTTTAAATCGACTTGTTGGTATTTTCACTGTACATCAGAGTTTACAATATGTATATATGGGCCATTACTTCCAAAATTTATATTCAAAATTTATTTTTTCGTGCAATACATTTTCTTTGCGTTTTTTTAAGCAAAATATTGGACCTGCATTTTTCTATCTCGACTCAATATGAAATATTTCGGAGTTACGAAATTGCAGCCCTCGTAAAAGAGAACTTTAACGTTTTTGTATATCAAAAAAGCGTTTCAATATAAAAATAACCAGTCTGCCTAATATATACCAATACGACTACATTAATTTGTTTTCCATTTTGTAACTATTTTTATTCATTCATACATAAAAATTCTTCTAAGTTGTTAGTAATTGAAAGGGCCCAAAATGGAAATTTTAATATATCTCTTCTGCTCTGTGTAAGGTCAGACCAATAATAAATGTAGTAAATTTAGCGCTAAGTGTGATCACCAGCCGGTTGGGTTGAGGTCTAAGCTAACTTTAGGTTGTGACCTCTGCTGCGTCAACAATTTTGTTTGGCTAAAACTACCATAAACTAATGAGCAGAAATAATAGGTAATAAAACCTTACTGGCTACCTTGATCTGTTCCTGGGAAGCACATTTAGTTGCTTGAACCTTTTTGTGTGGAAGACTCTCAGAAACTGCTTTCCATGTCAAAGTCTAAGCATTTGTAACCCTAGTAGCGAATTTTACAAGCTCTTTCTCACGTAATATACTCTATAATATATGAGGGCTTTTATCCAAGAATAACTGCGGTTATATAGTAGTAGGTAGGCAATTTTGCTTTATTGTTTTTTTCCCCCAGGGGTCAATGCAAAACAGAAGTTACTACGAAATATAATGGAGACAAAATCTAAAATAAATTATATATGGGGAAGTTTTTTTCTGAAATCTGTTTCGCCAAAGTTTTTAGAGCATAAAAGAAGGAGAATATTAAAACATATGACTGATCTGTTTGCAACGTGGGCAATATCACACTAATGTAAACACCCAAGTCGATAATTTTCACGATAACATATTCCATATTCCAACATATTCCAATTGAATTTAAATTTTCATCAAATAAGGAATTAGATTTTAATTAGTACAAAATCAAAATTGAATTGTTCACTTACCGCTCGCAATTGCACTTTAGTAAGCCGTATGAAAGCCGCACGAAATGTTCGATTAAAAATCGTATAAATAATGGGATTAATTGTTGATGAAACATAACCGAGCCAGAGGCATGTGTCCACAACATGTTCGGGCACTTGACATGCGGGGCAGGCGGCGAAAATGATGTTCAAAATGAAAAACGGTGACCAACAAAGGACAAAGGTGAAAAAGACCAGGCCGAGTACTTTGGTAGCTTTCTGTTCAGGGGGCCACTGCATTGGCGGATAAGCTATTGCGTTTGCTGCGGTTATTCAGGAAGCTGCAAAGAGAGGGAAAGAGAAAGAGAGAGAGAGACAAACCGACAGAATTAGAGGATATAGAAGCACAAATTGAATCAGGGTTGTGCAATGCAATTAGAGGCGCGACGCATAAGCGACCGGCTGCGCCTTATTCGCATAGGCACCAGTGTATGCATGTCATGCATAATGCTCACCGCAAATTCAACGCTGGCGCAGTAACATTATTCAGTGAGAATTTAAATGTTTTCAGCTTGTGGCGTCGTGTTTCACGCATTATGGACTCGGGTGTCTGTGTGCTCTGCTCACAAGTGCCGCCGTACTGTTTCGATAGTAACGCACTGTTACTGCCATTGTTGTTGGCCGTATTGCCGCTAATGCTGCTAATGACATCCTTTCGCAGGGCACTGTCGTTTCCGCCAGCGCTGCCGATCAGCGCGCTTCCCGCCGTGCCACTGTTTGTAGAATAACCCAATTGCGGTTGCGAAGCACTCACACGCACCGATGCATGTCGATTGGGATGGCTGTAAAGACATAAAACGGTGCACATAAAGAAGTTATAAATTAGTTTAGAAAATGCATGTGGCTTGTAAATGCAATTATTAGAAGAGTTCGGTGGATTGCAAAACATTGCAGCGAGGGTCGCTTATTGGGGGTTTATTTTTAAAAGCCTTAAGTAAAAACAACAGTTATGACCTTCGTTTGACCAGTTGCTAGTGTGTCAGCGTGTTTAGTGTCAGCGAAATTGATTAAACTCAAAGTAAACACCAGTTTTTAATCTATTAAGGAGGTATATTGAAAATTTATTATTGTCTATGTAACGTTTTCATTAATGTTGACGCTATATAATATTTATGTGCGAGTTTTAGTCAAATATTTCGCCCTAGATTATTTGGTTCGGGAAATAATTTAGATGTTGTAGTAGAAAATATATCCACTTGGATCAATGCAGAGCTACAATCGATTATAGCATACTATAACAGGTGATCCAAGTAGTGTTACTTTTTGGAATAGCTCTTTCGGCCTACTGAACGTATTGATTATTGGATAATATTCGACCAAATAGACCATGTCTATCACGCAGTGAAGAAAATAAAGCAGCCGTAACTAAGAGTGTATACGAAGATCGTGGAGAGTCGATTCGGTGCCGTTCACAGCCATTCGGACTGGCATAAGGCGCAATTTTACGTCTATATTGAGAGTGTTCAAAACATAGGTTGTTCAAGAAATGAAGCTACTCGCCCTTCTTAAGCGACATCGCTTCGGGTTCTATGGGTTCTTGAAAAGTTCCAAGAAGGGCTGACGGTTTGGTGTGGTTTGTGGGCCGGTGGAGTCATCTCAGTCAATGGGGACCATTAATGCGTCATGGTAACAGACTATATGATGTCTCAAATTGGAGATCGTGATTTCGGCATTTGGTTTAAAGAAGACACATCCATCAATGAATGGATGTTCTTTCGAATCATAATAAGCATTCTTCATTAAATTTGAAGTTTCTGTGCTTTTTTTTAAAAAAGTAGAGAATTTAGAATTTGGTCACACTTTAATTTCAACAAAATATAGACAATAATTACATTAAAATAAATAAAATCTTTAATTCTATGAGCTCAGTGCTAGATACTGTTTCGGAAAAAAAGGAAATCTTATAAGTATAATTTTATCCGAGCCAAATTTTATAGCTTTTGGAATATCAGTATGAGCATATTTTATATTATAATTACCGAAACAGAATCAAAAAAAAAAAAAAAATTGCGCTAATTGGCTGTCAGAGTGTCAGAACCATAAGTACTAATCACATTTAAAACCGCCTGGCCTACTTCTTCGACTTTATGGAAGAAAAGGGGCAAAATATGGCGAGTAAAGAGGAAGCTCGTGCCCATCTTTGAGTCATAGTGAAAAAGAATGAGTGCGTTACTCTATCATACTTATACAACGCTCACTTGTACTTATTTCTTTTTGCTAGACCTAATAAATTATTGATTATCGATTGTATTCACAAACGTATTATATCGGATTCGTTAGAATATCTGCAGTAGTATGTTTTTTTTTTATAATTGGTATCTATTACACTAATCACAATTATAATTTAGTCACAGTCATAATGATAAACATAATTTAATATATTCACAATCAAAATTAAGGCAATAATTGTGGTCATATTATCAAATTTGTAATCATAATCACATCTGTACAGTTAGTTGTATTTAAAAGCTTAACATTTTGCTTGCAATATACGAGTAAAGAATAGAAGATTTAATGTACAACCACATCCTAAGTAGATATCTAATTTTAATTAGATTTAATGGTTTCCGACACCAGGTTATGCGAACAACAAGCATTTATATTGCACTTTCGGTATTTAGACGCGCTGCTGCTGGCCTTTGCTTCCCGTTCCACGAACTAATAAACTTAATTTATTTTATGGTTAATTTAGAGAGTGTGATTGAATTATTTATCCTCGTGCGGAAAGCGTATGTCACCTAAACCAATTACACAAAGATTAAAGTGATAGTTTTAGCACGAGAAAATTAAGCTGGTAGTGTTGAGGAATGAAATTTGAATGCATAACAGCAACCCATATGCATTAGCAGTGCCAGAAATAGCAAAATAGGATTATGTAAGTTGAAATTTGCTTGGAAGATGTTATAGAACGGTAGGTAAGTCTACGTTTGCTTTGGCTTATGCAGGCAAATTTCGCACTTTAGTTAGTTGCGATTCAAAGCCGTCGTGTAGATATATTTGTATCATCTAAAGTGTGTTAATGTGAGTACTTAGTCATGAGTGTACATGGCGTATGAGTAACATTGCAGATGTGTTTATGCCAGTTTATAACAATTTCAGCGATTCTAGATGAAAATATATTTTCTAAGCAAGCATATTGTATGTTTGTGAAGAAGAAATCGGCAGAAGATTATTTTTTTTTTTATAATATTTATCAGATTTTCTTGAGTAATAATTTTGAGAGTGGTCCTGTTGATTGATTTTTGTGTCACTTTTGATTGAGGAGTCTGCGCTGGTTGTAGACCGACATTGTCGTAATTAGAAAATAATGCAGTCAAGTCCATTTAATTTCATCTCAAACGATTTGGGCTGATCTTTCCTGCTAAACAGTGTACTTTTAAGTCTCAATAAATCATAAATTTTTGAATTAGAGTTGATCAAGTCGAGGGGCTGATAAACTAATTGATGTTCACTTGTCTACTTAAGGAAAACAACTAACTTTTTAAAAACTTGCAAATACTTTAAGAAATAAATTTGCCCTCATGTTCTCTTCATAGCTCCATCTCTGGGGTCAAAGATACCACATTACATTATATGACTGGAAGTGATATATTAATATATTTTATATATATTTATACTCATGTCTTACATATTTCTCTATGTTATGCAAAACATTTTGGCATTGCAGTTAAGAACATTATAATGGTGTCTACAACACTTAAGAGCTAGGAAGTCTTCTCGACTCTGCGGCGCCACATAAAAGCGAAAGCAAACCCACAAAGACACCCAAACGACTCACTTAGTGCTTTCATAATACAGTTAAAATTATAAAACAACATACCCTTCGAAGAAAAAAAATGAAAACAAAACTACAATTATAAGTGCTTTAGCGTTTTTTGTTGGTTAACACTTGCCACTGAGGTGAAAGTTTCATCACAAAATGGACGTGGGGGTAAATCAAGTAGAACTAAAAGCAAGTGAAACCTCGAAGAAAAGTAGAAAGTGGAAGGTATGAAGGGTTCAGCTCGCCACGAATTGTTTACAAAAATTTATATGAGTTTACTCGTGAAAGGCATGGGAAAGGAAGTGCAAAATGGCAGCGCCAAAAGGGGAAGCGTAAATTTCCGACGAGACCGCCTGTGCGCCAGCCGCCTCAGTGGCGCAGATACTTGAACCCGTCAGAAGTGCATGAGTGTGAATGTTTTTGTTGGTACGAAATGCGGCCGAGTTAACTTAAAGTGCTACGAGTGTTGTGCCACCAGCATGTAATGTTAAAGAGTGGCTAGCCAGTTGTGCCGCAATGGTGAAGTGGATGGCAACACTTGGCGATTTAGGTGGGAAAAATATTAGAAAATGCTTGAAAACAATTAAAAGTGCAGTGGAGCATTTCAAAGTTGGCGGAAAAGAAGTCGGTATTGCGATTGGGAGTTGGCTCAATTAGTTTACAAATCGAACAAGCAACCGGTTATAACCAAATGGACTAGCATAATCAAATTGCGATACAATTATGCCTCTTTAATGTGGTATTCACATACTCGCTTACAAATTTTTCGATTTTTGTTTCCTTAGCTTGGCCTTGCTGCAAGACTTTCGACACTCGGAAAAGTGCATCAACCCCATTTGCATACTTAACTGGTATATCTAGATACATATTTGTAGATTATCGAGCTGCTTTTGTTACAACAGATATGCATTTGAACTGTCCTAAAGGAATTTTTTCCACGATATTAAATATAATCTTAAACTTATAAGTTAGAAAGTATACAGCAGATTTCTAAATACCGATTTGAGTTATAAGAAACTGATGCATCATTTGAAAATGACATCAAAGTAGGCTGAGCAGTTCTTATAAAACAAAAAAAACTTAATCCCTGTTCTATGAACTTTTTGAATGATTAACTTTGAACTAAGAACTTAAGGCTAATTATGATGGAGAAAATGTTCTAAAAAGCATTTCGGGTTAAAGTTTCTATGGTTCTGAAAAGTAATCAATCTATGAAAAAACTGTGTTTAAAAAGACCGCAGTTGTATAAACCTTTATTTCATGGAGGAACTGCCTTTGTGGTGTCAAAATTTATTATCTCGAGTTCGCAAAGGTAACTTCATCTTGATATTTCGTAAAGCGTCTGCTAAGAGAGACTATTAAACATCCTTTGTCTGTTCGGAGACACGTTTTGAGTCGCATAAAGTTGTTGAAAGATTGAATAGTTTCTAACTCTATGTTTGCTGTTTCGATATCTGAAGTCCTCCAACA
Organism: Bactrocera correcta; assembly: GCA_027475135.1. NCBI lineage: Eukaryota > Metazoa > Arthropoda > Insecta > Diptera > Tephritidae > Bactrocera > Bactrocera correcta. Next base: position 50,299,685 of record CM050323.1, read on the forward strand.
ATAAACACCAAAATCGCCAACTACGATTGCATTTTTCTTTGGAGTTCACTAAGCGGAATCGAAAGACCTTATCGAATGGCAATCGATAATGCATAACTGCATTAAAGAGACTGCATTTCGTATATGACAAGTTGACGAATCGACCAGAAATGAATCTTCTTTTGAAACAGAAGCAAAAGGCAAAATCTGAAATGCCAATGTATGAGATTGATATCCGAGGCTTGCTTAGTGATTTGTGTTTTAGGTTGAAAACCAAGGTGTTAAGAGCAAAACTGTGAAAAATGCACTGCTATTCAAAAGCGGCGTTAAGTTGATTACTTGTTTTTTAAGACTATGTCAAAGCGTTGTTTATCAAATAACAGCGATTACGGTATATCTACCCACTCTAAGAGCGCACTTAGATCCACACAACAAACGCACACTTACAAGAGATTTAAGTTGTTTGCAGGGAAAAGCGTTTTGGCAAGAAAATTGCAGCAAGCTAACGCTTACGATTGCAATAAACCATGGCGATTGCGTGTAACTGCTTGCAGTTATAACGGTGCTAGTGCACATACCTGCATATGCATGGGTAAATGTGCTTGCATGTGCCTTCGCTGCTCGCATTTTCCAGCTGCTACGTCACTTATATGCATTTAAGCGCTTTTGCTGCTTTTGTTGCATTGTTGTGTAAGTACACGCAGCTGCTTCTGCTTCCGCGCTTATTTATTCGTTTCGCGGGAATTGCCGCTTTTCGCCGCACCGCTGCGGTAGTTTTGCGCCACAGATATGCATTCGTACCTATTTACCCCTATTTTTGTATTTTTATGCGCGTTTGTATGTATATTTATAAAAGCATTTTATGGCTAGTCCATTGGTTGAAAAAAAGTTATTGCCTATTTAAAAGGGAATAAAGAAAGTGTGGCGTCCACGCTCGCCATATTTCATCTAAATTGCACTAAAAATACTTTTAAAGTAATAACTCTGTTTTTATTAGAGTTGAGAGCTGGTTTTCCTCACACCCATACATAAATAGGAGACAAAATATGTATAGTAAAACATATCGTTTCTTTGTGTATAGGTATACCTTAATATATTTATATGCAATAAAATTTTATGCTTAGTTAAATATAATGATACAGCCTTATGTTACTTGGATGAGAGAAATTTTTACTAAAGTAAAGTTTTTTTAAAGTGAGCTCCGGATTTTATTTTGGCGCAAAGTTCGATCAAAGCGATCTTCCAGGCTTTAATCTCGGCAATGTCTTCACAGCTTGTATTCTCTTCAGGCCTGAGGATTAAAGACTAACTATAAGGGCCAGATTCGGAAGATATGGTGGATGCAGAACCATTCATACCATTCGGTCCTTGTTTTCATTGATTTGTGTTACGGTCGTCGATAAGCTGTCGACTTTGATACCTATTTTAAGATCACCTGAAATCATTTAGGGATGTTTTAAGGAATCGCCTCGGATATCCTACAGTCGAGGCCTGTTATTTCTAAGGTTTAACCTCGTAGGGATTGGTAATTAAAAGAATGATTTGAAGCACAATCCCTTTTTAAACCCTCCAAATGGAAAATCACTGATATAATGTTAGAAAATATTACTTTTGTTTTTCAAAAGTGCCTCTACCTTAGTTAGAAGGCATCAATTTAAGATTCGAAGTTCTAATATATCTTTAATCCTATAAGGTTCAGCTTCATATGATTTAATTTTGAAGAGCTTTCATCAAATTTACAAATTTCTGCAAACCAGGTTATGCGCTTTTAGATCGGCAAAAATTACCCTCTGAACCCTCTTCGAAGGTGCTCCTAGTCATGGAAAATTTAACTAATCGACTATAGCAAGGCTAAACATGTCTCTAGTTACGACCTTTTGTGCAGCCTTTCTGCTTTTGATCGCCCGCAAATCGCCATAACTTGCCTGACAAAGCACTTACCTGTCCATTATGTTCGGATTGCCGTGTGTGCGCCAGTAGCTGCTGTGTTGTGCCGATTGCGATTGCGTCAACCGATCCATGCCGCCAATGTCGCGTGTTGGCGACTTAATGCGCACCGATGCCGATGAAGTGTGACGCATGCCGCTGCGCCGAAAGCTGGTGCGGCATTTGAAGAGCGCACCGCCAAAGCTGTTGCCACCACCGTCCGCTTTGCCACAACCATTCGAATAGTTTGCTGTGTTGGCGTGTCGCAAGCCGTGCGTTTGTTGCTTGTCGCAATCACCGTTGCCCGTGGCGCTAATGGCTCCATCGTTGTTGGCGCTGAAATTGCGATTGCTATCGCTGCCACAATACTTGCTGTAGCTGGTGTGACTATTATTGCTACGTCGGAAGCTGTTGTTAGGCAGTTGCAACTGCTGCTGACTGTGCTGCGGTCGTATGGTGAAACGGCCACCCAAGCTGGTGGTGAAAAACGTGCAGAAAGAAGAAATATATGGAATTTTCATGAAAATGCGCAATTTTGGAACTGAAACCAACAACTAACATTAATTTTGAAGCAGAAATTCTATGAAAATATTTACTAACGTGAAAATAATTGTGGAATGATGAAATGTAAGCAAGCAGCACGATGAGATTTTAATGAAATTTGTTAGTAGAAATATAAAATTTCTGCTTGGGAATTTTTTACTCTTCTAAATAATGTTGCAAATTTAATTTTTAACTTAGTGTTTACAATCAATTTAAATTAAAAATCGGCTTAAATTTTTATTACTTACTAAATAGTATATTATTAATCAAGAATATTTGGCTTAAACTTAAAATTGAGAGTGACGGGCGTATCTGTGGCGGGTCCGATGAGTTTGTGCGCTTGCTTCTGATAATGGGTTTTCCTAAAAGTTTTCTGAGAACTAAAATACATCGATAACTATAGACTTTTATCTCATCACAGACATTACATAGAATCCGATTTTTGTAGAAGGGATTTGGTTGTATAATATTATTTTATTTAAGTTCACCATATTATGCCGATAAAAATGTAAAATCTGATCATGATCTGAGGGCTTTAGAGCTTAATTGATTCAGACCTGATGTAAATTTTAATTAATTAGGGTTACTGTTTAAGTCTCTACTGCTGTTCTATTCTTTTGTGCCTTGTTATTAAAAATAAATATTAAGATATTATTAAGACTTGCAATTACCGTCGAAAGAGTTCACTTTCTGGATGTTCGGCCGCAAAGCGAGCTTTCTTACGCAGCAGTGGTATTGTCAGAGCATAGGAAGTGAGCATTATCAGCATAGGAATGTAGAACGTCACCAGCGAGCCGAACACGAAGAATGCGCGATTATTTATGACGCAAATATTCGGAGCCGGCATGATATTGTGCTTATTGACGAGGCCTGATAGAAGAGAAAAGAGAAAGAAAATATTATTAGAGAAAAATAAAATCAAGCTTGATTTACATGGGAACTAGACTCTGTTCAATACTTACCCAAAACTGTTATTGAGCTCGAGATCATCATTGCCATAACCCACACAATGGCAATCTTAATGCCAGCCAAGCGTTTCGTCGAACGATGCCGCGATCCCAGCGGATTTCGTATGCCCAAATACCGTCCCAGACTGATGAAACACATGTGCAGGATACTCGAGGAGCAAGCCAGCACATCGCACGTCACATAAATGTTACACCAAACGAAGCCAAGAGGCCAGTAACCTTGATGGAAAACAACAAAATGGAGAAAAGTATTATTTAAGGGGTTAGGGGTAATTAGAATTTTCAAAAAATTAATTTTTTTTTTGCATTTTCGTTAAGTGTATTGTTTTAAAAATATTTCCTCAAACATTTCATGTTGATAATTAATTTTTGAGTTATTCGAGAAATAAGAAAAAGAGCTCGGGCACTTCAAAGCGCTGGTGTGAATTTTTAAACGCGTTTTTCTCAAAACTATGTCTTTTGAATCGAAAACCGTTTAGTAGATTTTAATGAAATTTATACAGCTTTTAGAATACATAATACATACAAACTCGGGCCTGATCGAAGGGTTTTTATTTTTTCGAAAATTTCGATTTTTTAAGACCAATTAACTGTTGATTTTTTCGCAAAAATTTAGAAAAAAATTTCCTGAGGCCGCCGTTTTGTTTTTTTGAAAAACAAAAAAAAAAAAAAAATCCTTCGATTAGGCCCGGGATTATCTATATATAAAACGATTTTTTTTTGCCCGATTGTTTTTAGATGAATCTCCAAGGACTTATGCTTGTCACCGCAAGTACCTTTTTTTGAAACAGGGCCAACACAAACAACTATAACTTTGGAAATTAATTTTTTTTGAAATTTTCGTGACTTCAAGTCACCTCATCCTAAAATAACATGATTTAGTAGCAAAAAAAAATATTGAAAACTTTCATTTTTTCGTGCCTCTGACTGCCCCTATCCCCTTAGATATTAGAACATAAACCAGAGAAGGGGTGAAAAGATACAAGACATCAAAGTGCGGAAGTAAATGGGCGCAAAATCATTGGAGGGGGCGATTGGGCATTCAAAGTGTGCGTAGAAAATATACGGAGTCGAAATGAGGTCAATAGGTTGTAGTTGCTGTTGTCAATGAAATAATTAATAGCTGCAGCTGAAGAACACCCTTGTCTGGGTCAAAAAGTTCAAGGTTACGCTAAAGCGAGCATAAAAACGTTGAAATGAAACAAAAAAGGAAGAAGAAAACTATCTGCTGAACGGCAAAGGGAAGGCAGAGGCTTCAAAGTAGTACAGTCGAGTTAATTGAAAAGGAAATGAAAATAGAAATATTTATCTCGGTCGGTTGGGTCGACAGGGAAAATTTGCAGCTGGTTTTGCAGTTTTCACAACTTTGTGGCGACTAGAATTACCATTACAAATAGTGGCGGCAAATTTAATTAATTTTTTTTTGTGACAAAATTTTGTTAACCGCCTATTGTTCGCACTAAATAAAGTGAAAGTTTTCTGAATAACAAAGACAGTCCTTAATTGAAGCTCTTTCATGCTTTTTTGATATTTACACTATGTATGTAATATAGTTACAGGTAGGAGACGCTTGAAAGCAACAACTCGATTTTGGTAGAAATGTGACAGATCCACGAAAATTTTCTTTGTTTCAGAAATTTGGTGAATATTCAGTTAAATTTGTAGCGGAAGAGAAATATTGCAGCAAAAAAGGCAATAACAGGGCTGACCAGAGCATCTCATACTAAATGATGGTGAGAGAACTCGATGCTGAAAATTTAATAGATATGCTTTTGCAGTTTCGAATTTCTATCAAGTTGCAAACCGAAGTGCCAATTACCTTAACCTATTAGTAGCTCTTCTAACTAGAAGTTTATTATTGTTATGTGTGTTTTCAAACAGCCTCTGAAAGGAATGCATGCAGTCCATACAAATACGGCAAACTGCAGCTGAATATGAAATCAAAACAGGAAAGTTTTTTTTAAGAATGGTGAAAGCACCAATTTACGAAAGAAAAATCAAAATCGTTCAAATTTATGCTATGCTTTAGTGTACTTTACGGAATAGTACAACTAAAAAATATTACTTTTCACATGAGTTGAAAAGGTCAATCGCTAACACAGTGCCCGCCATAGGATTGAGCGTCAGCAATTAATCTACATCACAAACTTTAGCAACGGTTAAAGCACACCTAAGTCAATCAAATTTGTATGCGTGAATGTGCTGCGCTGTGGGTGTGCTTTAGAAATAAGATTCCAGAACACAAAAGTGTAAAAGCAGTCCTAAAAGGATTAACGTTTCACATTTTCTTAGTGCGTAAAGGGTTTCGGATTTCTCAAGCGCATGTGATGCGTTATGTGTGCATTTGTATGTATGTTTCGTTGGCGAATACATTAAAAGGTTAAAAGTATTTCGCCGAAAAAGGTTAGATTTTACGCGTAGCAACTGAAGTGGCGAATAAAACAAGCACATTTTCGTTTGCATGACCACTAGAAGTGCATGTGTTACATAATATGATAATGTGAGAGCTGCGTTCCATTTGCAATATTGCCTTGCGGCTGTGTGTGTGGTGTGCATGGCAACATATGTTATGCGTCTAAACATTTCATTGTACAAATGAAATCAGATTGTTAAATTCTTACAACATTATTCTCTTGCATGGTCGGTGGTCTGTGTGTTGAAATGCGACTCCGATACTTTCAATGTTGCTTGTGATTCTTTACATCTGTGCAAAACAAGGATTTATTTCAGTATGTGTTCCTTAAGTACTTCAACATAGCAGGAGCCAATTTCAATCTGTTGTTTAAGATAAAAATGTGGATGGAATATTTAAATTGGAACTTGCTACATTCAGCTAAAAGTCTGAAAATTTAATGCAAAGTTAACGGTTGTGCCTTTAATTCTGGTATTTATAGCGGAAAAGCAAATTTGTTTCATGAGCAAACATGAGATTTGCAGCGGAAAGTTTCAGTTTTTGATTGACTTGACTTTAAAGCGACTTTCTGAAATATTTTTTTGGGTATTATAAGAGTTTATTAAGGAACGTTTGTTTCAGGTGCCAAAATCAGCATAATAAGATAAGTATATTTAAATAATATATCTGACAGACTATTTAAACAATTTGATTCATATATATTTTTCCTACATTGTGATAAAAAAGTACATGGAAATAAAACGCAAACTATTTAATTATTCATCAGTATTTATTTGATTGCTTTCAAAGACCATATGTCATTGGCAGTTGTAATGCTCAGTGAATGAATGTGGGATCGATACTGAAACCTATATGTTCCTAGGTGCTCTTTTTAACAAAAAAATTAAGCTTTATCGGAACGAGTCGAGCAAAAGTAACCAAAATCCAAAAATCACCCCGAACGGACTCGCTCTTTTGTCGAGCTCTTTTGCCAAATCTTTAACACTTGTCTGACGATTTCAATCACTATGTCCTTCACTTTTTAATATTTTCATCAGTTAAAGAAGTCGAAGGTCGTCCAGAATGACGCGTGTTTTCAACGATCTCTCGATTTCTCTTTGAAGGTTTCGTTTCACACGTAGACTTCTGCTTTTGATAAAACTGAATCACCGTAATCCTTTTTCAACATTTGCAATGATTCCGTACAGGAAATTTCTGTAGAAATACAAAATTTGAGACAAAACCTTTGTCCGATATTTTTATTCATTAAAAAATATTATAACGCACTACTGAGGTGAACCAACTTAAGTAGCTCCTGTAAACAAACTGGATCATACACAGTAGTTGAGGGCCGTCCTACCTCTTAGCATAACTTATGTATGTTAACTTCTGATCATCGTTTGAAGACATATTGAATTGTGGCTCCCTATAAAGCCATTTAAATATTGGAAAAGTGACTAGAGAGTTGTGTCATCTTGATATGAGGTCAGCTGATACCATCGATCATCGAGCAAATTACATACTGATTTTTATACCCTGAACAGGGTATATTAAGTTTGTCACGATGTTTGTAACACCCAGAAGGAAGCGTCGGAGACCCTGTAAAGTTTTAAAATATAAATGATCAGTATGTTGAGCTGAGTCATTTAGCCATGTCCGTCTTTTCTGTCCGTCTGTCTGTATATATACGAACTAGTCCCTCAGTTTTTAAGATATCCTTTTGAAGCTGCTCATTTGTCGGAACGGCCGATATCGGACCACTATAACATATAGCTGCCATATAAACTGAACGATCGGAATCGGAAAGTTCTCATATGGAAAACTTTCGAATTTAACAATGTATCTTCACAAAATTTGGTAGAGATTATTTTCTAGGGAAAAAATGTAATATCCAAGAAAATTGTTCAGATTGGTTAAATATAGCATATAGCTACCATATAAACTGAGCGATCGGAATCAAGTTCTTGTATGGACAACTTTCACATTTGACAAGATATATTCACGAAATTTGGTATAGATAAGTTTTTTAAGGTAACAATGTAATCTCTAAAAAACTTGTTCAGAACGGGTTACTATAGCATATAGCTTCCATACAAACTGGACACATAGTTACTAACAGAAATGCACCTGTGAAGGGTATTTAGCTTCGGTGCAACCAAAAGTTAACGTTTTTTCTTGTTTTTATTGATTTTTAATAACGCCTGTGTTCCAGAACTGGTATTATGTTGTACGGAAAGCCTTTCGTTTGACAAGCTATCTTAAACGAACTTCGCCATGGATTATTTTTCAAGGCAGCGGAAAAATTTTTGAATAAATTGCTTCAATCGGTTCCCAACAGCATATTGCTGCCATAAAAATTGACCAATCAAAGTCAAGTTTTTTATGGAAAGATTTTTTACATGTGAAGGGTATTCTATCTAAGTTAACGTTTTTCTTGTTTTTGAGTAATAATGTTCCAAAATATTTTAACTCTCTTACTCACGGGTGATTTAAATTTGTTTTTTAATTATATACATTTATATTCTTTTCTGTGGTAATTATTTTGCCCACATTAAATTGCTTTAAGGTCGAATCTTATGACCTCTGCACGTGGATTGAACGACTAATTGCTAAGGCCGGCTTTGATTAGCAACAAATCTGCGTGTGTTGTTTCCGATTTAGTGGGGAAAATATTAATGAAAACACACGTGTACACACGAACAAAGGTATGTACATCAGAGCACGCGTGCATATACTATATGTGTGTAGGCGTAACTGTATTGAACCTTAAGAATGTTACATACAAAAATAATTTTGCCTGTGGACATGTAAATATATATGTAGTAGCTTATATGCACATGTGTATATCACATACTTACACACACATCATCTTGTATATAAGTAGCTTAGTTAACACTTAAGTGTGTCTCGTAAATTTTATGAAATGACAACTCGGCAGTGAAAGTACTTGTATTTTATTGGGCAGTTAGTAATTACTGAGACCTACGAGCGCATAAATTATACTTGTATACTTAACGAAGGGTGGTATGTTATATTTCGTTAACGTCTGTTTGGTGTCTAAAAGTTGAAACTGAAATGGTAAATGTTTTAATTTATTTCCTTAGAAAATATAATTCAGCTATGGTTTCTACCAAAGGTAAGGGTAAGCTGTTCTACAGTCGTTGCAAATATTGTAGCTATAGCTACCTAAAAGTACATACCATATGTGGAGAGTGGTTCATTACATGATTTATTGATTATTTGGTATAAGAATCTACCGTTAAAATTTTACTTAGTATCTATTCTCTACAGATGAAGCACCTTTCGCAGCGAGTCGAATATTCCAATTAGATTTTTTCCAACGATGTTGTTCGGAAAACATAACTGTTATGGGGAACAGTATTTATAACTCGACTGATGTGGATTTTTGGTCAACGAAAAGCCATTCTAACCTCATTGTCTTTTTTTTTAATATTATTATAGAAATCCTTTCAAGTAATGGGAGATTTTTAAGGTAAACGCGGTCTAATTACGACGAAAATGCCTCTTTTTATAAGTCATTGTTGTAAAGTGTAGCAACTCATGCAAAATTTGGAGCCCTCAGGCGATTGTAGAACAAACTGTCCGCGTTATAGGGCTGGAAATTATCATTAAGGTCTCAGAAAATGGGTAACAATGTTTACTACTAATACTACTGTTTTCTGTAGTGGGCTATTATTTAGTGATTGTAATTCTTATTCTGCGGATTTCCGCTCTGTTTGTAATATTCGTTTGTATGAATTCCGGTAAGTGATGACTCCTAAAAGTATTAAGGTGCATTCGCACAGCGCATGCACTGTCTTAAGATCTATTATACGAGAAAATTATTTATGGTGAGCTGTAGATTTTCGACAACATCTTCAAATATACTATCTTTTAAATTTTGGTTTAGTCGAGTTTCAAACCCTCGGCTCTCTGATAGCAGCTACCATATTCTTTCACAAATCCCTACAATAGTACTATCGACATAAAAACAATTTTGTGAAATTTTTGAACTGGAAAATAAAAGCAACATGTACCACCCTGTATGTTAAAGTAAGAAAAACTTGTGTACATACCTATTGGGGCGTATGGCAGTGTGCGCTCTAAGAGCATGTGAGTAATTATGCCTGTAAGTGCATTAAAGTGGTCCTGTGAAAGCAATTATTGCAGCTCTGGGCTTCTGGCTTTGGGTTTCTGGCTCTGAACGATTATTTATTTTGTAGCCAATTGGGATACGCTAATTATATGCTTGTAAAAATAAATGAGTACGCACATTGTTGCTACAGTTTTGCAATGCAATTTCACAAGAAATGATACAAATGAAAAAAAGTTGTGATTTATTAGTTTCAGTTAGCACAGGCTCGCACTGAAGTGCGGCAAGTTCAATGATTTCTAAAAACATGGCTTAAGGTGCAGAAGTATTCTAAGGTAGCCACAAATAATATGTTAGCTGTTTGTTTTAAGCTTTAATATATTATAGCAAATAGCAAAATTAAAACTATATTATATACATCGTAGAAGCAACCATTCGGTCTTCCCCGGCAGCAGCTAAAATTAAACCCATTTATTACAATATGATTATGCTGAACCCTAAGCTAAAGATTGAATGCTTAAAATCAAATTTACTTTTATCGCTTCGAAATGGCTGTCCCTTCACTTTGCCATAATTCATTTTAAACTTTTCTTTTTGCTTGAAAACGCTTATTCTTGCGATTTTCCACATAAAATAACATCCAAATGGCATAAAATATCCTTCACTTATGTAGATACTGAGGTAGTTTTGGGTATAATTTATAGAAACTTCCGTCGCCGCAAATCGATTAGTCGACCGTACACTTGCTGTGTGTACCGTTAGCGTTGATGAATGTTCGCCATTCATTAGTTGGCTAAAATGAGTTTTCGTTGTTGTTATCCCTTTTTTGTGCTGACCGCTAACCTGCTAAGCTACACTTACGGTAAGCGCTGAAAAACATAAGCTTGTGCTACAGTTTCAGTAATAAATAAATAGATGAATTAGTTATTGCTGGCGCCCTTCGAAGTTCGGTTGACCAACGCTTTCAGATTCGTGTGTCCCTTTTTGTGGTTTGAAGTGACTTATTTTTATTGCTTTCCTTTTTACTACTTTTCTGATGTCTTGCATTTTCCGTATTTTACTTTACCAAACTGTTTTTGTGATTTATGTCAAATTCGATGGTCGGTTAAATTTTAGCTTCATGTGTCTCATTTGCTTACGTGTTGAACGAAAAATTATGGAAAGTGTTGAATTCGGTGAAACAGCTGATTTGAATGTAAATGATTATCTAACATTGCGATTTGTTTTTAGTAGGAGCTATAAATTTTGCAGTAGTACACTATAAGTATTAGTTTTATGTGTGTAGTACCAGTGTTATGGCTTAAGAACATATGTGAAATGAAAACGAAAATAATTTAAGGAATATTTAAGTTGATCTTGTACAATAACTTACAAATATTCGTATATTTTTACATACGGGTGCTCAATTTGGTCGGAACTTAAGTTGTTGATATAGTATGTGTGCTGAGGCTTAGTTCATTTAATCAAGCATCCTTTACTGGGAAAGGCGCAGAGCAAGCCACTACTGCACCAACAGCCCTCTTCCGAGTTGAGATCTACGTGGACAGCCAAGAAGCAATCAAGACTTATACTATATCAACTTTGGAAAACCCATGCATGTTATACATATGCTACGATTGGACAAGAGCATTGGAAGGAAAATCAAAACGTGAGGAAGCAATCTATCTGGCACAAACGTGGATGGGAAATCTACAAGATTCCTACAGGCACTCGATTGAAGAAACTTTGGAGCAAGATTGGAATACTCACTGGTTATAGTTTGGTTATGGTGCACGTCTACAGCATGAGGTTGACATTATCGGCAAGAGTGCAGGAAATGCCAAGAGCATGTAACGAAAGAAACAATATATCACCTTTTGTACATTCGTCTCGCATTGGCAAGTTTACGCTTTAAGCATTTACAGCCCGCGGTATGAGACATTGCGAAAAGTCTTGCGGTATTTTCGCTAGTTGGCGCTGAAAACACGTAGTTCTAGTTTTATTCGTCGCATTGGGTCATGCTATACCTTTTTGGAAAGCTCATTTCACACGCCAATACGTGCTTGATTGATTGTCGTTTCTTTTAAGTCGTTCGTGAGTTATAGCGTCGCAAACATGGAGCAAAATAAAGAGAAAATACGACATATTTTACAGTACTATTACGATAAAGGCAAAAATGCATCTCAAGCCGCCAATAAAATTTGTGCAGTTTATGGACCCGATACAGTTTTCATTTCCACCGCACAACGATGGTTTCAACGTTTTCGTTCTGGTGTAGAGGTGGTCGAAGATGCGCCATGCTCCGGAAGGCCTGTCGTCGAAAACTGCGATAAAATCGCTGAATTGGTCGAAAAAGACCGGCATAGTAGCAGCCGTAGCATCGGTCAAGAGCTGGGCATGAGTCATCAAACCGTTATAAACCATTTGAAGAAGCTTGGAGTCACTAAGTAGCTCGATGTATGGGTGCCACACGAATTGACGCAAAAAAACATCTTTGACCGTATCGACGCATGCGAATCGCTTCTGAATCGCAACAAAATCGACCCCTTTTTAAAGCGTATGGTGACTGGCGATGAAAAGTGGGTCACTTACGATAACGTAAGGCGCAAACGGTCGTGGTCGAAAAGCGGTGAAGCGGCACAGACGGTGGCCAAGCCTGGATTGACGGCCAGGAAGGTTCTTCTGTGTGTTTGGTGGGATTGGCAGGGAATAATCCACTATGAGCTGCTCCCCTATGGCCAAATGCTCAATTCGGACCTGTACTGCCAACAACTGTACCGCTTGAAGGCAGCACTTATGCAGAAGAGGCCATCGTTGATCAACAGAGGCCGAATTGTCTTCCATCAGGACAATGCCAGGCCACACACATCTTTAGTGACGCGCCAGAAGCTCAGGGAGCTCGGATGGGAGGTTCTTTTGCATCCACCGTATAGTCCGGATCTCGCAAGAAGTGATTACCACCTGTTTCTGTCCATGGCGAACGTGCTTGGTAGTCTGAAGCTGGCCATAAGAGAGTCCTGTGAAAATTGGCTCTCCGAGTTTTTTGTCAATAGGGAAGAGAGCTTCTATGAGAGGGGCATTGCGAAGTTGGCATCTCGTTAGGAACGCGTCATCGAACAAAACGGTGCATATTTGACTTGAATGGCATTATTGTAACCAATTTTATGAACAATTGAAAGTTTAATAAAAATACCGCAAGACTTTTTTGGCAACCTAATATTTTATATAAACATTTTTCTCAACATGCCAAATCTACTTTAATATATGTATTTATTATAATGAATTGTGCCGAGTTGAAAATCCTTTGTCGGTTATCATTTTGGGTACGTTCCGGTTACTTTTATGCGACTGTCTTGGGAAAATCTCTCTTATTTCACACCGCCGTATAAGTTCAACATAACAAGGATGGCAAAGTCAGATAACTGACAAATATTGCTTGCACTGCCGAAAGTGGGGTGTAGAAAACTAATAAGGCGTGAGAGTGCACTCGTTTCTTTCTTTTCATCATTGGACATATTTGTACATTTGTTAAATAAAGCTCCATGTAAAAAGATTGGTCACTAACAAGTCTGTACAATGTGAACAAGTAATTCTAATTTTAAATTTATATAGAAATCCTCCTCAGACGATTTTTTTTATAAGATTTATGGCAACTTCCTCGAATGCCTCGTTGAACTTCAGTAAAGCTCTGGTTAAGTAGAAGTCTCACTATTTTTGCTACGAACCACCAATTACACAGGGCTATTCAGTCACTCAGTGCGACCGTGAAAAATTTTTTTTTTATGATTGCTTGATCGGATGAACCGAATTCAAAGTTCGACTGGAGGGTCTCAACTTTGAGCGAAACTTGAAAATTTTGATACTTTGAGAAATCTAAACGGGACTTTCACTCTCGCATGACGGTTAATAAAATAAAGTGTGAATAATTATTTTGATTGAAAATTCATTTCACTATTTCTCATGAGTGTGTCCCCAGAGGCAATGTTATTTTTTAAATTCTGCTTTTAAATTAATACTTTCCCCTTTTGGCAACCGCCTTTGTTGGCGAGCAAAGAAAAATATTTATTTGTTATTGCAATTGTTCGACGGTTTCATGTGGCGTATCGCATTGTAATTGAATTTTTATTTGATGTTTGTCGAATTCGATTTGGATTACGTTTTATGTGATTTTATTTTGCTGGACTAGATATGCTAGACAACACGGAGTATTGCAGCCATTTGTTTGCAAAGCTAGTCTACTTGTTAGAATCCAATTTGGCAAGATTTCTTATATACGAGTACAATATAAATAAAGACTTTATGTATGGAAAGAAGTAAAAGACTGCCAACAACATCATCTAACGCGCATACATGACCAAAACATATGCTCCTGTCTGTGCAAATTGCATGCAAACAAATACTGGAATTCCTACAGACGTGCGAGGGGGCTCTGGCTTCTCTGCCAAACTACAGTCTACACTATATTTTATTTCCGGTCGATTGTGTTCGCTTTACTTTTATAACCGCTTCAATATGACTGCATATGCGAATACGTATCTTACTACAATTGTGTGAAAAAAAATTTTAGTAAGCGTTGCCAAATTCTACAATGTTTTTGAGTAATACTAACAATACGCTCTACTAAAGGCACTGTCTGCACGTTTTACGCACTCCACTGTATGCAAACAACAACCGAAAAGCACCGCAAATTTCGACTATTTTATTTGGCCAACCGCCAGTAAAATGGCACACATGGCATCCAGCAATGTTTGCTCTTCTCGAATTGCGATAATATTACGGCTGCTGGTGTAACGGTACTGTGTGTTTGCAAAAATCATCTTTAGAATAAACACAGTGGAAATATTATATGAATATCATTTTTCAATGCCAATAGCGTTTGAGTAAGTGGTTATATAAATTTTTCATTGATACGCTTCAATGCGTTTGGATTCGATTTCCACATAAACGAGGCTTGTTGGATAAGTTAGTGATTTTTGATAAAATGTTGTTTTCTTTTCAGCGACGGTTTGTTAGTTATTTCCATATCCTCAAGAGAAATGCTATATTTATTTAAAACCTTCTATTATGTTAGTTTGTGGTTGTCAAAATGGTGAAAGTACCCCAATCCTCTTCTTATATATGGCATCAGATTACGTAACCCTTCTCTATCTTGTTGCTTCTGGTGCGGAGTAAATGCGACGTTCATCACTGAAAGTTTTTCACGATGAAGGGTATTATGTGTAGCCCTAATGTTCAACATGTTTTTCACTCTATCTTTCATTCAGAATCGGTGACGTTTTGTTGGGGTGGTGTTGACTTTGGCGCCTAATGAAGATTTACATGAAGGAAGGTTGAAGGTGATGTTAGATCTCTGAGACAGCTGGCGCGGATCCAGAGTAGGATTTTGGGGGGGAGAACTATATAATTTTGTTCTTGTAACTCAAAGTCCTTTTCTTCGCGGAGTGTCACTTATGGTGATAATAATGAGGATGAGGCTAGCCAATGCAGATCGAAACATTTTAAAGAAAGAATCGAATAGAATATGCAGGTCGAATAATTCTTTTGGCACCAGTGTTGTTGTTTTGCTCTGATCAATGGATGTGAGGGATTGATGGAGCTTTGTACTTTTCATGCACTTTTGGATACTCTGGCATATCTGATAACGGTGAAGTGAGAACAGCAATGTAATCTTGGTTTGCTCTAAAAATTTTATGAATGGGCTGTATCAATATAGACCTTCACGAAAATTGTCATTATGACGCCAGATTTTTCTTGAGAACTGTGCTAGGACATGATTGGAGATGAAATCACGGTTTTCTTTGTATTTTTTGTTCTCACGAAGTTAATTATATTTTTGTTAATTAAGGAAATACCATTCTATGCTCCAGAACCGAAAACAGGCAGGCGTCTATCATAGACGGTCTATGCCGCCATCAAAAACCTTGAATTAAGCTGCAAAGTTGTTTATATAAGTGCTTTTAAGTGTATTTCTCTTACCTGCCAACCTTCATATTTAGGATACAAATATTATTAAGACGCGAAGTGATGCCAAAATCTTTCTTTGCCATGTGAAAATTAAAGAAACAACATGTGTTTTGAAAGCTAGCCAGTTTGTCTGCCCAAACAAGATACCAACACCGAGTTTTATTTACACATCTATTTGTTGTTGTTTGTATATGTGAGTGTATTTCCTAGCAAAATTAAGGTTAAACTGCTTTTAAATATACTTATATAATATATAAACTTTGACCGAATCACTTCAGTGCAAATTCACATTGTTTGTTGTGTTTTAGATAAACTTTTACTGTGACTACTTAAGTAAGTAAAACACTTCAAGGCGCAAACATACAAATATACACACAAGCACAAGGAGACAAACTAACAAAAGAAGATGTGCGTCCCAATCGCCCTTTTGCTTTTTTGTCCCCCAACAAATTTGCTAGTTTTCAACTTTTACTTTCTTTTTCTTGCTTTTAAGCGTATTGATTATAGTAAAATAAATAAATGATAAACTGTTTGTTAAAGATTTTTACGAACAAAAAAGGCATTATGAGCCGAAAAGACACTAAAAAAATCCATTCAAACGGTTGCAAGGGAAAACAGCTAAAATAGATTTTCAGAAATTTTTACTCAAACCTTAAGTTCGGTAAAAATCGTAATTTAACCAAAATTCCTTTATAACTTTATGCCTTTAACGTTGCTCGTACAAATGCGATAAAAATGATCGAAGCAGTCAATTTTCATATGGGAATAGAATGTGTTTCAACGTCACTACTGAGTCTTATCTCGACTTAAGCTGTTGTGACATGCAGTCAGAGATTTGTAATGGTTTGTATGAAAATAGAAAAAATTAGAGTGGAATCAGAGTTGAATGCTTTTAGTGGTTCAGAAGGAAAGAAAAAACGCAGAATTAAAAGCCACAGAATGAGTAAGCCGACTATTGACAGTTGTGTAAGTTTTAATGTGAAAATTTCCTTTGCATTTTTACTCAAATTTATTTTATCTACGAAAAACACATGTGCCGAGATACTCTTACAGCTCCAGTATTAAAAAATGAGAAAGTATTGCGATATGGAACTGTTATTGCCAGAATTCTGTATCTGTAATGCAAAGTGGCATTAGTGTGCTTTTGTTTTTGTAATTTCCATTACATGGGTGTACTCAATACCACTCCGGCAGATAATAATAAATCTGATCCATTAGGCTTTGTTCTGATTCCGAGCAGAATGAAAGGACGAAGTGTCGTTATTATTTCAGTTGGTGCTCAATAGTAAGTCACGATATTATAAACACCTTTGGCGATTTACTGCCGGAGACTTTGTGCGTTACTAACTCGAAATTTAGGTCTCAGTGTAGAAAAATTCGGTTTGCGCCACGAAACATCCGGTAACGGTTCTGTATTTATGCCACTAGTAATAAAATAAATGTGTATTTCTTGAAAATCTTTCTGTAACCAGACTCAAGTTTCAACTGTTGATCTAATTTCTGTAATGAGTAGAGCAGTTAATGACGTCTAGAGCTTCTTTAAACTATGGTCGAAATATATCTTTTAACTGCGTGAATGAAAAATGAAAATATGAGGATATCTGAACACAAATTGCCCTGTTGAAAACTTGTAGAACTTCAAGAGTCATGGGCTACTGACTAAGCTGCGGGGAATTTGTCAATACTCCGACTTTTGTAATTGGGAAAATTAAAGGCTCACTTACGCTGAGAAACGACCTAAAAGTCTCCCCAATATTTAAAATAAGATACTTAGAATAAGTCTTGTAAAGAATTGACGGCTTGGGGGTGCTTATAAACTATTTAGACCAGTATTGAACAAATATTGAGCAAAAACACTGGAAAATCCGAAGGAAAAGGGACCGACAACGACGAGTTCGTATCGCTGTAAAATGTCCATTGCCTTATGAGAGCTATAAGCTAACTTCACCTGCGCAGTAAGTTTGGGAACGTCCCACTTTAGGAAAGCTACTGGAAGCGAGCTTACGAAATATACTGGGAAAAGCTTTAAGTTATGGAAAAAATAGAATAATTCACTTGCACAAACTCACTATTATTAAAGCTTACTTACCCAAAAAGGCTGGTATCGCACCCAGCGGCATCACAAACAGACTGACCAGCAGATCGGCTATCGCCAGCGAGAAGAGGAAGTAGTTGGTGACGTTTTGCAATTTTTTATCGCGTGCCACAGCCAAACAGACTAGTATATTGCCGAGACCACCCGCAAATATGAAGAATATGACACAAAGGAATATCCACTCGTAATCATGTTGTCGTGTTAGCTTATTACTCAACGCAAAGTCGTTGCTGAGATTACGGGGTCCCCACAGCGTTGCCAGTGAACTGCTGCCAACGTCGCTACTGCTGCTGCTAACACTAACCGGCACGGACTCGTTGTCATTGCTCAGCTCATCAAAGACATTCCACGACCAGAGCGCATCATCATAAGCGCCCGCCAGCCAACTGTAGTTAGCTTGCACAGTTGTTGAGTTGACCAACTGAGCGCCGAGTTGTGGCAACAAATCGCCGGCATTCCATTTACTGCGACTGCTGTTAAGGAAATGCTGCCAAGCGCTACTTAGCGGATTTCCACCGATTTCAGCGCTGGCATTTATGCTATCAGTCAAATTGCGTTGCAGCAAACCATCTAATGCAGCTGTGGCTTGCGTTGCTGGGTTGGCGGGTGACGGCACGAGCCGTGCGGTTAGGTCCTCGTATTGTATGCGCAGGTAACAAATGAAATCATCTACTATGGAAGCATTATTACTACTGCCACCATTTCCAACGAAATTTGCATTGTCTGTGGTGGACGCCATGGCGACATCTGTGTGCGCTAATCGTGTGCCATCATCCAATATGCTATTCGCCGCCGCAGACTCATCACAGTATAGAAATTGCCTTTGTACTGCTTCGCATTGTGCATTTGCTGTGTCACTAATATTAATACTATCAACTAAATGACTAATATGATCACCCTGTAATGGCTGTTGCTTCGCCAGTGCCAAATTAAAATTGACCACCGGTTGCCGCAGCTGTTGCACCAGCACTTCAGTATTTATTACGCAATTGGCATCGTCCGCACTGATGACACCGCCAGTCTCCGACTCCTCGGCCATTGTCGCCGCAAATCCTTCACCAAGGTCATTCTGCGCCACCTCAGTGGCTCTGGTTGCAGCGTACTTCGTGATTGGTTGACATTTGTAGCGCGCTCGCCGCGCTGCCGCATCGAACTGCTCCAGCATGCAGCGGTATGGCTGATGGAGCGTTGATGCCGCTGCTGTTGTTGTTGGCTCAGTGTTGCTAGCTTCACTTGCGGTCGCATCTGTTGTATTGGTTGTAAACGCATACGCTGTTGTGACGTCGCTGCTATCGCCCACTTTGTTGCCGTTGACGTTGACGTTGAGATTTGTTTGCGGTTGACACCAGATGTCGGCTTCCCAGAGTTGCGTCCGTGGCGCATTTGCAAGTCCACAGCGATATGGCTGTGTGATAGTCGCATTTGTTGCTGTAGTTGTTTGTAGTGTTCTTCTTGGTCCATGACCAAAAATTTGTTGCACACCCATTTCATTCTAAAGCAGTGCGAGTGCGTTATGGGACGCCAGCTCTCACAGTTCTACTGTCACGATGTGGAGCTTGGTTGTGGAATGGTTCATTTCCCAGATATTTAAGCCTTATGATGTGAATCCCTATAGATTTGAGAAATTTGAAGAAATATATAATATATATTAGGTGGAATCAGTAGTTTATTAAATTAAGAAATATGCATTAAGGTTTTGGAGGCAGTATGGGACATGGGCGAAGGTATTGGAGTATCTTCGTAAAGTGTGTTTCAATTATCTACAAAATCGTGTTATATGAAATTAACTACACTTTATGCTAGTCAAATTTTAAATAATTAATTTAATTTGATTTGAGTCTAAAATAATTTGATATTGTATTCATTTATTGAATTCCTACAACGAAATATAATCCGAAACATTCGCTTATGTATGTTCGCCAGAAGCAAAATATTATTTCAATATTTTTACTCAATAATCAAAATATAATATTTCCTTTAAACATACGTTCGCCAAGTTCTGCTTGTGACAGATATAAGTATATGTACAATTTACGAGGAAGCAACACAAACAAACCCCTTAAGAAATTTAATCTATGATAGTGGTCAGAAAATATTATAAAATAGCCTACAAGGCCTACATTTTTTTGGAACTGGAATGTTTTAAAAAGATAATTAAGGCCAGTTAAAGTATTTGCAGAAAAAATCAATAGCCTCAAAAAGTACACTTCCTAAGAAAATAAAATATAAATAAAAAAAAAAACAAATAAAAAAAAACATCACTCATCTATGCTTTGGTTGCCGTGTCGAATTAACCAAGAAATAAGAAGAACTTGTATTTTTGGTCATCATTAGAAGATTTCCTGCAGGGGTCTTAATTAACAGCACATTTGTATTCGAAAGCATTGCATATGAATTTTCAAAATATTTTTCAACGAATAAAACGATCGCTGCATATACACATGCTTATTATGTCTTTCCGGTATGACCAATTCGTTTTTGCGGTTGTGTTCCCCGAATAGGGTAAATTAAGCACCCTACACTATACAGGGTAATATTTATATAAAGTTTGAAGATTTCCACGAACAAGTTTTATTAAACTTATTGGATAAACTATTTTATGCTTTCGCTGCCAGTTCCTTGTAATTTATTACAATTCTTATGAGTGCGAGTGAGTTCATAACGGATATACATATGTACATATCATTATATGTGGCCTGGTCTACGAAAAGGGGGCTTAGGTGTCAATAAAATAATTTTAATTAATTTTTTTGACACCTAAGCCCCTTTTCGTAGACCAGGTCACATATAATATATTAATAATGCGAAGAGAGGTACTTTTATTAATATCTTTTTTTGACATAGACGGGTGAGTCGTGTCAAACTGTCATCAAGCTGTTATGTTATTTTTGTTCGGTATTCTTTGACATTTCATCATAGAAAGACTTGCGCCTGAACAACGTTTACAAATCATTCAACTTTATTACGAAAGTTCGCGTTCTGTAAAGAATGTTTCGCGCGCTCCATTCACCTTATGGTCAACATAATCGGCGTACTGAGCGTATTATACGCAACACCATCATCCATCTTGAGATCCAGCATTAATTATTGGATAATATTCGGCCGAATAGACCACGTCCAGCAGCTAGTGAAGGAAACATAGCAGCCGTAGTTGTGCAATAACTGAAGCCGCTCGGCCTCCCCAAGTGATTTCACTTCGCTCTATGGGCTCTTGAGAAGTTTCAAGAAGATCCGACATACTCCAGTCAAATTTTTTTCAGTGAGGAGGCCCATTTCTGGCTCTATGGGTAGGTAAATAAACAAAATTGCCGCATTTGTGACGAAATTCAAGAGTTGCCATTTTATCCAGAAAACAAGGGTTTGGCGTGGCTTGTGGGTCGGTGGAATCATCGGTCCATAGTCATCGAAAATTGGACTCAATAGATGAATTATAAGAGAGCCCAAAATTTGAAAGAGATAATCTTCAAAAAATAAATGTATGTTCTTTCGAAAGCTAATAAGCATTTTCCATTAAATTTTAAGATTATGTGTTTTTTCTTTTATAAAAATAGGGAACCGTTGAAATGGATCACCCTTTATTACTGACAACTTAATAAGGGCTAACAGTAAAACGAACAATATTTCAAAATTATAATTGTATTAATAATGCATTCGAATTGAAAGCTGGTAACAGCTAATAGCACAGCTCAAGCTTAAAATAATATCAGTATTATTCGAATGCTGAGCCACTGAAAGCGTCTTCTATACGCCCACTTAAGTGCTCTTGCATTAATACTTCTGAGAACAATATATGCATATGTTATGGGCACACTTAATGATTGCATTAAAGCAAGAAGAAATTATCATATTCATATTTCCTTTAATGCTTCCATTTGCCTGCTTTCGCCTTACCATGCTGAATGCCAATATGGCAATGACATTTTATTAAATATGTGCATGTATGCATAAATGTTATATGTATTTACATGCATTCCCGCATATCTTCATATATATGTATGTACATTATCAGGAAGCCATAACACTTGTGCTCCCGAATAGTTTGAATTGATTATGACGGTAAATGTGAGTAGATGGCAACCCCACTCATTTTATGTTCGACAAAACGAAATTTTCATCTATATTTATTTATGCTAAAAACACAAGCATTATCGTTGGCCGTCATAGAGAAATTATGTGGAAATCACATTAAGGATTTTATGTTCTTTTCCGAATTAAATAATACTCGGAATCAAATAATACGTGTAATCAATATTTATGCTATATAATATATATGCTGTTTGGAAAGTGAGGTTATGTACTCCATTATTGTTCTTCGTTATTATGAATAAATAACCATTATTTCCGTTATTGGGAAGTTTTTTTTAGCAGTTTTTTTAGAACGAATAAACCCACTGAACTTCGTGCCGTACAACAAAGCCAATCGATTTGACAATTATTGGACATTTCCGTTTTGATTTTTCGAATAGATTCAATATTATTATTCTGCCGAATTTATTCCGAATTCAATATATTAGTGATCATCATAATACATTTTTAGAATTATGTGGATTTGTATACCATCAGTATACCATTATTGGTGGATTATCTTTACCATCATTAAAAATATTATCACAGACACTGTGCATCACTTAGAATTCATAGATCGTATTTACATGAAGTTCTTCACTTCTCTTTTATTTTATTATAGCTGACCCCCAGCCGTTGTCCTGCATGAAATTATGTGCTTTAAAATGAAAAGAAAGTTAAATTTGTCATTTAATTCAATTTTCAATGTAACGCAGCTTGATAAACAAAATTTTTTGGTTTCTGTTCCGGTGTACAGAAAATATGGTTTTCCAACTCGTGAGCACGTCACGTAGCAATTCTAAATATACTATATGCCACACACTATGCAACTATCTTGTTACCTGTTGATTGTCATCTTAAATGACCCCCGTTTTCAATGGAAACAGAATGCGTTTGAACTGAAATGGAAAATCATTGGACCTCTTTTTGAAATGTCGAATAAAGAAAGCAAACGACAAATTTGAACGATTCAAAAAATTGGAAAACAAGCAAATTCCAAAAAAAAAATGAAATAAAAATTTTTTTTGTATGACAAAAAGTTACTTTTTGGAATTGTCCAATTTTCCGACTTTTCCTCACGAAAAGCATACAGTTTTTTAATTTCTAAACCTTCCCGATCCACACCGAACAACCTCTGAAAATTTCATCAAGATTGGTTCAGCCGTTCTCGAGCATTGTTGAGTTATGCGCTAACCAACACATTTTGCGATTAATTTTTATATATAAGAAGATGTGAAGCTTTTTGAAAATTTTTAGAAAATTTTGGCGGAAGAAAATTTGAGAGTAATCTTTTACTAACTTAGGTACGTTGAACTTTAATCAAGACCGGATTTCAAACCTAGGAGCAACGAATTTAAAGTATTGTTCCACAGTGGCAATCCATGGAATGTTTTATAAACCTGTAACTATTTATATATTTCCAAGTCTAGTTCTATTGTAGATTTCACAAATAGCTCATTGTAACGAACTTATTCAATAGCCCTGCATGGTATTTGATATCGGTGGTTTTGCTCGTGGAAAGTAAACTTGAATGACCATGGTCGGAACCTATTACAAACAAAACCCCCTTAGAAGACCTAGAGTAGTACTACAAGGGTATTTCATAATAGTTTCCGATATACTCGTATTCTCAGCAAACAAAGAAGGAAGTGGTATATTATAATTCAATTCATGATTAATTATAAGTAAGGGAAGTCTGATTTGGACAGAAGTCAGGCAGTAGATACATACGCATCGAATGGGGTTTGGTAAATACACATTAAATAGCAAGCCGAAAGTCAAATTTTCGGAACTTTCATGCTCGTCGAGAATAAAAATTATACCAGACATGGTTTCTAGCTATGAAACA
Organism: Bactrocera correcta; assembly: GCA_027475135.1. NCBI lineage: Eukaryota > Metazoa > Arthropoda > Insecta > Diptera > Tephritidae > Bactrocera > Bactrocera correcta. Next base: position 50,323,538 of record CM050323.1, read on the forward strand.
GTATAAGAAGCCTAATAAAAATAATTCGAATTCTGATATTTTCGTCATTTCAATCCCTTGTTTTTCGAGCTCTTTAAGGTTGAAATATAAATGAATACCCGGTGCAAAAATTACTTTCGGGTATAAGATATGTAAGAGATGTAACAGCGGCTTCAATTATAGCAAACATTTTAATATTTATTAATATTATATTTATAGATAAATATATGTATATAAATATGCGCTAAATACATTTAAATATATAAACTGAAATATCTCAAGAATATTCGAATCAAACTTATGCACTTATAAAGCAGACTTAATTGGTATTTGGCGTGCTTAGCTGACCATATATGGAGCGTTTTGTAGGAAAGGAAGTCGGTGCTCGTACATACATACATAGTTGCGACGAGGGCGGCAGACCTTGCTGCCACTGGCACCAAAAACAATAGACTTCTCATCAGCAACAGCGTCAGCATCAGCATCAGCAGCACTTCAAACACGATTCTCAACAGCCACTTCTAATTGTAATGCCAATCAAATTTGATATTTTTTCCACAACAACAATTTTTTCCACATAACCAATGTTTACGAATAAATCTACATATATGCTACATAGAAATATACATAAAAACATTTTGCTTTGTCTACACCATTCAAGTGAAGTATTATATTTAATAAGAAATATGAGACATTTACGAACGTAACCACACACGTTTAACCACATGGAAACATAGACTCTACAGAGTACATATGTATGTAGTATGTGCTGGAACTACTTCTAGTTCCTATGAATTGAAATCTACATAATTATTCTGTATAACTGTAAATTGGCGTTGACAGAGATACCTCGTACTCTAATGATATCAAATGGTGTATTTGATACTAAGCAGACCTTCGAAAGAATAGCCGAAGCGGAGCCCTTTTTAAAGCATAATAATAATTTAACGACTAAAGCGAGGGTACTCTCGGTCCTCAGCTCACAATTGGCTTTCACTACTTCGACTTAAGGAAAAAACCTAGAATAAAAATTTAACAGAGTGATTTGCTTAAAACAAGAGGAGCTAAGGACGAACTTTTGGGGTTCTCAAACAATTATTGCCGAACTAAGTGGTTTAAAGACTCAGTTAAACATAGAATTATAAATAATGGCAATTTTGAAATAAAATGAAACAGACAAAAGGTAAACGCAGACAGCATTTGGGATATTATTTGGAAGAACTTTGTTTGGCTTGGTGTCTAAGTTGAATATTTTCAACTAATGAAAGGCTCATTATTTTAGAATAGATAACAAAAACAATTTGGTTCTTCTGTATCGGGGCACCGGAAAACTGTAAAATTTTAAATAACTATCAAAACACGATGAGAACAAAATTCTGACGATGCATACAAAGAGAGAGAGAGGTGCCGAGGAATTATTTATCTATTTATTGATCCAAAAATTTTACTTTTTCCTGAATTGGTTTCGAACTTGTGACTTTCTCTCTCTGCTTTTTATGTGGACATGTGGCTAACACTCTCCATGGAGAAATCTAGACGTCATTTTCTGGCTTATTTGAGCACACCAGACACGAATATGTCAGATCGCTAACCAACAGGTACTATTGTTATACTAAGCTTTAAACAACCACATATATACACACATACATAGGTATATATGTACATTTGTACTAACACATTACATACATTCTTGTACACATGCGGTTTGTAATGTCTGTAATACGAAACTCTTCCAACGACATTAGAGCGATTAAATAATGTTACTTATTTGCGGCTAAACCTGGACTTAGCTCTGCTACATCGTCTTACAGTCCACACATTCGGAGCGACTTTGCTGCTCACTTCACCAGTCAGCTGAAATCTCGGCATGTCAACAGCTGTGTAACGGCTTGTAGTTGTGCACATTTGCGGCTTTGAGTCCTACGAATTTGGCTGCTTTGTCGGTTCAATTCGTACCTTTGGTGCACATTGCTTCATAATAATGGAAATTTAATATTCAATTCAATTGCATGTGTATGTGTACTCGTATGAGTGGCAACAAAATAGTTACATGTGTAGATTTAGAGATGATATTTCATATGGACTGCAGGTATCTGGTGTCAGCTGTTTGTTAATTTTATTCATCTTGTTTAACCACCAAATGATGCTACCGGATTTTATTTTAATTTGTTTTTGTGTTTTCACAAAATACATGTGTAACGGATAGTAGTACATATTTGTTCTCACTTCGCCGCTAGGCTTTAAGTGTTAGACTGGAATTTATTGCTTTTCATTAACTCTTTAACTCTCCGCCACTACTCTACCAGTTGCCATATTCTCACTTCAGTCGATCTGAGATACTGACCACGCACTAATATTTTTATACTCCTGTATGCTATTTATTCAAAAACATTTCGCTGATATTTCATTTCGGCAATAATTGACATCGAAAGTGACGCAGAAACTCGAATAGACCGCACTTTCCCTTAAGTTAATATTATAAGAACATGACGGAACCATTAACTGAGCATACCTAACTTACCAGTTTGAACCTGCTTGGAAAAGAGTTAATTGAGACAATTATTTGTTGAATGTTGTGTTGATTTTCCATGTCACGTATGGGTTATAGACTGAGCTATGCAGTTATGTCACGAAGAGGTGGTCGTGGTGGTAATCTGAGATTCTGTTATCTTTGATTAAAAGTCAATTTGCTGTTCACGCGCCTACATGTAGGCCACCGTTTCTCGGACCTGTGACTTTTGAAAACTTCATGATTTATTGTTCGGTAACTTCGAGAGGAAAGTCAGAGATCAAAAAGAGAACTTTATTGCTATGCTATCACCGTTAGAACTCACGAAATCCTCTACATGTATTTCTATAATATATTTACAAATATCTTTTAGACGGAATTTAAGTAACTTAATCGCGTTTCTGAATTGAGAAAACAAAATTTTTTCAAGTTATTTAAAAGCTCCGATTTCAATATAATATTTAACTTTTGCCGTCGAAAGTCAAAACGAACACAATTCTACTACTGCATGTTCATTGTTCTCATATCTTTTCGCTTTTAATATTTGAGGGTTGATTGTGGCTTGAAGCCCGACGATGCCGTTTTTTTTTAGGAAATTCTAACGTTTCAGTTATAAATAACTCTGAATTCATAAAATGGCGTGGAAAATGCTTTGAAAGGTACATAACTCAGACTGTTAGGCACATGCCTATATTTAAAACAAAATAACAACTTCAAAGCTATTGAATGATGATTGGAATTCTGCTCATGGCCGATAACAGCATTAAAGCAAAGAGTGTCATAAAAAACATTTCAAATTTAGCTGAACACATGGGAAAATGAAAAGTGAAGAGTTCATCATCTCTTTTCAAATGTTTTCTTCTTATTTCTTCTGATTCCATTTAGCAGTAAATTGGATCATAATTTATCATTAGTCTTGATAAGACTGTAGGCTTCACCGCAAGCCGTCAAATATTAAGACGGGCAATCGTTCATATTTGATTGAAATAACGGGTGATTTTTTTGAGGTTAGGATTTTCATGCAGTAGTATTTGACAGATCACGTGGGATGTCAGACATGGTGTCAAAGAGAAAGATGCTCAGTATGCTTTGACATTTCATCATGAATAGACTTACTAACGAGCAACGCTTGCAAATCATTGAATTTTATTACCAAAATCAGTGTTCGGTTCGAAATGTGTTTCGCGTCCGTGTCCGATGAGCGATGAGGCTCATTTCTGGTTGAATGGCTACGTAAATAAGCAAAATTGCCGCATTTGGGGTGAAGAGCAACCAGAAGCCGTTCAAGAACTGCCCATGCATCCCGAAAAATGCACTGTTTGGTGTGGTTTGTACGCTGGTGGAATCATTGGACCGTATTTTTTCAAAGATGCTGTTGGACGCAACGTTACGGTGAATGGCGATCGCTATCGTTCGATGCTAACAAACTTTTTGTTGCCAAAAATGGAAGAACTGAACTTGGTTGACATGTGGTTTCAACAAGATGGCGCTACATGCCACACAGCTCGCGATTCTATGGCCATTTTGAGGGAAAACTTCGGACAACAATTCATCTCAAGAAATGGACCCGTAAGTTGGCCACCAAGATCATGCGATTTAACGCCTTTAGACTATTTTTTGTGGGGCTACGTCAAGTCTAAAGTCTACAGAAATAAGCCAGCAACTATTCCAGCTTTGGAAGACAACATTTCCGAAGAAATTCGGGCTATTCCGGCCGAAATGCTCGAAAAAGTTGCCCAAAATTGGACTTTCCGAATGGACCACCTAAGACGCAGCCGCGGTCAACATTTAAATGAAATTATCTTCAAAAAGTAAATGTCATGAACCAATCTAACGTTTCAAATAAAGAACCGATGAGATTTTGCAAATTTTATGCGTTTTTTTTTTTAAAAAAGTTATCAAGCTCTTAAAAAATCACCCGTTATGTCGTATTAGTTAGGTACATAAATTTTCTGTCTGACGACGCACCTAAGCCTCTAGGAGGCCCATTGTGATATCACCGGAACCAAAGTTCCCTCACTCTTTTGTCTCTTCTCTGAAACACCACATGCTTCCGATGAAGTTCATCAGTACGAAAAGTTTTATGCGGGCAACCTCCGAGACGTCGTCAAGAAAACCTTTACCGTTGGTTGTGATTATTTTCCCTACCGCCTCCTCTTCTACCTGACAGCTTCTACAAAAGGTAAGCAACTGGCATGTCTGCTAATTAGACTGTGACTTGCTAATAAACATTTTCAGCTCAAACTCGAGACTATCGGCCAATTCTTTAATCGTTATGAGTATAGAAGGCAGTTTTATTAAATATTTTAAACGAAATAATGCAAAAATAAACATCCATTACAATTATTTCCTGCGAGTTAACCTCTGGCTCGTTATGATAGTTAAAACGAGTAAAGGCTGAATGAGGAAAAATCAATATGGATATAGCCTACACGTCTGTATATAAACTAGTTTTGACGTTGCGATTAAACAGTTGTTTGCGAACTTTTTGCCCTGTTTTCGACTTTGCATCAATCCTGTTTGCTGTAAAAAGTGCTTAATTGCTTTAGAGGGATTGTTTTTCAGGCTGGCATTGACTTTACTAAACCTGTGTTGTGTTTGCAAATACAGAGGTAGTTTGATATTGTAAAATATTTTTTTTTTGTGATTTTATGTAGTAGTTGATCTGTGAGATAATCCTTTTCGGCAGAAAATTGCTGTCTTTTGAATTTTATGCAGTTTTTTTTAACAAGCTCAATTAGTTATTCATCAGTGGAAATCTATGCTTTGTTGATTGAAAAGGGAGGCACAGGATGGCCTTCATACTTTTTAATACTTCTATTATGAAATCCAAAAAAATAAGGTCAGAACTTCGCAGCTTAGTTCAATCAATTTGACAGTGACCACAAAGGAAAGAGCTTTTTTATCTTCGCTAAATGTGATTTTTTTATCTGAAATTCGGTGTAGAGCTTATCCAATAAAATTCCATAGTAGAGCAACGCAGAATCAATCTTGCCAACAGGTGCTATTTTGAACTGAGTAGGCAATTGAAATGTAAAGTTCTCTCCTCTCCGAACAAAGACCAAACTCTGCAAGTCGCTCATCATTCCCGTCCTGCTATTTGGTGCCTAGGCATGGACAATGACATTATCTGTTGAGTCGGCCTCTACATAGAGTGTTCGATAGAAAAGTCTATGGAATAATGTACTGTAGGAAATATATGACAACTTTGACACGAATCAAGAGACTGCGGCTGGGCTGGCTAGGTATGTTGTCCGGATGGAAGAGAACACTACAGCTTTGAAGGTTTTCGTTTCAGTACCCGCCGTTGGAAGCAGAAGAAGAGAAAGACCTCAACTCCGTTGGAAAGATCAGGTGGACAAGAACTTGGCTGCATTTGGCATCTCTGATTGACGCCAGGTAACGAAACTTGTCTTTTCCAGTAAAAAAGAAGAAGAGCTTTGTGCCCATTTGGGTTTCTCTAAGTTCAGAAAACCGTGGTCATTAATTTTCTGGCCGACATGTCAGCCTTCGTATATATATAAATATGTATTTTTTTATTCCTTCTTGATTCGGTTTTGACATTTTGAGGTCTTAACTTTTTAGGTGCTCCTATTACCTGAGCACTTTTCTGTTTTCCTTAAATTGCAAGTAGTAGTAGTAGCCTGAAATATTTTCTAATGGAGTATTTTATTAGCAAAAACTAGATTAGTTCCTTCATTTATTTTAGTTGTTCTTCAAGTGGACGTGGAATGAATTGATACTTTTTAATCTGTCTAGAGAAGAGCAGAGCCTTTCTTCGGCCTCCAGCATAGTGTAGTGGCTTCAGTTTGCATTTACTTATGGAAAAAGTTATATCCCTCAGTCACTTAAAAGGAAGATAAATCTCTCTTGAAAAGCTGCTTTTGAATAGTGAGAACTTACTCGCAAGAGGATTTAATAAACAACTTCTTTAGTATTGAGTTGACCTGTCATTAGTCAAGCCATAGAAATAGAAACTAAGATTCTTTTGAAAAACGGAAATCGCTATTTAATCGAACTTTCCTTTTACCAATATCCATGTGAGTGTAGATACCTTGTACACATACGCAAACTAAAAGTTCAATCAAGTGCGTCAATGGATTGCCAGTTGGTTGATATGCAATTAATAAGTGGCAACGCACACTCACTTCATTTTTTCAAAACTTTGTTAAAAAATGTAAAAGTTTGCAAGTTCTCGACAGCATTTTTTGCACTTCTGATTCCATAACCAGTAAGAATAGATTAGTGAGAATGTAAGGCGACTGCTCACATCTAAAGAATTTCGTTCTGTGTTGAGAAAATCAACTCTGTGTAACAGTATTTGCAAAGCTCTTAAATTTCATTTAATGCAGTTTACCTACACACACACTAATTAAGTTTGCTTCACATAATTGAATTTGATTACAAATTTTGTACGGTAATCAGGCATATCTGCTTGTTATGTATTTCCTGTTGAATGTGAACTCGTAATTTAATAAACGTTGAGGTTTTGATTAAACATCACACCTTGTTTGTCGACCATAAACAATGACAACAAAGTTTTTCATTTAATTCAAATGTTTGGATTTGATTTAAAGGCGCGTTTGCAAATATTGCGTAGAGCTTTAATTAGCCACCAGATATGTGCGTACTTTATTGCGCTCAAAAAGTGGACTTCACGTGAAGTGATGCTGCGAACTTACCTACCTCAAAATAAAGACATGTGCCAATTCGAAATACCAATGCAAAAGCTCTGACCTGAGAAACGTTCAAAGTTTTCTGAATTTCCTTAAATAGTTCGACTTCAGTCATAAGGTACATTTTCCGCTTAGGGTTAAGAATAAGGTGCAATTTATTCGGAGAGAGTATTAGAAAGATATATATTTTATTATATATATTTTGTTAAACATTTTTTATAAGAAGCCCATCGCCGGCACTATTTCATTATTCACAGCTGAAACTCAAAAGAAATGGAAATTTCGGTGAATAGGAGATTTTCGTAAATTATAGACTTTGATTCTCTCAAAAACGCAGGGAACGATCGTGATTTGTTCTATTTTTCCTCAAAAATTGTTACTTCATAATATTGCCTTCTTCACATAATCCGGCATACTTATACCAATTTTTTCGTACTTAAAGCATTGTATTTTTATAAAACAAGAAAAAACGTTTACTTCGGTGGCACCACAGCTAAAATATTCTTTACAGACACAAAAAAAAAAAAATAAGTTTACAAGAAATTGATCCCAATCAATATGTTTGTATTTCAGGTATATGCTATAGTGATCTGATCTGAACAATTTCGTCGGATATTGCATTATTGCCTGATACTATGGCTCATGCCAAATTTTGTGAGGATATCTCGTTAAATGAAATAGTTTTCCATGACCCTTTCCAGAGTAGTCCGATATCGGTGGTACCAAGAATTGAGCAGCTTCCTGAGAAGAAAATACTGTGTGCTAAATTTCAGATCGCTATCTTAAAAACTCAAGGGCTAGTTCGCGTATATACGGACAGGCGGACAGACGGACATGGCTAAAGCAACACAACTCGTCATGCAAATCACTTAGATACTATATATATTTTATATTACAGACATCGCGGCTTAATTATGTACCCTGTTAAGGCTACAAAAAAATATTTGTTTTTTGTCGTTGTAACCAACCGAACAGAATTGGTTTATGTGACATCGACACTGCTCAGAAAAACAGCTGCCTTTCAAACAAATGCATTGTTTTGCGGCCGGAAAATTACTTTATGTTTTGTTCAGACATATTGGAATAGACTCGCATGTTAGTGTGGAAAACAGCACACATTTGTAAATACATATTACTCGTTGTTTTGTCCTCACACAGTTGCAACCATACACCGCGTGTCAACACAACTGTTTCATTCATTTCATTTTGAAAAACACATTTCAATTAAAAGCTTAGCGTGTTAAAAAACAAAAATCTAACAAAAAAACTGAAATGTTGCATATGAAAAAAATGCAGATTATTACAGTATTTACATATATGTTTGTCGATTCCTTTGAAGCCCATTAAGGCAAATGCTTTTCCGCATTTCTGAAATAAATGTTCAAGCTAGAATTCAAAATGGCTCACAGTGTTATCACGTGAAAAATGATAATCGTAAATAAATTGCTGTATCACTACTAATTGTCGCTGAATTTTTCTAAAATTATTGAAAATATTTGAGCTCTATGAAGTGGTTATATATGTTCGTAATAAACCAATTATGAATTGACAAGTAAAGATACGAAAGGTTCGGAGGCACATTTACAAACGAAACAAGTAAAAGTGCTTTGGGTGTAACTGAAAGTTTTATACTCTTGCAACTTGCCAGCATCAAAGCTCGAAAAATATCTTCAGGATCATAAGGTTTGTTAGTTATATGGGATCTAAAAATTTGGGGTTTCACCCGATATAAAATGAAGTGGAAGTTCGAAAGTCTTTATGTTGGGTTCATAGGGGCTCAATACTGTCTGACCCAATTTAAACAAATTTTAAGATTCCCAAAGAAAAATTTTACCCAAATTTCAGTATTATATTTCACAGATAGATCGATATTTTCGGTAAAAAGTCAGCCGGTATATGGGAGCTTGAACAATTATGGTCCGATTTTGAAAATTTTCAGGCTCGAGATGGCATATCAGAAATGATCTATTTGTATTTTGACGAAATTGAAGAGCGTATTTTTCCGAGTCATGGCGTATCTTTCTATATAAAAGGGATAAATTCGGGCGAAAACTTGCCCTTCCATTTCTCTGCCCCCGATATATACTATGATTTCTGATTTCTGCTTTTCCAGCTGACCTTATGGAGTTTAGGTTTATCAAAATGTGTGATATTTCGGTGAACTTAAGGGAACACATTTTCTTAAAAGTAAGAAAACTATATTAATGGTTTGGCACACTATATGAATGAAATTGGTATTGGTCTAAATTTTATATCCCTAGTATAATGAATTCCGATCCTTTGTTTGACGTTTTTCACATCAACTCAATATATTAAATTTAGCTTCTCCGATTGGGTTTATAGTACTTATGTATATCGAATCTATCTCATTTCAGTAAAATTTGGATTCGCTGACGCTGTTAAGATATACTCGTACGGTTAGTAATGGGACTAAAGGAGTCTATGACCTTCACAATAAGTTAAGGTTAAATTAGATAATCTGTTCATGATTTCGTCGAAAAATTATGCTTTGGGTACCTTTCTTAATATAAAGTTTTGCCAACATCTGATGCCATCTACCCGACTTTGATTCTAGCGTGTTGCAAGTGTATAAAATGTTCGGTTACACACGAACTTAGTCCTTCCTTGCTTGGTAGATGAAATAAACAACCGTTAGGTGAACAAAATCATTACACACTTTAGCAACATATTGCAAGAGTATAAAAAAGAAAACAAAGTTCTAAACAACTGAAGATATGCTGGTCAACAGACCGGATTTAATCGTGAAACAGCTGCTTAAAGAAGCAACGAAAAGCTGAAAGCGTAGCAACTTCGGCAACAATATTAAAAGCGCATAAGCACAACAACAAAAAGCAGCAACAAAATCGCCCACTTCTTTATTGGCGATCGACTGAGCCACTTAGTTCGTTTGCTTGTCTGCAATTTCTTAATTCACTTGAAAATCTTCAGAAGCGCGTACACTTGTATTTTTTATGTAACCATACGCGTTTGTGTTTGTGTACATGTGCTGTACTCATGTCCATGGCTTCACAGTCTTATGCCCGACCTTATCCAATCAGTTCGAATGGCGTAGCTTAAAGTATATATATTTGTTTTAAGTTTAACTTTTCTTATTAATGAAAGGGATTTTTTCAGCTTGTTCCGTTATAAAAGTTATTTTTAAGTGTGCACAGTTATTTAGGCCACTGAGAGTTTATAAATATTTACCAAAGTTTGTGTTGCTATTTCTGGAATTTTATTAAAATAGAGGCACACGCGTTAGTTGAACATAAACTCTTCTACAAAGTACAGTATTGCGTAAAGTAAATGCAACTGAAAGTTATAACTGATAAATATTTTTAAATATGCCCAATTTTTGCGTTAATGCAAGTATGTGACAATGGCTGAAATATAGCCCAATCACTTCACTTCGAAGTTCAATCGACAGTCATTTGAGTACACTGCGCCTGATGAACCCTCGCCAAAGCGAGAAAAAAACGAGACGGTCGGCTTGCAAGGTTATGGCGTCTGTATTTTGTGATGTACATGGAATCATTTTTATTGACTACCTTGGAAAGATAAGAACCATCAACAGTCTTTATTATATAGCGTTATTGGACTATTTGAAAACTAAATCGCCTAAAAATGACCGCCTTTGAAGAGAAATTAAGTTCTGTTTTACCAAGGCAATACACTGTGTTACAAGAGGATGAAAAAAATGCTAAAAATCTTTGAGATGGACATCGAATTGCTTCCAAAATCACCATGTTCCCTAAATCTGGCCCTCAGCGAGTCTTTTCTGTTCTTAGTTCTGAAAATAATGCTCGCTGTGAAAAAATTTTCGTCAAATGAAATTTTCGTATTACCAAAATAGTTTCATCGAAAAGTTGGAGACTCACTATAATAAGTGTATTACCCGCGAAGGCAACTATGTTGAATAACGACAACGAATGTTGCCAAAAAAATATGTTTACACCATAGTTAACCGGGAACTTTTAAATTTTTCTTACTAGTGATTGAGAATCAACGCGAACTCTGCAGTCCATGAAATCAACGCAAATCTTGTCAAGAGCTTTTGGAAAATGTTTGGAGTACGGAACACGCACGAGATTCGAAACGAAAATGAATGATTTCATGTACATAAGACTAAGGTAATTTTCTGGGTGCACAACTGCGAATAGACATGATAACGGTGGTTAGTTGTTTACGTTTAAGGACGTTTTGATTGAGTGGATTTAATTATTTGATCTTTAAAAAAAAGAGCCACCATTTTTCCATTTTCCGTTACTCACGCTGATTTGTTGATATTGAAATGCATGTTTAATTGGAATATATGGTATATAAATATGCACGTATTGTTTATAGCAACAATGAGAAACCGCTGTGGTCAATGTTAACCACCAAGCAGCGATAATATCGATGTCATTTGCCGGCATATAAAAATAAAATATTGAAGCAACACGCGCATTAACGCCGCTGCAGCTGTTTGGCATTGCTGTGGTAGGTTTGACAAAAAATAATTGGCAGTGATGCATTTGTGTGGTCAACAGCATGTCAGGTATTTGCGGTTATCTGTGTATTTTTACAGGTTTTTTGTAATTTTTTATGTAAACATATTTGTATGCTTTAATTTAAAAGAAAAATAAATGAATTGAAACAAAAATGTCTCATGCAAGTGTGTAGTTGGTGTGCAAAAATAAGTAAAATGTGTGCAAATTTTGAGGTTAGCTTAGGATATTCATAAGTGCTTATGCATCTAAACAGGGTCGCAGCAAAGTGAAATTCAGATTTCTTAATTAAATACATTTTTTTAACGAAGTTGCTTAATAAGGCACTTTTTTATTATTTTCTAAAAAAAAATTTATCAAAAATAATAAGAAATGTATTGTTTCATGAATTAATTTTTTTCAGAAACTCAGATTTTCGTTTCTTAAATAAATATAATAAATAATAGTAACACCATTTCCTGTTAAATTACTTTTTTTTCTTCCTCACACCTTACATTAGTTCTTTTGTTGTTTAAAAAAGATAAATAATTTTTCATATTGATATCATGGAACCCTGTTTACTACGAAACGCGGCTGAGGATGCTGGGGACTTTTTTGTATAAAATTGTTGACACTTCAATGCTACCGATCATCAAATCAAATGAAGTTGACATAAATGTTTATTTTACGAACTTGAGTTGTTATTGTAAATATTTTGTGTGTTTTGAATATAGCCGTAACTTGCATGACATTATGTAAATGACTGAAAAACTAATACGCATTTACAAATGTACATTTTCTATCAAATATTCTGCTTCATTAAGCAATCGCTAATGCAATTAAGAATTTATACATAAATGACGTTTCAAATGAAAAAAAAAAATATAAATGAAAACATTAAATGAGAAAATTTTTACTCACAGCATTTATGGTCTTATATTGAGGCAAAAAATCACGAAGTTTCTAGAGGTTATTTTATGGGGTTATACACAGCTAGAATTTAAAAAAATTGTTTTTTTTTTATTTTATTTTCTTGATTCGCGCCTATTTGAGAATACACACAGAAAATTTTGTATCGTTCGTGTAAATATTTCCGAAGTTACACGCAAATTTGAAAAGGCGTTTTAGAGTGTTGGGAAGTGCATTCCAAACATTAAAATGATGTTTTCAAAGATTGTGACTAACATTGCCCTAAAACGGCTAAGTCGATTAGTCTGAAATATTAACACGAGCTGCCTAAATATATTTTTAGTAATTAAACGGAAATTTTTTCTTAAGAGATACTATAATATGTGTAAAAAAAAAGTTTTCTCAGAAAAAATTTTTGCTCGTTGGGCTGTTGAGATTTATGCTGGGATTTTATCCTGCCTTGAGAGTGGTGTGTTGCATGCTTATTTAGTCATAAGCATTTTTGTTACGCTATAGTAAAACGATCTGAAAAAAAGGTTCGGAGATTATGGCGATCGCATCAACTAAGAAAGTTGTCGTATTTTTTAACATTTCCCTCGACCAATCGATATAAACCCATTTTCGAACGATTGACATATGATGTGATTCAATATGAACAATTTTTTTTACCGTAAAAAGTGCATGCATTATTTAATGCCTGATGAGTGTAATGCCTACAGTAGTCTCAATCTCACGTTCGGCGGCATGACGATTTTGCAATATCAGTTTGCGCAAAGCATCAATAGTCTCCGCAACAACAACTGATTTCGGATGAAATTCGTTTTGAAGTATAAAGGCCTCGATTGAATTCATCATACCATCGATAAACACTGATGCTTGATCAAGCTTTATCGCCAAAAACTGAATTAGTTACGTTCATCGATGCGTTGTTGTTGGGGTAAACCACAACGAAAGTTGTAAAAAATAATCCTTGGAAAATTTTCGCTATTCTACTCCATTTTTAGGCTGAGATGAATATTTTAAGTTACTGTAATCGTCACAAATGGCACTTTTATGCCAAATTCATGTCATTCTGAGTAAGTAAAATATCAAAAGGAAAAGTTTTGAGTTGTCACATTGCAACATAAAAATTTCTTGTAATCTTTTGCCAGGTTAAAGTATTAGTCTGACTGAAACTTTTTTATCATTTCTATTAAATGAGTGGTGTCCTGAAATGAGGTCAACGTTAAAAAAGATATATTGTTAAACGATTGGTCCGATTGCTTAGAATACTGGTAGCCGAGTCCATATTTCTTATGAATATCAGTAGAATCCTCGGAATATATCAATAGATAAGTGATAGCGCGTTTATAACTCGGTTTCGTCCTAACTTAGCACTTCCTTACTTGTATTCTTTAAATTATATAAAATTCTCCCTTATTTATTTATTTAACACACCCAAAATATTGCATCCAGCAATTGAAATTTAATGCATTTTGGAAATATACAAAACTATAACAAAATAACGAAATAAAGCTTAAATGTTTGATATCAAACAGAAAACATACAAAATTATTTTACGATTTTAGTGAAATATTGTAAGAATTTAAAAGCACTCACCAATTAAAATTTATATAAATTTTATAATAAACAGAAATAAGTTAACATTTACACTGCGATATATGAGAAAATAAACAAGTTGATTAAGTGCAGCCGCAAATTGATTGATTGGCTCGCGAATCGGATGAACCATACATAATTTCAGTCTCCCCGCGCAGAAAGCAACGGTAAATAAACAAGCGGTAACGTACACATGCATACTTTCTTTTGTGCGTATGTAGGTATGTTTGTATGTACATCTGTAATGAGTTTTGGGCGGCGCGTTTAGATTAAATATTTGCCAGCTCATTCCGCAGCATTTGCTAGTGAATTACTCATCGCTTGACTTGCCGCTAATTAAATTTCGAATACCACATACATATGTATACACATAAACATGCAGTCACACACCATCGTATTTATTTACATATTCCACATTTACAAACAAATAGGTGTTCGCTGACGCTGACTTCTCGAACTTTGCGCTTTTGTGTACATTTCATTTCCACTTTCATCATTTTATTCTTCCGTTTTCCTGTTATTATTTTTCACAAAATGTTAACAAGCATGAAAATTCTTAAATCAGTGAGTTCCAATCATTTTATTGTCCCATGGCTCAAAAAGAAGTATAATACACAGCGCCGATGTTACAACAACAAAAACATTAACACGCAAATGTAAATAAATAAGCGAATAACAGCGTTGCTTGGCAGCTAGTGGGCAAAATGCCGCTATATCTTATTTGAGTAGCCCAACATGTTGTCACTGGCTGCCGCTAACGGTAAATGTGTGGATTTGTTGAAAGTAAAGCTACTATGGCGTTGAAAAACTTAAAAACGCTTTCAAGACTTGAGTGTATTTATGTTGTTATTGTTATTGACTCATATCGCATGTTCGGCATATTTTTGCACTTCGCGATTTTATCTCATTTCTGAAGCTCAAGTCGTATATCTGTCATCTCCTTGACACAGACACACTTCTGCCGCGTGCTTGTTGGTGCGCGTTGAACTTGAACTGTGGCCGCCTGTGTTCGGCTGACATCTTCTCGTAAAAATTTCTTTGTTGTGCACGTTCACGGCTATTTTGGGAGTAATGTGTAAATAGTTTCTATTTCAGTTGCAGGAAATGCGAAGTTTTTATTTTTTATTCGACAGCAAAGTATAGTAGTCATCTAAATGCAACTCTGCGGTTAAATATCACTATGTGCAATTTATGCGTATGCGATGAAGTTTTTGCTTGCCACTGTCTATAGCTTCCACATACATATATATTTATGTGGAATGAAGTTTCAAACTTTAAGAGCTTCTATTTGGAGATTGGTGGCCATTGGTTTCATTGTAGTAATCTAGAAATTTAGAAGTGAAGACCAATCTTTCGCTACAACTACTAGACTAAAAAAAAGCAAAACTAAAACTAGTACGGAAGGAAATTTGTTGGTGCTTGAAAAAAAAAAAAATCAAATCGGCTGAATAGAAAATGTCTCCCTAAAGACCAGAATTTGTATACTATAAATCCTTCTGACTTAGAGTTCAATGGCAGAGTTCCTCGGAAGTACTTGCTCTTATCAAAGTTCATCTCGATCCAATGGCAGTAGTTCTGAAAACATTGCGCGATAGGATCACACAAAGTGTAACCAAATATATTGCCTTGACGAAAGAGAGATGGAAGCATCTAGGCGCTTAATCTCTTACTTTTAGACTGTGGTTGAAATAACTCTGCAGACACATCTTAGGCAATAGCCAAAGTGGTAGGGTTTGGTTTTAACCGTCTTGAC
This sequence comes from Bactrocera correcta, assembly GCA_027475135.1. Classification (NCBI taxonomy): domain Eukaryota; kingdom Metazoa; phylum Arthropoda; class Insecta; order Diptera; family Tephritidae; genus Bactrocera; species Bactrocera correcta. The sequence continues at coordinate 50,339,429 of CM050323.1, forward strand.
AAATTTATAGTAAGCTCAAAGCGCTTATTCGATCAATTAGGGTCAGTTGATTTATATCCGGGAGCTTTTGTAAATAACAAACGACCAGCGTCCCCGCTGTTCAAGTGCGATCTCGCGCTATCTTCGATGAGAGTGTTCGCCCTATAACTAATATAACATAAGGGTATGTCAGAAATGGGTAAAATGATCTCTGCACGTATTCGAGAGATGAAGTTCGAACAGATTATTTATTAAACATTTTTCTGGAGTAGTGTGTATGCTGTCTTCTTCGATTTCAATACGCAGGAACTAAAAACATACTTATGATTTCGAAAAAATATTCGATTTTTGCAAATTTATGATTAATTTCATCAACATTTTATTGGAAAATATGCGAACCAATCGGTCCAAAGGTGGCAATATGTACATAAATGTATCAAAATAATAATATTATAATAAACTCGTACACTAAAACGCAGACTGAATATAGTAGAAGCAGAACTTCGGCACGATTCGCTGATTCACTTAAATAATTTTTTTCCTATACCTAAAATATGAGTGCGCACAAATGTAATTATGGACGCGCCAACAAAGGAGCGGAAGTACTGAAAATTGAATTTCGCTCTGAATATGATTTTCAGTTAGGTTGGTGAGTGTGTGGCATGCAGTAAGTGACAAACGCGCCACTTTTATGGAAACTCCAGCTCCAGAGCAATGCTGGGACAGGTGGGAAATTGGCTAAATAAAGTGGCAACGCACACGCGCACACTTACTTTTATATTATATAATAAAATTCATATACATATGTATGTATAGGTTGTATGGCCGAAAGTGCTTAAGACGACGACAGACTGTCTGATGAAAGCATGTGTAAATTTTTCTTGAAATACAAAAGGTAAATATTCAAGGCTTGCCAACAGCAGTCGAGCGGAAGCGCATAAAAATAGGCACACAGAGCAGCTAAGTACGGTAAAATTTGATTAAGAATGAAGACGCATAAATTGTGCTCAGCTTAGTTGGCGGACGCTATGCGGCCTGCTTACATGCAAGAATGCGGGGATAATATAACAGATATCAGTACTTATATTAGTTTATGTGCCGCATTAATGTACTGATAAAATGTAAGCCGTTTAGTTGGCATGGGTTTGAGTGGAAATATTTTCGCTTAGGGCCCGCTGATATACGAGACAAAGCGAGCCAAAAGCAAAGCGTAAATTTCGATATTTGGTATTTGCGAGTTTTCGTTTAATACAAACTAATTTTAGTTTACGTTTGTGATGTAATCAAATTTTATGCGCTACGTCGATATAACAATCTTCTGTGATTTACATACGTATGTGCATGTGTAGGTATCCACTCTTTTAATTTACCAATTATTTATGTTTCGGAACTGTTTTCCTTAGAAATTTACTCTAAGTTTGTGCTATTTATATACATTTTTCTTTAATAAGTTTAGTCAGATAAATCAAATGGGCCTAGTTGCTTGGAAATCTCGAAGCGCTCGGTTGATTAAGGTTTAAATAATTGGATAAAAAATTACGTACGATTTATTAGCCCAGCGACTAGCAAGTGCTGCTCATATAATTACGTGATGTCAGCCACCAAAATAAGTATTTGCAGAGCATAAATATATACATGTATATGTATATATATGTATAAAGATTTTGGTTTGACACTTGTTGGTAACTAAATGTTAATGCAAGTAACATAAAAGGTTTTTCGTAAGTTAAGTTACGCATACGCAGTGGTGCGTTTACAAACCACATACCTTTTGAAAAAGTGTTTTGTTTCATAGCTTAGCACTTTTTGGAGAGTTCTGTGAAAATCAGATTTGTTTACGAAATTTTTGTTTTTCTTCATACTTAAAACTACCATTTATGCATATAAGGTAAAACAATAATTAAGCTCAAAGTAGTGGCAGTGCTTGGAAAAAGTTTCGTTTCTTTCAAAATTTTGAAAAGTATTTGCTTTCGGTATGACAAAGATTAAGCCTACCGTTGTAATACAAAAGAGCGTTTCAATGAAATTTATAATCTTCCCTCGAAGTTCGTTCGGGGATTTTACAGTTATTATTTCTATTATTTTAGAGGATGAAAAAATATATGTATACTAGCTGACCCCGCAGCCGTTGTCCTGCGTGAAATTATGTGTTTTGAAATGAAAAAATAAAAATTCATATTGTGCTGATAATCAATTATTTGCGATTTTTCTACATTTTTTTTCAATGTAACGCAGCTTGATAAACAACATTTTTTGGTTTCTTTTCCGGTGGTGCATAAATGTACAGAGAAGATGGTTTTCTAACTCGTAAGCACGCCACGTATATCTGGCCGTGTGAAAACATAGCATTTCCAAATTTATGAAACCCACTATACGACTATCCTATTGATCGTCATCTCAAATTCCATTTTCACTGGAAACGGAATACGTTTGAACTGAAATGGAAAATCGTTAGAACTCAAAATAAATCCGTAGAATCAAGCATTCTGCCCCTAATATATGATAGATGCGTCACAATCAGATTGCGAAACATCATAACTACAGATCCAACTTTAAGACGCAAATGACGCGGTGGCATACCAAGCCTCTCCAAAGAATTTGGAAATTCCACTGGATAGTTCACGGTATCGTCTTCATTGCCAAGATTTGTTATACGCAAGTCTCCCGGAATTTGACTTTGAATCTTCCAGTTTAAGTCAACAATATAGGTATTTGTAGGAGCTGACATTGCGTGTGCACTCAAGGAATCGTACTTACGATAATTTGACTAATGTTCGTATAAACATTCGTGATGAGTCCATCTTTCGTGAATTGATAAACGGCATATGGAATTGATATCACACCACCAGAAGTATCAACCAGTATTGACCCATTTCCAATTCTTAGCGTACGCGGTGTTTCCACTGGATATACTATATTCTCTGGGTAGAAATATACTTTTTGGTCATTCTCCAAATTAACTTCGAGACGCACAACAGTCGGAAAACGTTCATGAATTGCAAAAGTAAATATCCTACAAAGCGCTTCATTACAGTTCACGTATCGACCGAATCGGTCAAGACCAAAGACCGCCATATTGCTTCATTTGGTGAGTACTTACAAACGTATTTTATCGATTACAATAAATTGCAATACGCAACATTGACATGACTTTTGAATGTGAATTAGACAACAGTGGTGAATATGGTACGATCCATATGTTGTCAACTTCGATGTGTTGTTCGATATTCACGCCTCTAAATTGAATGCGAATGTCCTGTCATTGTCGTCTGGTGAGCGACGCCGATGCAGTTGATATACATTATTTCCAGTTTGTGTTTTCGAAAGAAAAGCGCATGGATAGTGTTCGTGCATTTATTGTCAGACATACAAACCGAAGCGGGATTGTGGTGTCCGCAAGGTCCATGAACCATATTGGTTTTCATCACTTCGTATAATACTGGATCTTTCTTTGCATCAGGAATTTCCGCATGATTGAATGATTTCATCAATTTGATCTGGTGTAACCACCATCCAATATTCAAAGAAGAATGAGTGCGTGCGGCAAACCTCTTTTTAGCCACTCAACAGAGTGCATCTAGCATCTAACAACACCATATATACATACGTTGCTTCAAAATAAAATTCATCGAAGCTGTTGCTTGAAAAGTCTTGTTGTGACAACGTGACAATCGCTTTCTGATTCACCGCGACCCATAATACCGCACGTATGTCATCGTATCCTGGGAGTACTCGGTCATGTGCCTTGGGCTGCTAATGTATGTTGATGCCAAAAAGAACGCCGACCGATATTACCGCGACTTCTTCGTGGCATCGTAACTTTGTGTGCAACACACATAACATTTTCACTGAATAATTTTCAAACGACAAAGCGAACGACAAATTTGAACGATTCAAATAATTGAAAAACAAAACAAAAAAAATTGAACAAAAAATTTGTATGGAGAAAATAAAGTTTTTGGAATTCTCCAATTTTCCGACTTTTTCTCATGAGAAGCATAGAGGCTTTTTATTTCTAAACCTTCCCCGATCCACACGGAACATTCTCTGAAAATTTCATCAAAATTGGTTCAGTCGTTCCCTTAGCGTTACTAATAAACAAACATTCATTCGTTTGTATGGGAAAAAGAAAAGAGCTATTTTTAGAGGTTTTCCCGCAATTATTCGAATTTTTCTTGCCGTAAAAACCATCCTTGAGACTCACCGAACATTTTAAAAAAAGAATTGGCAAATTTGGTCCAGGCGTTATGCGCTTACCAACACATTTTGCGATTCATTTTTATATATAAGATTAGGGTGTTTTTTTTTTTTTTTTGTACGATTAATTTTTTTCAATCCCGTCACGAAATTTCCTTGGAAATACCCTAAAAAATTCTGTGAAAATTTTAGCTTTTAATATTAACATTAAGAACTGGACCAAGGCATGTAAAAATTTCCATCAAAAAAATTATTATGCATCAACGCTCCATTTGCCAATTGTGTAATAAAATTTTCCTTTACCAAATTACCTCAAATTTCTTAAATGAACTTAAAGAAGTAAAACTGCATTGTAAATGCAAAAACATCTTTTTTATGTGATCGGAAAGCTGTAAATTTTTACTCGCTTCGATCGCAAGTTATCTGTAAGTCATCACGAATTTATTGCCAGTGTGTAGTTTACAGCCAAATTGGCCAAGCAACGACATACGTATTCAATCTTATTGACTACCGCCCGCCTGACTGCCACACTTGTCAACGTTAGACATTTCTGTAACCAACCGAAAGATAGCAGAATAGCCGACTTAAGCGACAATAATCCAAATCATTAGCATATAAAATCCGCTCGGCAAAAGGCGGCACATCATTCCATGCGCGTAACTAACGTTATATGGTAGAGCGGAGTTTCCGCTGTTTCGGCGTGTGAAAGGCGAAGAAACGTGTTAAAACTAGGCTGGCATATTAGGTAAGCTTTGCTATTAGAGAAGCAACGTTTGACTTCAAGATAAGCCTCAAATTTACAGCAGCAAGTATCAGACCTTTTTGTGGACAATAAAATACTAAGACAAAATTAAGTTCTTGTTCAGTTAATTCTTATATTTAGTAGAACTAGCAGTTGGTTTTAAGATTTAGAGATCATTTTTGACATTTCAGTTTGTAAATATAATACTTAGACACATATCAAATTGTTTCCTCTGATCTTCAGTATTTCGAATAGAAGTAAAAATAATGCGGATTTGCTTCAAGATAATGCTGTATTGTGGCATTGCGATATGCTATATACAATATATTTCAAGTTCTAGTTGCAAATCTTTTTGTGAGGAAGCCAAATATTTTGCAATGAATTTTGCGTTGATTATCAAAATTTGTCACTGAATTATGCTATCAAAAAAGCAGTTTTCAATACTTTGCAAGAAAATCAAATTAATTAGACTAATTGCATTTAAGACTGTTTTGAAAATGTTCTCAACAAAATTTGTAGTTGTCAACTTGTCAAAGTTGCAATGAGAAAGTTGAAGTGGCAATATGTGGACACTTTCTCACTTTTCCACTGATCAGCTTTTGTGAGTTTAAGGTTGAAATGACACGGTTTCCATACTTTTTACAAACCCCGCGAATTGCAGAAATTGGTACTTGTGACTTTGACGATATGCACCGGTCTTTTTGCTGCATACTTAAGGAATTTGGGCATCACACTGGACAAGCGCATTTAGCAACTAAGTGAGATTATTCGTGGTCGCACCAGCAATCAGCTTATTTACCTAATCTAACTTAACCGAATGCCATTTAAACGAGTCTTTGTTCTATATTCTCAGTGTGGTCTACATTGCATCTTGTGTTGAACTGCAAATAATAACTTTGTTGCTGCTTTCACTGACAGCAGATCAATTACGGACTAGGAGAGCTGAGCACAAGCGAGCGACCAACGGAGTGGGGACTCGAAAACAGTTGTTTATTATAAATGATTAGCTTATCCACCAACTTTTGATTTTTCTTAAACTGATTTACTCACCGAGTGAAATATAATCCAACAGTGCTGCTTTGCTTTAAAATGTTTTTAGTCTGGTAACACTGTTTCAATTTTTTGACAGATTTTCACTGCAAATGTGTACAACATCCAGGAATACAACGAACTTTTACACATTATATTTGCTTACTTAATTTAATCAAATATTTCAAATGCATTACTTACATGTTTTTTATTATTTTACTCACAAAAACAATGCTTAATTGAAACTTTTATTTCTTGTGGTACACAATTTTGTTGCCTTAATGCGGAGAATTTCGCACACTTCTTCATCTGCTATTCAATTCATTGATAAAGTTTTTGTTGTTTTTGTGGTTTTTTGGTTTTTCTCTGGGTGTTTTAAAGTTTACCGTTAAATCTCTTTAATCTACTTTTTGTTTGGTTTTTGCTTTAGACGTTTTTATGGCGAGCGATGACGATGCGTTCGCCTGCTGAAAGTTCGATAACCGTCCGCGCGACGCGAGCAGCTATTCCGGCGCGTTTACATTGTCGGCGTTTAGCTTAGAATGTGGTATCTGTTTGCCTTGGTTTAAATTTCCGCTTGCCCACTGTAGAGTTTTTTTTATTTTTTATTTGATTTTGCTTTATGCGCGTCTATTAAAGCAGACTGTGTACTCAATGATTGTGCGTTTACTTTTTTCTAGTGTAATTGTTATTGTTATTGTTGTGCGTTTTGTACATTTTAGCATGCGTGACTGTTGTTATTCTTCTATTATTATAATTCAATTGTTGTAACACTTTTGCTTTCGTTGCATTTCGTTCATGTTTTTTTGTACTTTTGCAAATCTGCTTGCACTGTGTTGTTGTGTGGCGGGTTTTAGCTTTTAGTATTGAATTACGTTTAATAATATTTTTTCTCTAAATGTTATATATATATATGTTTGTTATTTTCACATAAAAGAAAATTTATTCTCTTTTAAATTAATTTATTTCTTTTGAAAAATCTTTCAACAGAACACTGCTGCCTTTGCCTTTACAGTTTTTATCCACATTTGGAATCGTTTTTGTTTCACTTACATGCAAATAAAGTTTTGTTTTTGTATTTTTTCGACTGCCTTGAAGTGTCTACGGGCTGGTTGCTGTCACCGCTTTCATTGGATTAATAGTTTCCTTCGGAGTTTCTCGCAGTCTTCGCTTTTTTTATCAGCAACAGAGTAATGCTGCAAAATGAAAGGGCATTAATTCAATAATGGAAAATGAATTCATGCGCGAATGTAAATTGGTCATGTACATCTGTATGTGTGTTTAGTTGTATATGTAGTAATTACAATGGTCATATGCACATGCTATGCGTATTTATATAGTAATTATATATATATTACAATACCGATTTTGCGAATGCATGGCCAATATTCGTTGCAAGGATGAGTTGAGTTTCGAAATTCGTATTAAAGCTTCTTTCATTCTTACGTGAAAAAATTTGTGTAAAAATTTTTTAAAAGTGGAATATATCCTGCCTATTATCTGTAAAATAAATTTCTAGTAAAATTAGTTATAGACTATAATTTTTATATATATATAAGATAGAAACGAAGCAAATGGGTCTGGTAGTGAACGAGAGCAAAACGAAATATCTCCTGTCATCAAACAAACAGTCGCCGCAGTCCCGGCTAGACTCTACCGTCACTGTTGATAGTCATAACTTTCAAGTTGTAGATAATTTCGTCTATCTTGGAATCAGTTTTAACACCACCAACAATATCAGGCTGGAAATCCAACGCAGTATTACTCTTGCCAACAGGTGCTACTTCGGACTGAGTATGAGTATATGGTGCAGAAGCATGGACGATGACAGCATCAGATGAATTGACGTTACGAGTTTTCGAGAGAAAGGTTATGCTAAAGATTTATGGTTCTTTGCGCGTTGGCCACGGCGAATATAGCATTTTATGGAACGATGAGCTGTATGAGATATACGACCACATTGACATAGTTTAGCGAACTAAAGACAGCAGCTACGCTGGCTAGGTCATATTGTCCGAATGGACGAAAACACTCCAGCTCTGAAAGTATTCGACGTAGTACGCGCCAGGGGAAGCAGAGGGGATCTCCACTCTTTTGGAAAGACCAATTAGAGAAGGACCTGGCTTCGCTTTGAATTTCTAATTGACACCACGTAACAAAAAGGAGAAACGACTGGCGCGCTGTTCTAAAGTCGGCTACAACCGCGTTACCGGTGTCAAACCCAGTAAGGAAGAAAAATACATATACATGTATGTATATCTTTAGGATACTATTAGATATTTCTTAGCTACAAACCAATATGTTTAGACTAAAATTGAAGATAGGTTATCTAAATTAGCTACACTATTATAAAAGATATTTCCTCTTTGTTCTCTATTTTTCCTTTAGTCTCGTTTTTGGCTTTTGGGTACAAAGGAGTAAAATAGTCTCTTCGTATGACATTTTCAAGCAAACTCATGAGATCAGCTCCGTTCATATAAAAAACAAGAAAAAACGTTAACTTCGGTTGCACCGAAGCTAAATACCCTTCACAGGTGCATTTATGTTAGTAACTATGTGTCCAGTTTGTATGGAAGCTATATGCTATAGTAACTCGTTCTGAACAAGTTTTTTAGAGATTACATTATTACCTTAAAAAATAATCTATACCAAATTTCGTGAATATTTCTTGTCAAATGTGAAAGTTGTCCATACAAGAACTTGATTCCGATCGTTCAGTTTGTATGGCAGCTATATGCTATAGTTAACCGATCTGAACAATTTCTTCGGAGATTACATTGTTGCCTTAGAAAATAATATATACCAAATTTCTTGAATATATCTTGCCAAATGTGAAAGTTTTCCTTACAAGAACTTGATTCCGATCGCTCAGTTTGTATGGTAGCTATATGCTATAGTTAACCGATCTGAACAATTTTCTCGGATATTACATTTTTGCCCTAGAAAATAATCTATACCAAATTTGGTGAAGATACGTTGTCAAATGCGAAAGTTTTCCATATGAGGACTTGATTCCGATCGTTCAGTTTATATGGCAGCTATATGTTATAGTGGTCCGATATCGGCCGTTCCGACAAATGAGCAGCTTCTTGAAGAGAAAATGACGTTTGCAAAATTTCAAAAGGATATCTTAAAAACTGAGGGACTAGTTCGTATATATACAGACAGACGGACAGACGGACATGGCTAAATCGACTCAGCTCAACATACTGATCATTTATATATACACTTTATAGGGTCTCCGACGCTTCCTTCTGGGTGTTACAAACATCGTGACAAACTTAATATACCCTGTTCAGGGTATAAAAATATCAAAAAGGTCAGCATGTACACCAGCGCGATTTCGGCACATTTCTAGTCTAAAGTGAATGGGTTGGAAATGTTCTGAATTGAGTTTTATTAAAGATGTATATATAATGCAATTGTACAACAGAAAGTACAAGTTATATCTTTGAATTTTGAATTTATTGCGTAAAAAATAATTTTACTGTTTGAATTAGACAATTTTCGATACTCACAAAAATAAGTTCTTGGTATTTTTTTAGCCTAGTCTAAAAAGTTTGTACAATATTTATTCTCAAGTTTACCAAGAAAAACTTTCTAAATTTAAGAACCTGAATTGTATTGAAAGGAAGCTATTGAATAATACGTTTTATTAACAAAAATATATTTTTATTCATGTTTAAATAATATTTTTTTAACAGAAATTTAAAAAATAGAAAATATTGTTATTTTTGCTTTTCTTTTTTTTACAAAAATATACCATTTTCGTTGTAAGAAATTTTCGGAATTTTAATTTAAAAAAATATATATTTTTTATTCAAGTTTAAATTATAAAAAAATACCATTTTCAATGTAAGTTTTAACAGTTGTCTCAAAATAAGTTTTAGAAATTTACTGAACTTTCGTTTAGTTGAAACTGGATTTTTATTATTTTTGTAATTTTTAATAACAACAAATACAGTTTTTGTAATACATTTTGAAAAATTATATATAATATGGTCTTTAAGAGTTGTATTTATAAATTCAGGCTTATTTACTCTCCTTATTTTCATTTAAGTTATTCATAAAATTGTGTTATGACTTAGTAGTTTTAAGCCCTAAATAAACTAATTTAATTTGATAAACTACTTTTATATCACAAAAATTAAAAAAAGTTAATATTTTTTAATAAAGTATTTTTTAGTAAAATGTACTAATATATTACATTTGTATAAATTTAAAAATACTATATTATTGTCCTCTGATTATATGAAATTATGCACACATTTAATTGTTGAAGCACTGTTTACATGGTTTTTAAGTACATTATGTTTCTTTTACGCAACACAAATGTTATGTAGAGCCAAATATATTAACAGACACATTGTTTTGTTTTATAACAAATTTATTTATTTTTTTTTATTTAGTTATTTTTAACTCTTTTACGTTGCTACTCACTTCTATTTAAGTTGTTGATTGTCCACTTGAATTGTTTTTTTGTTTTTTGCTCATTTCAGCGGCTTAAGTAACCAGCATTTTGGTAATGCTGCATATGTTGGTATGTGCGTATGTATTTCGAATTGAAACCCGCTTTGTTGGCGCGGCTGCTAATGCTGCTGCACACAAATAAATACACAAAATCACAATTCTATTTATTTTCCTCTTCTTACTTTGTACACAGTACAACAATTGTTGATACACTTATAAATATATTTATTTCTATAATTTTATTTCATTAACAACAACAAAGTGGTTAAACGTTTTGCCTTTAAGCAATTATGCGCAACTCGCGACGATGATCAATCAATGGAATTATTTGGCAATGCGATAGCAGAACATTTGCCTCGGTCACTTTAATTGCTTTTTATCCGCGCTTACCAAACGTCTCGCGGCAAATTTCAAAACAAACTGACTATGCGATTTTTCCAACTGGTCCAGCAGCAGCATGCCGTCGTGTAGCAGTGGCAGCAGCTGATGGCAGCAACAAAAACCGCGGCGGCGACGACGACAACTGTGTCGACAGAGCCAAAATGCTTTAGAAGCACCAACAACAATACGAACAGCTGACTGTGAGAGCATCTTCTTCAAGCAGCAGTAGGAAATTGCATGAAACACCTACACACATACATGTGCACATATGCAGTTATGTATATATGTTTATGCGGGTGTATATGTGTCGCTACGGCACGCAAAGCCCACCTTGCGCCCACATTAGTCACTTTTCCGACCGATAAAGCTTTCGCAAAGCTTATTTTCTCGCACTCTCTCGCGCTAGCGCTCACGCTTGCTCTCAGTTATTGCCGCAAATAGTGGGGAATTTGCATTTGTCTGACGCTCTCACAAAATGCTAATTTTTGTTTTGGGTAATTTTTTCCCTCCAAGACATGGGTTAGGGTCAAATGTGCTTGGTTGGGTAGCGTGTAATCTGTTTTCGTAGAACACGTGCTGGTCTTGCCACTTACCTACTGCTTATATGCTTACATATTTATTTCCTATGAAAGCAGACTTTCATGGTTCATGTTGTTCTTGTTGTTATTTAATGTTGAAAGAGCGTTTTGCTATGCATTGCTTTTGTTGTGTTTTCTATGTGTGGCTACTCGCTTGCCATTCATGGCATTCTTCTCAAACAAATTCGTACGAATGTGTGTGTATATATGCTAATATGTATGAGTGTGCGCTTGTAACTCATGGCTGCTGGCTGGCGCTCAATGGCTTTGGTTGTGGCCACGTTGGCGTTTGGACAATTATGAATGGCAGAAAAGGCGGGAAGTTATTGGGCGGCATCGAATTGCGCATTTCGTTTATTACTGTCTTCCTAATGACTGTCCGATTACTGTTATTATAATTAGCATTGTTGAAAGGAGTAAAATATTGACGCACTCATAGAGCAGCTAGTAATAATTAAATGTTGGTGAATGGATAGGGAGTATTTTCGGGCGGCCGTCACATATGTATAAGAGTATAAGTATTTTAAAATGTAAAAAAATGGTACTAATAATATGAATCCCAAGCATGAATTGTTAAAAAGGGCTTACATGGATTTCCTCGGGTAAAAACAGCCTTTTTTCAACAACTGTTTTTCTTACAAAAAATTTAATATTTTAGTAGAACTTTTCATTGTTGCAAACATACATTATTAACAAAAAATTTTGATTATTTTTGGAAAACAAATATTTTATAAATTTATTTCCAGTGACCCCGTATTTTAGTTAAAACCTTAACATAGAACTTGGATGAAGGAAAAAAAAACTGAAAGTTGGATTTTTAGCAGATATTTTTACAAAACAATTAACATTTCAATGAAAATTTCGCGAAATTTTTTTTCAAATAGTTGTAACCGAAAAGAAATCCTTCGTCCAAGTGTTTAAGAATTGTATCTCAAGACTTTAGTAAAATTTTGAGAAATTTTGCCAACCGACTTCAAAAACACATTCCCGAGAAAAAAGCGTTTAAAATGGCGTACTTAGACTAGCTAGTCTCAAGCGCACAAGTACTCAAGGTATCACTGAGAAATATAACTCTAGGAAATCAAGCCAACATTGCATCAGCTTTGACCGACAAGTTTATATGTGAGCTGGTTTACGAAAAGGGGGCTTAGGTGTCAAAAAAAAAAAAAATAAATAAATAAAAAATAAAAATAAAAAAATTGATTTTTTGACACCTAAGCCCCCTTTTCGTAGACCAGGTCACATATAATTAATATCTAGTAGTTGCTCAGGGGACATTAAAGATGATGTGTATCGTAAACTTGAAGTTTCTTTGCCTAGGACTGCGCAGGGTTGAATAGATGTTTGTTTGAGAACTCAGTAAATCTGGTTTATGTTCAACACATATGCTAATGTAGAGAGGCTGGGGACGAGTTGGTCTGCGTAAAGTGAAACGTGAGCTTATGTTAGGGCTTCTTACAAGCCGTTACTCCTGTCATCTCTTTTTAAGAACCTAGCTAATATGGAGTGGTCATAATAGAGGGTATGTAAAGAGAAAATTATAATTACTATATATGTAAATCTTCTGCTCATAATTCAGCGGTTATCATCAGCATCACTATAACTCTAAATACTTTTGTCGATTTGTTTGACAGGCTTTCATCGAAATGCACAGGATATTCAGAAAAAATATAACCGTTCAAATTAAATTACTTTTAAATCTTTGCCAGAAGTTTCAGATTTAAAATTTATTTAACAAAATAGGTTATACAAGTAAAAACCTTATGAAAGGATAACTCTAAGTTGTTATATTTATGTTTCTTCAAGTTTTCTTATAAAACACCACCCTCCGTGTGGGGAGCTTTAAGCATGAGTGTTTATTTTAATAATATTTGCATGTTGTGTTCTTAAATAGATGTACTGAATTATGTAAATTAGCACGTAAATGCATGCATGTATGTGTGAATTACACAGCAAAGTTTAATATTTAACTTAAAATGTTTTCTTTGTTTGTTTATAGCAATTAGCTTCATTAGCAATTTGTGTGCAAGCACAAATTTTCATATGAACAGTTACCCAGCAGTAAATTGTATGTGATAACATATGTACTGGAACAATAAAACGCTCGGGTATCCGGTATAAGAGTTTAAAATAATAAGTTTTAAAATTTCCATAGGCATATTTCAAAATTTTAGTGTTCTGTTTGTTTTGACAAGGGTTGTCCTTATATCGCTTTTAACATTTTCTTCTTTAATTTTGAATATGTTAGGTTAGGTAAATAGGTTGATATTGAGAGATCACAAATAATCCTACGTTGACTGCTAGAAACGCTTATTCATTGTGATAACTAGAACCATTAAGTAAGAATCAAAAAGACCATTGCATATCGACAAAACGAGCCTAAAACGCCACAAATATCAGTTACAATTTCTACTATCAGTTCCTGTCAATTTGCGGAATTCGTAAAAACTATGGAAACCGGGATGCTTCAACCTTAGGCTCGCAAAAGCAGGGCAGTAAAACAGAAAGTGTCTAAATGTTTCCAGCCCATCGTACTTCCTGCAACTTTGACAAGGTACGTTCTCTAAAATCTATCATTGTGGTCATGTGGACATTGTTAAGAGCTAGTGTTCCGTGAAACTTTTGCGTTTTTCTCTATTACGATTAGTTTTCGCAACCCTGCTAGTGCTGGTGGCTAAGGAACGCACACTAAGCTTGCACGAGGCCCATAGATCCAGCACCAGAGTGCATGAAGACAGAGAAACACTTGCTCATTTCTCTTCTAAGAGAATTTGGGTTAGAGTGTCCTTTCTAATGAGCTCAGCGGCCTTAAGGTTTCCGACGATTCCGCTATGACCAGGTACCCAGTCAAGTTTAATATGAAGGAAGCTTGATGCCACACTAAGAGCCTTCGGCAGAGCTTCGATCTCAGTACTCACTCTGCCTTTTCTTCGGTGACTCCGGCCCTTCTACATGTCTCTTGAAAGTGTATGCGCGGAGAAGATGCCACTAAGAGTAGGCCTTGCGGCGCAGTAGCCCAGGTTATCAGAGATGCAATCGAAGTGCTAGATGATTACGTTTTTTTGTAGTTGAACTGAGAGACATTTGAACTAATCAAAAATGTCTAAAAGTTTGTTTTGTAGTGTTTTCTTGTTTACATCCATCCCCGTGCAATCTTTTTAATTTTAGACAGGCTTATTAGCACTGTTTTGCATTGAAAGGCTTAGAAATTTTACGAATATGTTCATCGTAGTTACGATTAGCTTTCGGAGCTCGTACTTTAAATATATAAATTAAAAAATCTGTATAAACTTTAATTTTTTTAAAAAGTTTTTAGATGCTTTTAGATCATTATTGGATTATGACAGCTTAAGTTTACTAATTTGAGTTACATTAGCAGTTTTAAGGAGCAGCTTTTCTATAAGTACCATACATAAGTTATTGCATTCCTTTTTGAGGTACTCGACTTTATACTTTTATCCACATCATCACTATGTGAGCCAGTACACTCATAGGCAGGCCTCGTTATTCTTACCAACATTTACTAAATTAGCTAACAAACCAGTTTCTCTCACATGGTATTTGAAAAGGTTTTTCGGCATTCAAAATTGATACAAGTACAAATTTCTGAGCAGTAAATTTAAATCAGTGTTCGCTTTCATCTCATTTTATTGCTGTTGTTGGCGCACTCGTGTATTTAAGCAATTTGCTTAAATAATTACCAAATTACTCAGTGTGAAATTGCAACTACTAGTTCATCAATTTGGGAAATTTATGCTTACAAGATATTTAATTAGAATATTTAAACTGATGTTCGAATAGCAGATTCTTTCAATACTTTGTGCTCGTGTGTTTGCGAATAGCTGTGTGGCATATTTACAGGCATATAAATCTGCCACGTGGCACATCAAACTTATCTAAAGTGGGCGGTATTGAAATGCGATAATTTAATCCTATTTATCTAATTATAATATTCATGTTAGTGCATAAATACCGCGTTTGATCTTAATTATAAATAACTGCGCATAGACTAAATACCTTTAAATCAGTCGAGAAAAGCATTGCTTTCCTTGAAATAAGGATTTTAACAAAGATTTCAATAATTTAGAAAATTTGTCTTTTGAAGATTAAAGAATGCGAATTTTAGAGACGTGAATTCATCACAGGGGCATCTAAAAACGTAAGCAGCCAATGGCTTGTATACAGGTAAAATTTTAACTGCTTTTTAGCGACCTAGGCCTTTTCCAATAGTAAATTAGTTTCTAATATAAATCTTCTTCCTTTTGCCTTTCTGATGATAAGCTTTGGATATTCTATAATAAAATTTTCAATAAATTTCGTCTTCATGCTCTCAAAAGCGTATTATTTATGTTTTGCTTTACCAATAAGAAATGTACCTAGTGTTAAAGTTGGAGTTGAAAAGACTTCAATGCGATACATATATGTGTTCCTGAACATTCTGTACATTCTGTACTTCTTATACATATATTTTAGCCAGTCAACATTATTATTTTTTTAATAAAAAATATCAGCCAGTGCTGTCAGAATCAATTGTACAGCAAAGACATGAGTTAACCATAAGAAAACAAACTATAACCAAGATATTAGAGAGATGTATACTTACAATTGTGAATAAATATGTAATATATTTTTCGCTGCTGTGGTTCACATTTGTTTTCCGACCAACACACTTGCCACTTATCTACGCATAATAGCTTTAACCGTACTGAAATTCTTGCAGAAGCCATAATTTGCATTTTAAATCAGGCAGGTAAATATTTTTGCTGTCAGCTGACGCACCGTAATAAATTTTAATCTATAGAAAGGCGAACGAAATATCAGACTGTGCACCAAGCCAAAGAGAAGTTTGTGTAAAATGGTTGGCAAACAGAATATGTAAAGCATAGATGGAAAAATTGCAAAAGTTTCGACAAAATGTTTACATAGAATAATGGTTGAGATGGCATCTTAAATGAGCAAATACTAGCTTGTATTAATTTTGAGAATTATTATTATGCAGTTTCATATTTCTTGCTGATTTTCATAAGATTTAGAAAAGCTTCGTAAAAAGAAATTTAATAACTTTCCTCTTTCCTGCATTGATGGTGCGGTTGACAGTTCAAGAATTTGGCGGTAAGCTTCGGAATCAGCAGATAATCGCTATAGACGGCTCCTTTTCTTAAGTCATGATGCCTGAAGTTCTGGCAAATGACATATTGAAAATATTAAAAATAAAGCTTTGAATTTGGCAAAAGAAAACTTTTTTAACTACTGTCTCTATTTTACATAAACGGATTTACTTTAAAAAGTTCACACTTACATATGTCTTACAACCCAAATGGCATGTTTTTGCTCCAAATACCCAAATCTCTGCAAAAATTTAGCGTATTTCTCAAAAGCGGTTGTTGAAATTAACTTTCTAACAAAAGCACTTCTTGCCAACAGCTCCTGCCTCATTAACTTGAGATAAACAGAATTAGCGGTACGCAGTAAGCATTACTTGAGCTGTGAAGCACGAACAGCTTGCAGGTAAATAGCGCAGAGAAAAAAGCTCCAGCGCTGTTAAATAATTATGCTGAGTGTGTAAAGACAGCTGCGACGCGTGTGTGGGAATGTATGTTTATATGCATACGTATATTTGAAACTTATAAACGCATAAAGCAGTATATACATTAGGGCGTATAAAACGAATATTTTTCTATTATATTATGGGTTTTCCTACAAAACTATGAGTTTTCCGATTTATAATGATTTTTTTCAATGAGTTTTAAAATTTATAAGAAAGCAATTGTTTGCCGTAAAATAAACAAACTTTAATCGTCACTATATTTTAATCGTCATGGTGGATTTTTCTGTAGAGCACTAAATATCCTACAAAATCTAACAAAAAAATTATATATATTTTTTTGATTATAAAAAAAATTAAAACTGTAAGATGGTAGATCTTCTCGTTACAATACTTGTAGAGACTTTCTTAATGGTGTCTAAGCACGTTTTATTCAGAGTTCCAAGTGCAAATACAAATTTTCGCTTTTTCTACCTACTGTAATATACAATTTTCTACATACATACTATATATGGGGTATTCCATACCAAATCAACCACTTTTGAACTCGACCCCTTTAGATTTTGCTGAAACTTACCCATCCTTTCCTACCCTTTGAAAAATATTTTTGAGAATTTTTTCAAAATTTTTTGTCCAACTTCAAAATTATGAATTTTGCTATTTTTTTGCTAAAAAATGGCTTTTTTATTTTCAAATATCCATAACTTTTGTAGAAATTGACTTTTGGGACCTTTTTTTTAATTTTTGTTTTTGAAGGAACATTTCAAAAAAATACACGCAAAAAATTTAACACGATGAACTATATAAAATAATCGGTTTTTTAAGTGAAATCGTAATTGTTTTTTTTTTTTTTTTGAAGTTCGCCATTTTTTTTTCTTAAACCAAACTTCAATTAATTTGACAACTATCCCTGCTAATCTCGAAGTGGGCCGATTTTTTTTTATTTATTTAAAAAAAAATGAAAAAAAAATTTTTTTCCGTAAACTTTATTTCCATCATATAAGAAATATAATTTAACGATTTCAAAGAAACAATACAAAACATTATTTATTAACAAAAATGGTTGTTTGTATGTTAAAAAATTTTCAAGCTCTACTGAACATAAAATTTGTAAAATATTTAAACGCCAGAGAAAAAATTTATAATTAATTTTTTGTATTGTTTCTGTGAAATCATAAAATCGTTAAATTATATTTTTTATATGATAGAAATAAAGTTTTCGGTAAAAATTTGTTTTTACTTTTTTTTTTAAATAAATAAAAAAAAATCGTTACTTTCCATTTCTATTTCTTTTGGGGGTTAAAATATCTGTAGTTAGTTGGCTATATGTGTATGTGCAATATGTAAATCCGGTAGCTAGAAACCTTCTGAAAATTTTACATTTGTTTATTACTGAAGTTGTCAAATGAAATGTTGCGTATACGCAAGGGTGCACACATTTTAAAGCGATTTTAAACCACAACAATACGTTCAACGAGAATAATAACACCTGTTAGCGTATTTAAAAAGTTTGGTCGATTTGTTAAGTGGAACAGAAAAGTAGGTGCATTAGGAATATACACTCGCAAACCTTACCTCTCAAAATTTTCAAGTATTGTGCATATTTGACTACATTTTATAGCGGTACTTTTTGCGGTAGAGAAATTTAGAAATAAATTAATGTCATGTTATTAATCAAAAATATTAAAATTAAAAACAAAACACATTCAGCTGTGAATAAGTCTATTGACAGATAGAGAGCTTTACAAAATCAGCTCGAAATGTAAGAGACTGTCATGCCATGAAAAAATGATATTTTTTATTTTTTTTTTTAATTTATTTTCATTGACACTATATTTGAAATTAATATTTTATTTTATTTTTATTTTTTTTTAATTGAAACACGGAGTTTTTCAGGTGTATCACTTTAAAAACAATAAAATCGGCCGCTAGTGGTTAGGTTTGTATGACCACGAGTGTATATATAATCCTTAATAAATATATACTGTTCATATGTCATTCACAAGTAAAATGAGGAATATGTGTGGCAATTTGAAAATGTGAAGGTAAGCGCTTTATAAACTAAAAAATATTAATTTAATTTACCAAAATAATCATATACAGATAGGTGTTCAGGCAAATTGTTTGAAACCAAAAAAATTATAACTTGCGCCTCAAAATCCGTTATTAAATCCTCTTCTTATATTTTGCATTTATTCACGCAGGTGTTTTCAAACTTAATTTATATTTACACAATGCATGTTCTCATAAACAATTTACAACATTTAAAAGTAATCAAATTCTAAAGAGATTACACCTGTCACCGGCATATAATTGCATTGTGTCTGCGCACATTATTAAAAAAGTAATCCGAAGTCATATAAAAAAAAAATATCACATTTTAATGTAATTTACATTAATAGCATAATGCGACTACTTTACTCACCCATACACACAGCCATATAATCCTAACATGTCATGTATGTAACCAAAGATAATGCGATGAATGTAACGAGCAAAATTTATAATAACAGGTCTCGCTTTTCTCCAGCTCCTCTGTCAGCCTTAGGCATTGTGGCAATATTAACCACATGTAAATAATTCCTTTCATCACATTTTAGCATACATTTTTCTGCGTGATATGAGAAATGGAAAAAAATGTCATTATATAGTAACATAATTCACTTCAGTGCATTACAATAGAAATATGTACCGCTACAAATGTAAGCTGATTTATTTTACAAAGTATACAATTTTATTATTAAGCAAAGGCACATGTATAGGCGGGAGTTTAGAGCAAGTGAGTGTGGAGTTTAAGGTGCGCTGCTGCCCGCTGGGAAACTTCAAACAACTTTTTAAAAATAAAAAAAATCTAAAGGTACAAGTAATAGATTTTAGTTTATTTTTCAGAAATCTAGTCAGCCACATATAAAAATATGTGTGTTTCTGAATGTTTATGCCAAAAGTCCGTGGTAAAACAGTTCTTCGAATAAAATAGTTTTTTTTCTTATATAATACTGATATTTTAACCTTAAAACAAATGTAAGATGAGTTGATGACAAATCCAGTCCAAGGAATATTTCTAGGCGTCCACGACTTCTTTCTAGGCTGCTTTAAATTATCAGGTCTTGGGTATTTCTTGTATTTTCAGGCACTATCAGTCCATAAATTTGAAATATTTTAGCCGAAATGAACTCGGAAGCTACAAACGTTTATTATTCACAACTTTCGATGCCGATAGTCAAGCTACTTAAGAAAGTATAAATTATTGAACAAAAGTATGACACAACGCAGATGTGTTTTCCACTTCAACATTTTCACCACCGAACTCTAAGAGCGCCTTTTAAATCAGTTATTTTACCAGAAAGAAAGTTGGGTGCAAAATAATGCAGAAAAAGCGTCAAGTTTCATACCACAAAAGTAGTATCCTCCATGTCATTGTCGCTGAAAAACCTGGTTGTCTAAATAATTATTCCTTGCCGTAAATTCCTTTAAAAAGAACAACAGACCACAAG
Organism: Bactrocera correcta; assembly: GCA_027475135.1. Classification (NCBI taxonomy): domain Eukaryota; kingdom Metazoa; phylum Arthropoda; class Insecta; order Diptera; family Tephritidae; genus Bactrocera; species Bactrocera correcta. The sequence goes on from CM050323.1 coordinate 50,359,844, forward strand.
CTTTCCACCAAGTCAAATCCGGCTCGGATATAGGATCACTGCAGCCTATAGCCGCTAAATAAATTGTCTGATTTAGGTCAAATTCTTTTATTGAATCTTTTACATTTGTGAATGTTACTATAGCTTCTTTGCAATCGAAGTTAACAGTTTCCCTCATTTTACCTCTTTCGAAGGCTATGTCCATACTATACTTTCATATCTTGGTCACCTCAAATCCATGTTTATTTTCTGGAACCATGCTACAAACAGCTGTCTACTATACAATTAGCAGATTCAAGTAGATTTCGTCGGCTAAGAATAATTGTTTTGTGGTATTAAATTAAGTCTTAAAAGCTCACTAATAATACATTGCGTATACGCCATGACAACCCATCAACCCAATGTATGTAGGTGGTGACTTTGTGAGTGGGGTGTGCATATTGTTCATCTGCTGGGATGTGTAAAACCAAAACCCCTCTTGCAGCTATATTTAATATTAGTTTCTATGGAAGCATAAGTGTGTGATTACAGTTTAGTATTAGAAATTGAATACGAGTAGGCGTGATTGCTTGCTACGGGTTCTTGGTTGTTGTTGTGTTATAATTCGTGCAATATTAAACTGAAATAAACATTTACAGCATTTATATTTATGTCTTTATGTATTTATATACGAACATAACAGTGGGTGTATGAGTAATTACTTTGAGTTTTACCAAGTAAATTTCATTACTATTCAATTGTAAATCAATATGAATACTAAGTGATACTTAATTAAGTTTATTTGATAGTTAATTGCTGAGAAGTATAGAAATGCAATTTCCTTGGAATCGATCGATTCTATCATTCGGCCTAGAAGAATTTTGCTGAAAAAATTCCGTGAAGGTGTGGTAATACAATATTATTCTAGGTTAGTTTACGCAGAATTTTATGTAGGAAAAGCCTGGAATTTCTTTCTTTTTTGATAAAACTTTGAAAACTTTAAATTTAAATCATGTCAACTTTGGCATTGCTTTGAAAATGAAGCAAAAATACACAGATGAAGCGTAAGTGTTGCTTTCATATGCATATGGTTAAATCAAAAATGGCAAGTGTTTGTTTACATTTTGCGGGAATCTTTCTTTAAAATTTAATATCACTCTAATTAGATAATTGAGGTTAAAGAACTAAGAAATGATTTTAGAATTACTTTTAAATGAAATATTTAGTGCAATTAAGCGATGGGGAATAAGTCGCCAACTTTCGGAAGCAAAATTATTCAAATTTCAAACTGAAAATTTTACTTAATTTTTGTTTTCTTATATGTTCTGCTGTTTGTTTATATTGAGCCTGTTTATTTCGAAAATTTGTATATCATTGGTGTGAGCGCACAGCGGATGTGAATCGATTTTTGTATACCATACTTCAAAGTTGTCGATTGCCAACCAGCTGCAGGCACATTGCCATTCATTCATGAATTTGATTTTATAGTTAAAATAAAATAGTATTTTCTTCTAATATTACAAATGTTCTGCATTTTTATGGCAAATTCGTAAACAAAAGTAAATAAGTAAATAGAAAATGCCGATTAAATTCACTAAACGATTTCTTGTGGTTTGTTGAAAGTGAATTTGTTTCGATGAGCATTTGGTTAAGGTTGCCACCAGATACATATACAGACTATAGTTTCTTTTGGTAACAATCTTCAAATATTTTGAGTTTTAAGCATCTTTTATGGAAAACACATGCCTATGAAAAGGAAACGGATGCACAAGTTTACATTAAACGCCGTATCATATAATTAGCAGCCGTAACATTAGGCTCAATAGTATTTTTTGTGAAATTCTTATATATAAATATACTCTTTTTGAAATGTGTTTATGTGTATATGAACACTGACATCATTTCTTCTGAATGGCCTGATGGCCACCCGTTAAACGGAAATTAATTTCGTTTTACAAATGTTTATTCGAATTATGCATAATATGAGAACAAATTTTTATTGGATTTGATTTATTTGTATTTACTTTCAAGTGTTAATTGGCTGTTCACATATTAAGTTTGGCGGGAATGTTTTAAGCAGCTAGAAAATTAGATGAAAGTAAAAAGAAATACAATATCTACATATATATATAGATATCAATTATATACAATAACAAAATATAGATATTTATGTGTGTCAACTATTTACATAATAAAATATGAATTATAAGACAGTTATGTTCTAAAGAGATTCGATATCGGTAGTTCCGACAAATGAGCAGCTTCTTGGGGAGAAAAGAACGTGCTCAAAATTTTAGATCGATATCTTCCAAAACTCAGCAACTAGTTCACTGACTACAGACAAACGGATGGACAGACTTACAGAAGGACTCAGCTCATCACTAAAGGTTGGTAATCTAGATCTTCACAAGTAAGTGGTTTAAACAGCGATATGGTGAACCCTTGTTTGTCTTTATTTTCCTCCGGAACGCTAAGCTCTGCCCACAGTCCACACAGGGAGGTTCAAACCTGACAACAAGTTTATGGGTTTTCTGCATTTAGAGACCCAACTGAAGTCGTTCAAAGGTAATTATGTTTATATGTACATCTTTATTTGCATGAATATTTTACTTAACCATTCGAATATCATCTATTCATGCCATTATTGAATAGTTTCGGTCTCGATGAATGGTGCACACCTACAGAACGTGCACAAACATATTAAGCTCCATATGCGTGCAAATATTCTCTCCAATTTGGTTAGTGTATTATCTGTATTCGACACCAATTCACTTAAAGTAGCTCCCAATTATAATTTTGCTGACTAAATTCGTGTTTAATATCTGTCAATGTCAGCCGCAATTTGCAGGTGTGTGCCTAAGTAGAGCACGGACTACACACCACATGCATAGGTGTGTACGTGTGTGAGAGCGAGAGCGTGCCCGCTTTAGAAGCTAAGCAATTCAAAAGATTAGCACGTACAAATGTCAATATTTATTATAGCAGATGTGTGACACGCCTGACACAATCGGCATGTGCACATTTTCATCAATTTTCATGTGTATGCGGGGGGCATACACACCTGCACAATGAAAGTGCTAATTGTCGCATTTCTTTACTTTGCGTTAATTGGAGATGACAATTTCGTTCAAAAGTGAAACGACACTGAGTGTGAGAATGAAGAGCTCATAATTAATATTTGCTTATTAAGGGATCATTGAACAAAAGGTTGAATTAGCTTAACATAGACGCAGGCTGAGCTGCAAAAAGCTGCTATTAACTATGCTGAAAGTAAATAAAAAATTTTACGTTAGCATTTGAAGCCTTGTTTAATCCGTAACTCCATCTAGCATGCCTTTTATTGCCTTTCTAAAAATTTTCACTTGTGTCATTAACATTTGTTGCCAATGTTCCTAGATATACATATATGCCGAAAAGTGATTGGGCCAGGCATGGTATAAAGCAACAGTCATTGGTTTAAATCAAGCGGCTGTCTTTACATTGTCATTCTAAAGTATTTTGTAATTTTTTTCCAATTAATCAAACTGCCGGCTCTTCTGCTGTTGGGCATTTCGGCATTCTGCTGTTTTTATTGTGACTTAAGGATTACAAGGGCACGTGCGCTGCAACAATGCCTCTTTGTATACAATGAACATTGAAAGGTGCTATTGTGGAAAACCTATGAGGGATATAATGAAAGGTAGACAAATCGACTTTAAAACCACTAGTGCAGGCTGTATTGATTTTTGCTAATAGACCGGCAAGAGCAATAGCCATAAATAAAGTAAATTAAATAAACAACATACATTGTGGCAAATAAGTACGTGGAAATTTTAATTAAATTCCCCTGAGTATATGATAAAAAAACAAACAAAAATGTTTGTGGGGCTAATCACAGTTGGTAAGACTGTCCTTAATTATTGTAGATTGCAGATGCTTAAGTCGATACACCTCAGTAGTGTGTTGCGATTTTCGCAATGGAAAAAAATATCCAAAAAAGAATTTGCTTCAAATTTCGTATTTATGTATAACCAAATGTCATGAACGAAATCGTTGGGAATGTGAAACAGTTTTATCAAAAATATAAGCCTACGAGTGGTACAAAGCCTGCAAAAACGGTCGAAAGATTGTTGAAGACATACCTTGTTCCTCGATATTAGAAATCTTCAACTGATGAGAATATTAAGAAAGTGAAGGATATGGTGCTTGAAAATCGTTAGGCATGTGTTAGAGAGTTGGTAAAAGAGCTCGACCTCTCTTGTGATGAATGCTATCGATCAACCATCGTATTCACCACATTTGGCTCAGTGCAATTTTTCCTTGTTCCTCTATCTGAAATTGCCGCTCCGTGAGACCCGTTTTCTATCGATCGAAGAGATAAAACAAAATGAAGTAAAGAAGTTGAAAGACATTCCAAAACGTTCCTATGAAAAATGTTTCGTTGACTAGAAAAATCGTAGGCACAAATATATTACAGCTGCTGGAAATTAATTTGAAGGCGATAAAATAATTACTGAGAAATAATTAAATATTTTGCGCTTTATTTATAATTTCCGGCTACTTTTGTGTCATATATACATACATACTATATAATGTATAGTACAACTCACCATAAATGTATTTATATACCATAAATCCATATATGTGGCTATGATATTTTTTTTTTTTTTTGTTACGGGGTCAGTAGGGTAATCTTTTCAAAGAAAACTTCTTTTCTTTTTTGCATTTTCTGTTCTTTTATAGCCTTAGATTTAATGTAGGAACCCACTTTAACATTGGAAGGTTTTGAAAAAGGCCCAAAAATAATAATACCGCTCGACATTCGGAGCGCTCGGAGTGCGCACCTCAAACTTTAAATACGTTTTTCTCAAAATATACTTTTTTAAACTGGCGGATACGATTGCGGTCGAACTACTGAACCGGTTTGCTTAATTTTTTTTTAACGTTCACACAATGCCTGGCTATCGTCCCTATGTTTTTTTTTAAATTTATTGACAATGTTATGACAAAATTTATGTAAAACAAAACATGTGAAAAAAAAAACGTGAATTACTTTTTCATTTATCAAAATTTTTTCACGATTCTAGTAGTGACGATCACCATTCACGTACTTTTCCGCCAAGGAAAAAAAACATTTCATTTACGCAGCTGTTTCTAGCTATGTCACCACAAAATTCCGAAAGTTTTTTTTATACATACACTCCACGATATACCCCATGATATGTGAAAAAAGTTCTATTGTGGAATAAAAATTTGTATGATAAAAAACATCGTCAAAAATAGGCCAGATTACCTTACTGACCCTTTTAAGAGAAGCTTTGTACAGTTTGAGGCGATTATATACTGTCATATGATTTTTCAATTAATATCCTTTACCTATTATCGGAACTTCTTTGTCATTTCCACAGTTTGGGCGAATTGATAAACACATTAATCCACCTCTAAGATTATTTTCCATTGGTATTGCCATCGACACTCAACATTTCCATCTAGAATCTTGCTGCTTAGATATCTCAACTATTCCACCCATCAACAACTTCACTAACCTCATCCAATACCAAATACAAGATGTATATTCTTGATTTATCGGCTCCAAATTTCTGTTATTGAGTTTGCTAAATTTATGAACAAATAACTAATCAATTTCATCAAAGTGGTATTGCCTCTTTTGCGGGGTTTCCTCATTTCTTTGCTTCAGTTTTATGTAATTATACTACGTGTTTGTTCGAATGATCACTTTCGTTGGATGTTTCCTACACTAACGCTAAATAAGGCTAACATATTAGAGCAAAATCCAATTATGTGCAACATGTGATATTTGCCATTGCCAGATTTGCTTATGCTCGCCTAGGCATTAGATGCTTGTTGGCCTTAATTAGTACAAGTTTTAGGTCTGAAGGCAGGTAATAAGCAAATATAGGGATACTGACATGTGCCAAATATTATTAGCATATTGTCTCTTTTATATGGGCATGAATGTCTGTAAGTCGATTATACTTCTGATATGTATGCCTGTTGATTGGCATTGTTATTTCTGCCTAATTTATTTCAAAAGATTTTGAAGAAGAGAAGATTGTTCCAATTATTCTCCAAATAAGTAATAAGTAGTTTTGAAATTATTTGTTATTTATTGAGATAATTGGCATAAATGGTGAGATGAATTACTTCTGCAAGGCATTAAATCACGTGACCACGAATTCTTTTCTCTTTAAAATGACGCACGAATAATTGTGTGATTTTTTAAGCAGATATTTCCCATAAATCGTTAGGTTATCAAATATTTCTTTTCCGCCTATTTGCCTTTTGAATTTCGCGGCTATGCAAAATGCGCTACAGAGCTCGTATCTGGCAATACTATACACCTTTGAAAGCAAAACGAAGCTATGCAAGATTATTTTGGATATTGCGTTCAACAGTTGTAGACGTGTAAATATAGAATGCCAAAATTCGCGCTATATTAAAGTGGGTGAAAACGACACCATGAATAACCCAGCCGGCGGAAGACCTGTGACGAATACCGATCAAATCATATCAATCATCGAGGTAGATCGGGTTTGGCATTTCGTGACATCGCCCCGAAGATGGGAGTTAGTCACTAAACCATTTGAAATCATCTGCAGAAGGCCGGATACACAAAAAGCTTGATTTTTGGGAACCGCATGATTTTATTTGATGAAAAAATCCTTCTGGACCGAATTAACGCCTGCGATATGCTGTTGAAACGGAACGAACTCGACCCATTTTTGAAGCGGATGGTGGCTGGCGACGACAATATTAAGCGAAAACGGTCGTGGTCGAAGGCCGGTGAATCGTCCTAAACGGTGGTCAAGCCGGGATTGACGGCCGGAAAGGTTTTACTGTGTGTTTGGTGGGATTAGAAGGGAATCATCCACTATGAGCTGCTCCGATATGGCCAGACGCTTAGTTCTACTATCTACTGCGAACAACTGGACCGCTTGAAGCAGGCGATTGACCAGAAGCGTCCAGAATTGGCAACAGGAAGGGTGTATATTCCATCAGGACAACGCCAGACCACACACTTCGTTGATGACTCGTCAGAAGCTACGGAGTCGGATGGGAGGTTTATCGCATGCACATATATTCGGACATAGCGTCAAGTGATTACCACCTGTTCCTGTCCATGGCGAACGCCCTTGTTGGTGAAAAGTTGAACTCAAAGGAGGCTTGTGAAAAGTGGCTCTCCGAGTTCTTCGCAGATAAGGAGAGGGGCTTCTATGAGGGGGAGTGATATGAAGTTGCCGTCTAGAAGAAACAGATTTTAGAACAAAACGGCGCATATTTGAACTAAATTCGATCACTGTAACACTTCTTATAAAGCACTGATATTTGATAACCAATACATCTCTCTCTTATTAAAAAATGACTTACCAACTTTAGCTTTCTAAATTCAAACTAATTTCAATAAAATAGCTTTTGAGCTGAAGAAAATTTAAAATTTACAGGCAATGGTTACAATACACCATATGATTTTAGTTTTTTACGGCTCTCTCTAATAAGCTGGTACTAAACACATTTTTTTTAATAGAAATCTGATGAATTGACGTCAGATACGTTTGCAATGCCAATTGTCAACGCTCTTTAATTGAGATAACTTTGAAATAATTAATCGAAAACTGTTATTAACGGTAAACTGCGCATTTTGCTTTAACTACTGCGTTGTCAAAGATTCAATGAATCGACAGAACGAAGAAAGGTCAAAGGCCAACAAATGTGCGACAAAATCTGGTCGGTTATTATAAAAACTTTTCCAATTAGCCTCAATAATTGTCGTGCTCGCATACAAATACTAAAGAAAAAAGGCAATAGGTGTACGACTCAATGACCCTCAATAACAAATCCAAATTAATTAGCAACAACAAACTGCTTCTCACACAAATTAGCGAAGTTCATCAAACTGAAAACAACAGCTTTTAGAAAGTTATGTGGCTTGGTTTCTCTAATGTTTTATGAATATGGCGAGGAGTTGCGGTGAAAAGCTGTAATGAACTAGTTATACTCACAAAATTATTTCTGTCTGTATATATGCGAGCTAGCCTTTCAGATTTTGAGAAATCGATATGAAATTTTGTGCCCGTACTATAAGAAGCTGCTCTTTAGTCGGAATCGCGCATACAAACTGACCGATCAAACTCAAATAGTTGTATGGTAAACTTTTTTATTTGACGAGATAAGTTCCATGAATTATTAACCAAGCCAACGCCACAATCTCTGAAAAAATTATTCAGTTTAGATCACCATACAATATGGCTGTTATACAAACTGACCGGTCAATATCTGTCTTTTATGGAATATTTTCCATATGTGAAGAGTATTATAACTTATGCAACAGAATTTACAATTTTTCCTGTTTTTATGACGTTTTGGCTGGAAGTTGGCCACCACAAATTTCCTTCTTTTGCTGTTGTTTGTAGGCGAATAATGATATTCTATGTTTAGGTTTGGGCATAGACCTATTCGCCAGGTATAATCAGCTTTAGGAATACAAGAATAATGTAATAACTTTTGGTTCTTATATGTTCGCTCGTCTTTCTTGTAGAGTTCTCCGCTATTATGGTTACCATTTCCTCCTAATTGATAAATATTAAATATAAACTGGACTTAAAACACACATTACAATTTTATTCAAACAAATTCCTGAAAGTTTTCAAAATTCGGATATATTTTTGAAAATATTTATTATAGCAAACCCATTTATGCCCGATAGTTAACGGGAGGGTCTTTAATAATGTATGGTTTAAAATTTTGTTTCATTTTGATGAGGGTCATACGTCACCTAGAAACCGATAATTATTATTTATACTTCATTTTGTCAAGGGCGTAAAGAAGTTTGGATATATATAGGTTGAATGAGCAATGGTAACCCTTAAAGCAAATATAAAGGGAGCGATTGTAGGGAGAATTAAAAAATAAATAAGATGAGGTGCAGCCAGCCGCCATTAATAATGGATGTTTCGGAAAATATATTCTAAAAGCAATTAACTATCTTTTTATGAAAGAGGTGTACAAAAAAGAAATAAGTCAATTCCGAGTCAACAATAAACAATTGAAAGCAATTAAAATTAAGCTGCAACACTCTTCAACTCAATGACGTTTTTACAGGCACAAAGCCAACAAAGGAGCGAAAAGCGCATAAAGCGAAAGTTATTTGTGCCGTTTCTTTTGTTTTTTATTTTTGTCTTAACGTAATTTTTGTAAGTAAGCATAAAATATATACAAGCCTGCATACATTTGCCGTGAATTTTCGAACAAATTACGAAAGTTATCAGCCAGCAAGCAACTAAAAGTGCCCTAACCCATCAGCCGGCAGCTGCGCTTTGATATTCTCTTCTCCCTAAAAGGTGTGTTTTACCTGAGCCTGTGTGTGGTAGCTGGCAGATAGGCTTCCTTTGTTAAACAATGAGACAATAACAACCGCGCCAACATTACTGACAGCAACCACAGCCAACACTCCGGTTTAACGCCAACACAGCTTTCATTCTCCTCGTCAACTGCTTGCTATTGTTCGTTGATAATTTGAATACATATATGTGCATGTTTGTATATATGTGTGTTCTTGTTGGTGCTGTCACAGTGACTTGGTTACCTTTTGTTCAGCAACAAAATAATCGTGTCTTTTTAGGGCTTTCAAGCCACAGCGCCTACTTTAGTGGAGGGCAACGCTTTAGAAACGTGTGAAAGGCAGAATTATAGGTTAGCAATTTTTATTTAAATTTTTTCCTCACAACCGCTGAAGTCGAATTTTGCACTTAATGGAGATCTACTCCTCGCATTTGCTGGGATGACAACAAGCTAAGCTTATTTTTTGTGTGGCCTACTATCAAAGTCTAAAGTCTACAGAAATAAGCCAGCAACTATTCCAGCTTTGGAAGACAACATTTCCGAAGAAATTCGGGCTATTCCGGCCGAAATGCTCGAAAAAGTTGCCCAAAATTGGACTTTCCGAATGGACCACCTAAGACGCAGCCGCGGTCAACATTTAAATGAAATTATCTTCAAAAAGTAAATGTCATGAACCAATCTAACGTTTCAAATAAAGAACCGATGAGATTTTGCAAATTTTATGCGTTTTTTTTTTTTAAAAAGTTATCAAGCTCTTAAAAAATCACCCGTTACTGCATTTTGTCAAGGGCCGTAAAGAAGCTTGGATATATAAAAGTCGAATGAGCAATGGTAACCCTTAAAGCAAATATAAAAGCGACGGTTGTAGGGAGAATTAAAAAAAATGATGAGGTGCAGTCAGCCGTCATTAATAATGGTAGTGTTTTCGGAAAATATATTCTAAAAGCAATTAACTATCTTTTTATGAAAGAGGTGTACAAAAAACAAATAAGTCAAATCCGATTCAACAATAAACAAATTGAAAGCAATTAAAATTAAGCTGCAACACTCTTCAACTCAATGACGTTTTTTACGGGCACAAAGCAAACAAAGGAGCGAAAAGCACATAAAGCGAAAGTTATTTGTGCCGTTTCTTTTGTTTTTTTATTTTTTGGTCTTAACGTAATTTTTGTAAGTACATAAAATATATACAAGCATGCATACATTTCTTTAAGACCAGTGAATTTTTTCGAACAAATTACGAAAGTTATCAGCCAGCAGCAACTAAAAGTGCCCTAACCCATCAGCCGGCAGCTGCGCTTTGATATTCTCTTCTCCCTTAAAGGCGTGTTTTACCTGAGCCTGTGTGTGGTAGCTGGCAGATAGGCTTCCTTTGTTAAACAATGAGACAATAACAACCGCGCCAACATTACTGACGGCAACCACAGCCAACACTCCGGTTTAACACCAACACAGCTTTCATTCCTCCTCGTCAACTGCGTGCTATTGTTCGTTGATAATTTGAATACATATATGTGCATGTTTGTATATATGTGTGTTCTTGTTGGTGCTGTCACAGTGACTTGGTTATCTTTTGTTCAGCGAACAAAATAATCGTGTCTTTTTAGGGCTTTCAAGCCACAGCGCCTACTTTAGTGGAGGGCAACGCTTTAGAAACGTGCGAAAGGCAGAATTATAGGTTAGAAATTTTTATTTAAATTTTTTTCTTACAACCGCTGAAGTCGAATTTTGCACTTAATGGAGATCTACTCCTCGCATTTGCTGGGATGACAACAAGCTAAGCTCTTGTAATAAAAATTAGTGTGGCCTACAAATATAAACATTTATTATTATAAAGACTTTTCTTACTCAGTTTTGCTCAATTTGCATTTATATTGTTCATGAAATCTAAAGGTTTACGCGCATAAAAATACTTTCGTATTTGTGCGTGACTTTTCTACCAGAGTAGTGCGAGAATGAAAACCAAACTTTGTATACATTTCCATGCACGGTGCCTTGATGGGTTTCAAATGCATCAAATCTACCTTTTCAAACTCTGCGAAATGGTTTTATTATTTATTAAAAGGTCAGTTGTAATAAATAGTTCTTTCATACCTGGAATAATATTTATGTGAAATTTTATGGGTTTAATGTACATTTGTATATATGTAGTATAGCACCATACAATGAGTTTTTGGCGCAATTTTGCAAAAAAATAGCATTAAAAATTATAATTTTCTATCTAAAACAAGACTAACACGAAAATAATCATTTCATTTAGATTTCTGATTCCGTTTCTGATCTGATTTCTTTTTAAATTAAAGTCAAATTATATTCCGCTATGTGAGTATGTGATCCATTAACAATGTAAGGAAATTGCACAAGCGAAAAAACTCCGCTAGATGTCCCTTCTGCTCATTGACATAAAAGAAGATCATTTCGTGTATTAAAAATTATTTATAAAAGCAAAAATAGTTTTCATTTAACTCATTTGATAATGCACAACTAAGTGTAAAGTATAACTATGTACATAATTTGTCGAATATTTAGCGAATATTATCAAGAGCTTTCAAATATGATGCCAAGAGCTTTTTGCTTTAGAATTGCAAAAGCTTGGAGTTATGAGCTGAAAGTTATAATGTGTTTCAAGATAGACTAAAAGAAATCTTATATAACATTTGCCTGCGTAGCTTTAAGCTCTGTTGCTTACATTATTTTAAAAGCTTAGTGAACTTCCTTTCGTAGCTTTTTAAGTATGGTGAAAAGCCGTATTATACAACATTCTATTAATATTGGATTGAAAAATGAATATCAAAATGCACATGTGAAAAATTTTGGCCAACAATATTTTATTATTTTCTTTATGTATTTTTAGGAACTATTTTTAAACTGAAAAGGCTTTTTTTTAAGGAATTTTGACATATGTATATTTTTAACTATTTTATACTCTTCAAATTTAATTATGAATTTTGACATCAACTTGTATTTTGCAGATGGTTGACATGAGTTACATAGGTTTTGATATGTATAATCAGTGTTACGTATACGCCCGGGTATCATTTTTTATGTTGGTACGTCGATTATGATAACAGGATCGTATGATTACTGTTGTTTATAGTGAAAATGAGCAAACCTCAATAGGTAAGGTTGGTAAGACTGATAAAATTTATAAAATAATTTATATTATGTAATATGTGGTAAGCCTTCCATTTGAATCGTATTCCAAAAGGGAGCACTGAGTGTTTTAGCGTGGCACGCAAATCTAAAAAAACTATTATAATTCCTTCAGTAATAATTTAAGATCTATGTTGAACATAAACAATTTCTACAGAATTTTTATTTTAAAAATTTAAAATTTCGATTTATGCCAAAGATTTCAAAGAATTAGTTAAATTAATTGAGCTCAGAACAAAGCAAAAATCTTATAATATATAGTATTTATGTTTAAACAGTTAACAAACATCCGTATAATACTATTTAATTTCAGTTAGTAAGCAAACATTCTACTAGAAAAGTATATAAATGTGAACTGTTTGGCAAAAGGCTACATAACTGCCGACTTCAGTGCCAGTCGCCAAGAGCGCAATCTACAAGCTCAGTTAAACTCATGAGCTTAGCTTTACGAACGCAGGATGTGACAATTTAGCTATGCGACAACTGAAAATTGGTTTCTAACTGGATTATATGAAAACAGCATGTATGTTAAACTCATTAATACTCATATGTATACTTCTGTAAGTATGCATCTTGGCAATTCCAGCTCGTGTATGTAATAGAGTTAACATGCACACACACAAACAAGGTGTAACGGATGATAAGAGCCGCCAGCGGTTAAGCTTATTTAATGGGTTTTGAGCGTTCGAGGTGATGACAAACTGTCAATTAGGTAGTTGTCGAGCATTTGTGTATTTGTAGCCAGATGTCAGTTGAACTAGTGGAAAAATTTTGCAGTTGTTGGGTGAACGAGTGGTTGTTTCACTTTAGAAATCAAAAGTCATCTTATTTTGTTTGTCAATGTAACTGTAGTAAATCACTCAAAGCTATGGTATGTATATTTTGTAGCACGATTTGTCATTTGCTTCAATATAAGACCTCAAATTTCGGCGATCAACTTTCAACGAACATTCCTTCACCGCGAGACCTCTTTTGAGATTAGAAAACAATAAATACTTTGAAGAATACCGCGGATGCTGGAGCAATTAGAAGCCCAATTTATGGATTCTTGTCATCGTTTTCACTGATTTGTGACACGGTTGGCTTGATGAAAAGGCATTTTCTTTCTCTTCGAATGCGACCGTTTGTCCTTCAAGCGTTCCAATAACGCCATGTATTAGTCCCTGTCAATGGTCCTGATATAAAAATTATTCCATGCGCTTCTCAAAATACAGACGCCAAACCCTTGCCAACCGACATTTGTTTCTTTCAACTACTTGGAGCGAGTTAATCGTGTGCAGTATACTCCGATGACTGTCGATTAGACTTTGGGATGAAACGGTGGTGCTATTTTTCATCACTGTCATATATCGATGCAAGAACTCGAGTTTGGTATGCTTCCAATCATCACCTCGTCGTTGTTTTTGGTGAAAAGTAAGCTCGCGCAGACATGAAGCTTTCTCATGTCTAAATCTAAATATTCGTGAATGATATGATGTGCACGTTCAGTTGATATTTTTAGAGTGCCTGCTATTTAGAACAACTTCATTTTACATTCATCAAAAATTATTTTGTGGACCTTTTTGATGTCTAAACTCGGAATATCAGTCCTTGAGGTTGATTTTCCTGCGGTAGTGTACGGAAACTCGTCATCCAGTAAAGTTTTTGCTTCAACTGTATTCCTTGCTTTCAAAAAGCGATATTTTATGAACACGCAAAATATCTTTTTATGGATTTTTTCACAATAACAAAAGTTGCTTCACTTAAAATTATATATGGTGATTCACAAACTAATGATCTGACGGTTGTCAAATTTATACGCGTGTCTTTTGGAGTTTAGGGTTAACTACAAATCATATATATTTAGTTCAAGTAGCGTTATTTATGTGTCAAGCCGAGGACTTTTCAACTGGCCCGTTATATTTGGATTTGTTTGCTTTTTGTATGGTTTGTTGGGGAGTTGATAAGGGAGGCGGTCGCATTTAGGCCGTCTTTAAGTACCTAGTGCTTCCAAGTGGTCACTAAGTTAAGCCTTATCCAGCAGCTCAGTAGATTTGGTAAAAAAATAATTGAGTTTTTCCACTCAGCACACATCAAACCACTTCTTTGGGGATATACATCTGTACTATACATTGAAATATTATATAAAAAATAAACGAACTTTTCATTAACATGCGAACTTCCAACTTTTTGATACCGAATGTGCTGTAGGAATTGTCACTTGCTTTAAGATACGTTCCAAACACGGCGATAAATTCAAAAATAATCTCCAATTGCGCAAAACGGCCTGGCAAATAGGCGACCACTGTTTGTTGGCTCGAAAAAATTATCAGCAATCAACATTTTCGAAATTACAGCACTTGATAAGTGACAGCAGTCAGACATGCAGTGAAATATATATGTATGTAGGATTTGTAAAGCAGTCACAACACCTCCAACTAACTTTGAAACGGTAACTGTGAAGCACAACAATAGCGGCAATAATCCGCGCGAAATCAAAGTTACAAACAGCAACACGCATAAGCGAAAGGACAGAGTCAGCAGTTCGCACAATCTGCCTCAGCATTATAATTGTTGTTGTTAGGCTTCTTCTCCATTAGCTTGTTTAGTAGTTCTTGCACTTCTACTCTTCTGCTAAGCAAATTGAGGATGAAAACAAAAATCAGCTGATTACAATGGAGCATACCAATGGCCCTCTGTGTATTTATTTGCCAAACAATAACAAAATCACGCTGCTAAACACAACGGCACACTGACACATACACACACAGTTATGTTGTTGGCGAGAGTACTGTCGAACACAAAAACAACAATACTGTTCAACTCTCACTTTTGCGCTGCGCTTCAGTGAAAGTAGTGAAAGCTTTCTGTGCGTGAGCGCAAAAGCACAGGAGGTGCAAAGCTCTACTCCAACATGCTTGTGGAACTTATTTCGGCTACGCCATATAAATGAAGTGCATAACATTCGTGCGTTTTGAATTCAGTTCCCGAGTTAATTTTATAGCGTCCGGTTGCCTACGCGGAGGTGACAACGCGCGCCTAAAGGAATTTTTGCTTTCAGCAGACAAGCAGACAAGCTGGCAATTTGTGAATTTGTTTTTGCAAAAATTTCTATTTTGTTGTTTGTTTGGAAGCACTGTGCACACCCCTGTGTCCACACGCCCTGTAAGTGGGCTTAACGAAATTTCATAGTGCAAAAGTGCTTACGCGGCGGTTTCATAGTGAATTTGAATTTTGTAGTGTTTGAGCAAAACGAAAGGAAAATAAATAAAACGAGCAGATTGTGCGGCGCAGCAACATAGATTGCTTACAAATCACTATTGTTCCCCCTTTGTGTGTGTATGTGTGTGTGTGTTTTTAAGGCGCTAATCGGCGTAGGAACGCCGCAAAACCTGCTGGCGGTGTGTTTGTGCCAGTGCGCTGTGTGTATTGCGGGGCGTATACGCAACATTGCGTGTCATATAGGCGCAGCTACAATCAGAGTAACGTGTGAATTTGCTGACTGATGCGTGTTAACTGCGTCCAAATTTAAATAGGATACTTCACATTTGACGTAAGAGATGAGCGCTGATTTCAATTGGCGTTAATATTCTTATTATCAAGGAATTTGTGGATTAAAAAGTATTTTAAAAGGAATGCTATCGCACTAAAATATTGCAGTGCTTAACTGAGGAGCAGGAAAACAGGTAATTCGCTAAAAATTAAAAAAATAATTAAATTAGTCAAAAAGGGCTTTGTATACATTCCGAACTAACCTTAAGTTGGCTTTGTTATAGCTGAATAATTGCAATTTCGGAATAATATTTATTTTTGAACTGCTTTTAATATATTACAGCCTATTGGCTCTTTGAGGGGGTATTCTATTCTAGAAATCAAATTTTGGGCAGTTTTTTTTAATTTTATTTAAAACAAAAACCAAAAGTATTATTACTATCCATTTTTTATGGTGTTTTTGTTGACATCTTAAGAATACAGAAAAACAATTTTACAAAAAAATATTAAAAATTAAAGTAATTAGAGGTGGGAGAGACAGGTGTAAAAAACAATGGCGGATCCTGGTGACATTGATCCTGACTCTCCTGGTGGTCTAAAAAAAAAATCAAAATAAATTCTTAATCAGTAAGGATGCTGTTACAGTCCGGGAACACGAAAATGTTTTTTTTTTTTTAAAATGGCGACTGCCTGAAAATAAAAATCATTTTTTACGCTTTTTTTTGAAATTCCTGAATTTTTTTAAAACATAAAAAAAAAAAATTTTGACACGATGCTGGTAGGAACGATAAAGGTTTATATAAAGAAGGTTTACATAAAATTTCAAGTAAATCAGATATATAGAGCTTGAGATAATGCTGGTACCGTGTGGAGAAAAGTAGTTTCGAGAAAAACGCGTTTAAAGTTTTAGAGACAATTCTAGTGAACACGGACGCCACCTTACAAAATCGGCTGTATCTCCGAAAATAAGTCGAATTTTGAAAAATCCTTTCAATGTCATATTTTTGAAAGTCTTAATTTTAAATATATGAAAAAAAAAAATCGAATTTTTCAAAATTCTAGAGTAGAATACCCCCTTAATAATTTTGCTTTTATAATGGCTCAGTAAGTCTCACATGGCCGGAGTTTTGAGCAATTCGGATATTCAGCAATATCTCACTATAGTCGAGGATATCGTTCCACATAACTCAACACTTTTCTAGCTGAAATAGGATATTCAAATCTCTGTTTTTACCCTTTCCTAGACTTTCAAGTGTTTTGCTCAAACCAATTCCGGAATGTGGGATTTCGTTGCTGACAAATTTTACGCTAACAATATTTCTGTAGGTTAGGTTTTCGGTATAAGCTTGAATATTGAATTTACCTTTATACATTTTCGAGCTGCGCGTATTCTTATGCGAATATTTTTTACTTGCACAAACCTTTGAAGAATCATGGCTTATGTCTTAATGCTTGCTTAGTAGCCATATATCAGTTAAGTTCTGCTTAACTTAGACCTTATTTCTGTAGAAAAACTATTTTTAATCAGAGCTGATCTGAAAGATTGCTGCTAACGAAGTATTGAGAAAACTGGCCTTATAGCGTTATTCTTCCAGAACCTATGAAAGCTATTATATTTTACCAAACCTTCCATGGTGACCAATATATATTTTGGTACTTAAAAACTACTTACTACCAGTATATTGACAATATTTGTGTAGTTTATTAAAATAACTTTGAATTACAACGTAAAACTTTACGAGTAAAATATTTGAATGATAGTCCTTGCTATCAAGTTTTTCAAAAAGGATTGCTTGATTTTACTGTCGAATCAGATTTGTTTTTGCGTGTAAGAGGATACCGAAGTTATACCGAAGCTCGGAAGTAACTGATTAACCGTTGATGCTTTTCAGGGCTATGTAAGAAGCACTCCAAAGCCATAGTCGTACATTATGTTAGAAGCTAAGTTTTTGGTATTTTTGGTGTGATACAAGCTGATGTAGATTTTCTAACAGCTTGCTTGGAACTGTTTTCTTGTATCTCGAATGGTAACCGATATAAATTTGTAATTTAAGTTTATAAGTGAGTGAAGAGTATAGAGATGTAAAAATCTCGTGATTTCGAGAAAAATGAGTTTTATAGTTGTTAAGCGTCATAGATATGAACTTAAAAGTGGTTTTTCCGACACCAACCATAGTGATTAGATACGTTGGAGGAGTTCAAACCTAGCAGCGTTGACGGTCCAAATTGAGCTAAGTAAAAGAAAATACACTTAATTCGGAGCTTAAGCTTTCCCTTAATGCAAAGCTGTATAAAAATTATTACTTTTATTTTAATTCTTCGAAGTTAGTTGTCAAAAACACTTTGAGCAAGTCAGATATAAAACCATCTATAATTTCTTGAAAAAAAAATCTGAAAATTTTAAAAACCAGGAAATTCATATAACAAGAAGATATGTCGTTTTCAGCATTTGTTGCCATTGAAAGTAAGGAAAAAGTTATGACTGCGTGTAACTACCAGTTGGTTTATAATGAAGAAATCTCCCGCGAAGTAAGCATATAAATCAGAATGCAACAGTAATTCGAAAGCAGCTTAAATTCAATACCAATAGACAGTATAGAAGATATATATAAAAGCTGCAAAAAACCTAATCAAACAAAAATTTACTCTAAATTCGGATTGTAAATAAACATTTTAGTATTTTTAATTCAATATTTTATCCTTTGAAATGAGTTTTCAAACATTTTTTAAGACTTTTATATCTACAAAAGTCAAAAAATGTTTGAAAAACTTAAAATGAATTAAATTAATGCTGACTACACATTAAATTTATTGGGTACAAGATCAAAATCAAACAAAAAACACAATAAGATTAAACGAAATGTTATAAAAACTAAAATCTAGCGGTACGCATTTGCGTTCTTTGGCCTTTCAACAAAGATTTATATAGTATACATGCATTAATATGTATATGTGTTTGTCTGCATGAATTTGTGTGCATAAACTAAATAGCTTTCATGCCACCAATGTCAATGCAAATATTGTAGTGGCACTCTTGCGGTTGCTCAACTCGGTTACTTAAGTAATTCAATTACCAAAGCTAAGTATACGTTGGTGCCGCTGCGCAAAAACAGCGGGCAGTCGGGCAGTCAACCGAACAGACACTCTAACCGACAGCTGAAGCCAACCGCACAGGAGCATGGTGACGGTATGACAATCTTGTACAAAGTGAATGTGTTGGCGGACTGACCAAAATGGCAAATGCATGCAAATGCCAAATATTATAGCAATATTGGAATTAATAAAGCATACACTAAGGCGCACAGACTAAAAGGCAGCTAATTATGATGACACGAGTTAGGTGCGTGTGTGAGTGTGCGGTAAGACAAAATGGATGGACAAAAATTTAAGTTTCGGCCCGCATTAAATCGTGTTATGCGTGCCAGCATATATGTAGGTAAAATATTGGTTCGAAAAAGCTTTCTGGTATTTTTAATCAATCTTCAACTTATTTTTTTATATTTATAATGAACTTTAATTAACCAAGTCTGAACCTTTTTGGTCGGCCACTTTTTGCCAGCGACATTATCCCATCAGTGTAAAAGTTTTCTGGTTTCTTGGCGAAAATCTGCGACAAGTAATTTTTGCAGGCTTTTCTTGAAGACAACTTTACCTTATTAAGGAAGTTCTGCATTGACCGAAACAAATAGTGTGCGATGTTGCAAGGTCAGGGCTGTATGGTGACTGCATCAAAACTTCCCAGCCAAGCTTTGTTTTTGCCGAATCATCAAAGATATGTGTGGTTTAGCGTTGTCCCGATGGATGACGAAACCCTTTTTGTTGATTAGTTCTGGTCGTTTTTTTCGATTTCTTGCTTCAATCTCATCAGTTGTCGACAGTAAAATGTAGAATCAATCGTTCGACTAGGCTGGAGCAGCTCATAATGATGATTCCTTTCCAATCCCACCAAACACTCAGCATAAAATTTCGAAGCGTCAATTCTGGCTTTGGGACCTTTTGTTGAGCTTGGGTCATGTTCTTTTTCGGACACTATTGTCGTATTTGATTCGTCTCCTGTTACCATTCGCTACAGAAATGTTTCGATTTCATTTCGTTTCAACAAAGAATCGCAGATGTTCATCTTTTCGTAGCCAACCTTTTTCAAATAGTTGAAAACCGTTTCATGATGAATGTTAAGTTCCTTAGCGATGTCATGGCTGCTTATGTGACGGTCCTGGTCAATATTTTCCATAATTTCATCGACTTTTTCAACGATAGGTCGACCAGAGCGAAATTTCCAGAACAGAAGCAAGCGAACCTTATTGTGCTACTCGATCTGATACAACATCGTCTCCATAAACTTCACAAATTTCATTGGTGACTTGTATGGCATTCTTCCCTTTTATATACAAAAATTTCAAAATATAGCGAATTTCTGCGTTCTCTCGAACAAATTTTTATATGAGAAAACAGCAACGAATATATCGAGTTGTGTACAAAAATAAAGAATATACTATATACATTTCTTGTCGTACTACATTTAGTTTCTTGCTTCGAAGATACTAATCATCTATTCAGAATCTAGGAAATCTATACTCTTGATTAACCAGTAACTTGATAACGTCTTTTTTCCACAAACACTTTTAGATCAAGATTTCACACTTCAATGGAAGTCCAATCGAGCTTGACGAACACCTTGACAAAGTAAAACAACAAAATGCTGTTAAACTTGGCAAAAGGAGATATTTCAATACAGGTGTAATTCTTACAAAAGCAAAAACAAAAAACAAAGTAAAGCTGTTCGAAAATAACTACAATGAAATCAAATAACAGAAAGGAGAATTAGAGTAGAAAAATGCTGAGCGACATTCAAAGGAAATAACTGTTTACTTATACAAAATAACAATAAAATCAAATAAATTCCTTTCATTCGCTGAAGAACAGTCTGACATGACAAGCTTGGCGACAGCGACACACACACAGCAACAACGAAGAACGGAATAAAGCGAATCGCTAAAGGCAACTTGCCTGGAAGCAGCGGGTCTGTTGCTCGGATGTGAACACGCAGCTCGGTGAAATTACTTAAATAAGTTGCATATTAAGTTAGTTATTGTTTGCTGGCAAGTGTTAGCTTCTACACTGGCCGACAACGAATAGCTTGTTGGCTGTCTGCCGGCGCGTAGCTGGCTAGTGGCGAGTGGTGAACGGTGATTTGTGCCACTTTGCTCTCACAGCCCTTCATTTGATTTGTCAGCTGTCAAACTAAGCTAACGGAAACGTTTGCCATTTTCCATTATTTGCTCAAGGATTATGTGAATGAGTTTCACGGGTGGCTTTTACATATATTTGTAAAAAAATGAGGAATTGTTGTGGGATTTTTTCTTTAATTAAATGTAGAATTCGTTTTTCTGAACTATGTGTTTTCTAATAACTGTGCAATTTAAGCAAACATATAGTAGATGTTTTTCTTTCCTTACGAACAAGACAGTAGATTGGACTTTACAAAGTGGAAAAAAAATACTAAAATGGAAAAATGTTTTGAGATTAGACGAATTTGAAGTTTTCTTGAATATATGTAAATCGGCAACTGAAAGAGTGCAGAAAGGTATACTAATTTACAAGGTTCTGTAACTACTATTGCGCTCAAGAACACCTTCTTGCATCTCACGGCTCACAAACAATTTGTTCAGTTATTAATTTTAAAATAACTTTCCAACTATTCTCACAATTTTTAGCTACAAATTTTAAACTTGATCCCTGCAATTATCACTAAGTGTACAGTATACTATACTATAAGCGAAGAATGCAAAGGCATGAGCAGTCTTGTTTAGTAATCTGGGTTCCGATCCAGGATAGTTTCGCATATAAAAAAACTTTCACCCTGTAACCTTTATTTAAGAAAGCTTAGTCATAGTTTGGGTTCAAGTTTGGCTGATCCAGAGGTTGAATTCTGACTAATACATTCAGTCCTTTGTGTAGCCATAAAAACAAAACTCCTGCAGATCGAACCTATAAGTTAGCAAAAACATCTTGTGCCGATAGATATTTTTAAAATGTGTGCTTCCAAGTGTTTGAGTCTCAATTTCGCCATTGCGAGACAATCAAGAAGGAAGTGCTGAGATATTTCCACTTCTTCTTCTTCCGTACAGCTTCTGCAGATGACGTCTGATAAGATTCTTAGTCATCAATGGTCTCTACAATTAATCTTGAGCCAATAAGAGCGTATGAGCTGAATGGAGCCCAGCGCTGGTCAAATTCCCGCGAAGCTGAGCTTGGGTACCCTTACTTGCCAGCTTATCAGTTTTACATTTGCCTGCGACTCCGCTATGGCCTGCCACCTATACTAGTCTTATCACAAAGTGACTCGATGCTATTGATAACGAGGCTAAGCATTCCTTAACCGGCTCTGCGCCAACGGTTTGTATACGCTCGCATCGCCGCTTTGCTATTAGGGTGGATCGTAAGGTTTAAAAACTACCATTGTTAGAGGAAAAATATGTGCGATCCTTTAAAATTCCAGACTCCAATATCCCTTATATATCTTTCTTTCAATTATTTACCCATTAAGCCATGACGAATCTCCAACACATTGAAAGATGGAAACTAACACATACACACCGTCCAAAGCACAAGGCCTTTGGGTAACGACACTAGAGTTTCGGCTACAATTGAATAGGGCCTAAGGAAACTCTTAAAAACTATAAATTTTAGACATTTCTGGTGGCGCTGTTGGGTACTAAACCGGGGACTCAACCGATAGGTGACTTTTAGCGTCTCTATTCTTTTTATTATCACATAGTTCCATTAAAAACAAAGGGAATTTCATGTCGGTACACTAAGTAGAAACAAAGACTCTTCATACGCAAATCGACATACATACATCTGAAACCCCAGTTCCCAATATTAAGTACGCATATTTCAATATGCATATTAAAAGTATGTGGTGACACAAAAACATATTTATAATTTTGAACCAAAAAATAATAAAGAATACCTACACTCTCGCATCGTTTGGTATTCCTTCTTGACTGTTCTTCACTTCACCGAAGTCACTTAATTTAATTGCAGCTACGAGATGCCCAGAGGCAAGAGTGAGCGAGTAGGAAAGTTAACGGAGCAGAAAAAGTAAACAAAAAATTAAACAAAAACTCCAGTAAAAATCCCATATAAAACAGCTTTACTCTTTGTCAAATTTTTCCTCTGCATACTTGTATATGTATGTATGTATGTGTACATGACTTTATATGTGGCAGGTTTGGGAGCTGTGGTTGCAAACTTCATACTCTGCAGTTTTTTTGAAACATTAATTTAATTTTATAGTTGAGAAAGCAAAGTCTTCTGCGTTTACTTTTTGCTAGATAGTACCCAGAAGAAATTGTTTGAATATTTAAAAACATAACAGATCAATTAAAAAGTCACCGATCTGACACATAGATGGCGCTACTAAAGTTAAGTCCATATGATTTTTGGTTAACATTAACCTTCGAATGGCGCGTTCATAAATCGAATCATTAGTTTGTGAATTATATAATTTTGAGCGAAGCAGTTTTTGTTATTGTGAAATGAATGTGTGGAAAGAAATTTCACATGTTCGAGATGTTCATAAAGTCCGAATTTTTCAAAAAAAAACTTAAAGTATTCCTAATTAATACCTAATACCCTAATTGCACTGTGTGCCAAAACAACGGCAGCAGCGAATGAAGAAGTTCTAGTGTCTAAAATAATTAAGACATGTTGCTATTTCTTTGTCACATAAACATTGTGTTGTATCATCTACCGGAAAGGCATAGGAAAAAGGCAAAGTGAGACATAAACTTAAAACAATTTCATTTCTTGTTTTTTTTCTTCGTCTTCAACTGGTGCACACCTTTAAGCCAGCACCAAAGTAACATACTTTTTAACTGGATCTGTGAAAATATTAGAAGCAATTAAAGAAACGAAAAAACCGGCAGAAAATCGTCGCCAATTCATTGCCAACATTCTCTTGAGACAGCAACTGTGTGGGTTAGCTGCTTTTTTTCCGTCTCCGTTGTTTGCTGAGTGTTTCTCCGCGACATTTATCACCGTGGCAATCTGTGTGTGAGCTGCTTGGCGGAGGTGTTTATCTGGAAGTATCAAGAGAAAAGTTTCGTATTTTCTACACCTAAATATTCACCGGCTTATTTGCTGAATTTATCTGTGATCACATGTACCTAAGCCGCGATGAGTGCTGTGGCGCTCTTCTGTATGTACTCGCATCTGTGCCAATAGCTAAGAAACTTTTTCATACATATGTGTATGTAGGTGCTTCTGTTGCTGTCAGCTAAAGATTAAGAAATAAATGCTCGCATTGTTTGCCTTGCACATATCGATTTATGTGTATATTTGTATATTTTAAGCAAGTCTTTATTACAAATTTGCTTATTCAAATTGATTGTGTCTTTCTTTGTAAGTTTTTGTGTATTTAGTAGTTTAGATACTCTTTTGGAGAAAGGACAAAAAATATTTAACATATAGTATAGTATTTTTCAAGGGTTAGATTTAATAAAATTGATCTCCAAAAGGGTTTATTAAGTTTGCAACGAAGTTTGTAGCATCCAGAAGGTTAGAGATCCTATAAATTATATTTGAAGGTCTTAACGATCTGAGACGAAATCAACGCGAACCAGTTCCTCAGTATAACGATATCGTTCTGAAAATTTCCACACTTCCCTTCCTCCCCAACAGCTGGTGATTTGCCGGAAATACTGATGTCTGATCTCTATAGCACAAAGCTGGCATACAAATTGAACGATAAACATAATATTTTTGTACCGAAACCTTTTTATTTGTGTAGGGTGATACTTTGGTGCAACCCATATTTCTTATTAGTTTTCCTCTGTCATTCTCGCCCTTCGATTTAATGCGTACAATGAACTATTTTTAAGCCAGTCATGGAAGAGTTTGAGACGAAGATTGATAAAAATTTAAATCTCCATCCTCTGTTTTAAGAAAGAAAGCAATGACAGGAACTTTGATCTCTTCAAAATTATGGCGAATTCCCCTATTTTCATGGTTGATCACTGAACATGATTTGACGGTAAAAATGTGGTTCAACAACAAAGTACATTAGAATTTCAGCAATAGTTGAATTTTATTTGGATGTAGCTCAGGGTCTTTCTTCTGCGTTGACGAGGGACAAAGGCCATTGAGAAATCTTCCGTCTACCATGGTTTCTGTTCTAGTATATAAATTCTCAATTATAGATGTAAGTACTGAAATCACTTTGACAGTTGATTTCGTAGCTATGCCTTTACAAAATACCATGTCCAATAAAAACACCCTTTAATTAAAAAAAAAAAAAAAATATGTGTAAATAATGTAAAAATTAACACAATATTCCATTCGTCTCCGCAATTAACCAATTTTCAGCTGTTTGTCATATAATAAAATTGAAATTTATAATGAACTGTAAAAAATTCCATACTCTATAATTTGTAAAAAACAAGTTTATTTTTGCAAGCATAAAATTGTTTAATAGAGAGACATTTTTTGACAACTTCTTTTTGTAAAGTCGTCAACTGCCTAAACGCGTTCGGGCAGCGTGCCGATAGTTCGTTAAACCTCATTAAAATGCATTAGGCATCTTCAATTATGAATGAAATCCGCAAGAACGCGCACTTTACGATACATATAAGCATATGTGTGTTAGTATGCCCGTTTTATACGTTGATCTCCCACACATGTGCATAAGTATTTATTTGCGAACAACACTTCATTTTTCCGAAGCGGTCAAGCGCCAAGAATACAAAAAGCAACAAACGAAAGGTGACCCACAAGCATAACAAATAAACCATAGAATAAAGAATCTTCAACAGTGGCGTTGAAGATGTTTTCGCAGTTGCGTTACATCCGAAATCGGCTTTTTGGTTCCCATAGAGCGGTGTGGACCATTGTGGCTGTGAGTGCGCCTGTGATCCGACAGTATTTAGTGTCAAAGCAGCAGGCAGTAATGCTGTCAAGTGGAATATTTATACACGCCTCTTATCTCACCAACACACATAAATACATGCAGACATGTGCGTGTCAACTTATATTATAGTTCTTAGTCGCCTTAAGAGAAAAAAGTTTCATACATGCCTATACGAGTGTTTATATATATTTATATTTCTATAAACTTATTTGGGTGTGTCTGCTGGGCATAGCCTTCGCTTTTCGTAATTGAGGCAAATTTGAGGTTGTCAGCAGGCAACCGCAATCTTCGCACGCCCCCAGCTGGTTCCATATAATACATAGTGTACTTGTATGTATTTACATGTGTTGGTGGCCACGCTGAGCTTGCCTTTGTTGTGCTTTGGCTAAGTTTAACAATGTCTTGTTAAGTTTAACAATGTTTCTAGTTTTCGGCCGACTACTGTGTGTTGGCTTGAAACTTGGTACACAGCAGGAGTGGTGATAGCAACAACAATATTGGCAATGCCACGGTTGCAGGAAAAAAGGATAATCACATGGATCAACAAATGAAAATGAGTACCACTTAGGTGCGTTGGCAACATTTAAGCGTGCCGTTGATTATATGAATGCAAATAAAATATGGGAATTATATGCGAGAGCGCCTGTAAAGTGGCGATGTCGCCCAGAAAGGGCGAACTCCTCACTTTGGTTCAATTCGATATGCAAGCAAAAGGCTTTATTTATTTATTCATTTTATAAATTATTGGCAAATAACTGTTTTCAACGGCCTAAAACTAATTCAGGCAATTGTCTGGTGTATCAGACACACACAGGCTAATGTTAAGTAAGGCCGGAGTGCATTCGCTTGATCATTAATTTTTAACGCTTTTTAAAGCTTTCAATAAATAATATAAACGCTGGAAGAAAACTTAAGCAAAGCTCTATCAACCACATTTTGTTTCAGAAAAAAATGTAACGTAGAACATCCCCGGCACCAACGCTCTTCTATTCTCAAGACTGGGTCGAAGAATTTCAAAACTAACATTAATTGTCTGTTGGTAAACTTCTGAGAAAAGAACATGCACAAGATTTCAGATGGATATCTCGATTTAGTCTATATGTGAGAGCTCGTATTGTTGTGGTGAAGAGGAATCCGTCTTTGACTGTTGATTTTCCTGATTTTTTGAAGGAGAAGTGGTAAATAAATAGTTGTGTTCCACTAAGAATTTGCTGTTCTGAGTTGTTTTCGTAGCATGGTTGCAAAATATCTAGTTTTCGAATGTTCATACAATATTAACACGTTGACGGACACTTGCGTCTATAGCCGTCAAAGCGAAGTTCACTATGTGGCATGACGGCGATAGCCGTCTAAAACGAAACGGTCGTTTACAGACACTGCGGCATAGTGTCAATTTTCGAACTTTACTTGTTCCTACTGTCCGTCAATGTGTTAAATTTGTGCCGGTCCGACTAATGCCTATAGTTGCCTCAATTCTACGATATGTCACGTGATGTTCTTGCGGTATCAATTTATGCACAGCATCAATATTTTCCGGAACAAGTACTGATTTTAGACGGCCTCCAAGAAATGCATCTTGGAGTGATATAAAACATCAATTGAATTCACCATACCATCTAGAAACACTGGTGCTTGATGAAGCTTCATCGCCAAAAATTAACTAAGTTGTTGTGAAAATATAATCGTGTGAAAATCTTCGTGATTGTGGTTAAGTTTTTTGGCCGTTATGAATATTTTAAGTAACTGTAAACTACACATATTGAGTTCGTATGAGAAAACGTCAAACTGCACGATAGAGGGTCTATAGGGTCGATAGGGTCTTCCACGTTTTCTTCTGGATGTTACAAGCTTATTGACAAATTTAATACTCCCTGTTCAGTGTTTTCATACTCAGAATATAAAAAGTGAAAACACATAAAAGCTGCATATGCTCTATGCGTAAGCTTTCGTAGTGGCATTAATATTGAGCGAAATCCTCAAATTTGTTGGGTGGGAAAATATTCAAGCAAATATCTCAATTGTCTGCCATCAACTGCGGCTCTTCGAATCTTCAGAAATGGTTGCTTGGCGCTGAAGCCAGTCGCCTGAGTGGATATCACGCATTATTTACGAGCGAAATATATGACAACCATCTCAAAGACAATAACACTAGAACACACGAGGCTACACACATACTCACTTATAGCAATTTGTAGCGGAAAGTTTAAGCTATAGATACAAATTTCATAATAACCGTGGCTATGTATTAGTGGAACAATAACAATAACATTGCTTGGGCTAAATAATGAAGACACTGTACATACAAGCAAAGATAAATTTATAAATATGTGTATATGTATGTGTAAATACAATCGCACTAAGGAACACATGTGTGTATATAAGATGACGGAATAGAAAAAATGTCAACAAACAAGTTGTTGTAGACTTAAAGACCGAGCTGTTTACGTGGTCATAAGTATACAAAGCAATGCCCAGCGACAAAAAGAAACAACAACAGTGCGCAAATATTTGTGTTTGTTTACAACAATAAAAAACATGCGTGTACATGTTTGCATATATGTATATACATATAAATAAATCTAATCGTGGAAAAATACCTATGGACTTATGGAACTAACCAGAAAATTCCACCACACAGTGTATCGGGTAGTCAGAAACAAGCACAACTCTTTTAAATAAATTATTCTTTTAGATATGACACAAACAGATTGATTTACACTTACTTTGTGCTGATTAGTACAAGGGAGAGGCTGATAAGATACCAAATCGAAATGTTGGATTGATTGAGCTATTCAAAAGACCCCTAACCAGTAAATAACTCGTTTTTCTTTTTCTCAATAAGATAATATATAGGATAGTCGATTTCTTCTTGTATTTATAATCAAACATTAACTTATTTTTTTTTTTTTGACATTTATAATAAACCAAATATGTACCATTTTGGTCGACCACTTTTTGCCATTTTTCCGTTAGAGACATGCTTCTCTTGAAGCCAACCATAATCTATTAAGGAAGTTCTGCATTGACCGAAACAAATGGTACTCTGATGGTGCAAGGTCAGGGCTATATGATGGATGCATCAAAACCTCCCAGTCAAGCTCTCCCAGTTTTTGCAGACTCGTCTAAGATGTGTATGGTCTACCGTTGTCCTGATGAAAGACGAAGAACTTTCGGCTGATCAGTGGCCGTTTTTTCGATATTTTGCTTCGGTCTTATCAGTTGTTGACAGTAAAATGTAGAATAGAATAGTGGACCTTGCGAGGCGTTTGTTGGGCTTCATCACGCTTGGACCATGATCCTTTTCGGCCGTTATTATCGTATTTGATCCACTTTTTATCTTCTGTTGTCATTTACTTCTGAAATGGTTCGATTTCATTTCGTTTCTGCAAAGAATCGCGGATTTTTCACAGACAACTCATGTGGTACCCAAATATTGAACTTCTTTTTGGAGCCAGCGTTTTTTAAATAGTTCAAAACCGTTTGATGATGAATGTTAAGTTCCTTAGCGACTGCTAACATATGTGACGGTCCTCGTCAATCTTTTCCATAATTTAATAGACTGTACCCGAAATAACAGCATTATTTTCAAGATTTATTCTTTATTGCTTTCATCATAACCTAAACATTATACGCAAAGATGTCAACCAATTAATCTAAACTAGATGTTAGAAGGAGACATTTGTATTAGTTAGAGAATTACATAGCTTAACAAAAACAAAATCGGAAATATTTTTCATATCATAATTAACCAAAAGCAAAAATTTTAATTAATTCAACCGGAAATATTGACATTTACAATTGTGTGTACTTATGTATTTTGCTCGGCTGTTTACTTATTAATTAATATAATTATGGAAAACTAGAACAACAAACACACATACAAATAGTAATAAACCCTGATGTCAAAGATTCAGCTTAAAAATAATCGTGTTAGAATTTAATGCCAGGAGGGCAGATAATGATAAAGAGGTTATAATTTCATGGTATTTTAAAGTTTTCAAAATTAGATGCATAATTAAAATTAATTTCAACGATATTAAATACGAAATTAAAGCGGGTCTGTTATATCGTGTTTATATCTAGGTAAAGGAGCGGGGCACTTAGACAGCATTGCAGCTAAGAGAGTTTTCTAAAAATATTCAATTCTCAATATTAACTTATTGCATAACTGATTTACAAGTCAAGCATGTCATTAAGTTTTTACGCGAACCCCTTTTTAAAAGCGCTCAGTAATAAATGTTCCTCGTAACGAATGAAATTTTTGCCCTCCTAACAGAAAATCATTTCGGTGGTAATAACATTAACAAGAACACTTCACAGCGCGCAGTAGTTTGCCCTCCAGACAGCCGCCGCAGCAACATATCAGCAATTGCAGCAAATATTACCTGACGGTTATGCAACGCGCAGTCATTTAGTTGATTTTGCCATGACGACCTGTGGTTTAATCGCTGTCAGCCGTTGCGCCTGAAAGCGCACTTCGAGCTAAGCTGAAATGTTGGCACAAGGTTGCATAAACCTATACATGTATAGAGCTGCATATGTATGAATATGTACACGGCTTTAACGGTATGTTGTTATGGAATGTTGAAAATAGCAAAAAGCATACCGTGCAAATTGCCGTTGTTGGTTTCATTTTCGGCAGAAAATGCAATGTCCCTAATTGTGCTTAGTGACCGAGAGCATAACTTTAAATAATTGTTTGTGATGTAGGTATATTTTGCTAAAATAAAATATGTCAAAGTTTGTTGAAAAATGCAAAAGCATTTAGAGAATTGGACTATGTGAGTGCAAGAAAATAAGATTATTTGAAAAAAATTAAATTCAATTAATAATTGAAAAATAAAGACTAGAAAACAGAAAAAAATAAAATAAAATAAAATAAAAAATAAAATAAAATAAAATAAAATAAAATAAAATAAAATAAAATAAAATAAAATAAAATAAAATAAAATAAAATAAAATAAAATAAAATAAAATAAAATAAAATAAAATAAAATAAAATAAAATAAAATAAAATAAAATAAAATAAAATAAAATAAAATAAAATAAAATAAAATGAAGTTGAATTTTCTTGAATCACTGCTCTCGAAACCGTCGTTTATTGGCGCAAAATATTTGCCATGTAATTAAATGTGCACCTTGCGTAAAATTAGAAAAACAAAAAATGATTTTCTTATTTTCATATTTTGAAAGCTTCCACCTTATGAAATATCATACTAAAATTTCCAATTGATATCTGAAATATTTTTTGAATAACAGCCAATGAGAGTAGTTCAAAAAGCTTCATCAGTTTATTTCTGAACGAGGTTTTCGAATGTCGGAGACAAATGATGGTACACACATTTTTCTGTATGTTTTGTACATAATTCTACATACGCAGACTTATTGGTTTTTTCGAGCTGATCAAAAATCGAGTTTTGGTCAAAAACGACAAAATTAGGGGTAAAATTCAATTTTGTTAAAAAACCGAAAAAAGCGAATTTTCCAGATTTTTTTGAGAGTCTTTGGACTGTATTTTAGGAGTTAGTATTGTAAAAATATTTTTTTGGAAAGTAACTACAGCTGATCTCCGGGAGCTGCTCTCAAAAATGACGTTTTGCCGTGACCACTATATCTCTGAACTGGATCCTCTGAAATTAAAAAAACCAAACTGATTTCGGTAAAAAATATTAAATATAGTAAATAATCATAGGAGTAAACAAAATAAAAATTTTGACAAAATTTCGGTTTCTGAAAAAAAAAAAATTGATTTTTGGCTAAAATTTCGGCGTTAAATTGTTTACAAAAATTAATTTTTATCGGTGAGAAAAAATCTTCGTTTAATTGATAAAAAATCTATTTAAGAAGTTTGTGTTAAAATTTGAGACTAATCGGTTTAGCCTTTTCGAGTAATGTTGGTCACCGAGTTTGAAAACACCATTTTGAGAAAAAAGAGGGAAAGTTGGGCGTTGTACTTTAATATATGTATGTACATGAGGAAATAAATTAAAAAAAAAATATTTTTGAAAATTCTATGTTGTTTATTGTACTGGAATGCTGAATAAAAGGTTCCAAACAAAACTTCACATATGTATGTACATACATATTGTGTGCTGCATTTTACTAGTTGTCCCCCTCATTTCTTTATGTTCCCGTTGCGAATTTTTAATATTATCTGCAATTATACTACTGACTTTAAGTACATAAGTACTTCCAAAATTATTTTCAATTTTACCATAACCATTTCATTCAGTACTAGAGAAAAAAGAGGTTTTTCTTTGTCTTTGCCTATTACATCGCTCGATTTAATATTCATGCTTTCATTCGTTCATATTCCCCTTCAATCTTATTTGTTGACAATTCATTTTCTATAAGATTTTCGGCGCACACACACACCACAATAAGCATGCAAATGCAGAGCAGCTTCGAAAGCACTGCACTAAAGCGTCGTCATTGCAGCGAAAATTCAGTCAAAACGTCAGACACAACGCCCATCCATCATTGTCAAGCGCCTTGGCAGCTCATCACTACAAATCGCGCAATTCAAATTGAATGTTTTTACGAGTACTTACGAGTTTGGTAGTACATATCACATAAATTCGAGCACACATGAGTACAGGCAGCATAAATGTACGCATTTGATTTGAGTTGAGTGTATTCACAAGCCATAATAAGCTCCCATAAAGCTGACAAATAAAATACTTGATTGAAAAGGTTATTGAACGTGTTTACAGCGTGATTAATGGGATTTTATACTTATTTAAATTTAATTTGTAATAAAAGAACTTAAAAGAATCTTTCGTCAGAAAGTGAGTGCGTTGAAAGTGATTCAGCGATAATTTTGAAATATATGTCAGCTTCCTTGGCGCAGTGTGATATATGCCGCAAAATCCCTGAAGATGTTAGCTGTGTGATAATAGTATGAAAAGAAACCGTTTTTTATTATAACTCTTTCCTAGCCCTCTCTATAGTACTCAGCCATAAAAAAACCATATTATAATCTATTACTAAGCCAATTTTATATTTAGTTTGCGTGACTACTAATTATTTAGTGTTACCTTCCAAAGGATAATAAATAATCACATAATATTTTACAAATTTTAAACCACAATCGATTGTACAAGGGATGATTCTAATTAAGACACTAATATGACAACGAGTTAAGGTAGTAGTCTGGTAACCTATGCCCATTTTCATGACTTCTTTGGAGGGTGGTTTTTTATAGGAAAATAAAAATGAATTATCTTGAACATTTAGAGTGTTTTATTTACATATTGAAAGTATTAAAAAAAATTTATTTAAAATAATTTAATACTTTATTACTATTATTATTGTCCCTCGAAGTTGGAACCTCAAAAAAAATGCACATGGGTCGCCCGGGTGATTTTGGCGCTTGATGTTATCTGAAATCAAATATTCTTGATTATTCTTAATCTATAGATATGTCATTCTGGTCGGAACTACTGAAGTTAAATTTCAAGGGTAATCAACAAAATGGCGGACTTTGAAAAAAAAATCCTTTTATTTCAGCAAAGAGAGGGTTGTAAAATAAAAAGTTAGGGGTGAAAAAATTCTCGTTAGTACCGACGGGAACTATTAGTGTGTAGAACAGCCTGTTAAAATTTGTAAGCAATCAGTTAAGTAGAAAAAAAGTAAAGACCCGGACCGACCAGAAAAACAATGTTTGAAGAAAAACGCGTTTAAAGTTCAACAACTCCGAGAGAGAGGACTCCGTGGCGCTCTAGGAAACTCGTTATAACTCCCGAAATATTTCGAATTCCTGTCTGAAATTTTCACATCATATTCTCAAGACATCGTACTTTCAAATTAAGCAAAAACAAGTTTTCGATTTTTTGAACCAAAGTTACCAGACTACTACCATAAGTTATCGATTGGCTGACTATTAATAACTAAATACCTATACTGCATATTTTCATTTAACTCCGAATTTGAATAATAATAACTACTATAAAATTCAATATTCTTTCTAATGCATTATTTTTTGCAATATTTTGATTAAATGATGTTCAGCCTACAAAAGCACCTTAAAAATGCGTTGCTCATGCTCACAATTTGAAGCCTAACAGTAGACAAGTACGCACCCACACTAACTTAGCAAACACTCATCGATCATATCATGCAAAGCGCTGTGAGTACCTCAAATTATTCCATGAAATACCACTTAATACTGTGTGCCTTCTCTTTCCTGCTCGAGGTTGTCGATGTGCGGTATACCTCAAACATTGTCGAGCACGTGAATTGTGTGCGTAATTGTGCCTCATGAGTTGCAATTAATTGCGATTTATCAACACTTGTGCCCAGCCAATGGCGTAGAAGTGTGAGAAATGTGTGGCTAAGTGGCCAACATGGCAAAAAAAAATTGACTTGAAGTATCACCCTTTAGCGAGCAGCAACAATGTAAGATAGGTGCTTGATGAGGCAACATAATGTGCTCACTTTTCTCCTGTTCATTGCTGCTCTACAAACTGATATGTATAAGGTTAGAAAGTTTATTTTTTTCTCGTAATTAAATCTTAGTATGATATCTATTTTTTTTGTTTTGTTTTATTTGTTAATAGCATTTAGTTCTCATTGCTATTATTGAGCATTGTGCTTGCATAATCATGCCTATATATTGCCTTTGCTGTATTTTAATCAATAATATGCACAGCTGTTGATTACGTGTTGTTCTTTCAAAAATTTATTTCCCGCACATTGGTTAGCGCAGATTAATGCTGCCACTCACAGACGTGAGGCTAATTAAAGCTTATTGCGTTGGAGCAGCGTTGCCAACGAGCTATGGAAGAGGAATCATTTCGTTAACAAACAAACACTTGTTTAATTTATAAATTAATGGGTGACAGATGTTATTGTGCTTCAGATTAAACTCACACAAGGTTGGTTTGAGCAGCGACGGGATTTTAACGTATATTCATGATTTTTAAAGTTGCTGACAACAAAGTTCTCATTCGCATTAAAGCCTTTGTCTTAACATTGTAAAATCATATTTCTGATTGATAACTTATTCTTCGACATAATCTCCATCTAGACAAGTCAATCAAGTGAAACTTCGAGGCCTTCAAGCCAGCCATTTTTTTCATTTTGATCTCCTTATTGGTATATACTCCATTTACGATCTCACTAAAGGTCAAAGAGTTTTCAGCCCGTTTAATATACTATATGTTCCCATTCTTTTCTTAATATACATATGTACGCTCTGGCATACAAAATCGTCGGCACGTCCCAATATAAGCCACTGCCTTTATTTATTTTCTCTTTTGCAGAAAAATTGGGCGTGAAAATGGTACTCAACACATTTTTCTGCGGCTGCCAACAAATTATCAAGTTTTCGTTGAGTTTTCAAAAGCAAAAGTTTTCACAGGCCTAAGAAGCCGCAAATTGTGGCTCAACTTATTTACTAGTTGGCAAGAGACCAAGCATTTCACTAGCAACAAGACTAAAGCACAGCTGTGTGTGCTTCTGAGATTGTACATCAATTTGCTATTTCAGTAAAAAGGTTAGTTTATGTCATGTTTTATTACATTCATATTTGACCAGAGTTTACGAATATAGTGGAAAATTTGTTTAGATGTTTAGATTAGGTTGTCATGAGTATGTAAGATTTCGAGTACTTTGCTATATAAGTGGCTTCATTTTGAGAGTCTACATCCTGCTGATGAATTATGCTTGAAGTCAATTACAATTGAAAACTTGACATATTGTTTGTGTACAAGTACCTGAAAGATTAAACGGCTAAGTTGTCGTAAAAGGATATATAAAACAATTCAGGTAATCTAACCATAAATTAATAAAAAAAAAAATATTTCTGATTTTCTTTTTATTCTTCAACTACTCGAACCAAACCGCTTGACATTCAAAGAAGACAATAAATTGCCTAGAGAAGAAGCACAAAACAGGCCATATACAGGCCTAGTGAGTTCCCAGCTTATCTACAATATCCACAACTACATTCAAAATTATGCAACTGAAATCGGTAAATCACTCATATTATTGCGAAAAGGTCAGTCTGACAGTCGCCGATTTATGTTCTGTGATATGTAAACCATGTAAGCTTGGGGAGCAGCTACAAATCATTGGCTCACGTGACTGCACGTTTCGCAACACAAATGTATTATTAAAGTGTGAATATGCGTACACGGGAATGTATTGGTATGCATATGCATGTATATGTGTGAGGCATATACTCGTATGTGAGGGTTTCCGCACAGATTTGCATATCCCACCATTGAACCGACATGCATTTGTTTGTATATATGCGTGTTCGAAATCGATACATTTTGGCTTTTGAACTTGGCATTTATGATGAGCTATTATGTTGTTGTTGTACGGACTGTTTCGCTGCAGCCTTTTGGCATTGCATGTCCAGCGCTGTGTGTCGAAATTAGGCTTTTGAACACTGACTCGAAAGCTGTGATTCCAAAGGTGGCGGTGCAAATGCGGTTGATGGACTTAATGGCGATGACACGCTGACTTTAAAATACCGTCGATTCAGGTGTTGACTATCTAAATTGAGGTTAATACCTAGGCTATGACTCGGTAGAAAAATGTTGTAAATCGAGATTGAAGTATGGTAGGTTGATGTGAGTGATGTGGTGTAATTCACACACATAAGTAAATTTATGGAATGGCGCCATTTGTACTGTTCATTTGATTTTCTTTTGTGATTATTTCTTGTAATTTTGCTAAAAATTTTCTTAGAAGTAAGTATATTCTTACATTAAATTGATAAACGAGAAATGCAGCGGAACCTTAGGTCTATGTTCTTGCCTATTGATGTCTCGCAAAATGTAAAAATAAAATTAGCTTAACGGAAAATAACCCGCCTAACTTTAATGCCAACAATTTATCGCACCCTTGCATATTTGCGAGCTTCAAAACTGTAAGCCAGACAAACATGGCAATAGAAGCAAAGAGGTAAGCAAATTAGTAGTTCCAAGGGGATTATTAGGCGCATTGAAAATTCAATTAACCCTATTGAGTTTGTGCTGGTAAAAGGGCCAGCCAACACAGGCGCATAGAGATAAAATTAAAGCACAAGAACTAGGCTAGCCCGAAACCAAGCAGTATGGTAGTCAAAAAGGACCGAAAAATCATTGATGCAAAGCAAATTGTATTAACCGAATAAGGAGTAGGGGAATCTAATTTTTGAAAATACCATTTGAAAGCACCTAAAGTAGTACTAACGACCGACAGCAGCAGTATTTGCACTTAGATAAGAGTTAATATAATATAAAGTTAATGTTCTTGATGATTTACTCACTGAAAGCTGCAGCCTACATAGCTATGTATGTATGTAGACGAATAAATTATGAGCTGTTAGACATGGGCGGAAATTTATAGAAATATTTCGTTAAGCGTAAACAATGATAGCGAGCATAAAGAATAGACTGGACGCTGGAAATGTAATGCAAGCTAAACGAAGTGGGAAATTAAAATTGGCCATTAAAATTAATTAAATATGAATAAAAGTAAGGCAATCCAATTTGATTGTATTAAGTCAAAATAAGTATAGGGTTAAAGAAAAAGTCTTTTCTTATTTGTGATTAAACTCCAACTTATTTTTTTTATATTTATAATAATAAAATTTTTGCCATTTTTTCGCTAGAGACATTATTCCATCAGTGTAAATCAAAATTTCGAAATTTCCATAACGGAAGCGAGCGAAACATTATTGCGCTACACGAACTGATACAGCATCGTCTCCGTTAACTTCAAAAATTTCATTGGTTTCCTATCTTTATACAAAAATTTGAAAATATTGCGAATTTCTGCATTAATTTCACTTGTTTTCGAACAGCTACAACTTTTTTTCAATTTCCTCGAATTTATTTATTTTTTTTTTTTTTGGATAAATTAACCTTATCGCACCTTTCAAACCATATATGGTTTGTCACAATGTGATTGGTAGCACTAGAGATATACGACAACGAGATCTATTGACCAAATACGAAAAGACTTTTTCGACTACCCAATATTTATTTTTTAAAAAAGGGAATATACATTTGACTTTAACACTTATTTACAATAGGTGCAGAAGCAAAATATTTTTTTAGAAAACCTTAACAAACGATTTCAAGTCATTGGGTATCACGTTTGAAACGAGCTATCAGTTATTTTTGCCTAAGGCCGAATACATGCATGGTTAAATATCACCATTAAAACCAGTTCTTTAGATTGCTGCGACCCTTAAAATGTTCTTGACTAAATTACCGAATTTTTTTGCTTTTTGCAAAAAGAGATTTGAAATTCGGAACTTTTTTAGCCCAGCAGTAAGTAATACAGTATTTTGAAAGTTTGTATAAAGAATATTAGATTTTCATAATCCTTTTTTGAGTGTAACTAAATATGCCTTATTCACCTTATTTATTCAATATACTATAAATGAGCTCAGATTTTCTATCGACAGAGTGTTTTTGAAATCATTCTTAATATGCTCTCTCCCTAATTAAACTGCACTAAACTACCAGGCACATCACTCAGGTCTAAAAACTATTAAATTGAAATGGTTGGATATCAGATCAGCAAAAAATTTATAGTATATGATTTTATAAAACACAGATTAGACAAACC
This sequence comes from Bactrocera correcta, assembly GCA_027475135.1. NCBI lineage: Eukaryota > Metazoa > Arthropoda > Insecta > Diptera > Tephritidae > Bactrocera > Bactrocera correcta. The sequence goes on from CM050323.1 coordinate 50,398,245, forward strand.
TAAATTTTAAGGCATTTAAGGGAGGAGCTGCTTTAGAGGTTTCAAAAAATGGATTTTTTTGAAGATTTTTTTGGGAAGGAAGGAGTTACTGGATTAAAGCCAAATTTCCAGGGTTTATAGTTATATATTTAAATATCATTTGAAAATTTTTTGGATACGAAATTTTTTGATATTCTGCCTTTGAGAAGCCCTTCTTCAGATGCATCCGGCGTGTGCATTTGTCGAACGGCGGGCAGGATGCCGGTCGCAATTTCTATCGGAAACAACCAATTCAAAAAGACTCATATGTCTTCATAATTTATTTACTAGTGAAAGTGTAAGATTTTAGAAATATTTAAAAATTGAAAAAAAAAAAAAATGTGATTTTTGACCAAAAAAAATTTTACTTTATGTTGTTTAAAAATATGCTCAAACTTCACTTTTCTTAGTTTTTTTTTAGTTTAAATAGAAGGTAATTTACTGCCAAAGATAATACACTTTGCTCCAATTCCATACTACGTTTACTTTTTTTCTGTCCTGCCCGCCAATTAGGAAAAATCGTAAGAAGGAAAAACCGTGCGTCAAAGTTTTCGCTTTCTGCCCAAGCGCTCATATATCTGCTAGACGCTCGGTTCCCTTCTAGCTTCGACAATAATTTAAATTCCAATCTATAACTTTGGGGACGCATTCTAAGATAATTTTTACAGAGACTTAAGCAAAAAAATCGATTTTTTGAAGCTTCTAAAGCAAACTCCTCCCTTAAAATCTACATTACTAAAGCAGAATGGCACTTGCTCTCTTCCCATCTCCAGGAAATATAACTTTCTGCTTGCCAAAAGTTATGATAGACGCTCCTGTTTGCCCATCTTAAGCGATACGTAGACACCAGTAAATACTTAAGTCAGCTGCAATCTTCACTCAACAGCAGTAAAGCTATCTTTACTCACACATTGACACCTGAAAGCTGCAGCGACGATGCATGAAACTTATTAAACTAAGCCAGTAGTTAGTCCCGGATCTAACATTGAGCCACACACATATGTACATAATTTACACTACAGCATAAAAGGCGATTAAGCAAGAGCATAGCGATTTCCGAGTACGAGTATACTATAGTGTTATGTCATCGGTTACTTAACGGAGTGGGGAGCAGCGTCGGAGGTAAGCTCACTAGCGTTAAATAAGCGTTAAGTGCTAAGTGAAAGTATGTGTTTAGTGTGGGAAAAGCTGTAAAATTTACACGTAGCATATGTTTACGAGCCATTTGCACTAATGCAAATGCTTTTTAGTATATTTCTTAGGCAGAGCGAATTTACATACCACACCACACCTAAGTGCCATATTAACTAGTTAAATTTTTCTTAATGCATTCCAGAAGTGAAATATGCTGGCATTTATGACTAAGATGCTTAGCTTCACAGTTGCATTACTAATAATTATATGAGTGTGTTTTACATCCTTCATATAATATACATATTTTCAATGCGATAGGATATGAAGTGTGATAGATAATCTCAGGATAGTTTCTAGATCATGTATACATATGGGTATAGGATGATATTTCAGTGTTTTTGATGGTTGAGGAATTTTATTTTTGTTCTGCTAAGTAGTAAGATTTTGTATGCGAAATAGCTTTGATCGTAAATCAGTTATACAAATACGATATTTCAAGTTTACTGCGCTTTATCGCAAAAGGTTTGGAATCGATTTTAAGTTCAAAGTAATATTTCGCACACCTTTTTTTAATATTTTATATTATTTGTCTAATTTTCAACCGTTTGGTATCCAAAAATAGAAGATTATAACATATTATTAGGTATAGCGGCCTTTTTATACTTTTGTGTCTTCTAAAGCAATTCGTACAACACTACACTTTCTTAATACTTAATTTATTTTTTGTTTACCTCTCCCACCCACAAATAGGTGAAAGTTAACAAATTTATTGCCTTCCGCGAAAGCCGTAATTAATCTAGCGCTAACTAAGCAAAGTACCGGAAATAGAACTATTTGAACACGTGCCATGGTGGCAGCAAAACTAAAGCAATAACTTTGCAATTATCACCGAATAAGTAACAACCACTAAACTAAAACAACAAGCGACAAAATATTATCCCACTACAGAAATAAATGAGTCATAAATTTCTTCGAAATTAGTACATATCACATGTATGACTGGTTAACTAGCTGGTTTTTCTCCGCATAAACACACACTAGTTATTTGAAGTTAATGTCATCGAGATGTCGTGTCAGACTAATTAAAAAGCAGGTAAAATATAGCTTGATTATGGAAAAACAGCTCTTGAAACATATTGGAAAAACTGTCTTAGATTTTTGGCAGAATTACCTGTTGTAGTGTGGTATAATACTTGACTAGCTAGCAGCTCCACTGCTGGGATATTTTTCAGCGTTATATATATATAGCGTGTTATAGTTATATATAAGTATGTATTAGTCGTTTTCATTTTGGCAATGAAACAATAATAAAGACTGCGAGTTTTACTTTAATTTTTTATGCAATGAGGATCAAAGCATATGTCTACATTACAGAATTGCCAAATAATCAATTGCCAAATTGCGGAAAAGCTTTTACATGCATGGTAGTTATAGTTTTGAATGTACTTACTTATCGAAAGTTATTGGATTAATTACAAGAATTGTGGAAAATTTTTTATCAATAAAGAGTTGTCTTTAAATACAATAAAAAGACGGTTCTTTAACTCATAGAACTTCTAGTAGTTTATTCTATGCTAGTCTTGTAAAAATTTTAGATATAGTATAGCTATTTTTTGACCTCAATCCATTTGCGGATGTTTCATCGTGGAGGCTGAATTTACCGACCGTTGTGCCAAAGACACATTCTTTCTCTACCCTGGCGTTAATGTCGCTAATCATGCTACCCAGAGGATACTTGATTTTAGACCGGAAGTCGTGCGTGAATCGATTCTGGCTACTTCCAGGTGAATGGAAATCCAAGAACTTTCCTCACTTGCGTGAACTTCTACACATGACTCCATCCTCCGATAATATTTTTTACTCTAATATATTTTCACATGCATAGTTTCTACAAGAGAACTGAGCTTTAATATAGCAAGTAGACAAGTCAGCCAACACTCGTATAAAAAAGACAAAATTTTAAACGGTTTTGCCTTGCTTTTTGAAGTCAGAATGTGTTCGCCAAGATTTTTTTTCGATTGTTTTGATTTTGTTGAACACAAGTAAGGATCAGATAAGTTTAATGGAAGAGGAATCCGATCAAAAACTTTAAATTGTTCCTTTACCAGCACCATTCAACTTCTGTCCAGGATTGTGTTTATTTAGGTCGCTTAATTAGCTGAGATTGTGTTGTTCCATAAATGTTGCAATTTGCAGCGCAAAATGATACTATTTATTGCCGTTATAACAGTTAATTTGAGGGTTACGATATTTTTCGAAGTCTCTCGGTACACATCTTTATATGTTTAAACTTTAAACTCGGTCAAAGTACAAAGCAATTTCATACTTTCGAAGTAAACAAAGCAATCAGGTATAACTGGGTCATAGTGGTTAGCGCTATAAGAAGCTGGTGACTCTAAAGCGAGACGTTAATACAGATGAATGAAACTATTTTAAAGGAACGGATACTAAGAACTATTTATATCAATATACTAAGTTCACATGTGTATGTTTTTTATGTACATATTATACAAGTATTTACGCATGTGTATTATATGTCTCCATTCGTTCTCTCAAAACACCGTGCAGTGAGGTCACTTCGTAAACAATTTATATACACACACTTTGTGTACACTTGCGTATGTATGTGTGTGTGTATGTTTGTTCATATAAATTATACGTAATTTTCTAAGTGCCATTAAATATACATACACACACACATATGTGTCGGGGCACCTACATCAGTGCAGAGAGGACGAGACATGCGTGGGATTTGTTTATGTTTTTATTCAGTTAACCCGCGTTGCTTCAAGCGTCTGTAGAAAATTTTTCTACACATATGTATACATACATATATGTATTAACATATATACGCACTGGTATTTGTGTACGTATTTATAAGAGTTTGTCTGCTGGCTGGAGTAAGCAGCTGTTCCATAAGGGTATTTGACAGAAATGTGCGATGACTTTTACAGTTTGCAACAAAAACAACCGCTAGCGATTATGTTTAGATATACGTATGTATGTATGTATGTATGTTTATATACTCATGTGATACGCATATTTTGGGAATGAAAACTTATTTATTTCAGTTTTCTAGCGCATTTCGCGCGTTTGTAAGCTTTATTGAGTGGTGGGTGAACTGCTCGCACACGGGTTGCAGGTTCCATACCGAAATTGTAAAAATATATACACTAATTATATATAAACAATATTTTTGCCTATTAGCAGTATAAAAATGAATGCGTATTTTGTACACACAGTCCAAAATGTCGCTCAAATAAACATAATTTGCTGCCGCTTTCAGCGCAGCGGCCCCAAATTTAAGCAAAAGCGCGGCCCTTTTCTGTCACACCAACAGTGCCGTTAACTTAAATTAATTTGCTTGCGCGTAACTTTGTTAAGTAAAAGGGATTTATATTACACATTTAGTATAAATCCTTGAAACTTTTCAGCGCTTGTTGGTAATTTCAGATCCTCAGCTACCTAATTTTGCAATTCCGAAAATAGCACAAACAACGAAATTCTTCCTTTGCCAGCACATTTATATATTCGCATGCGAAAATGTTAGCCGAAATCAAAACAAGTAACATATGATTATTTTGTTTTTGCTATTTTTAGTTCCTTTTCCCGTTGAGGAGGAGTATTTTGCCATTACCCCTTCACCCGCATTTCGCCCTTATTTTCTGCTAGGCTGAGCGGATATTCTCAATCACTCTAAATGATTTGCCTAACAAATATACACGTACACATGTGTAATCCTATATGCGTTATAAAGTACGCATCGACCCCTATAAATAGGCTATAAAGCTCGGCTGTTGGGTTCCACAAAAATAGCATAGCGTGTAGGTGCGGCACAGCTGGCGGGCATTTAAGGATAGGGCTACATAGGCTGTAAAAATTATTTTATTAGATTGCTCCCTAAGCAGTAATTTTTGGCATTTGGACTAGCAAGCATGTGCATATGTGTGTGACTATTTATGGTTGCTATGGTTGGTACTAGGGAAATTACTTATTTTCAAATATTATATAGCCAATTTGTAGACTTGAATTCAATTTTATTTTTAATGGGTTTCTCTATAAGGCAGTTTGTTCTTAATCAGTTGGCGGTGAATTTCAAGGTAATCGATAACGGTCAGGCACCTCATGACCTCATGTCTCTCTGGAAATATATTTCATATTGTTTTCCAGTTTTTTCTTTTTTCTGTATACATTATGCTCAAAAATGCATCTAAATAGAAGTTTTCTGAACTATTTTCTATTTGGAACCCATATTACATAATACAAGAACAAGAAAAAATTACACGGAGGAAAATCTGGTGAATACGGTGGTTGATCGATTGTATTCATTTCGTTTTTGGCTTTAAATTGGGCCACAATCGTATTCTTTTTGAAAAAAAATTTAGCTTTATCGGAACGATTCGAGCAAGCACGCGTTTCATATCCAAAATTTTCACCAAAATCATTAAAACTAGTGAGAAATATCGAGCTCTCCTGCCATCTCTCTTATACTTGCTGACTGGTTTTCAATCCCCATACTCTTCACTTTTCTAATATTTTCAACAGTTAAAGAGGTCGAAGATCGTCCAGAACGTGTCATGTCTTCAACGATCTCTCGACCGCCGCCGAAAGCTTTGTACCTAAACAGATTTTGAAACAATTTTAATATTTCTGCAAATCAAAGAGTTGGTTTTTGTCTTAGCTTGCCGTCTGTTCATACATTTTTATTGAAATAAATTTATAAAATGACCACGCATAAGCACTAAAAATGCAGCATCCAATTTGAAATATAAATAAAATGGTTGCCACGTGTTTGCTTGCATATATTTTGTAAAACAAGCATGTATTGAGATATACTTTCAAAACTTGTCATAGAAGTTTAAAGAGGCGGCCACAATTATATATTTTTTACACTATTAAGGGGTTAGGAGTAGTCAGAATTTTCAATAAATTATTTTTTTTTTACATTTTCGTTAAGTTATATATCCTATAAATATTCTCTGAAAATTTCGCATTGATCCGATAATCAGTTTTTGAGTTATTCGGCAAATAATAAAGAGAACTCGGGCACTTCAAAGCGCTAGTGTGAAACTTTAAACGCGTTTTTCTCAAAACCTATGTATTTTGAACTGTTGAACCAATTAACTGTTGATTTTTTTCCAAAAATTTCCTGAGGCCGCCATTTTGTTAATTTCTGAAAAAAGTCCTTCGATCAGGCCTAGGATTATCTATTTATAAAACTCATTTTTTTTGTTCGATTGATTTGAAATGAATCTCCAAGGACTTATGGTTGTCACCGCAAGTACCTTTTTTTGGAACTGGGTCAACACAAACACCTATAACTTTGGAAATTAAATTTTTTTTTTGAATTTTCCGTGACTTCAAGTCAACACATTCTATAATAATGCCATATTACTACTATAAGTAGTAAAATAACACGATTTAAAAACAAAACAAAAAAAATACTGAAAATTCTAATTTTTTTGTGCCTCTGACTACCCCTAACCCCTTAATCTACTAAAAAAAATGAAATTATGATTGAAAAATATTTCTGCGTGGGATATTTTTGCCAAGGGTTACTAAAGACAAAAAAAAATTACTACACAAAGCATTTTAGGAAATATTTTATGAAATGCTCAGGAAATAATATTTTCGCAAAATAATTTGCTTTTCGCAAAACAATAATCCGGCAGTTTCAACTAAATGTTTCCTTTGCACGGCAGCAAATCAATAAGATTTGAAAAAATCGCTTCCATTATTGCTAATACAAAGACACTAAAACTCTTCAGAAAGCTGCTTATATACATTTTCAAAATAAAATTTCATCACAAGCTCTAAATCAATTTGCTTGCTGGTAATGTATGTAGATTATACTAAGTGGATCTACATACAGACATTCACCAATAAACGACAGTGCCCGTATATATGCGCTCGTATGTGCTGTGCTTATTTCACTGTTGGAAACGAAGTAAACAACAAGATTACGAAAAGGAGGAAAGCGTATGTAAATTCTAAGATTTGTCTCAGCATTTTACTGTTACATGTACACATATATAATATTTATATATTTATGCATTTATGCAAATAGGTTTTCCCTTTACTCGCAGCTTACAATTTGAAAGCAAGTGATAGAAACGATGCAAAAAATATGAATGAACACTGAACGACTGAGATAACGCTCTAGTATTTTCAGTTTCGCTTTTCTTAAAAACTGTCGCTTTGTTCATATGTTTATGCTTTTCAAAGATTTTGAATTTAATTGAAATTCATTGAAATTTGAATCTTTAAATGCTTGCTATGTTTAAATAATAAGAGAGTGCATTGTAATTCATCAAATTAATATAAATAATCTAGAACATTCAGGAAGTTTAGTATTATACGTAACTAACACAAGGTGGTTGCGACAGGGCGTATGAGTAACATTGTGTGTTGAATAATTTTATTGATTTGTTTAAGATATATTCTTAGGATAAATACAATAATAGCAAAACAAGTTAAAAATTTATGAATTAAATGTAACATCTATGCTGCTTAATGATTTTTAGGTGTTTTTCGAATGGAATAAGCTTTTTTATGCTTCGGACAGGTCATTTTTAGAATCTTGCAGGTGAGAGATGCCATATAGAAGTATTTTAGCAGCTATTCTGTAGATCAACAAGAAAATATGCTAACTTTGGCTGCATAAAAGCTGTAATACTTATAACAGGTGCATTTATTACAGCATAAAGGGATTAAATTTTATATTTATCTTGATTTTGATTAGTTTATATAGGAGCTGTATGCTCCAGCGGTCCGAATTTTTTTCGTAGATGCTAACGCTGCAGTGAATAAAAATCAATGACGAATTTCATGACGATACATTGTCAAATAAAAAATTATGCCATACAAGGACTTGAGTACGATCGTTCAGTTTATATGCCAGCTTTTTTGCTACGAGTATAGTGATTCGATCTGAACAATTTCTTGGGAGATTGCGTTATTGCTATAGACAATAATCCATGCTAAATTTCATAAAATTATCTTGTGAAAGGAAAAATTTGTTCATACAAGCATCTGATATGCATCTTTCAGCTTTTATGGCAGCTATATATATGCTATAGTGGTCCAATATCGGCGGTTTCGCAAATGAGCAGCTTCTTGGTGAGAAAAAAATCTGGTCGATATCTCAAAAACTGAGGCATGTATACAGAGGGACGGACAGAGGGATAAACTAAGAAATTGACCCGACTCGTCGCGCTTATTGATATATACATATATACTTAGTAGGGCTTCCGACGTTTCCTTTTAAAAACTCTGTGGCGAACTTAATATACCCTGTTGAGGGTACAGGAATGTATCTAGTTATTTCTGAAAGAACGAAGCGTGTCAATAGGCCTAGCCTAAGTGAAATCTAAAGTCAAATGTTTGTTTATTATTTATATTTTATCATAATTTTAAGCACTCGAATCAAAGGCATAATTACAAACTTCTATATCAAGTCGCGAAAAAACTTATCAAAAGGACATAAATTTTTTCCTTAAACATACTGACCGACTCTGTGCTTAACAATTTATCAAATTAAAATCCATACATTTTTCTTTTGCTTTATGAAAAATACTTTTATTTCCGGAGAGTATATCTCCTACTTTTTCTTAAGAATTCAACAGTAACAACAAATAAAAATACTTCACGATCAAATTAAGTTGCTTCGCGCAAACTTTAGGGTTGCGAGCGAAGCCAATTAGTGGAAATTAAAAAAGAAAAGCCGTAAAGTGGCAAAAGAAAAGTGAAAGTTCAGCAAAAACGCTTGGCTTATTAAACTTCAGCAAAGTTAAAAATATAAAGAAGGCTGCTTTTTTACTGTTTACATTTTGCTTATTAAAATTTCAATGGTTTTAAAATAACGCAACTTTTTCTATAATAATTATAATTACACCAAGGTCTTTGCGTAAGCGTTAGTTAAGGGTACAGCTAATTTATTCAAGTGCAAAGTTTAAAAACGCCTTCAAAAATACCATCAAACAAAATGAAAGCAAATAAATATTGCTTTTTTCGTTTCTTTATTTTGACTGCCAGCAAAGTTGGTTAGCTGATGTTATATATTGTACAAAAGCAACAAGTAATATGCGCATATTTTCGCAACAATTGTAAAGAGCCGTTCAGCTTAAAATTTCGATTAAAGCAACCCACAATGGTATGCAGCACAAATAACGACAGCGCGAATCTGAATCTGGCACTGCTTGCAAATTCTCTGCGTTTATTTACTTTTAGTCCTTCTTAATTTTAGCTACGCTGATTTTTCACATTTTTTTCCTTTTATTTTTTGTTCTTTCCGTTATGTTCGTTTGTATTTTTTGCACAACTTCGTTCACTTCATTTGACTACAGTGTTGGTGTTGTTTTTGTTTTTGCTTGCCAAGCGCAATTATGGAAATTCTCTTCAAAACAAGCGCAGACAAGGAAACGGCCGCATAATCAGCAAAATAACAGCAACCAAAAGGTAGAAAAGACAACGAAAGCGAATAAAAAAAATATTTATGAAAGAAGCAGCTCAGTCGGCAGGTAAGAGCGCATCAAAGTGTAAAACTCAAACAATTCAGATGCCAAGTGGAGAGAAATTTCATCGGTGACAACCGCAAATGCCGTGAATATTTTTAACGCGTACTACAAATGCTAAACTGCAGTAGCCAAGGAAAGGCTAGCATCAAAAACAAAAATCCCTTTGCGAAAACAACAATTCATGTATATATATTTATCTAGGAGCATATCGCATCCAGAATTTCATGCATACAAGTTTTGAGTATTTTACCACATAAAAATAAAAAGAGTAGGGGAGGGCAAGCCACTCTTTTTGTGGGATCCTCCAGTGCATGTTATCGTCCGGAATAATCTGTATAGTAATCCTGGTCTAGATTTAAGTTTCGATACTTTCGTACCCTGATATATCTTTAGCCAATCTGAGTAACTGAAATGTAAAATGATAGCGAGACCAAATTTGGTAGAAAATGAGACGATTTCCTATTGTCATTTTTATACTGACTCACTTGTTCGCAAATATTTCGATAGGCACTATATATACATACAACTTTTTAATCTATATATAATTTATAGCTGTTAAGAAAGCCGGCTGTAATATATTAAAAAAGTATGTTATCTTTCAATTTTGCAGTCTCTTCCAACCATGTGCCAAATAAGATGAATAATATAGCCAAATATATAATGAACACGCTGACCAAAAACACACATGCAAGCTTTTATTTAAAATTTATTTTCTGGTGTGGAAAATTATAGTGATGTCGACTGTGAACGTAAATGATGAAACCGTCAACAAAAGAAAGAACAATTGCAAAAACGCGCATTTCCATTGCATAGCCACAGGCGCATGGCGCTGATGTGAACATTTCTCAGAAAAATATGCGTTGAAAGACACTTTTGCCAGTGCACAACAATATAGTAATTGAAGTCACAAAAAAACTATATACAACAAAAACAACAACAACAATCAGAGCTTAATTCACACGCTTGAATACATGCTGAATGCGCCTTTCGTCGGTGTCGTCGCCTAAATGAAGTTAACAATCTGTCAAATTGGTAAATTATTTCTGCTGCTGACAGCTTTCTTCCTACTCCTCGATTCCCAACAGTTAGTGGGTGTGCATTGTACCACCGAAAAAGTTGCCATTGAACGTTTGAATGCATCGGCTGCTGACACCATAGGTGAGCTAACAACGGTAGCTGCAATAAAACAGGCACAAAAAACCACAACCGCAAACGTGACAGCTGTCAGGGCAGCAGTGATAGTTGATAAGGTGTGTAAGCAAGATAACAAAAAAAGCAACAACAAGGAAAGCAGATCCTCTGAGATTTGCATTGAAGAGCACAGCCAGCCGCTAGAAAACGAAGAGTTGGGAGCACAGGAAGAGCCGCACACGATATCTGAGTACACTACAACAACAAAAGCTTCCAGCACCAAGCGAGAAAACTTGCTGCATGCCCCAAGTATTGGAAATCCAATTGTCGGAGAATTAATGAGCACAGTGGAGTCAGCTCGTGTGCAACAGTTCCGCGCTGAGGCACAAGATGTGGCGCAAACACAACACAAATTAATTACAGCAACACCAACAACGCAGTCAACGGCGGCTGCAGCGCCAACAGCAACTGTGGTGACCACAAAACTGCAGAGCGTTGGAAAACTCTCAGGTGGACAAAATGTTGCAAATATTGACTCGACAACAGAACGACAAAATCGCCAAAGAATGGCATATAGTGCGCAACAACAGCGAGTGCGGCAATATCAGCGAACTGAGCAGGCAAGTGAACAGCAACAATGGCAACCGCAAGCGCAGCAACAACGACAAGAAGAGCAAATACATCGACCGCGACAGCAATTTGACACAACACGGCAGCCATTAGCCACAAAAGCAACAACAGAAAAACCCACAACAACAGCAACGTTTAGCGGAAGTCTTGCACGCGCGCACTTATCCTCCGAAATAAAGGAAATGAAGAAGCCGCCAAAGTTTTCAACCAAAACGTCGCAGCAACAGCTGCCAACTCCACTCACACAGCAGCGACGAAAGTCAGCAAATAAGGAGAATGAATCAAAAAGACAACTACAACAAAAACACGCAAGACCGGAGATGCGCCAGCAGCGCATACGAAAGCCACTTGAAGGAGGACAACAACAAAAACCACTACAACATGGGGCGCAAGAACAATTATCGACTTCAAAGCCACTGCCAGCACAAAAGCGCCAACCACAACCAACTGCAACGGCACGGCGGCAGCGAGTGGACGAACAGCTGCAACAGGATGCTCAGCACGTCCCCGAACACGAACCGCAGGGACAACAACAGCATACCGCCGAACGCCAGCAACATGTGGGCGTTTTAATACCATCCCGCATTTTGGACGTGTTGCATGTGCAGCAGGGCTTTTACAATTTTCTGGATTTCTTTCATGTCAATCTGCAAAATGTCAGTGTCGATTTTCTACGTGATGACGGTAAGTACCGCAACATGATTCACATATCAACATGCACATTTCTGCCATCGTTTTTTCGCAAATATGCGAGCAACAAATTTGTACAGAATGCTTTACACAGGAATTACTGTGCCTTTCACCGAGTACCGACTCGCTCAAAATAGTTTTGATAACTATTCAACTTGGCAATTTCAGACACGGCAGGGTGTTTTAGGACTATTATTTAGGTTATATTAGAATGCATTTGTTACATTAAGATTAGGGATGCAAAAAATGCAATAATTGAAAGTTATTTACAGTTCTCGCCGACTAGGTAACTCTTCGTCAGTAGTTAGAAGAAGTCCATTAGAGTAAAGGCATCGTAACTGAAAATGCAAGAGTCACCGGGTTTGTCCGGAAAGTAATAGGACTGAAGTGATTTAAAAAAATGTTTTGAACCAATCGTTAAAACTCTTTAAAAACTTTCAAAATAGGCTCCTTCTGCGTCGAATCAGCGCTGCCATCCGATTTCCAACATTGAAGGCGTCACGGAAGACATTCTCTGAAATAGCCTTGAGAGCTGAGGTGCACACTGCTTAGATTCCCTCTTTCGTCTCAAAATCGAAACAAAAAAATTAACTCGTCAGCAGTGATTATGTTATTCAAAAATTTCTGTCATTAGTGAGTACTTTTGGAACCATCTTCGTTCCGTCACAATGTTAAATTTAACATCTGGGAATTAAACAGGTATTAGTTTACGTTCAAAGGGCTGAGTTCAAAACTTTGCGCACACGAGTCACATTGTCGGTGTTTGTCGAAGTCGCAGGTCTCCCAGCACGGTTTTCATCAGCGACCTCTTCCCGGCCCTCTTAAAAGGTCTGGTGCCACCGATACACACCATTTCTGGTTTCTCTGTCGCAGATTTACCGATTTTCATACAGAATTTATTCGCGTATCTCTGCTCTAACGAACGCTGCATTTTTTGTCCCCAAAATGCTTGTCCAGACGCACCAGGTGTTCGGAGAACCGGCCAGCCCCTTGTATGAATGCCTCTACCAATCCTGTCTACAGTCACGGCAAGAAATCAGTTAATTTGGACAACCTTGTATATGCTCGTTTATACAGCAATCGTGCGAAATATGAAATAAGCTCAACTTGGTGACAATGAGAAATCCAGGAGACATACTTAGAACAGAGGATAGTTTAAGCCAGATAACATAGTTTTAATTTAATAACGCTAGAGCTCCAAGTGTTAGCTTAGTGGTCTTATTGAAAGAACTCACGTGTGTGTACCATAGCAGCAAGAGATTGCTATATCCTGGAACGATCTGATTCTGATTTAATAACTGAACTGATCGCCATCTGCTATCCGGCTTATGATATGTTAGACGATGGTCCGGATATATCAGCGATAGTAGAAACTTATGGCTATAGTAGAAAAAGATGGCTAAAAAACTTCGACTTTTCTCTTATTCTCTATATTCAGTCTTCCACATATTGCTTTTGAGAATTTTTTTTCGCTCTGAACTGACTCATGATGGCTTTATTTGTGACTGTATTAAGACTGCGGAGCCAACAAAGTCCTTGTGGCATAGCCAAAAAATTGGCTTAAATACGGCATAAATTCAGCCATTTTTATTAGATCTAACAACATTCTTTGAAGCACATTCCTATGATTATCAGCCTAGAAGTTTAATCACTGTTAAACGCGGCGGTACTGTCTTTCTTGGTTGGTGTAGCTACCTATAGTGCAAAATTTCTTTGCGGCCACATGAAAATCCCCAAAAAGTTGGCAGAAAAAACATATGCTGCGACTTCATCCACATTTTTAAAGCCTTTAAATTCTTTTACGACCGAGTGTATTAAATTTATAAAACCGCAACCAAGAATATAATATATTTTGTCATTAAAATATACTCAAGCATAAACTGGGAAAATATGCTACTCACTTTCGGCATGGTGGTGTCGCAACATTCAAAATAATTATCCTTTTGCGCTGACAAAATTTATACAGTTTATAAAAATATATATATTTTTTAACACCCTCAATAAACATTTCACTTCACACTCGTAAAAAAGATTATACGAATATATTTTAACGCTTATGTATTTATCTTTACCTTCTTCTTTCAACTGATTTCTGTTGCATGAACACGCGCACACACACGAACGCAGATTTAAGTGGCTTCATTAAATTGCTCGAACACCCGAAATATACAACTGTGGTGAAAACCTTAAATACCGGGATTAATCTCGCTGACGAAGAGCAGCCGCTGAATGGAAAATCAACAGCAGCAACAGCAACAGCGGCAACACGGCCAAGTCAGCGGCAATCACATCAACAGCAATCTGTAGCAACGGCACAGATTAATAATGCAGCAGCGGCTTTCTCGAAGGCTGGCGAAATGAAAAAGTCATCAACGTCAAGTAATGCGCCACTTGTCGCCTACTGTCACTTGGCCGAGCAGCTGTCACGAGATTTTAATAAAACAGTACTCGTTTGGCCGTGTCCGCGAATGAAGGTGAGTAAAAGAAGGTCATAATAGCTTTGTATATTCTACATACTTACATTCAGGCTTGGATTGCGGCTTTGTGCAGGCGGCAAGTGGAAAGATTGTTTATTATGAAACTTTACTTGATTTGTTTTGCTCTGTTGTTCTTATAAAGTTTACAAGATGCAAGAAATAAATATTTATTATTATTTTTAATAATGCTGCGTTTACACCTGGAAGGTTTGGTTGATTGGTGTTCTACCATACATAAAGTGTTTATAGCCTGATATCAAGGTTATTTTCCAAATAGCTTGTGCAATTTTGGTGCTAGCTGCTCATACCTATAACTAACTCGGTAGCATATAATATATCCAGTATAGTTTTTTTTCAAGTAACATTGAAATATTTCACACCTTTTCATCTCCTGGTAACCTTATTGGCCGCTCATAAAGTAATAGTGCGTGTTCCTTTATATTTTATAAAAGGAACATATGTGTTAATCGATCATACATAGTTATTAGCAATGGTCTGCGACAAAGGCAAATTATTCGTTATTTTTGGATTTAAAATATTGCTCATAATTTTTCTGTGTTTTATTAGAAATAAAAGCTCCGTGCTTTTAAGCAATCTAGACTATCTTCCGTTGATTTTCTTGACTCATAATTGCATCATTAGAGTTTAAGGAGGCCTTCTCTTCAATTATCAAGTGTCGGAAAAGGTATTATTGAAGGTATTCTTTAGATAGTATTGTCTTTCTGACAAGTATTTCGGAGAGAGTCTGTGCTTTTTTATAACTATTATCCCTCTATTTTAAAAAATTTTGAGGATTTAGATAGCTAGTTGTCCATAATTTCTGACCTATTTGCTTTTGAATAATATGCAAATATACAACTTTGAGGAGTAATATACCAGGTTTTTAATAAGTTTGTCGTTTGATAAGAAAAACACAATTTCATGATTCAAAATACACATTACTATTCAGTATAATCTCCCTGAACATTAAAGCACTTGCTCCAACGATTCTACAATCTGTGGATCCCATCCCTAAAGTGAGAGTCCGGAAGGTCTGCAAAATACGCTTCAACAGCCGTTTGACCGCTTGCCACAGATAAATTTTTTGAATCCCGAAAACAAAAGGAAGTCGTTGGTGGCCAAATCTGGTCAATAGGGTGGATGATCCAACAATTCGAACTTTAATACATGGATTTAGCCATTGTCCAAATGGTCTTGTGACACGTGCATTGTCCTGATGAAAAAGGGGTTTTTTCTTCTGCAAACCGGGTCTTTTTTCACGAAGTTTTTTCCTTCAACTGGTCCAAAGGTTGCAATAATATTCAGAATTAATTGTTTTACCAGCTTGCAAGTAATCCACAAACAAAATTCTTCTCGCATCCCAATAAAGTGATGCCATAACCCTTTTGGCCGATTTCCGGACAAGAACTCGTTTCGAAGCCGAACAAAAAGGTTCACATCACTCTTAGCCTCTTGTGTTGATTCAGGATCATGGTGATAGACCCACATCTCATCCATAGTGACGAGTCGATGCACAAAATCCACTTGATTCTTTTTAAAATGCTCCAAATGTTGCTGAGAAAGTCGCATTCGAATGTGCTATTGTTCTATTGTTAGCGAATGCGGCACGCATTGTGCACACAACTCTTAATACCTAAAATTCACTTAAAATATGGCTCACACTGTCTAATGAGATGTGTAAAGCCACTACTAAATCTCTTTCAGTCGATCAACGATATTTTAAAACTATATTCTGCATTTTGGCTATAATTTCTGGTGTTGACCACGTTTAAATTCAGCAACCCATAATCATTATACACTTTCAACATTCGTTCGTTGAATTTTTTTTGGTGCTGCCCATTGACCATGTGATACTGCGATCACTTCATTTAGACCTAGGGCAAAGTTAATATTAGTCTTATGTCTCCTCTAAAAATTTAGTATCTACATACTATATATAATTTAAGATTATTCGGAAATTGTTGTTAAAAAAAGTATTTGGTTTAGTAAGTTTTTATGCACTCTCTAGTATGCAAAATTCACATAAAATGAGAATAGTTGCCCTTATGATTAATCGACTAATGGGCAGTTTCCCCAAAAAGTTCGAACAAAAGATTATTTAAACCGATCCAACTTTATATTTCATGTCCTTATTTCAACTGGAGATGATTCCATCCTGACTGCTAAAATTGGAGTTGCCAGCACGAGAAGAGTGATTTGTTCATTCAAAAGACGAATTTGTTCCGAATTGCTGCATTTGTTTTGATGAGTCGTATAATTTTGATATATTAAACAACAATTAATTTACGAATTATTGTTTTTAATTGCATTATTTTCACAAATAACAAAACTTGTCCGAGATTTTTTCTTTCATTACGTAAATTAATTTGTGGCTCGTCAGCGCATCATACATAAGCCATAGTTGGCTACAGTGTTCACTTGAGTAGAGTACACAGTGTACTTGTTCATGAACTTGTGGGTACTCGTGAGTTTTTTTCTTACGCTATTTGTAGCTTTTTCGAAATGTTTCTATGCTAGCGACACTTGCCACGTTGTTTGCATTACTCGAGTGCACTACATAAGTGCACTTGCTGTGGAAGTGAGTGCGCGAGTAGAGAATGCAAAGGCTGATGAAAGCGAAACACGCGGAGGCCTGTACAATTGTGAAACACAAGCTAAGTAGATAAATTATTTATTAAAAATTGAGGGGCAAAGTGAAGCCTTTGACAAGCTTAAAAATCAGTCAGTAATTTATGTTATGAAAAAATATTGGCAGTTGAAAGAAATAAAAAATAAAGGATAAGGAAATGAATAAATAAAATAAAAAATTAAGAATAAAAAATAAATATCAATTTTATTAAGATTTTGCATAAACTTATGCTTATTTTTAAACTTTTAAAAAAGCCTACCCGAAAGGAAGGGGAAATCTGCTAGCTGCAAAACAGAGACTCACCAGTCTTAGCACCAAATACACTTAAACTACAGCAGTAAGTACGAAGTAGATTTCTCCACCAACTATTTGCTGTATGTTATATGCATACATATATACATAATTCTATTTACGTGTGCGTTCAAGCAGAACACACAGAAACGTGCCACAAAGGACATAACGAATGCTCAGCGCGCCACAGAAAAGCACACACACATTCCCACCGCACATAGACGTGTAATTCAGTTGTGTGCGCTCAAGTTGTGGAACTTGATGAAAGTAAAACACACACAACAAGCACTAATTGTGGCAAACGAATAAATGAGAAAGTGCTTAAGAATTGAGATACGAGTTATATATATGTAAATAAATATACTTTTTGGGTGTATATACTATATGTTTGTGAAACGCGGTTGCAATAGCGAAGGCCTTTGATTCGGTTTTATACATTTTCTCTAATATTGTAGCTAAATCGCGAGATATTGTGTTATAGTTTTCGGTTCTGATATAATAAATTTGAATATCCGCATTAAGAGTGGTCTAATGCCAATCCAAAATGATATGCTTCTCCTACAGATTTTTGTCTGTAAAACTGTTCAGCTTGGAGTTTAGTATTTTGGAGACAATTCGCGCTTGAAGCAGCTGTATACCATGTTTTATAGCTTTATAGTAGTTGACTCCCAACGCAAGTGATGACTCTACTCAGGGAGGATCTTTTTCTACTCGTATTCCATTGAGCGGTGTTAAAAGCATGATATTAGAGCTAATCACTTGGCACAAGGCCTTCAATGCTACAAATTAAATTTCAGCAGAAATTCGTCACTAACCCGGTATGGTGTTAGGGATGTGCTCTTATCACGAGGTCTCAAATTAACGTATGTATCAATGGGACGCGCGTATTTGAAACAGTTCAACATGGTATTAGAATGGATTGCATAATTCAAAAGTGTCTTATAAAATGCCAACGAATCGACTACACAATGTTAGCTCACCTCAGGTTGGTTCTAATTTCCTTTAATCTATTTTAAGTCAGGTCAAATAACAAGAAATTCAAATCAAGTAATCTCTGAGTAATATCAGTTTTGACCTAAAGTTTTCATATAAAAAGAAATATAAAAATTAATTTACTCTTATATAATTGCTGAGCAAGTATACATGTATATGTAAGTATGAAAGTAGAACAGAAATAATAAATTTATTTGTACATAAATGTCCATTTTAAATTGGGAAGTGCAAATGCAAGAAAGTCAACTCATAAAATTGCACATATCTGCCTTAATTCAAGCAGAAATATTTAGCAACTACACTGTGTATTCAAATGAATGTATATAATTTTATTACACATACAAAAACATTGCTATAGATTCTTTAAATACTCTTATGTATTCAGAGGCAATGCAACTTCTCTACGCAATTGAGGTAGTATTAGTGCCACAGCATCGCTTGCTTCAATAATTAATAGCGAAAGTGCAGCTGCTGTGGCTTTTGAACATTGCTGCATCATTTGCGATAACGACCTGTGGCACAATACTCGAACGAGTGGGTAGGGTATTTGCTTGGTTAAATTTATATATGTATGCGTGTGTCTTAATACTCTGAAGTTGATTAAATAAATGCATATTGAAATACGGTGTTGCAGTTACGTCTGAGCCATTTGTAAATTTTGAGTTAAGATTTCCGAGAAATCGAATTTAATATTTTCGGCCTTTCTGGCGAAACATTTCTAAGCTACATGAGACCATTTTGCCACCACAGGGTATGTAACCGGTTATTTAACTAAATTTTGTAAATCTTCTTGTATGTCACATGAAGTCATTCCGAAAAGGTATCTTTGAATTTATGAATACACATATATGTATATATTGACACGTGCTTGGTATGAGTATATTTATAAAACCAAATATATTTACCATTTATGGTGGCCCTACGTGCCCCTTTAACAGTCATACATGAATATTTGTCTCGTTTTCCGTTTCCGTGTCTTCAGTGCCCATTAAGTTTCTGCAACACATACAGCATAGTTGTTAATAAATAGTGGTGCAAATTCCATTCATGCTTTTGCGGCACGTGCCATCTACACGAGCAAAAAGTTAGTCACTTAAACTGTATTTTATTACACCTGCAGTCATTTCTATGTCATCAAGTGAGATGGTCGAAATGTTTGCCTCTGCATCCAAAATTCAAAATTTCCAAGTATTCTTTGATAGTTTTTTAAGTTTGGCGAGAAGTGTTGGACGTGCTTGAAATTTGGTAAGCCTTGGATGCTTTATACCGCTACTGAGTTATAAATTAAGAACAATTATAGGGATGATTTAAAAAAACTTGTTTGTAATCATCGTTAAATGAAAAACATATTTCTAAAAATAAAATTTTTCATTAAAATAAATAAAATTTTAGCACAAATTAAAAAAAGCACTTGCAATATATATCATTTAATTGTCAAGCATAATGAGTGAAATTACTAATAATTCCACTCACTTAATGCTTAATTGCCTGCCATAACCATCACCTGCTGCAATCGTTGCAGCAAATGTCGAAATGAAAATGAGCATATTACTTATAAATGGAAAGCACAAAGCAGCATGCTTCTCATGATGTAAAATGCGGTTTGCTTGTGCTTAAAAGAGTCTTGGCTGTACACCTACACAGCAGACTCATATCTGCAGCCATCACCATGTACAACACAGACCGGCAAGCAGCAGTTCAGATTGCACGAGCCTCACCATCATCCAGCACTCTGCTCGTTATGATTCATACAAAATGCAAGACCACTTATTGGCCGAACAAGTGCAACAAAGGCACTCGTGCATACTTTCGACAAGTTTTGTTTTGTTTTGCTCAACACGTTCATTGTGCTTTTGTCGAAGAATAATGAGTTGCAGTCAAGCGGAGTGTAGTTTTTGCTGCTGTTTTGCTTCACTTTTCCTCTTATTCTTATTGTGTTTTGCACCTCTGCAAATCTACTCAACGGCTGATGGCTATAAACAAACAGAAAATCTTAAATGTTTCTTTTGATTGATTTTGTTGTATTTTGTTGAGTTGGTATGGTGATTTATGTTCTTATTTACTCATATAAATGAATAATTCGTAACCGCATTATTTATTGCATACAATTTGTTAGCAAGTGGGAGAAGAATTTAACAGCGGAAACAAGTTTTCCTGCATTTTCAGAGTTATAAATAATAAGCATAAAATAGTATAGCCATTATATCATTTCGGTGGCATTTATTCATTAATTATTTTTCAAATTTAAGACTTTAAGGCAGTTTGTTTTTAATATCCGCTTTTATTGTCTTATTAGTCGCTTCTAGTTCTCGTACATATGATTTAGCTGCTTGCCCTGGGATGTTGTAAGGTAAAACTATAAATTTTATCAATCGCAATTTAATACGATATTATTTCTTTATTACATTTAACATATTAGACGAATCAGATATGCATGCAAAAGATCAAAACTATGAAACATAGCATTCAGCACGTTATACACTGCGTATACGTAACAAATAATATCACTCACATGCTAGACCAGTGGACTGTCATTTATTTTTTAGCATATAACCTTACATATAGTAACATATATTTATCCAGAAAGAAGTGAACTGCCATACGTCCCGCAAGCCGCGTAGCGTCATGCAATTGTGACCCCATGAAAAAAACTTGCATTGCTGGTGCGACAGTGCGTATGCGCAACATTTCATTGTAATCACACATTGCTCAAGGGATTTCGCTTGTTGATTCATATTCTTACGTGCATTTTGCAAGCGAAAAATGCAATTGGCTTTGGGAATCATACACAGAAAATGTGGATAATGTAAACACATTTGAATGCGACGTGACACGCGCATTTCAGAAACTAAGCGTTGTTATTGCGATTTCTCAAAAGAAAACTTGCTTTTTCTGTAAGCTGTGTGCCATTGTCATTTCACATATGCAAACTGTTGGCTTCATCCAACTTTCTACGGCATAAATGCAAACAAAATGCACTTTAAAGCTCCAAATAGACGCAGCAATTGCTCATTCAGCACGCTTCAAACTGCACACATGAAGAGCAATTCAAATTGACTCTGGCACAATGTAAGCGAGACGAGAACATTCATTTGTTTGCACGCATACTCGTTATGTGTGTGCACATCTCGTATCAGTTTACAAACTAAAACAAACAAACAAGCTTAATGCGGTTTTCTGTACTTTCCCGTTTTTTTGAAATACCACAATTTCCTCAGTTGCAATTTGATGCGAAAACTACTTTTTGTTGTTGTTTAGTTTTTGAATTTATGCTAAATTTATGACAATGAGCAGATAGCGTACGAGCGAATAACTAACTTTGCTTCAGTAATTGCCATAAAAATCACAACTTTAAATCGAGCGCACGAGCAGCGCGCAACTAGCCAAACAACCAGACAGCCATCCATCCAGTAAAAAACCCCTTCGACATTAAATCAGCTTTATTGTGCACTCGCTTTATGGTTTTATGTGCAATGCACTTGCAATGGGGCGATTTATGTACCCGCAAGTAAGATTGATTAAGCTTTTATGTTCGCAGGCAATAGTAAATGTTGCAAGAAATTTTCATTGCCAGAAACTTTGCTTGCTCGTGGTTTGATTTTCTTTCTTTTGATGAGCTAAAGCAACACTTGAGTTGAAATTTAAGCTTACATTTCTTTTTGAATGAAAATTAGCGTTTAATTCTCATCGAATGCAGAGGTGCATTTACTTTCAAAGAAAAGCTTAAGCTTCCTAGACGCGGTCAATTTATCCATTTTAGCTATAATGGCAACTTTTTCTGAAAATATTAAGCATTATATGGATTTTTGAACTCCAATTGCAACATTTTTGAATAAAAATGTGCGCTGAAAAGTGTGCTACAAACTATTACAGGCATTGCGCTGAAAACTATACTAAAAATTTATACTTTCAAATGCACAAACTTCATTTTTACGATTTTTTGGACGATATTCAACATACGAATGCAGAAGTATCTAATCTCTGAAATGCAGCCTATTAGAAATATCTTAAATAACTAAATGTTTTCTATTGCAGTTTTTTGTTGTGAGGTATCAGAACTTAAATGCTCCTAAAATTCCAAAAAGGCTTCGGTTGAAGAGACTGTTTGATCAAAAATTGAGGAGAAATTATTCCATTTTCATTCTTTGCATTTATCTCAATAAGAATCTGCGTTCTTTTGTCAGATAGTCTTAAATATATTTAATATTTGCGAAGCAGTTTTATTTTTGTAGTTAGGAAAGTGTATATATTTTTTTTTAATTTCTATCACTATTAATGTAACATTATCAACAGTATTGCATGAATGATTTTACAAAGCTTTATTATAACAAAATATTGACATCAAGATATGCGGGCTTGAAAACAAAACATAACAAAATGTTCCAATACGAATAAATTTTATCACCTAATCTTTCTCTGCAGAAGTTCATATTTATCTCCACCCAATTGCAGTAACACCATAACAAACTAAAATGAGTTCCAATCCGTTAAAACTACTTTCAATATCTTCAGCATTCACGGCACATACAAACCATTATATCGTTATGTTCTATACAGTATGATTTATAAGTTATTTGTTGAGTTTTTATTATTTTCAAGGTAATTGGAACAATTGCCACATCGTTAATAGTAAACGCAATCCATGAAACAATACTCAATCAGCTAAAACAATTTCATTAACTCAGTATGTGATCGGAAACGCAAGAGCGCTCACTCTCCCACATATAATATAACAAACTAACTGTGATATGCATATTAACGTAACGCATTCACTCACTAATATCAAAACAATGGCATTTAATGGGCGCCTTAAATGCTGTCAACTGCTGCCCAAAACGCATGCTCCTATCTGGCCATCTATCTAGCTATGTATGTCTATTTCCATTCATTGCGACGCATTTCATTGCACATGAAAGCCTTAAATCAGTTTGTATGTATGTCATTTCAATTTAGAATTCGGAAGTGACAGCCTGCCCAACAGTCGGATTGTCCATTTGACCCATTGCAATGCCCAGCGGTTGATTTTCCCTTTTGAATTGGAAATTTATCAAATTCATTCACCAACACCTGTTTCCGGTGTGACCTTGCTGTGGGCATGTGTGGCACAAACTCGTATGTAAATACGATTTTGCACACATTGTTTTGCTCTCGTTGCCGCCTGCTTACTCTTCACTGCGTACGTGCCAAAATCGGAAATCGAAAATTACGTATACGCCGTGTAGGCCGCCAGAAAGCACATACAAGTTTACTGTGTTGTTGCAGTTGACTGTTGCTTTATGTACAGCTATGCGAATGCATGTGTACACAAATGTATTTACAATTATACTACACGTGTTGTTTTTATTGTTGCTTTTTAATACGCCTCTTTTTATGTGTATCCTGTTACTTGTTTGCTTTTTCTATTGCTCGCCTTGCAACCGCTTGCCCATTAAGACAGCTCATGTCTCGCATTGCAGCTTCTTGAATAGCACTTAAATATTCATAAATGACAGTTAAATTGACATAACAACCAGCTGTTTGCAACAAATTTAAATCGTCTCTTATTGTTCATGCATTTGCCTTGCTTACATGTGGCAATGTGTTGCCGCGATTTCGTATTTGGAAAGCGAATGTTATGGTTTTAAACGATTGTAATAAAGCA
The DNA here is from genome assembly GCA_027475135.1 of Bactrocera correcta. Classification (NCBI taxonomy): domain Eukaryota; kingdom Metazoa; phylum Arthropoda; class Insecta; order Diptera; family Tephritidae; genus Bactrocera; species Bactrocera correcta. Next base: position 50,422,395 of record CM050323.1, read on the forward strand.
GTTATCTGCCATAAAATACATATTAGTAGGTAAATAAGGCTTTCTCACGTCGGCTGCAGATTTTATTAATTAACTAAAGATTTTTTGTTTTTTATTTATTATTATTTTATGAAGGCCAGCTGGCGACTGCCCTCAAATTTCCTGACTGTCGTATAAAGTTATGAAAATTATAAAGTGAAGCAACAATATGCAGCTTCTAGGATTTTTTTATAGAATTTGCTGATTTGTGTTTAATCTTCTTTCGATATTTAAAGTGATTGGAAATGAACAATGGCTCCCAAATCCAAAAGACAACTTTGAGAGCGGAGTCGTCTCTCTAAGCATTTTATAACTGATGCCGAATTCATTCTCTTGAGGCTTTTAGCTTACTAACTGGTTTATAACTAACCAATCCGATACACTTAGAACCTACAAAGATTTTTACAACCACACCGCCGGTTATATTCTTATTAGCATTTGGACGCTCTTGTTGATTAAGCATGCACCCTTACTTTTTAGAAAAATTTCATAATCAAATCTCAAAATTTGAGTCTGACAAACAAGAAACCCATACTAACATACTTCTTGCTTGGTTGTTTCCAAAAACAGTGCTGGTACATTTGAATGCTTTCTCAGATATGAAAAATATTGAACTGAAGGAAAATACGAGTAACTTTTTGGTATATGGAAATGAGAGGAGTTCATTACAGGGGTTCATGGTTTTATATATTTATGATGAACAATAATGAACAAAAAAGTAACATTTTGGTCAACTAATTTTTGTAATTTTTCCGCTAAAGACATTATTCCATTAGTGTAAATCGAAATTTTGAAATTTCCATTTAGGAAGCTAGTGAACCAGTGTTGTGCTACACGAAATGATACAGCATCGTCTCCGTAAATATCCCAAATTGGTGGTCTTCATGTCATTCTTGCCTTTTTATTGCAAAAATTTCAAAATATAGCGAATTTCTTCATTATTTTCACTCATTTTTGAGCAGCTGTAACTTTTTTCCAATTTCTCCGAATTAAATTTTTTTTTATTTCATAAAAATAAAATCTATATCTCACCTTTCCAGCACTATACGACACAATGTGATTGGTAGCACTGGAGATATACGACTGCAACGACATCTATAGAAAAAATACGAAAATACTTTTCGACTACCAAATATATGCGAACTAGTGCTCCAGTTTTTAAGATATCGAGTAGAAATTATGAAGCTACTTATTTGTCGAAATACGTGGTATCGGATCACTATAGCGTATAGCTGCCATACACTACTGAACAATGGAATTAAGTTCTTGTAAGAAATTGTATGTGTATTATTATCGGCGCAACCGAAGTTAATGTTTTTCCTTGTGTTATTTATTTTTTCTTTTATTTCTTCTAAAAATACCCATAATACATATAAAGTTTGGATATAACTTTCGAAACAATCCCAGCAGTCAAGTTATCCTGATTCGCCACTTCAAACAGTGCTTATGCAGCGAAAATGCTTAGAAATTATGAAACTCAAGATGCTAAGCAAATTAAGTGCTAAAAGAATACGAAAGGAGGCGAGAAAAGAGAGGCCAAGAGGAAAGACATAGCAAAACTCATTGTGTATCCGTTACCTGGGCGACTGGCCGATTTGGTGACCCAGAAATCACATCAAATGTGAAAGTTAAGCAACAACGCACAACGGTGAAACGGCGCAGAGCCCGGCGGAAAGTTAAAATAAAGGAGCACCTTCCTTACTGCAGCCACACCCAAACTCCCGAGTATGCAAACATCCGTTGACATTACATTTTGCATAATAGAAGGTATTAGCTTTGGCTGCCGGCGCTAAATTTAATTTCAGCAACGCAAACACACGCAACTCGCAACTCACAACGCGCAACTTTCACAAATTTTGCAAATTTCGTAAATTCCGGCAAAATGCAAATGTTTGCGCTCGTTGCAAGTTTTCAAGCGAACAAATTTCTGCACAACAGTAATGCCGTTACACTTACTTGCTACAAGTACAAGATTTGCATCCCAAAGCGACACTCTTTAAATGGCACGCGGCACCAAACTATTATTGCGCAGCTTTAAGATGGCAGCGCGAAATCAAGAAATAAAACACAATAAAACAGCTTTCGAAGAAAAACGCCAAGCTTCTTGCAGCTGTTGAGCGCGCAGGGGGAAATAAATGATTCGAAGCAATTCAATAGCATCTTGTCGATGGTAAATAATAAATAAAATAGCAAATTTTTTATTGCTATTGGTGTGTGAAATGCGATAGTGAAATGCACAGCTCTTGAAAAGGAGCTCACAATCTAGAGCTACATAGCTGTTGAACAGTCGCGTGAGTAACGAGAAAGCTTTCTTTCTGCTCGGCGACCAAACTAAATGGAAGAAAAGCCAACAAAGTTCACTGCATTAGAAGAAGGAAAATGCAGAAATGGGAAATTTTTTGTAAAAAAAGGAAAAAAAAATAACGAAAAAAAGTATAAAACAAAAAAGTGAAAAACAATAAAAAAAAATAAAAAAAAAATTTCCGAGCGAGTGAAAAGTTTCGCTAAAACCCTGAAAAGTGGGCGTTGCTGTTGGTTTATGTGAAAGTGCCAATGTATTATGCTAGATCAATGCACGTACTGTTTGGTGTTGATAGGTTTTAGTTGCCATAGTATTAGCGGGTCACAGAGAACTTTCATTGTTGTTGGTGCTGTTGTTATAGGTACATAAAATCTTCCTCAAATATTGGAGAGTTATATTGCTTAAAGGATAGAGTATCAGGTTTTATGGAACGATGAACCGTTATGGACTTTTCGTACATAAAAACCCTAATATTTCATGTGTTGGGACGTCTGCGCTGAACCCACCTGCTTATACATGATACTCCATATCACAAGAATTGAAACTCAAATTACATATAACATATATGTCAGTAGTCTTCTATATTGCTGAGTGAGTACTTGAGGTGGCTGTTGTATTGTTTGTTTTCCATCTATAGATCCAGTTTTAATATATACCATGAACATGTTGTATCAACTCTGCAAACTTGAGACCTTACCATAGCTTGGTGCCAGACATCACAGCACTGAGTCCTGCATTAAAATGCGATTAACGATAATTGTGTCTAACATCAGCTGCCAATATTGCTGACAACTTCCGTTTAGCTATTTCCACAATTTAAAATTAAAATCCGAATTAAAGCGCAGGCGAAAAGTTGGTTATGAGTAAATGAACTGCAAGCAACCAACACAGATAAACACCACATTTTATGGTGCTGCACCTCAGCGCATTTGTGGGAAATTAAAAACGAAGCAGCATCAAAAAGCAAACGGCAAAAATATTGGCAATCATATGCAGTAGAAGGGAATTTATAGTCGTTTAAAGAAATGAAGACGCGAGTGGAGGCGAAATTCTGTGTATGCAAATGACATACAGATGGCGAAAATATTTTGCATATGTCCATACTGCCACACATAACACATATGCGAACATAAATATTTGCTTATAATAAAAATTCGATTTTCCTTTCCTTGGTTATTCATCATTGAACTTGTCCAGCTGTGCGCTGGGCCAGCAGATGTTACCTCTTTGTGCAGTTTGCTTAAGTTTAGTAGTTAAAGCTTGAAATAAAAAGTTTACTATTTTTTTTTTATTTATTACTTTCTAGAAACTTTAAAAGTTCGTTAGCTAAGTTACAAGTCTGTTATCTTTCGCTCGAGTGCTTGAAAATGATTTTGACAGATTTCACATTGAATCTAAACTAATCGTCTTTTACAAGGTTTTTAATATATTAAGGTGAAGGATTTGAGGCTTTATTAAGTTTTTTTAATCGTTTTGAATTGATAATCAGTTTTCTTTTAAGTTTGAAGAAGTCTTCGTTGCCTTTTTACTCCGAGAATTTCATTTGCTTCGTATCCATTGCAATTATTTAATTTAAATTTTGTCCAGTATTTTCGCTATATGAGTTTTCCTAGGAGTTTCACTTTGTGACCACTAAACCGAATATAGCCATATATATTCACATACAAAGTATGTAATACCGGAATCTACATTGGCTAACTTCATACCGAAAATATTAGACACTTTGGGAGATCTTATTGAAATTAAGTTGCTACATTTTCGGGATAATAAGGTAGTAAGTGCTAAGTACTCTAAAAATGGGTAATAAGATCCATGTCTTTCTCCAGCGATAACCCAAGAAAGATCAAGTAAGGAAGGGCTAAGTTCGGGTGCAACCAAACATTTTATATTCTTACAACTTGCAAAAATCAAAGCCGGAGAAATACTTTAAGGTGTAAAACCAGCCATGTAGAGTAAAGTCACCTGGATGTTCGAAAATCGTTGCTTTAAGTATATGGGGGGCTAAGGGAAGTATTGGTCCGATTCAACCCGTTTTTGACATACAGACATATATACATTATAAAAAAAGTATTATCTCTTAATTTCAATCATATATATATCACACATTGCCCGACATTTTCGATCAAAAGTCAACTATAGGTACTGGGGTCCACATACTCGAAACCTACAAGCTTGAACAGTTTTTATTTGATTTAAATAATATTTAATCATAAGGTGGCATACACTAAAGACATTATTAGTGCAAAGTTTTATCCCGTTATATTAATTGCTTCTTCATTTGTGTACTGGAAACTGAACGAATAAAGTGGAATTTAAAGTTGTGCTATATGGGAAGTAGGCGTGGTTATTGTCCGATTTCGCTCATTTTCACAACGTGACATAAAATTATAAAAAAATACAACATACCAAATTTTATTGAAATCGGTCAATCGGGTTCCGAGATATGTGATTTCACTCATAAGAGAGCGGTGCCACGCCCATCGTCCAATTTCACGCTGGCTCTCATAAAGCTATCTCATACCATTTCAGTGGTAAAATTTAATGTCTTTGACGTATTTAGTTATTGATTTATCGCGCTTTTAGTAGTTTTTAGCAGTACCGTTATATGGGGAGCGTGCGGGGTTATCCTTCGATTTCATCTATTTTTAAATTTTCGGTAGAAGTTCTTATAAGATTTGTACTCAGCAAATTTGGTAGTTGTGGCTTAAGTGGTTTAGGAGATATACATATACATTAAACTTATTAGAGGGCGGGGCCACACCGACTTTTTCAAAATTGTTTTCCCAAAGCTGCTCCTGGCTTCTGCGATTCCCTGTGCCAAGTATGAGTTTTATATCTTAATTTGGTGCTTAGTTAGGGCGTTTTATAAGTTTTCGGTTAATAGCAACTTGTGGCCGTGGCAGTGGTCCGATTACGCCCATCTACGAACTCGAACTGTTTTTGTATTAAGAAACCTGTATAACAAGTTTTATCAAGATATCTCAATTTTTACTCAAGTTACAGTTTACACGGACGGACGGACATACAGTCAACCAGATTTCAACTTTTCTCGTCATCTTATACAACTCGATATATACGAATACATATGTAATCCCATTTCTATCTTGATTAGTATAAGGAGATAAATAAAACTTTTAGGTGAACAAAACTATAATACACCAAGGCTAAAATACTCGTCAAATATATAGAAATTTCAAAATAATAACTTGATTTTGATTGCTCAGCTCGTATGACAGCTATATCATACGAGTATACCATATTTGCACTATGTCTAATCTGGAAAATTTCATTAAATATTGAAGCTGTGTTTTAAGTACTAGCCTATGCCAAATTTTTTGAAAATATTCAAAATATTATATTAAATAAATAAAAGTCATACGATAGCTTAATTTTGATCATTTAGTTTGTATGGCAGTTATGTTTTGCTACAGTAAACCGATATTGGCGGTTCAGAAAAATGAACAGATCGTGGGAAGAAAAGAACGTATGCCCTATATAAGATCTACATATCAAAAACTGAGAGACTATTTCGCCTAAATACAGGCAAAATCAATGTAACTCGTCATGCTGATCATTTATATATTTTTTATTTGTTAGAGGGTCTTCGAAGTTTCCTTCTGAATGTTACAAACTTCGTATAAATTTAATATACCCTGTTCAGGGTATAAAAAGATAAAGTGAACATCAAGGAATATTTCATAAGTCTATAACCTGGAAGAGCATGTCTAATTACACTCAAAATTAAGCCTTTTTTCTTTGCTTTATGTTATTGTTATTTTTGCTTGGGAGCTTAATGAACCGGCATTTAAGTACAGTTTATTATGCTGTACTTAATAACCGAAAACAAGAGATAGGCGAGTGTGGTGCATATACAATATTTATCCTTCATTTAAAAATCATTCAGCAGATGCCACGCGTCAGATTACACATTCACGGACTGTAATGACTACATTGTCACGTCCGTGACGGAGCACGCAATCAGTGTAAACAAATTTGATAGCTGTTTATGACAGGGCTGTCCAAAAGAAGTGCTACATGTGTACAATGTTTGTTATTCTAGGCAACCCTGTAGGGAATTAAGTAGACTGGAAACTGGTTTATAAATAAACTAAAATGTTACGTTACTAAACAGCTGTTTACTGAACTGAAACTGGCTATATTTAAACAGCGTTTGATGCTATGAACACAACCAATGCACTACCCATTAAATTAGAAGCAACACAATTGAATATTTTCACGCGAAATCAAAAGCAAGCACTTGGGTATTTTCCCTTTATACCCGAGAGGTTTTTAGAACTTCTAAGCCAATTAAAAGTTGCGCTATTTCCATACTGGACTATGCGCTGTTCACAATACAAAGTTTCCGCATACATTTGTGTATGTATTAGTGTGATGTGCAAAGCGTTTGCAAATGGAAAATGGCAGTTCGTGGTAGCGACATTATGTCATTCGTTTCACACACGATGCGTGCTTGCAATTTATTTCCACTTAATACAAAACAAATGGCTTGTACACACACACTCACACACACGTACAGACCACAGCTACGCATATTGCGACCAGCTGTTCGGGGGAAAATAAATGTGCAGCACGCACACAGTTAAGTGGTGAGGCCATTTAAATGCAAAACCGGTGCAACAACAAATCATGCACCTACACTGTGTCAGTTATAAATGGTGTAATGATGTAGCAAACTAACGGCATTTTTCTAGGCGCATTAACACATGCGCATAGAAACTCATTTATATACACAACAGACAAAACGCACAAGAATCACCCGTGCAATAGCAAAAAATACCCCTGTTATATAAGCAGAGTACAGAGTTCAATTGAAGGCCACAAAGTGGGCTCGACTCTAGTGTTGCTACTGTTGTTGTGAACTGAAAAGTTTGCAAAGAAGTTATTAGGTATACCTTAGCATATTTAAGGACGGATAGACGGTTGATTTCAACATCATAAAGCATAATTGGAGAATTATGTAATATATAAAATTAATTGGAGAGATTAAGAAAAAAATATTGGTTCAATCTGATACTTCTCACCACTCTTCTTCTTCTACTTCTACCATTTGACAGGTCAGGAAATAATCCGAAACAACTCTGAACAAAAGCTATTTTTGGAAAAAGGTTGAAAATATTATTTAATATACTGAATGGTGCCATTTGACCGGGACATAGTTTTATATTGGAAGCTAAAAATGTCAATTAAAAAAATCATAAAATTCATAAATTATGCAAACCTTTCAAATACTTATCTCAACAGTTTACGGTTAACAGTTCCTTTTTCATTACTCCTGTTATGTCCACATGCAAAATAAACTGTGCTTACACACCACCCTATACATCACCACCTCTGCCAGCGCAGAAATCGCTGATTGAAATCGCAAAAATTATTTCGCACAAATTGACTATTTCTCTTTTTAATTTGCTTGCAAATTCATCGTGCGCAGTCATACAAATTTCTATTCAGCACCAACAGCAATTTGCAAACTGCAAACAAACCTGTCAATTGGCTGTGTTGCGCACATTTTTAGTTAAATGACCGTGGCTATTTGTGTGAGTTCAGCAAAAAAAGAGTGGAAAGCATTGCGACAAATAGTGCGAAAACCAGCAGAGAAGGAGAGAGGAAAAACTGCGCGTTTGTTTGTTTACTTCAGCGTTTAGTTTTATGTGTGTGATGAGACAAAACACTGGAAGTGAGAGAAAAATGTTTTCAACTTAGCTTTTTTGAATTTTCACACTTTCACTTTTCATTACATAACAGAGTATTTTGAAAAACTTTATTGATTGAAAGGATTATTATAACAAATGAATTTTACTAATTAAGTTATAACTGCAAATACTTTTCTCAAATAGCAAAACACTTATATCAAATAGAGAATATAACTGAGAGGATATTTTGTACCTCTTTATGCTCAACAGTTTCGAGTTTCGGAAATCTACTTTCACAGTTCTGAACTGTTCTTATGGTGTAAATCTGTATCATATTATATAGCAAAATATATTGAGCATAAATGTGAAGAACAGCTGTTAACATTGATTGTTGATTGCACAGCCGCTCCTCCAGGAATCTAAGAACCTGTTAATAACAGCCCTCATTAAGAAGTAATCGATTTTTTTTTTATTTTAATGTCTTAAATACATGCATTAGTTTGTAAATGACGCTGGTATTGTTAGCATGTATTAATGATGTATATCATATGTATATATATGCAATGTCTACAATTTTTTTCTTTCATTGCTGTCACGTATACGCCATGTATGCCGAAATCGCTACAACTCGTGCGTAACTGCTCACCGTGAGTTTATGTGCAAATGGTTGTGCACTCCTTTGCTATGTTAAATATTTAATTTCGCATTTACTTTGTCTACGCACGTGTACAGTAAATGTTGATTATTTAAAGTCATATTAACTAAAAGCACTTTAAGGGTTAATGGTGATATCATTGAACTCTTTGAAGTTGTCAAGAATGTCAAAATGTACATAGGTGTACAATATTAAATATATTTCAAAAGATACATTAGCTTATTTTCACAATTATGATCCTGAGCCAGCCAGCCAGCCACTCTACTTTACATTAGCTTATATTATATTATTAAAATTCTTCTCTTATTTCCAATCAAACTTCAACTTTTTATCAGTGTAAATCAAAATTTCTAAATTTCCAGATCGGAAGCGAGCAAACCATTGTTGTGCTACTTATACTAATAAAACATCGTCTCCGTAAACTTCACAAAATTCATTGGTGGCTTGCGTGGCATTCTTCTCATTTTAATACAAAAACTTTCAAAATATAGCGAATTTCTTCATTATTTTACTAATTTTTGAAAGGTTGTAACTTTTTTCAACTTCCCCGAATTTCATCTTTTTTTTGGTTGAATAAAGCTTGAAATCTCACCTTTCCAATACTATATGGTATGATACAGGAAATATACGGTAGCAACGACATCTATTGACAAAATACGAAAACATTTTTTCGACTACCCAATAAATAATTAAAAATTTAGTAAAATAGATCGTTTAAGCGAGTACCACTTTCATTTGATTTACAGGCATATTAGCCAGAGAATATTAATTTAAAATATTTATTTGTGCTCAAAACAAATGCTTTTCCATAACTAATCTTTTCTTCGTTTTCCAAACAATTCTGCGATATAAATATAGATGTTTTATAATGAGCGGACCGACCTAAACGTTAATATACCATTAAATAGAGATACACTTTGAGCAAATTCACCTGAGTAACCATGTTTTCAAACCAAATTGAATCTATGAACATCTTATAATGCCAATGAATGAGCGCGATTATGTTTAAAAATGCTTGAAAAATTAAAAAAAAAAAACATGTTTTCATCTCCCATTTCTACCAATTCAGTCTAATATGCTTTAACTTGAATTGGAAAAGCTTTTTTCGGCTAGTTAAATACGATTACTTTTGTTCCTTAAACTTATGTCAAACAAAGTTCTGAGATTAAAGTTAAAACAAGCATTTTGCGGCGAATTGAACAGTTACACTGCTTTTATATATACATTAACTGTACCCAACCGTTAACGAGCGGAATGCATCGGCACTTACAAGTCACCACATACAAGCAGGCACACATATTAATATACTATATATTTATATATATATATATTTTTTTATATACTTGGTCATATGTGCGCGCGTGTTTTAACATTTAGTGAAATGCATACGCGCATGTGGCAGATCCCAACCGATACAGACCGTCGTACATGCATAGTTGACGAGTGTGACTGACTGCCAGCAGTTAAAGCACAGCGTATGTGCATGTAAGAATCCTGCTGAGTTACCAGCACAACCACCTCTTTTGTTTACTTTTCGTCAATAGCACTTTTCTCTTCTTCTTTTTCTTCAATATTGTAGTTACTGTTGCTGCACTTAGGAATCCGTTTACAATAGCAGATGCGTTGTATAAATGTGGTATCAATAACAAGTCAGCTGACCGGGAATATTCTTTAGTTATTTTATATCGCTTGTTGTTGTTTTTAGATGGGTATATGGACATAAATATCAGAGGTAAATGCTTGTGTGCGCGCAGGAAAATGTGCTGCTTCATTCCACAGGCATAACAGAGAAAGTTGGAAGGGGGAAGTGTAATTACACCAGCAGTGTTAGTTAGTTGCGATCCTTTATTTTCTATTTGATGAAATCTACACCACATTGAAAAGTTTTCTCGCGATGGATGGTTTATGAGAAAATTATGAGAGCACATAAGTGAAGCAATACTTTTTTAAGTTTCGAAGGCAAAATAAATTTAAGAAAAAACGAAGACAAAAATACTTGCAAAACAAGCATTGTATTTAAGAAAGTATTTAGCTTAAAATGGCTTTGCAGTTATTTTAAATATATTGCTTCAATCATATAGACAGCTTTTAATACAAAAAATCATACCTTAAACCTTACAGAGTTTATACTCCATCCGATAAATGCGAAATATATTTGTTTACCGACAACAACTACCCAGTCAAATGCAACTTCATGACAGCTAAATTGATTCAGTGCTGTCGTAAGTCCGCATGTTGTCCACTTTGTGCTGATTCCAGACAAGAAATTCTATTTCAAATCCTCTAATTCAATTTGGAGCGTAAATATTATTTAAATAACCCAACAAAACTCAGACAAAACTTTTACAATTTAAAACTGTGCATAACGGGCCAACAGACAGACAACTGCAAGACAACTTAATAGCTGTCACTCATACGCACCGACAAACACCTACCAACCGAAAACCAAAGAAAAACAAAAAGAAAACAATAAAGATTAATAAAAAATTTAAATCTGGAAATAAACTTTTGACACGTGCATGCAACGCCTGACAGCAAAAAAAAAGTAAATAAATAAATAACAAAGAAAGACACTGCAAAAGCACTAAAGTAGTAAACAGCTTTCTATAAAGACGACAGAAGACTCATGGAAATAAACAAAGTACACACACACACATGCATATTCCTGTCAAATGTTCAACGTTTTATTCTGTTATACAGTAAATTGTAATCAACAGTGTCACACCTTTCAAGATGAACTTCAAAAGGCACACAAACACACATGCCTACACATGCGTTTTATACACGAAACTGAAGAGCTTGGTAGTAAATTCAATTTGCGAACCTTCGTCAAGAGGCACAATAAGCAACAGAATTCCAAATTTTAGTTGCACACATTCACACCAACTCAACGCAAACTGCCAAAAGTAAGAGGCAAACAAAAACTTCTTCTACTTTGCATTAATTTTATTTCCACTCTTTCCCTCATCGCACTAATGTTACGGCAGCTATTTCAGCTTTTGCATTTACATATACTTAGAAGTATGTACATGTATGTATGTATGTATATATGTACGTATATGTGGTTACGAACACATCAAACATCTGATTTGAAGAGTGTGCTTCAGCAGATCAGTCGCTGTTGTCAGCGAAAGAGTTGTTTTTGCGTTTTTGCTTGCATATTTTCGGGCTCTTTCACTTTCTCTATATTTTCAGGAACTAAAAATTATATTCTTTTGTTGAAATTTTTTTTTAAAATATTTTTTAATATCACATTTTAAGTTTTGAATTTTCTTTTTATTTTTGTTATTAAGCCCGTAACTGATTATCTTTTTAAAAGAAGCTACAAAATTTATTAGGCTACGGAATATGCTAAGTATTCATGGTGTATTTCTTGCATAATCCTTAAAATTCCATTTACCACCATTTGAACTTATTTACAAGTTATGCAAATGCTGCATTCGAACACTCATTTAAGTGCAAATAAAATTTTATAAGCCATCCCTAATATATAATATAGACGAGTGTATACACAAATGCAAGTTATAACACCAAGTGACATATCACCCTAAAATACATACATACATACAATACATTCTCGTTCAACTGAATAAAGCAACAATCAGCTTTGCCCTTTTTGTCACAATGGCAAAAAAAGGTTTCAAATTGATTGGTCTCCCTCATGCTGGTTGAAGCGGACGTATATGATGGCGGTAAGGCTGAAACACTGTTCCTTTCATCACACTGCATTCATGTTGATAAGTTAATAACATATATTGCTGAGTTTTCATCATATCCACATTGTGCTGGTGAGGGTCTGGCAGATTGTTGCTTGTATGATGATGACCTCCGACTTGTGCAGGAGGCACTTTTGTGTATACTTTGGGCAAACAATAGAAATATAAATTTCTCTTGGATAATATTGTAATTGAATAGGCCCAAGTGCTGCAAATGCTATTATAAGCCACCGGAGTACAATCAACTGTCTCCAATTAATTAATCATTTTGAAGATTTATTGTAAATTTTAGCCTATACTGCGGGACAAGGTGATAATAGCAGCCACAGAAGCGTCGAACGAAGGTGATAAAGCAAAGACTGGCAACAAAACTCGGGAAATTTCCCTTTAAACGTGTGCTACATTTTGTTCTTTTATTCTTAAATTGTAATAACAGCATTGTCGTTTTGCGCTTTAGACCCCTTAAATATTATATTCTTTTGCTACTTCTCAAAGAAGCACCGCAATTTAAGTAAAACTCTCACAGTAATTTATTAAGGTAATCAAAAATAAGAGATTTTTCACATCCTTTCTGCATGCTAAAACAATTTCGAAATACTACGTAGCCAATCTTTTTATGAAATCTGTTAGTAATCAGAATTCATTCCCGAGAATAACCACTTGAAAATAAAATTTACATATTTTACCAATCACTTCTCTGTGCTGGCCAGTGCGTATGAATATTCGTGTTGCACAAAAGTCAATTGACTTCAGCAACAACAAAACAACTGGCAAAGAAAGAAAAAATCGTTTGAATGGTAAATTTTCTAATTCTGTTTTGTCTCTTTTTTTGTCTTTGTTTGGGGCGAATACAATCAATACAAAACATCTCGCCTCAAACCATTTACATGTTTCTTATTTGCTAATTTACTTACATATATACCAGTCAATACTAGCATATATATATATTTCAAACACAACAACATCTCTGTTTTATCTACTTCCAGGAATCTAGCAATTTTCTACCCTCATTTGAAGCGATTTCCTTTGCCGTAAAGAGCATTGCGACAAAACTTAATTGGACTCATGTTGACATTTATGTTGGCGGTAAGTCACTGTTATTTACATAACGCAAAAAACAATTACATTTCCAACAATCTGACTTTGTGACAACAATTGCATTATGTTGAAGCAGTGAGGCACACAGCGAAAGAGGCGCGCATGGTGCGGTAGAAACACAGTCTTAATCATTTAGCGAGAATTTCAGCACAATTATATTGAATTTAATTTATTCCAATCTACTTAAATAATTGAAGAAGAAGAAGATTTAAATAATGACATTTATTCGAATTTTTTATGTAACTCTTCTAGTCTACCATCTCAATCTATGCATCGCTTCGGATATCTCGATTTTAATTAAATACTTGCTTTTTTGCATCTCTTCTCCAATTATTTGTACATACCAAATCATTCATTTGCACTTCAAATAGTAATTTAGCCCTAAACACTTATTTTCCCCTTACTATTTCTGCTTCAGGCTGTAAATTACACCATTTAATCGGCTGCTCTGGAATTTTATTAACACTTTAGTTGTTGTTGTTATTGTCTGTAATTGCATTTTGCGCAATTTTCACACTTTTTCTAGTCACATTTTGATAAAATTAAATTTGTGTTAGGGAACAAAGTCATTGGCACCTACTAAAATGTATTGGGTTATCACTATGCAAATGCCTAGTGACCCAGTAGGAAAATTTTAGCGCAGAACAATATATATATTTTTTGCTTAAATGATGCTTAAAATCTCCCCTTTCCAAACTATATAATGTGACACAATGTGATTGGTTGCCCTGGAGATATACAACTGCAACGACATCTTTTGACAAACTACGAAAAGGCTTTTTCGACTACCAAGGAAACCCAAGTTTGCAGTAGTTATGCAACAGCACATCATAATAGTATAGTTGCAACAAAGTGCTATTCTATTTGAGTGGTATATTCCTAATTTGAATATACTGCAACAAATATAAATTTAGCAAGTTATCTTTAAAATTCCTAGTGGCATTGACCTACCGTGATTCACTCAAGTTTAACTATTAAAATGAATCTGCCTAACAACTTGGCAGACAAAGAAAATAAGCAAAGAAGACAGAAATAGCAAAAATGAAACATAAACTCTTGAATATAGAGGCTTTAAAAATAGCAACAGTGAGATTCAACCAAAAACTTTTAAAGACAAACCATCAATAGCAGTTCACCTACAGCAACCTTCATTGAAAATACACACACAAGCACAAGATATGGTAATCTTAATCAACGTAGGCACATCAGCAGATGTAGCAACAAAGTCAGCTTTCCCAAACGTACACACACAAACAAAGCGGGCAGAGATTTTTCTGCAGCCAGCTTGAATTGCCGGCGCTTGAATTTATGCAACGTATACGCCATGGTGGCTGCTCTGCGTATTGACTTTAATGTGTTATAGTTGAAATATTCTGTGAGCGAAGGTGGCTGACTTGCTTTCAACTTCCACGCTGGTGCTTCACTCTCAGCTATATATAATATGTATAATATATACATGTAGGTAGAGATATGTGTGTGAGCTCGCATTTCGCCGCTAACTTGTGCCTTAGATTATTTGGTGTGGGGAAATTGAAAATAATTGCAGCGATAAACACGCCAGCGATGGCAAGCGTGGCAGGTTGGCAATATAAAAAAAAGAATGTGTGTGTATGTGAGTATGTCTATGCAAGCAAGGTTAAACAGGCAGCGGCATGAATACACCAGCAGCACTTGACTTTGGCATTTCTTCATCTACATCAGCTGCGAATTCTCTCAACATGGCTCTCAACTTCACTGCTGTTATATAGCGGAAATTTCATTGCATTTCACGACTACTTCCGCCGAAACTGTTTTGACTTGCTGTCATACAAATCTACAAACACAAGCGTTTGTGTGCGCTCGAAATTTAATAGATTTCTGCTCTTGTCGAAGTCATTTCACAACTACTTTCATACCGAATTATAGCTTGGAAATTGAATTTGCACGCGCACAACTACCAAACACACATATGTATGTATATTTATTTAATTTGCTTTAATACGATTGTAAATTGCGTTCATTATATTAAAATTATTTTGAATTATGTGCGTTTTGCCAAGTTTACGCTGTAATAGTGTGATTTCACTTCGTAGCAAATAAGCGCATTCTGAAATTGATTTTTTGTGCTTTTTAATAAAGCATTCTTTTTACAGACACTTAATTTTTATTTTTGGCTTATATTACATGTTTAATATTAAAAATATTTTCTGCTTTGAGGCATCACTAAAGGTTGAAAATTTTTGTTGAAAGATTATAATAAAGTAACTGCTCGGCAAAACTGTATTACTCCCGGTAGAGTGTTGGGAGAAGATTCGATCTGAATAATATTTCAATGAGTGCAAATCAGATTAATTTGATTTCTAGACTTAAAATTGAGTTTTAAATGTGTTAAAAATGTTATCTAGTTAATCTATTTCCAACTTCAAAATACTTGAGGCAAAACTTTTTTGTTTAAAAAAATCGCTAACCAAAAATCAATATTCCAAATCTTTATGTTATAACAAAATTTAATTTTTTTTGTAATTTTCAAATGTTAAATAGTCGTTTCTTGGTGGGTTGTGTCAAATGTCCTATAATTGTCATTATTTGCGTGTCTTACAAGCTTTAAGTCTGAGTTGATCATTTTTTGTTCAAACTGAGTTACCGATGAACCAGAATATATGTACATATATTGCAACTCACTCCTCTGACCACTTGCTATTTGTATTTCAGTGGGCCTGCACCTAGCCTTCTGGTGCTTAAAAACCGACCTTGATACGGCCACCAATTTATTTGAAAAAAGTAGCTATAATATTACTAGCTACACAGAGCTTTCAAAAATCGTTTTGATAAAATTCAAAGCTAACAAATGTATTTGAAAAAAAAAGAAAAACAAATTTTAGGCAAATACAAATTCATGCAAGTAAATATGTAAAAATAATCAATTAATTTGAGGCATAAAAAGTAAAGTGACATATGCCTGCATTCAACACATTTGCCATTACTACATTAATAAACGTAAGAGACTTTTTACTTTATGAAAATAATCAATTAATTAGTTTGCTTTTCATTAATGTTTTTTTTTTTTTTTTTGTAAAATGAAAATGCATAAAATATATTAAAAATCAAAATTATCTGAACAAAAATGAAGTTTTTTTTTATTTCTCTGAATTGTTGTTTTTCTTATTCATTTCGACAGCGCACAGGCAATCAACAAATTCAATGAAAAACGAAATTGCAATTTATGCTCATAAAAACCGCTCACATGTGTGTTTTCATCCGCGCACTTCTGCGGTTTCCAGTGAGTAGTTGAAAGCAAAAACAGAATGGCAATTAATTAAAATTTCTCATATAACCAAGCAATTGAGCTGAGTAAATAAATGTGCCATAAGTGGCGAGATAAGCAAGTGAATGAATGCATTTACGAGTGAATGGGATTACATTTGTTGTGCTGCTTTTGTTTATGGGCATTCATGCCAACACTGATTGTTTGAACAATTTATGATTTTGTGGCATCAACGGAAATAAATATGCGACAATTGCTTGATTCACACAAACAGAAATTACTAATGACAATAAAATAGTAATTAAATTATTTTCAAGGACACTAATTACTCGTTTAAGCGTTAGCTATAGCTTTAAACACAAAACACATAAATATGTATGTGTGCATTATCCTTCATATTTATTTACAACTAGCTATATATAAGGTGCTTTTTCAGTGGTAGATAATTTCCTTGAGGGACTCTATCTGTCAAATTAGCTGTCAAAGTTAACACATGTGTTTGACATTTATGCTAAGCATATTTCGGCAAATTACCAACCAATTACGAAAATGACACCATTATAACCACTGAAAAACATCGATATTTATTGTCGTTACTAATGCGTTCACAATAGATTTTAAGGGGGAATCCTATTAAAATTACGAAAACCTTAAAATACCTGGACTTAAGAATGGACGAAAAATTGACGTAAAACCTCAAATCCATTCTGCTGTCAATCGTAAGTAAGCCCAAAATTACCCACGGGCGCTTTTCAAAAACCCCATTTTATTAAAAACCGTTACCCACTTGCAAGTAAAAGGAAATTTACCCTTTTTTTACACAATAACATCAAAATTTTTCCTTTCCCTTTTTTACGGGGTTTTTGCGAAATAATGGGCCGATTTTAAATTTTAAAAGTAGAATATTTTGAAATGAAAATTTCAAAGTGCAAATTAACCCAAGTGTTTAAATATCTTCCAAGGACGTTTTTGAAACTGTTTTCGAACAGAATGCTAGTAATAAACGCGTCATCCCAACACATTCCTCCCCAAAGAGATTTAAGGGCGTGGCTTAAGGAAGTTTAAATAAGAGAAATACCCATATGCGCCCAAGGGGCAACAAAGGGGATGAAGCAAAAACTTTCGTACTCTTTCAAAAAATTTGGGGGCAAATCATAGAGCTCCAGGAAATGGACCGCCAAACTGTGTTAAAAGGGGAAAAAGAAAGTGGCACAAGAAAATCACGGGGTAAACTACTATATAACACAGATGTGTAATGAACACGGGTATTTTCGAAAATACCTATACAACAAGGAAAAGCAGAAAGCCCAGCATGTATCTATGGAGACGATACCAATAGTCGATACATTTCAAGTTGCCTTTCCCGTGGAAAGAAGCACGAAGGACTGTACAAAATAAACTTCGGGCTAACTAACTGCAAAATCTCTGCACAAAAAATTTTGGGATCTTAGCAGCGAAACTAAAATAATTTTCCCCGTTTTTTGGGAAAAAACGTTTTTTATCACAAAAAAAAAACAACATTTAACAAGAAGATCCAAAAGAACCACAAAACCAAACAGCTTTTTTATCTGGCTATTAAAATATGGATCCCTAGCCGCGGGAGACTAAAATTGGGAAAAGGTAATTGGCCACTTGGGAAACGAGTGCACCTGAAGTAACGAGAAAGCGAGTATTCAAAAATAGTGGTAAAAAATTCCATGATAGAATTTTCGGGAGGTTTTTAAATGTTACACCAAAAGTGGGTGACAAATCCCTAATATGGTGCAAAAGGCTGTTTTAAAACCTCCTTACGGCCTCAAAAAAAAAAGCAAGAAATGGGGATTCAGTGCTTTCGAGCTGAGGGAAGTACAAAAACATAAAATATGCAGGTTTGTTCCATGTTTTTCTGTCTAAGCTCGTAATAATCAATATTCCACACGTGCATTCATTGCTCCTCGCAATCAACAGTAACTCATTAAATCCATCAATAAAACAAAGAGGTGCGCAGTTAAAAACAACCAGGTAACATTTCAGACTCATTACTGGCGTTGGTGAACGCACATAATGGAGTAATATGTGGCAATCAACGTAAAAATGTTGGTGCATTCAATATCAATAGCATTTATGTAATTGCAACCCAATTCAATAGTTATTAAATAATCAATTTTAAATATCACTATTTTTATGTTAAAATCTGTTATTAACAGATATTCAGTTTACACTGTCGTCCCACACACATTCCGAATGCCGTCAAAGAGATTTACATGTTTGGCGTTGCATTAAGGTTTTAATTAAATAAGGGAATGCTGCATATGCGCTCCGAAGTCCGAAGCTCCGAAATGGTTGATGATATATTGGTGGTCGAAAAAGTCTTTTCGTATTTTGTCAATAGATGTCGTTGCAGTCATATATCTCCATTGTTATCAATCACATTGTGTCATATCACATAGTGTTGAAAAGGCGAGATATAAAGCTTCATTTAACAAGAAAATCAACTTTGGGGAACTACTGCAATTACAGAAAAAATCAGTGAAAATAATGAACAAATTCACTGTATTTTGAAATTTTTGTATAAAAAAGGGAAGAATACCACGCAAGCCACCCACGAAATTTGTAAAATTTACGGAGACGATGCTGAATCAGTTCGTATAGCACTGCAATGGTTCGCTCGCTTCCGTTCTGGAAATTTCGAAATTTCGATTTACAAATTTGAAATTTATTAGAAATGCGAAAAGACTTTTTCGACTACCCACTATTTACTCAACTTGCTGCACCAAAACTCAACTTTGTAATTGGAGATCTCAAAAGTTCTTTTTTGCAGTTTCTGATTACAAAAGTTTTCTTTCACATAAAGAGGAAACACACAACATTAAAATTTCTTAAGAATTGATCCATAAACCACTCAAAGCAATCAATCGCACGCTTCTTGGTCATCTTTTTATGTCTATTAATGTAAGTATGGATGTTTTTTCACGCTAAGCCGCGGCAAACTGAAAAATCCGCTGCCGAACGAGGTCAATTGAAGAGTGAAAACAAACTTAAGAAACGACACATAATCTTAAAGAAATAATTCGAAGAAATTGCTGGTAAAAATATTGCATTTTATGTAATTTTCTGGAGTAAAGCTTTTACCCAAAATATGATGACAAATCAAAATCATCTAATTGTTTATGCTATTTAAGTAAGCAAAAGCAAAAGCTGTGTTTCAAAAAGTAAAAACAAAAAACTTGGTAGTGACTTCAAATAAATTAAAAGAAATTGGAATGGAGATTCATGGGTTTCCAACAAAAAATACTAAAAACAAAACGAATATGAGGTGTGTTGCTTCAGGTGGCGGGTATTCTGCGACTATACTCAGTATCACTCACTGCTTTCATGCTGCCTCGCAATCAACAGTAACTCATTAGAATCCACGCAGAATACAATGAAAACAAGCAGGTGCGCAGTTAGGCAAAACAACCAGGTAACATGCAGACTCATTGACTGGCGTTGGATGAACGCACACTGAAGGAGTGCATGTGTGGCGAATGCGAACGATGAGACAACCAGCTGTTGGTCGCGAAAACTTCAATAACATCCACACGTCGCCATTTTTATTAGCAAGCCGCCACAAAGACAAAACAAAAACACATTTATTTTCCTGTTTGATGTATCGACTTCGCTTCTATTCTGTGTTAAGTTATTGTTGTGTTGTTTTTTATACTGCCTGTCAACGCATATACATATTTATGTAAATATTTATATATGCCACATTTTCAGACATGCTTCCTCGCCTGAACTACATGTGTACTATATGTATTATCTCTTTTCTCATAATTCTATATTCTGCACACATCACACAAACACTTGTCAACCATAGTGTCTGCTTTTGTTACTGTTTGCTTTCTTAACATAAGGCAGCCATGACGCGTCCGTCGCGTCTCGATTTCTCATAAATCATCGGAAACAATCGCTTTGTGCGCTACGGAAGTGAAATAAATGATTTACCGCGAACGAATGTTTTGGGGAACAGCCTTATATTCTTAGAACATATTGCTGAATTATTTGACCAGATTCACGCAACATTTTCTGTTTCAGCTTAAGATTTCTAACTTAAGTATTATATTTAAGATAAGTTCTCAAATTTGAATACTATTTTCAAATACTTGTTAAACACAAATTATTACAGAGAAGTTTTCTGCATTTGCATTTATATATATTTTTTCATTCTTGAAATTTTCGTACTATTTCATTACTTTATTCTACTCTACTGACTTTATTGGTCGACTTTTCTACCTTGATCCTACTGAAGCCAACACATAAGGAAATAATTTATTCTTTTTTCAATTTTTTTGATTCATGAATTTCTGTTTCACTTGATATGGAAAGTTTATTGAGCTTCAATTTGGGTTTTTGTGTAGATTTTGTTCTGAATTTGGAAGAATATTTTCCAAAATGATAAAAATATATGATATTACTCGGTTTTAACAGTATATGCTACTTGCATTTAAGCATTCTTTCTACCAATGTCTTATATAATTAACAAGAAATTTAAATTAGTTCACTGATTTTTAAGTTTCCATAATAAATCTAACTATATAGTAGGTAATTTATTGAATATTGTTCCGTGGCGTATACGTAACATCACAAGCCTTTTAAACTAAAAAAAAAATTATATTTATTTGGAGAGATTAAAAACACTACTCTGAATTGTGGTGAGTTCATTCATTTAATGATTAAAAATAGCCTGAATTGCGGTGAGCATACTCAATTAATGCCTTGGCCATCAGTACTCGTATTGGCTGGTAATGACTTTGATTGTATGCTCATTAGCGCAGCGGGAATTAAATATAACACCACACAGCAGGCATATTCACAAGCTCACACTTAAGTTCGCTTGCTGGCATGTAATTTATATAATCACTGCCAGCGCCGCTGCTGATAAACACTCACGCATATTGCTCTATTGAGAATATTTACTGATTTCGCCATTTTCGTAGCGCTTGTTACTGGCAAATTTCCTTTGTCCTTTCATTCCCACATACTGCTGCAGGTACATGTGCGCAATACATGTTCGTCTAGTTGCAGTAAATATTACGCACACTTTAGTTTATTGTTTTCCTGCACTTTCGCTGCTTTTGTCCACTGAAGTATATGAGGACCATTCTTTTGTATTTCGGCGGCGATTGTTATTGTTCATGTTCAGCGCGTTGTTTTTGCCATAATGGTGACGACAAACACACCGTGGATAAAAGCGATTTTATTTTTCGGTTGCTTGGTCTTGTTTGTAAGGTTCAGTGAACTCAGTGAATGGTTTTCCGAAGTGATGCCCACACACTCAAATGCTTGCGCGTAAGTATGTATTTCCGCATCTATTGGCCAAAGTTATTGTAAAGAAAATGAAAGTACATATTTCGCATGGCAAATGAATTTTATAGTACGCGTTAAAAATCCATAAAATATTCTACGGCCTTACAATGTTTGTTACTCGCACAAATATTAAAATAAAAAGTCAAGATATAGCTAAAATTTTTCTATATTTTGGTAGTCGAAAAAGTATTTTCGTATTTAGTCAATATATGTCGTTGCAGCGGTAATTTCCAATGCAACCAATCACATTGTGTCATACCATATAGTGTTGTAAAGGTGAGATGTTAAGCTTCATTTAATCAAAAATTAAGTTCGGGGAAGTTGAAAGAAAGTTACAGCTATTCAAAAATGAGTGAAAATAATGAAGAAATTCGCTATATTTTGAATTTTTGTGAAAGAAACGGAAGAATGCCTCGCAAGTCACCAATTTGGGAAATTTACGGAGACGAAGCTGCATGAGTTCGTATAGCACAGCAATGGTTCGCTCGCTTCCTTGCTGGAAATTTCGAGATTTGATTTTCACTCATGAAACAATGCCTCTAGCGGGAAAATGGCAAGAAGAGGTCGACCAAAATGTTACAAATTTGTTTAATTATTTATTATTATAAATATAAAAAATAAGTTGAAATACGAAAATACTTTTTTGACTACCCAATATATTTTGAAAACACGAGCTAAACTCAACATGTATGCCATATTAAAAAAAGAAATTCTAGTTTCTGTCTTTTCTTCTTCTTTATTTGCCAACTTGTATTCGAATTTGGTGATTATATAACATTTAATAATATGACAATATTGATAAGCTTAATAATAATGTAATAATGTACTGTTTACATAAAAAAATCACAGGTTTTTAATTATCGCAGCACATTTCTCTCTATCTCTCGCATTATCTATAAAGTTGCCACAGTTCAGGATTCCTGTCCATTGTCGAATGTTTCGAAGCCACGAAAGCTAGTACGGCCAATACCCCGTTTTCCTTAAATTTTTCCTTGGACAATTATTTGTCGGAGCCCATACTTAGAGTGCCTTGTTTTATAGTCTTTAACAACGTTTAGGCCAATATCCCTTTTCCATAAATTTTGTCCTTGGATTTTTATAGTCTTTAACAACTCTCTATTGCGATTCATCCTCTTAAAACTTCACTGCTTGTAACTCTATCTGTCTCTGAGATTTTTAGGATTTTTCTAATAAGCCATAGCTCGAAGGACTCTAGCTTGTTCATATCTGTGATTTTTAGAGTCCACGTTTCCATCATATAGAGAAGCACTGACCAAACAGCGCATTTTAAAAAACGTATTTTGATTGTGATGTTGAGGTCATGGCTACATAATATGTTTTTGTATTTGAGAAAAATTTCGACATTTTAATTCCTTAGAACAATTCAATTCTTTCATTGATCTGACAACCAAAGTACTTGAAATTTTTAACTCTTTCGATGGGCATATTATTAATCATGAGATGTGTGTCATTGTATATGTTTTTCCTACTAATAATCATGTACTTCGTCTCGTTTATCTTAATGCGTAGGCCATATTCGTCACTATGTAAGTTAACTCGGATTACAAGGTCTTGTAATCTCATCAAGCTATCGGCTATAAGTGTAGTGTCATCTGGGATTGCTGAAAATACTATTCACTTTCACACCTTGATTAATACTGGTTACCGATTCTCGAAATATTTCTTCCAAATATATGAATATATAGGTGACAGAATACATCCTTGTCTTACACCTCGTGAAATAGATATTTCTTCGATTATATCACCATTGATGCTCATATGGGCAGCTTATCGCCAACATTGTTTTCTTATGCAACGAATCTCTTTGTCAACTATTCCCATATAATGAAAATTTTCCATAAGTTTATCGTGTTTAATGGTGTCGAAAGCTTTCTCATAATCAATAAAGCATAAAAATACATCTTTTTGGACATCTTTACAGTTTTGAACCAAAACTTGTATACAGAGTTTCTGTATAACCACCTTTATATCTGCATATCTCATATCTCTCGCCTTCTGTGATTTAAGTTTCAGATAGCTCGCATTTATTTTACCTTTATTGAACACCCTTGGAGAATGTTTGTACACATAATCCGATTAGTTCACACTCACCCATAGATTTCGATTAATTAGTAGCCTTTTAAAACCAACGAGTATAAACTCGCACGAGTTTCTATGACTACTTATTATGTTGAAGTTTACGGCAATTACAACGAAACGGACATAATTAAGGGCAAAATCATTGAATGCATATTATGAGCAGCTTTGGTGTATATGTATATTAGAGCTGGTCGATTTACAGCGAGCCAAAATATGGGGGAAAATCGCGTATGCGGAAAATGTTCTACAGATCAATTTGAACAACTTTGCCTGCGAGGCTATGGTTCTAAAACTGGTTTCAAGCTAGTGATTTTGAAGGCGAAGTCTTTAGGAATGATAAAAAATTGTTCGTCAATTTTTCAGATTTCCGAATGAAATTTAATTCGTAGGTGCATTTTGATATTCTATTGATAATTTGTATGAGTCGGCCAGATTGGACAACTATATTACATATCTCCCATGCAACCGATTACTCATATTTTTTCAATTTTGCCCTTAAAAAACGCTGATTTGAAACCGGTTTCAGACCGACCTTCCGTAGAATATTTACCGCGTTTTATGGAAAAAAATCGACCCGCTCTAATTTATGTACGTTAGGGCGTTCGTTCATTCCCCATTTTATTGTATTTTTCGAAATGACTGCAAAAATTTCACAAAAATATAATCAACATACATAAACAAGCCCTTCATGTTGACTTTGAACTGTATCTAAACAATTCTTCTTTTCTCATGTGTTTAACATGGCTTTTTTTTATCTCTTGCATTAAGCAACTAAATGTACATCTTTGAATAAATCATATTCTAATTAAAAATTTTCCACATTACAAAAAAAATTCATGATTTTTTTCATAAACACCTTTTTTTAGAAAGTATACGCAGTTAAAGTTGTACATCAATTGACCTCAGCATTTTTGAAAGTGTTGCTCATACGACAAGGTGTACTCTATGAATTCAATACATTTGATACATAATCTTAATTGCGTTTAACTTTAAAAGAAATGTTTGTATAAACACATCCTGCAGACCGCTTTTGTTGAGCAAAAGCTTTTATGTTAGAGAACTACTCTGTCAAAGTTGTAGATTTATTGGCTTTGGAGATCTAAATTTTATTGTAAAAGTACCATAAAAAAAAAACTTTGTAAATATATCGGAAAAGTACAATAATTTAGGCTTTAAATTGAAAATATTTAGCTATTTTTCCTTTGGATACTTTTCTAAGCGCTAAAACTATAGCTTTATGAGGCATTAAACTTGTGAAATAAGAAACTCCCTAATATGCATATACACCTGAGCATATTTGTATGCTAATACCCTGATTTATTGGTTTATTATGCAATGCCAGTTTATATGTCTTATGTATACGCACACATATGCAGCTGGTTCGGTTAGCAAATCAACTTAATTAAAATCTCATAGTTCGACCACAAAACCGATGCTGGGAAGGCCTAAGCTTATCAGCCACCATAATAACGCCGCTATCCGGTTGCTATTGGATTATGAATATATATGTGTAGCTTTAAATACACAGTCTTGCTGTATTAATCGCAATGCTAATTGAGGTAAGCGCATTCACACTTTTAACTGGTAATCATGTTCTTTAAGATTATATTTAAAAGTGAGTGAAATCCGAAAAAAGTGCTTTGCCTACAAAAGAAAACCTAATATATCTTAAACTTTAGTTAAAATTTGAAATTGCTTTTGCTATAATTAGTTTCATATAAAACTTACCGTATAACTAACAACAACCACAACTGTCTGTCTTAATTTTTTTTTAATTTTTTGAACATTACATCAAATATAATTAAATTTTTCACTCCATCGAAATTCTCCGTTGTGGTCAAAAAAATGTAAATATTGTTTTCCAAGAAAATCAAGATGATTAGAAAGAGAAATCTAACTACAAATTTTTCGTGGAATAACCTGCCAAAGATATGCACACGTAGAGCTATATACAAACAACAACAAGTAAATTCAGTAACTCTAAAGTAAAGATATCGCCGAGTGCCGAAACCAACATTCCACTGCAACTGCTTTCGATGGAACTTCAGCCAAAACTAAAATATTTACCAAAAAGAGAGCGTGCAACCAAAATTATGCAACAACAACTACAAGCGTATAATTATAAAATAGTCAGCCAATTTAGTTGTACGCAATGCCAAAACTATGTGGGTTACTAAAATATATTAAAGAAGAAAATAATTGAAAACAAATATTCATATTTTTTTAATAAAATTGTCTTAGACTTGGGTTAGTTAGTTGTTTGGTTGGACTGTTGTAATGCAACATTCACAGGTCACCAGTTCAATGAATTTCTTACCAGATTTGTTATAGTTTTAGGATGCTTTTAGAATTCAACACCAGCAAAATTCTTCAAATCATAAACTTCTCTTAATGAAATATAATTAGTTCTTGATTCCTCTAAGCGCGCAACACAATGCTACATCTTTTTACACTTCACGCTTTACTCAGTACCAGCTACGGAGTCCTGACAATAAATTTGTTGAATACTACCACTGACTGTTCCGTAAGTCGAGTTGCGAAAGTGGTAGCTCTCCTGCATGTACATATATGTATGTGAAAAGATGGTGGCTTTATGCATCGTCTTTTTATTTATTGTTATTCTTTATTTTCTTCGATTCAGTCCAAAAGAGTATGTGAAAAGGATTAAAAACGCAATTTTTTGTCGTCAGTTATTATTTCTGCTCTTAAAACCTCTTCAACCTCTTCCATTGCTATGTTCGGACCGACATTGAAAACATTTTGAAAACACATTTATATGTTGTGGAACGTAAGTCGTTCGGACAGACAATTTGTGTTTTCGCTGAGTTTTCACAGACAACTATCAACACGGGGATTCTCTTACTCTTTCAAGATGACACAAAATGCAAAAATCCTATACCGAAATATGCAAGGCCAAGACAGCACCCATTGCGAATCTAGTGATTTATGACGGCACGAAAAAAAAAAATGGGTTTTGGTCTGACATATTTTACAGCCATTGCAAATAAATTTTTGGGTGTGTTTGTTGTGCCGTTGCACCAAGAAGAAAATTCTGCAATTGGTGCACCGTGCAAGGGTTTTGCAAGAACAAGAGAATCCCCTTAACAGTGAGCAGCTGTATTTGTATATGGAATGTAAACAAATATCATGTGACAATTTAGGGCCGGCAAAATATGTCTTCCAAAAAAATCGATTAAACTAGAGCAGGCACCGATTATTATGAGTGGAATGTAAGTTTTCAAGTAGTTTTCAGCGAAAACTGTGTTTTCGTTTGACAGATTTTACATGGACGAAAACACAAGTTTTCGTGCGAAAATCACTTTTGCCACGAAAACATGTTTTCGCTGTCGGTCCGAACATAGCATTAAATCCATTTCGAAGAAAATTTCACCCTGAAGATCTATTGCCTCGAGGTAGGTTAGTATAAACTAAGTAATGTACTAAGATTATATGCATTTCCATGGTTTTGCCTTAGTTATTGTTTCTTTAAGCATTACTTACTAGAAAATAGTTTTACTTTTCAAATTACATTTCTTAATGAGAGGTTTGTTTCTTTGCAACTCCTAGGGGATTATGGCACGTAGTTCGGTTTTATCGGCATTTATGTTCTTTTGTATAAAATTGAAATTGGGATGTCTATGTATGTATATAAATGTGTGAATGTTGATTTCAGGTGCGCACATTTACGTACAAAACTTTTTCCCATTGAAAAAATGTACATAAAATAATGTACTGTAATCCTTAAAATATCCTTTCAGCTGTTATGCAAATAATGAGAACTGTTTCTGATGCAGCAACTAGCAAAACCTCAATAAAAATTCTGATAACTGCTGCACAATTTAATCCATGCCACATTTATTGGAAATACAGAAATTAATCGCTCGAAAGTCATTAACTTAAAAACTATTAGCTATAAACGAGAAAAATTTAACTGTTATTTTGCTTACGTGTGAAAGCAATAAGCCCTGTTTCTTTTACCGCAAAGGATTATACGAAATTTTGATAATTAATTCTTCGAAAAAAAAAAAAACCAAAATACTATGCAATGTTCGAACCGACTCTCACTAGTAAACATCTCGCAGTAGTAGCAACAGACAACCAGAGGGCAGCTTCACGCAATTCAATATAATAGTATTTGCATCATTTAAGGGTTCTCTTAAAAAATGTATTAAGAACTCATAGATTTGTAGGCGGATATTTTAAATTACCGAATAACATGAAGAAACACTTTAATTCAAATTTTGTATAAATCTTGTATTATATTTTTTCCAACAATTACTCAAAATCAATTTTTTATGCATTAAATATATTCCAAGATACTCCGCATATCAAATTTCAAACTCAAATTATGTTGCACAGTGCAAGCCAATTGTCTGCGTTATGCGCAGTTGATGCAAAAGTACTGAAAAATAGTTTCTGTTTCTAAAATGTCAAAAATTTGCTTCTACTGTATTTATAAATGTGCGGTTTAAGTGCTCAAATCACTTGCCTCCTTACAACTTACCTCTTTTACTAATATTTTCGACATCGTCTTCAACCGCTGCACCGCCAAGCGCCTGGAAAATGCATGAGCATAAATATTTTCACTCCGCTTGCTAATCAAGAAAATGAAAATTAAGCTGTAATTTAGTTAGGTTTGCAATTTAGCAAATTGTTAAATTGGCGCGTCGGCTGGGTACGAGTACATGTGCTTGATATGTGTGCGCCTACAGGGCGTATGAGTAACCAAAAAGCACAGGCGCAGATGTTGCTTATGCACATAAATGTTTATGTAAATGTTTGCATGCATGTAAATGTAGCAGTGAAAGTATTTTCAAAAGCAAGCTGAAGCAACTGTATGCGCAAACACTTGAACACACACCCACGAAGTTCAGGTAACCCAACAGGGAGTTCAGTTGCCTTTAAAAACACCGTCGTTGCAAAATATTAAGACCACACACTAAAAACTTGTGGATCCACATGCATTACAAGCATATATTTCCTACTTGGCCACATAATTGGTCTCCACGAGACTTCCTTGTAGCAGAGAATTATATATGTGCATATGTTATGATATCGCTGCTGAATCTGTAGTTATGCACAAGCACATCTGCAAGCAATTATAAGCTTTTGCAAGGGTGTAAAGCTTAGTAAGAAGTTAGCTAAGGCACACAGCTAACTTAATGAAGAATTTTGTTATGCCTGCAGGGCTTCTTCCAGCATGCAGTGTGTGCACATATGGCAGGGGTGCACATTGGCATAGTGCTCAGCCAACGATTTTGTCCGTATATTACTTTCATGAAAGTGTTTAGATTTTAAGTAGTGCTATTTAGTAATTGTAATTCACATGAAGCTATGAAAGGTAATTTGTCCTTGGCCTAGCCTCAATAGGCCTTCTTTTGTGAATTATTCCGCCGGCTTAAGCATTTTTTGTTTTTGTGGATTTTTCAAGTTCATTTTGCAAGGTGCGTTTGGATAGCCGTTTGTAGATGAAGCATCGTTTGCACACAAGCATGCAATTCGTAATGTGTTTTATTAAATAATTGCCCAAAGAAATCATTTTCAATCTTTATGTTTATTTTCGAAAATTTGTTTACGAAGGAAACGTTCTGCATTTTTCAATATTCAATTCACAAATAATTAAAAGGAATTAAAATTGAGCAGTCTATTACGAAAAATTTCTAATTCTAACGATATTTGCATAAGTTAGAGTTAATCATTAGAAGGCATTATTCCAGTAAGTCTACTATATAATATTTTAGTCCAGTTTTTTTTAATATTAGTTTGAAACAATTTAATGAACAATTTAGCAATGATTGGTATACGAGTGTTCAGCCCAATCGACAAGAAGGGAGATCCCGCAGCATGCGCTAACTATCGCGGAATCTGTTTTCTTAATATCGCGTATAAGGATCTGTGCGAAAGAATTAAGTCCATTGTAAATAAACTGATTGGCTTTAGACCAGGGAAATATCATGGACCAGATTTTCACAAAACGTCCAATCCTGGAGAAGTCTCTTGAGCTCGTATGGCTTTGCAGAAGGACCTTGGGCACAACCATCAGCCGCGTTAAAAGCGCGAAGGACCTACCAGATCTGTTCGATACTGAACGAGGTTTTACTATATACAGGGTCATTTTCTCTTGTGTGTCTTTTCCAATATAATGCTGCAAAAAGTAATAAGTGCATTTAATCTGAGCCACAATGGCACTGTCTACTCTAAAAAAACAATTCTACTGGGGTACGCAAGTAGCTTATAAAAAGAAGCGAAAGACATTGGTCCTGTGGTGAACGAGAGCAAGACAAAGTAAGTTCCTGGAGGCCATATACAAAGATTCCTCGCATCTTGAGAAGTAAATTTGAAAAAGCTGAAAACTTTATATGGCCATTAGATCTTCTTCGATTCAGCTTTTATATCCTCAATCGAGTCAAAACGGTGACCTCGGAGTGGTCATGTGATTTTGCTGAATAACCGGAAGTTGCACGAAGGTAAATGCCGTAGTTGCTTCACGATATTAGTTGAAAATGTGGCAAAATGATCACGAATCACCAATACCAACTCCAATACTAACACCTATACAAACCAGTACCAAATTCTCAATAAATTCAGGCATAGAAAAATATATATATAGTATATAATATAGTAAAAATCGAAGAATTCACTTTTAGAAGCTCACAAAACACGCGTATCTCATATACTAACGAACATTTAGACGTGAAATTTACCACAGATGTTACTAACAGTACTACGAACTTACAAAAAAAATTTGATCACTGTATTATATCTCGGAATCAACATAAATTCTACCAACAATCTAAGCCCGGAGATGAA
Source organism: Bactrocera correcta (assembly GCA_027475135.1). Lineage (NCBI taxonomy): Eukaryota > Metazoa > Arthropoda > Insecta > Diptera > Tephritidae > Bactrocera > Bactrocera correcta. The sequence continues at coordinate 50,453,317 of CM050323.1, forward strand.
GCGCAGAATAACTCTTGCTCCTTTGAAATCGGTAGGCAATTAAGAAGCGAGTCCACATTTCGACGAGCAAAAATTGCGTTCTATAAATGTGTCATTATTCCCGACCAACTATACGGCGCAGAAACTTGGATGATGACGGCACGAGATGAGAAAGCACTTCAAGCAACCGGGAAAACTGTTCTTCGCAATATCTTTGGAAACGTCCGCGTGAGAGATACTATCGAGAAATGGAACCACGAATTGTATGAGCTATATGGCGGTATGGATATAGTTAAGCGGATCAAAATGGACGATGGTGTTGCAGCGAAAAGCTCCTTCGTTTCGGGACTCATGCGTGAACAACGGAAGCAAGGGCGTCCACGCATCTATCGGAAACAGCAAGTGCATAACGACCTGTCCACATTTGAGATTATAACTGGCGTGCCCTCAAACGGTAGAGTCAACCAGTGAAGTTCCATGTTCTCGGCCCAGACCGACCCTCATTTGTAGTGCTACAAAAGAAGAAGATTCTGTGCCATATGCAAATACAAGTATAAAAGCCAAAACATTTCATTTAAATTACAAAATAACCTCACTTTAGAGAATGTGGCTCTATTACAACATCAATTTGATTCAAATAAAATTTTTTCCCATTGCGACAATTGAACAAAGCCTTTAAGCGCCATCCCCTGTGTATCGTTTAATTTCATTTTCCGTGCATACCGCTACCTCCGCTCTGCGGCCTCACTGCAATCTATAATAATATTAATTTGATGTGCTCCACACGCACACACTTGTATGGGTACAAATATATATGTGGCCATTTGACTTTATATCGCCATTTATTTACTATTGCTTATTGCAGATGAAAATTGGGGTATGCCACTCGCCATAGCGGCAAACCTGCATGTGCCGTATAAAATTGAAATCGACGACGACATACGTGACCTGCATGCACAGGATAAAATTGGTAGAGGTAAGTGTTGCGAGTCATTGACACATTTGGCATATAATTATAGAAAAGCTTGGCATATTTCAGTGAATTAATTTTAAATCATTTAAAATACTTGTATTTAAAAATAAGTATTTCTATAAATGGTTCAGGGAATCATGTGCGCGAAAGAAAAGTTACAAGCATTCAATCTATAAATATTGTGGTAAATGTCTTTACCCTAATCTTCTACAGAAAAGGACATGTGCAACGGGTTTTTCAATAAGACCGCTACAAAAGTTTTTTAAATCAAATCCTGTGAAAATACATTCGATGCCATTATATATGAAACTCGATTTCTTCTGCATGACCAGCCCGGGCACGCTTGCAGAAGTCCAGACGCTGAACCCTCTTTTCGACGGGTTTCAAACATTAATCGGCGATACTGCTGCAATTTCACGTTCGATATTCGAACGAAGTTTATCAAGGAATTGATGTAGCTCTACAGGGAATAGTCTAACAAAGGTAAACAGCACGACCGAGGCGGCCAATTGACTGGGCTATTTCATAAGATAAAACATTCACCAAACTTGGGTTTTAATAAATCGGTTGTGACATTCGTTGTGGCGCCGAGTCCATATAATGCAATTTGGGCCAAAAATATTCGGTTATTATTGAGCGGTAACGATTCCATTCACAGCAACGTGCCGGTGTTGATCATCACGGAAGAAGTACGGCCCAATGACGCCGTCGGCTCATAAACCGCAACAAAACGTAATTTTTCGATGCAATGTTGACTCAAAGAGTACGTGTGAATTTCTGCCTGACCAATAACGTATATTTTGCTTATAGACAAAGCTATTTGCCCGAAAAGAGCCTCATTGCTGAAGATGATTTTTCGATGAAAATCCGGATATTTTTCAATGTTTCACCAATTCCGAACATGTGACGATTCCGGTGGTCAAGCGGCTTCAGTTCTTGCGCCATTTTAATCTTGTAAGGATGTAGGCCACGATATTTTCGCAAAATTCGCCAAAACTACTCACTGTTGGATCGTCAAGTATATCTTTCCATGATGAAATGGCAAACCTTACAGAAGAGAAATGTCAAGAGAGCAAGAAAAAATATGGTGTTGTTTGCTGTCCCGGTCTACTTTTGTAGCATTCTTATTGAAAACCCGTTATATGTGATATCCATATGCATCGAATTTATTAGCGCTGCTTGTGTTTATAACCACTATTTTTTCGCTAGTATCACAAGTCGCTAGATTGCTGTCAAATTTAAAAGTCCAATGTAAAAGTATATCTGGCAATTATATCTCAAGAAGACTGCACTGATTCTTATGATCTTTGATGATTTCAAGCCCAAAATGTTCCGAGGCGAACTTCATTATATTTCAATAAAAAATGGTTTTATTCTTCGAAAGATTATCTATCTAGATTCACGTATTTATTGTATATTGACTTCATAAACACAGTCTGAGGAAATGGAAGTGGTCCTTAGTGATCAATTGCGGCAAACACGTCATAGCGTAGCTCTTTCAAAGAAAGTTTGTTTTGGAACCCGATCCGTTCTCAGACTGAAGGCTTTTCAGAAAAAGTGTAATGAGTAATCGAGAATCAATTTTTAAAAGTCGATGAGGGTTATTTCGGTATTTCTTATAATTCACTGTTATTCGGAAAATATTTAAAATGTATACTACTCCCCACTTAAATAATTAATTGCAATTGAAAAACATAACTTGGCGAAAAACTAAAAGCTGAAATTCTACTAAAAATATTCGTTATTACAATAAGGTATAAAGTCGTCTTAAAGTAATTACATTCATAACTACTTATGTTATAAGCTAAAAGTATCTATGTGACATGACTTCTTTAAGGCTATAATTACAACGCCATTCTTTCACTTATATAAAGCTCATATCACACTATCCTCTTCTCTCTCACTCTCTCCAAAACTGCATGCGTCAAACGACAGCCATCATCATCACGGCGGACATGAACGATGCCAGCACATTACATCTGCTGACACAGTTGGTGGGCCTGCGACACACCAAAGTACTGCTCATCGATGTGGTGGCCACGTCCTTTAATGCGGAAAATAATTTCTACAAGAATTTGGCGCGCATTAACGGCAGCGCCGAACTAATGTCCAATTTGCTGCTACTAACAGTGCTGAGCGATAAGTACCGTTACTTCTTGAAGGTCGCCTTCGAAGACAACGGCATTGGATTAGTGCAGAATTTCCGGCAAATGCGGCGTTGGAAGGCGATGACAACCAACGGCAAGCGGGGTACCGAAGCGAGCATACTCAATTGGCCAATGCACTTGGACAGCTCGGTCACGCGTGCGCTGCAGGAGCACGAAGAGGCCATGGCTGCTGAAACATTCGTAGGCAATAATGAGAACACTGCCACCACAACTAGGACAACAACTGTGCAGCCGACGCGTGACACTTTGGCGGCATTCGATGAGTGTCCACAGCTGAGTGGGCAGAATTTTGTCGAGATCTGTCCGAATATCGAAAATGTAACGGGGCATTGCGTGCAGTTTTTACAACAAAATCACAACGACAATAATGCTACACGTAACGGCAAATTGTTGCAACAGCTGCGCACATTGCTGAAACAACTATGCCACATACATCCGGTCACCGGACATACCCGCGCCGAGCAAGCGCGCATTGCCAATTTGCGGAATTTCATAGACTTTTTTCATTTTTACGATTTTATAATTACGAATGTGCGACAACAGCTAGCGGCGCATGCAACAAAACCAAATCCCAGCAAATCAAAGCAAGCGAATGTGCCGACCGCAAAGCGAAACAAAAATCGCAACGGTAGTGCCGGTGTCACTGGTGGTAGTGATGACATTGACACGCCAGCTGGCGTTATCAGCGCGCAATTGCCCAAGTATGATTTCATTGTATTGGATGTGGTGCACGAAAATGCGACTGCCAACAATAATAACCACAATAATAACAACAAAAGCAGCGTTACCACAAATGCGGCTATAGTTGACTTCAATGATGGTGTCAATGCTGACGCCAATGCAACGGCGGATGCGGAGTCAACAGCATCAATTGACTCAATCAAATGGCGTCCACTGTTGATTCTGGAGCAGCATGAAATCAATTCCAACACTTATATTACACATTCCGTGCAGCCGGGCTACGACGAATGGCTGCTGGTGAGCACGGCACAGCTTTGGCAGTGCGGCGCCATCTGCTGGACAATTGTGGCCATTTGCATTGGATTGCTTTTGATTATTGTGGCCGCAAGCGTGGCTGCCGGCATAGCAATGAGGTAAGTGGCATATTCGTGCTTAAAGCATTCAGCAGTAATTTTATATGCCCATTTAGTTGAAATTAGCGAAATGTGTTTGGCTTTTTTAGTAGGTGCAAAGTGAAAACAATTAGTTGCATACATATGTGTGTTCTACTAATTGGTTGCACTCGAATTTAGAATACTCACTTTGGAAACTGAAAATAAATTGTGTTTATAATACAAATATATATTTATATTTGAGAGGTTTTATATGTAAAATGCTTCAATGAATGCCGAAACTTGAAAAGTTAAGGCTTTGTTTTATAATAACTGTCATCGGTTCGCCAAGTGTTGGGTAGTAACACACAGTATACGGTATTGGATTCTTCCTTCATATAAAAATAATATTTCGTTTTTCGCTACTTTTCATTCATTTGTGTGCTTCTGGCAAACGCAAACAGTGCAAAGGATATCCATATCCAGGAATAGGAAATGAGTTTCTAGTTTGATTAAACTCTAGGTCACCATTTCAGATGTACACAAAGCTTTTGTATTCTGATTTTCAGATAACCTCGGAACTTGATTCTTCTATGTAGAAATAAGAGATCTCAAACTTTGGCTTGAAGACTTCGAACAAGCTAATACAGTTCTCAATCTAGGGTAGTCGAAAACTAATTTTTATTTATAATGAACTTTAATCAACCAAATATGCCATTTTGGTCACCACTTTTGCTTTTTTTCCCTAAAGACATTATTCCTTAGTGTTAACTTTTCTGGTTTCTGGCGAAAAATGCGACAAGTATTTTCATTTTTAAGGAGTTCGCTTCCGAAACTAACCGTTGCAAGGTCAGGGATATTGGTGGTGCTAAAAATTTCCAACCAGTCTCCCAGTTTTTCCAAAAATTGTGTGGCTTGGCCTATCATTGTGACAGTAAATGAGAATCAATCGTTCGATTAGGCTAGAGCAGCTCATAGTGGATTCAGGCATTTTTAAGCTTCATCACGCTTGGACCATGATCTTTTTCGCACATTATTGTCGTATTTGCCCCATTTCGTCTCCTGGTACCATTCGCTTCAGAAATGGTTCGATTTCATTTCGTTTCACCAAAGAATCGCAGATGTTAATTCGGTCCATTTCACAAACAATTAATTGGTACAAAATATCCTCTTCTTTTCGTAGCCAGCCTTTTTTAAAGGTTTAAACCTTTGATGATGAATGTTAAGTTCCTTAGCGATGTCATGGCTGTTTATATGACGTCTTTGTCAATCTTTTGCATAATTTCAACGATAGGTCGATCAGAGTGAGGTGTACATTTCCATCGAAATTTCCAGAACAGAAGCGAACGAACCATTGTTGTGCTACACGATCTGATACACAATACGTTTAATCTTTTCCCATAAATAAAATTTTTTAAAATTTCAAAATATTCACTTCGCCGATTTATTTACCCCTCCAGAGGATTCACAGCCATATACTACATGCAGTCAGCGTTTAACAGTGGGCAATACGTTCCATTGAGGAACTTCTGTCTGTAGTTTGAGTCTATGGTAGAAAGTCTGCACTATCAGAACAGTTTCCCAAGGTACCTAAACATTTTTATTTCAAAATTCGAACATTACGAATGCCATTTAGCACCTTGAAATTTATCTGTAATTATGGATTTATATCTCCCATAATTAACAACTTACGTCTATAAGTAATTGATTATGACGTATTTATTTTGCGCTCTAACACAAACCTAATCCTAATGCTTCGCTGGAATTCGCTTGCATTTAACCAAATTAAAGAATTAGTAAATAAAACCCAACCACGGCCACTAAACCATTGCGGTTGTGGCAAATACATAAATGAAATATTAACAGTGCGAAGCTGAGTAATTAATCTAATGAGCCTTCGGTCACCATAGTGAATGGATGAAAGCGCTAAGCAAGCGCTGTGGGCATAAATACTATTATGCTATAGCAACAAGCTGGAATTGAAGGTCATCAAAGTCGCTACAGCATTACAAATTAATTGTATCATATTAATAAGCGTATTTCAGCACAGGCATGCTTTACAAAGTAGAACTACATAAGTTAACTCAGTTCTTTACTACTCAACTCATCTCAGCCACATAAGCGAACTTTTGGTTTGGTTTCTCCAATGCCTTAAGCCCAAACTTGCTCTCTGTCAGAGTCTTTGTGAGCATCGTGTTGTTTTTGTGTACCTTTTCAGCCTCCAAAGGTGCATTTTATAAATGAAACAAAAAAAATTATTGCAAACTTTTGATGTGGTTCCAGCTGATATATGATTGTGGAACATCCTTTCCTTCTTTTTATATTATTATTAGTTAAAACAATAAAAAAACGTTAACTTTGGCTGAACTGAAGCTGTAATACTTTTCACACATACAAAATATTCCTTGCAGAACTTCGTTTTGATACTAAACTATATGCGATAACGATTCGGTCTGAAGAATTTATTCGGGGACTGAACCATAGCCTTAGACATTCCTCATTCATGCCAAATTTTGTGAAGATATCTCGTGAAAATATAAGGCTTTGGATTCCGATCGTTCAGTTTGTATGGTAGCCATATGTTAGGCTATAAGAGTCCGATATCGGCTTCCTGTTGAGGGTACAGATATTACAGGTGAAAGTACTGCCAAGTATATGAAAATTAAAATTGAACAGTTCGTACAAAATCATGTCGATCAATACTAAAGAAGACTCAAATATGTAAAATTGTTTTGACTGATTAAAAAAAGTGAGAACATCCGATCTAATACCTTCATTTATGACACAAACTCGAGGTTAAGGTTTTATGCACTTCCAGTGCCTCGAAAAACATGACTTTAAAAAAATATATCGAAACAGAAAAAATAATAGAAATGTTGTTTGTCAACTAGCAGTTAATTATAGACGTAAAAAGGTTATAAAATTGATATTATGGAGATATTACGGTTTTCTCACATATTATGGTATATGCAACAGAACATGTATCCGCACACAACCCTACAGAGAGCGCCGCATGAAGCTTTAAAAATTGCACCAATTAAATTAAATTAAGCTCTATATATACGCGCATCCAGCATTTTGTATGTATGGGTGCAGATGCATGTGCCGCATATGGAAGCACACGCATCTGTGTTGACACATGTGCACATCTGCAGTAAGTATTTGTAAATACGCGACGCGTGGTGCACGCATGCACGCGACACACGCGCGCACTTGCGCCCACATGGGTATACTGAAATGTGCAAACTTTCGGATTTTATTAGCGTAAAAATGCCACGAGTATACGCACTGCACTGAAATTGGCAGTAAAACTTTGTTTAATCGCCACAAAAATGAATATTTAGTGCGATTTCAGTGGGGAGAGTTTCAAGTTTGCGGCTTTCCAGCGCAATTCAATGCAATTCCCCAAATATTACGCGGAATAAAAATTACATGAAACAATTTTGGGTTTTTTATGTTACACCTAATTGTTTAATGGTATATAATTGCGCCAAAGTGTATGAGAATGCATCTGAACTGCATTGAACCGCTTTAGTAGCGTAAAGTTTCTAAAAGATTAAAATCTAACATGATCTTTTTCGAACTTGTCTGAGATATAAACATCTTCTGTAACCATACATATATCACGTTGAAATACTGGACAGCTTGGCTAAAATATCAAATTCACTAAAAATTTCTCTATAGCTCCAATTTATATGACAAATTTTAAATTTTCCTTGTCGCTTATACAGGGTTTGTCCGGAAAGTAATAGAACTCATTTTCTTTCGCCGCGACTGTACTTCGAACCATGCGCGCACCGACTGGATTCGGTAGAGGGCGTTCGTAGCTAACGAACGAGCGGCTGGAGAGTCAAGACAAACATTTTCGCACGACATGTTTCTGTAAGTGGTACAAGCCGAAAGCTGCAGTGTTCGTTTGAGTAGAGGGACGCGATTAAATTCTCAGTGAAACTAGGTAAATCTGGACAGAGACGTTTGGTGTGATCAAGCAGGCTTACCTAGATGTTGCTTTAGCAAGAAGTGATGTGTTTTGGTGGCACCAGACATTTTTGGAGGACCGGGAAGAGATCGCTGATGAATGAGCAAATCCAAAAGTGAAAACGATGCTCATTGTCTTTTTTGACATCAAAGGCCTCGTCTCACCATGAATTTCTTCCTCCTGAACAAACCGTCAACGCCAAGTTTTACGTAGAAGTTCTCAAGAGACTCAAACGTAGGGTCAATCGGTTCCGACAAGACATCGCAGCCGATTGGAAGTTGCACCACGACAACGCTCCATAGTCCCTTTATTTTCCGGACAAACCTTGTATGATTGTTTGACTTGGCAATTCTTCGATTCTACAGAATTTTTGTTTGTTGGAAGCCGATGGAAAAGACTAGACTCCGAAAAAATTGGAAAGTGTTTAACGAGCTGTTGTCAGTATTTGTGATGCAGTACAAGGTACTTTAGTGGATAGAGTTGCAAGGTGTATGTCCGAAAATTCTGCGCTCAAACTCTGAGTATCTAAGTACTTGGATGACCGCGAGCTTGAGTACTCTGAAATTCTCGCAAACTTTGATTTCATTCCAAATTACTTGGATTACCATGTCGTCAAGCCTAGCCCTGGATGACGCTTCTCAGATACATTCAAAGGATGCATAAGAGAGAAAGATTCGCTGAAACAGAATTGGGGTAAGCTTTTTTTACGAATGGGTTAAAGCTTATGGGAAGATTTGAGGTGACAGGAAGTTTCCATTAGCTCCACTCTAAGCTTCCTGACCACAGTAGGATCTTCCAAGCGGAAGTAGTTGCCATATAGATAGCAGTAAATATAACTTCTGCAGAGTGCGCCTCCTTCATCATATAAATATCACCTCCAAAAATAGGGCAGCAATTTTTTAGAATTCGAGATTGTGCGCTCAAGATCAGCGAAAGGATGTAAGGCTGTCTGCAGAATGGGAACGGGTAGAAACTCTGCTGGCTTCTTTTAGTACACTACGGGACTTCTTAGAACAGCTCAGCAAAAGTAGGTCACCTACCAGCAGCTAGGCAATCGCAAGATCCTTCTGGTGCATGGTAAATTGTAAGAGGTTTTTCAGTGGTTGTAGAAGTTATAACTGAACACCTGAACACTGTGTGATCATGCAATAAGATTGAACATCTTACCGAATGCCAGCTGCATTAGCTGTTTGAAAGAAAATGAGGTAGAAGCGACTAAACTTCTTCCTCTTATAATATTGGATTGGATCTCACACTTTTACACACCCGGTTGAAGTAACGAAAAAAATAAAATACCTAAGCAGATTTGTGATGTTCAGGGCGGCTTCGACGATAGATAGCTGATAGTCAACCACAGAAGTTTTTCGTATGACTTCACCATACACAACATTCTACGTGCGATCCCTCGCCTTGCTGAAGAATCGGTCTTATAAATTAACCTAACCTAACGCACAGACAGACAAATATCTGGAAATCAATTCGTTATCATCAATCTGTTATCTTATCTACGTGTATGTCAATTAACTTCAGTGTGCTCACTCCAAATTGAGAATGCAATCACTCCAAATACTATATAGCAGTGTATCTATGTTTACTAATATACAAGTATATACATATTTGCGGACTTTAAGCAACAAATCCAACCACAACGAACAATAAGTGGCTATTAAGTGGTCACTGCTCATTTGCCAGCGTCTTAATTTTATTGTTTAGGCGACGCTCTTTAAACCCCCTAATAACAGTTTATTTGGGCCAATTACTACCGCCATCCACCGAACTAAACGCAACTAAGAAATCAAGCAGCAAACGCTAGTGGCATGCATACCAGCTATTTAGCTATTCAGCGCGATTCAGCTACTATTTAATTGTGTAAAAGGCAATGAAACAACTTCACTTACATTTTGATCAGCTACAGACACTATCATAAATATGCGGCAGACACCGTTAAATGATACACAAAGCCATAAAAGGACCACTAAGCGATAACAAACATGTACATAATGAGAGGCGAGCCAGTGGCACGGAGTCAAGTGGCACGTATCCTAATAAGGTATAAAAAAAACAGAAAGCAAATCAAAAAAGTAGCTCGCAAACAAGCAAAGTTTAGCGCCAAATTACACACACATTTACGCGTATGCGTGTTAGTGGTGCGGTGGCGTTGTGGCGTCGCACACAGCGAGAGCAAGCAGGCCAAGCCGAGTTAATGACTAATCTGCTACTTTGCTTCACTGAAGAGGGTCTACCACGCTGAAATATTATGGCTGCGCGTGAAACTTTAGCACAGTTCATTAATATAATTCCGCAGCTTTAACTACAGCCCGCTGTTTGCTTCTTTTTATTTTTCTTGTTGCATTTTATAGCATGAAAGTTAATGTTACACAGCACACAAACGCACACAAACACGCGAGCATCAGCATCATTGCAAATGGCAGGTTAATACATAAGCGCAAACTCTCGAGTGCAACATTCAGTGGCGCAGCGTGCGCATTCGCGCCATTCCCTCAAGTTGATGGCAGTTATTTTTTAAGACATTTTAGTTCAAGCTCAAAGTGTAGATTTTGTTTACTAGCACGTTAGCATTATATTTTCGGTTGTAATTGCTAATGAAGAGAGAGTAAAAATTATTAGTTATAATTATCCAATTATTTTTATACTTCCAGGAATTACTTTCTGCGTAAGCGCCTCTCGAAAGGACCCAACAAAATTGTACTCTCCGCTGATGATTTTGTCTTTCCAGTCGACTCACGCAGGGTGAGTAAAACTTTTAATCACTTTATTTATGGTGACTTAAATATTTAATAAAATATCTTTTGCACTAATTAACACTCTTCCTTTGAGAGGGGAAACCGTTTTGAAAAACAATATTTTGAGAAAAACGCGTTTAAAGATTGGAGTCGCTCCGTTCCCCACTCTGTTCGCTTTCTACAAGATTTTTCAAAAATTTCACTCTGAGACGATCCCTTAAACGATTCCATATTCAACCTGTCCTGAGTTTCTTTCACGGTCGCTCGTTTTTCCCTAGTCCAGATAAGATTGAGAATGGCATCATTTTCGTTTAACAAACCTGTCTCACTTGAGGACAAACTTAGAAGCCGAAAGCTACTTGGTCGCAGTTTATATTTTTATTTCCTAAAGTGTAACGCTTTTTCGCCAGATTTTTTCTTAGAAGAAAATCCAATAAATTGTTAAAAGATCTGTCTGCATTATGTGTTGAAAACGGTTGTTTCTCATTAAATTAACTTAAGTTTTAGCTAACTTGCCAAATCGATCTTTGTTAAGAACTTTCACAAATTTATTTGTTCAAAAACACCATTTGTGCCATTTAAGTACCCTTTCAAAATCTTCATGTTGTCAAACTACTTCCTTTAATGTTAGTGAATTTGTACGCTCTCTCGCTTTCCCATAAGGTCGATGAGGGTATCGAAGCCATGCTTTGCTGCTGGCTGCAACAACTACAAGAGTTCGGTGGCCCCGAAGTCGACAAGCCTGATTTGCTCAAAGGCTCAATTGGTTCGCTAAAAAATCTTGGCCTAATCATACCGGGCGCCGGCACAGCCACTGCTGCTGGAGGCGCAGCCACAGCGAATGGCGGTAAAGGTACATCCGGCACAAATAGCTTAGCGCGACATAATCCCGCGCTGCTAGACATGCGTGCACGCTACAATGGCGATTTGGTGCAACTGAAAGAGATACCCTTGAACGGCTCGACTGAATTGAAGGCCAAAGCAATGGACCTGTTGGTGATAGCGCACGGCATGCGACACGAGAACATTAACCCCTTAATTGGTGAGTAATAAATACTTTTTGTTTTCTCATGTTTAATTAAAACTTTGTTTGAGAACTGTTTTTTTTTTTTGTACCGTAATCTTTTCTGCTACCATCCGCCTACCATTAGGTTGGCTATCCGATCCGAATCGCACAGCCATGGTGTTCGATTACTGTTCGCGCGGTTCGCTGCAGGATGTGCTCATCATGGACGAAATCAAATTGGATTGGAGTTTTCGTCTCAGTTTGTTGACGGATTTGGTGCGCGGCATGCGCTACTTCCACGCCTCTCCGCTGCGCGTGCATGGCACATTGACGTCGCGCAATTGTGTTGTGGACGCGCGTTGGGTGCTGAAAATAACCGATTATGGTCTGCCATCGTTCTATGAGGCGCAGAATCTGCTGCCACCCACCCGCACCGCTAAAGAACTATTGTGGACAGCACCGGAATTGCTACGTTCAATGAAAACTCATCATCATCACCATGGCCGCGTGCTGGGCACACAAATGGGTGACGTCTATTCCTTCGGCATCATCATGCAGGAGGTGGTGGTACGCGGGGAGCCCTACTGTATGTTGTCGCTATCGCCAGACGAAATAATAGCGAAGATTAAAAAGCCACCGCCACTGATACGGCCATCTGTATCAAAGGGAGCGGCACCGCCAGAGGCCATCAACATTATGCGTCAGTGCTGGGCTGAACAGCCGGAAATGCGGCCCGACTTTAATTCGTAAGTACAGCGCAAACACTTTATTTATCTACTGTTTACATAACTCGCTGGTAATGAGCAGTCAGGGGGCCTATAAATACACTTTGTGGACATTCTGCGTATATTGATTTTACATTTCGTTTCACTCTTCTATTTATTTACTTGGCGCTTCGTCTTCACCTTATTGCCGCGCTGACGCATTATGTTACCTGCCGGCTGTTGATGACACCCTTAACGATGTGCCGTGAATAATATGCGCCATTTGCTGTAATAATTTATCAGCGTTTACGAACGCTTTAAAATGCTCAATCACGGCCGTAAGGTGAACTTCGTCGACACAATGTTTCAAATGCTCGAAAAGTATTCGAACAATTTGGAGGAGCTGATACGAGAGCGCACAGATCAGCTGGACATTGAGAGGAAAAAAACTGAACAGTTATTAAATCGCATGTTGCCAAGGTAAGAAAATTAAAAAAGAAGCAAATCTTAATACATTCATAAACTAATTATCCTCGAATGCTACCTTTTAAAGCATACCAAAGACAATGACGTAAACTTATAAAGGGTGGTTCATTTCGAGGTTTCCTACTTAAAAAAACACAGAAATTTTAAATTTTATAGGTAATTTTTATTATTATTCGCAAGAATAATCTTTGGTATTTATGTTTTGAAGATTATCGTTTTCAATTGTTGGCCGCGGCTACGTCTCAGATAGTCCATCGCTGCCTCCTTCGAGCAGTTCGAATTGAATTTGGCGAATGACACGCGAGATGATTTTCTTCAATATTTTTCTTCATAGACTTTAGACTTTACATATCCCCACACAAAGAAGTTTAACGGTATGATATCACACTATCTTGGTGGCCAATCGACCGGCCCAAAATGTTAAGTTATCTGCTCACCGAAGTGTTCTCTCAATAAATCTATTTATTGATACATTGTGTGGGAAGTGACGTCGCACAGTGGCATTTCGGCGGAAAAAATAGGATTTTTCCACTTTCCAATTTCAAAACTTTAATGATTTTGTTTTGTAAAGAAATATTTGGATAAGAAAAATTCAACAAGGTTTTTTATAAAAAGTGAAATTTTATAGTTAAAAAAACTAACAGAAGTCGACGGAAAGTTATTCAATAAAATTAGATGAAAATTATTGTCCAAATAAAGAATTTTTTTTGTGTAAGTTTATAGCTATGGCTTTTCTTTTATTTTTAGTGAAAATATAGGACCTACTTGTTTATAAAAAAAAAAAAAAAATTGGCAAAGTAAGCTAATTTTTATAATTTTTCAAAAATTATACTAAAAAATATCAACTTTTCATTTTTTGATGGAAAAAAACTTTATGTGCTTTGCCTTGCTTAGTCCTCTTACTATAAAAAAATGAAAGTTCCAAGTCTGTACTTTCAATTAAAAAAAAACAACCGCCAATTACCGTCCCTTTTAGTAACATCGATTTTAATTTTCACAAATACTGATGTCTTCAACAGACTTCTTATAACTTCGGATCCTTACATAAGTAGCTTAAGGCGTCATTCGAACAAAATTTCCTTAGAACTCGATCCCATTGTTAAAGATATGGTGCTTGCATAATATTACAAATAAAAACTAACACAATTTTTCGCCTGCTACATATTCAATTAAAACATTGCATATTATATTGGATTTTTATCAAGGTAAAGGTATAAATAACGTCACTTTGCGTTTAAGTTTAATTTTTTTTCATCAGGAGAACTCAATTAAAAAGTGTCCCGAATTTCAAGTCCCTAGGTCCAAAAATAAAAATTTTGGCAATTGCAGTTATATGGGAGATGGGTGTGGCAGTGGGCGGTTTTCCAAGATTTTTTCAAAATTTCTTAATTTAGTCCAGAGAAGTGTTTCTGCAAAGTTTCATTGTTGCACGACCACTCCTTCTATTTTTTTCCAAGAAATGTATGGAGCGGTGCCACTGTGCGTCGTCTTGTTGAAACTTAAAGTAGACGGGATTACGTGTTTCCATTTCAGGCATCAAATAATGATACCACCGCCCCAAAAACCCTACCAAACCGTTGTTTTTTCTGTATGAAATGGCAGCTTTTGAATCTCTTTAGGTTGGTCTTCGTCCAAATACGGCCATTTACATACTCATTGAGACAGAAATGAGCCCCATGGCTAAACAAAATTTGGCTGGAAAACGTGGGATCTTCTTAGAAATTTTCAAGAACCCGTAAAGCTAGGCCATTCTGCTTGGGAAAGTCGAGCGAACTCAGTTCTTGCACAAGCTCTACTTTGTACGCTTTAATTGAGTCTGAGTTGCTGCGAACGGCGCCGAAAACAGTTAAACCACCGACAGCTATATTCACGCCTCTTTTTCGCTGCCTTGCTTGGTTATTTACAAAGTGTTTTTTTCTCTTTTCACCTGCAGTTCGGTGGCGGAAAAATTGAAAATGGGTTTGGCCGTTGAACCAGAAGAATTCTCTGATGTTACAATCTATTTTAGCGACATCGTTGGTTTTACAACGATTGCGGCCCACTGTAGTCCCGTACAGGTTGTGGACTTGCTAAATGATCTCTACACCATTTTCGATGCCACGATCAACGCCTACAATGTGTACAAGGTAGGTGGACATAAAAATACTTACATTCACAAAAAGATGTAGGGATGTATTTCGTGACTTTGACTTTCGGTAGGTGGAAACCATTGGTGATGCTTACATGGTTGTTAGTGGCTTGCCGGTGAAAATACCCGATCATGCGGAACAAATAGCCACAATGGCGTTGGATCTGCTACATCAAAGTGGTCGTTTCAATGTGAAACATTTACCCGGTGTACCGCTACAATTACGCATAGGTTTGCATACGGGTCCCTGCTGTGCAGGCGTCGTAGGGTTAACAATGCCACGTTACTGTCTCTTCGGTGATACGGTGAATACAGCGTCACGTATGGAGTCCACAGGTAAAGACTTGGCTTTTAAATTAAAACGTGATATTTTTAGTAACGCCTATGGTTTTTTTTTTTGTGTTTGCGCTTGAAGGTTCCTCTTGGCGCATACACATGTCGCAGGAGACACGTGATCGCTTGGAAGCACGCGGCGGCTATACGATAGAACAGCGCGGATTAATTGAGATAAAGGGAAAGGGCATGATGAACACTTTTTGGCTGTTGGGAAAGAAAGGTTTTGATAAACCGTTACCTGCACCACCGCCGATCGGGTAAGGCTTTCCTTCTTATATATTATGAAGAATACCATTTATTTAAAATATCTTCCATAAACTTGAAAATGCTTACTCAGTGAATCCCACGGGTGAGTGTTGTGAGCCAAATGCAAATGTATTATTAACCCTTTTTCATATAGCATATTTACTAATTCTGCTTTTTGACACCTTCTGCATTGTTTTCAGTCTCGATGAGTCGCTCATCCGCAACTCGATCACACTCAAAGCACAAGCGAACAAATCACGCAACAGCACCAATCCATCCTCAAGTCAATCCTCTTCGCTGGCTGGCGAATCTGTCGAAGTCAAAGTAGAGATTACGCCACCCACCAATGCGGACGTTTGCTCGTCGAACTTGCCGAACTCATACTCGTTGGACTCCACCTCTACAAACACAATCAGTCCGAATGTCACATTATGTCCGGATTTCCCTGCGAAGACACCTAACGCCAGCCCACAATCGCGCAAAATGTCTGAACTCTCACCTGACAACTTGCTCACGCCAGGCACTTTCAATCGCCTGCCGAGCTCGGCAGGTGGTTCTTCATCCCGCCTCTATAAAAAAATCGAAGAGATGATGGATCTTAGTTCACCGTACAATCATTACAAATGTCTCAGTCCTAGCGAGAGTAATCTCACACAATTCTACGATGGTAAATACTTGTATAGCGGTGGTGGTATTTGTAGCGCCGTCGGCGGCGGTAGTGGCTCTGGCGGCGGTAGCGTACACAGCAGTAGCGTTAAATTCGACTCGAAACCTGGCTCAAGTCGTCTATTGCGCCGGCAATTCAGTCTCGATCGCGATGATACACAATCCAAATCGGAACATCATCATCACCATCAGCATCACCAAAGCTCTTTGCAGGGTTCATTTGCTATGACGCTTATGAATAAGTCCTCAATGTTGGAAATACCAATATTACATGAAACCTCGCGTAGTCCAAAAGGCACATTGACACGTGCACACAAACAGAATTCCACTTCGATCACACAAGATCTAGAGAAAATCGAGGAAATACCGCTTTCGCCTGCATCCTCACAACATCACAGCAGTTTGGACAGTAATCTGAATCGCAGTCCACCCTCCACGGTAGAGGCGCAAACACCGCCAACAAATGCGACATTAGCGGCTGCATTGCTGTCGGCGCCTACCTCGCCAGCGCCATCGCGCACCTTAAACGGCGTCGGTTATAATATGAGCGGCGGCGTCGGCGCTGTAACAGAAAGTCCCACCACCGATGCCTCGACGGCAACCACCACGGCTTCAGTTAACTCAAACAATACGACTCCCGGTGAGGAGAGTGGAATTCGACGCAATGAACTGACATTGAATGTAGAGACTTTACTTAGCAGGTAGGACACAGTTTAAGGCGTTCACAGTTGAACGTCTGTGTAAGACTGGTTGTGTGGCTCGTATGGAATACGAGTCGGACCATAAGCAGATTGTGTTAAGCAGTTAAAGCACTTATGCGTTGGAAAGCGCTTTGAGCACTTTTTTATTTCAATATTCACTGTTTTCTACCGTCTAAATTATATTTTTTGTTATCTTGTAAGATCCCTCAGCTCCGAATGCACAAACTCTTAATTGCCTAAAACATACTCGCAGTCTTTTTACTGACGGTTTAGGTATGTTGTTTAGATGAAAACTTAAGTTCCATGCAGTACAAATCTGTTAGAGTCCATAAGGAATGTGATCTTTATTATGTATGATATTTTGGATGGAAGATTGTTAGTAAAAATATAGGCAATTGTAGTGGTTTTTATAGGAGTTTTGTTCATGTAAATCTGACTTTAGTAATGTGTTGTAGAATCTTATTTAAAAAGGCGGTCCTTCCGGAAGGAATTTTCCAATAAGCGGAAGATATCATGTTATTGACATTTGAATAAGGAGGAAACTATTTCAACTATATTCTTCGAATACCAAGTTTTTAGAAAGATTTTGAAAAGCAAGCAACAGAAAACTTTGGTTAGAAAACAAGTATGCCATCGGCTAAGCTCTGAATAAGCAGAGCTCAAAAAAGAACTTTTATTCAGTTCATTGTGATTATTTTGGTCATCCCTAACGATCACTCGATGCTCGTCTTTTTATTAATATTTGCTTTGTGTTGCTAATGAGAGATGTAGAAGAATTATGTGTCTTAGAAAGTGTGTAATCTAACCTATATATATATATTATTATGATTTTGGTTAACTTTTTTAAGAAAAAAACTAATATATTTTTTGAAATATTCGCAAGAATTAGCTTTTTTTATTATGTTGGTTTGACAGGGATTCTGAAACTATCTGTTATCTTTAAGGATTTTGAAATCTAGTCTTTCAAAGCGAGCATGAATCTAGAGTTTCTGGAGTACCACTTCGGTGAAGCATGGGCTCGTTAGTTCTGTAATCAGTGGTCTTTGTTTCTCACTCTTCCGTAATATAGAAGCAACTGATTCTCTTGAGCTTATTGCTGTATTTTCTATTTTTATATAAAGATCTTTAGTGTGCTTAATAGCTTGTATTAGTAAAGAGAAATCAAAATTTGTATAAGTTGTATATTCAGTGCTTGAAAAGCATTCTTGCAAAGAGTTTAAAGATTTGTAGTTGTTTTGGAATGTTTCTAAGGAAATAGAATAAATTTTGTGAACATTTCGACTTGAACGTTTATTTTTTAAGAGACAATCGTTGTTACTACATAAACCTAGTAATTGTAATGTAATTTGTAGTTATATAAATATAAAGTGTAGTCTGAATACTTAGAAAACCAGCAATTATATAACATATTAAGTACATATATACACATACGATGCAAGTAGACATATACAAGTACATTCCTTTATATGAATATATAAGAAAAATGTGAACAGTACATAGATACATATAAGCAAACAATATAGTATATATACCAAAATATATATTGGAGGAAGCATTGTAATTGTTGCACTAAGATGAAAACTCGTATTGAAGTACAACAATTCTTAATTTCGCAGCGTTTGGGGCGTGTTATATAGCTTTTGAGAATGTAATGCCAAAGATGTAACTGAAAATACCTAAGACGGTACAAACTTACTAGATAATGAAAGCAGAAACTTATTTACATACAAACAATATCAAACATGAAAAAGAAAGTACTTTCAATTAATGAGTATTGAGGTTTATAAAGAGAAAATTAATTGACATAAACTAATACCACTGAGTTTTTACAATAACAAGAGAGTAAAAGAAACCCAAAACCGTTATTAAATAGTTGTAAGTAATTTGAAAAACTAAAAAGACAAAAGAGATCAATACCCATTGCCCTGAATTAACCCACAACAAACATGTTTAGTATGAATTTATATGTATGTATGTGTAACAAAAATTTAATGAAACTTCTCAAATACTTCCGAACTAAAACTGAGTATAATTGGATTAATAAATAAATCCGAAATAAAATTATAATAAAAAACAAAGGAATTTATAGAAATTTTTGAATTATTTGGATATTTTGGTACACATCCTGAAAACAAAATGGTAAAGTCTTCTTTATTGTCACCCTTGTGCGAAACACCCAAAAGGATTAAGCAACGAATTTCCGCCTTCGTCATATACTTGCAGTCTATACAGCTGGGTTCTGTTGACCATATCATCGTCCATGCCTCTGCACCAAGACTTTACTTCTCAATTACCTACTCACTTCGAAGTAGGAGCTGCTGATAAGAGTTATTCTGCGTTGGATTTCGAGGCTGATATTGTTTTTGCTGTCAATGTTGGTTCCAAGATAGACGAAATTATCTACAACTTCGAGGCTATAATTGTCAACAGTGATGTGGGAGCCTTGGCGGGAGTGTGACGACTGTTAATTTGATGACAGATTTCGTCTTGCCCTCGTTCACTACCACAACCATTTGTTTGGCTTTTTACCCAAATTGAAGAAAGCAGAACTAACAGTGTAGTTGTTATGGTCAATAATATCAATGTCAGCTGGGTAAAATCACAGTAAAATCGCAGTAAAATCGTCTTCTCGGAAACCTCATTTAAAACAAAACCCTTCGCAGAGGTTCTCCGCAATTTCGCATGAACTGCTGGTGTTAATAAGTGCTATTTTATTAATACAGCTGTGTAAATTTTGCGAAAATGTTCTCAAATCTTGTCAAGAAGACAACTTCTTTTCAAAAGTCGCTTTAAAGTTCGCACAACCAGAGGCACAGCAGAGGGAAACGCAGTAAATATCACACCGCACAAGTTGTTACTTAAAACTTGCGTAAGTTCGGTCTTCACTTGCTCACATCGAACCAATTCAGCCATATTTCCTCGCAAATAGCCCTCATCTGCACTTAGGCGTAACCCTAACTCCCATATTAGATGGATAACGCATCATCAAAAGAGGCCGCTTAGATTTATGGAACGTAACTAGCTCACTCGTACCTCAGCACGGGACATTCAATGAACCAAAAGAAATCTTGGAGAAAGTACACGGAGCAGGTCACCCCAGTGGTAAGAAGCGGTTTATAGTACCAATATGAAAGATCTAGTAAGAGTACAAACACTATTTAGTTTCGTTAATTGCATATTCTTTATTATATTACTTCATAAGTGTTTTAAATAAAGTTGATATGACGAAGTGAGGAACTTTCTGTTTACTAAATCCGAACTCTCTAAACAAGATGAAAATCACACTATCTTTAAACTCACAAGTTCTTGACAATATCTCTGACAACTGTGCGAAAAAGCGATGAGAGCAGACTGTCGTAGCAGCGTTGGGTCAATTGCCTTAAACCCAGCAGCAGCGTGCCGAAACGCAGCCAGTTCGTTTGTTGCATAGTATATCGGGCAAGCGAAACCAAAGCACCATTTGCATGACTCTCCAGCAGTGTTGCATTCTCCGCGCTCAGGGCCAATTCTGCAATTTAACAAATATGTATGTAGGCAATCACTGCCAAAGATAAACTCCTACTCAATAATATCGGCATCACTGCCATCATCACCACCCCTTACCTTTCCGGCAAAGTATTAAGGTTTCAAGGAAATTCAATTCCATCACATCGGCGCGCAGCTGTTTCGCTTCAGCGATGACACGCCGCAATTGCGGATCACCGCAGGCATCAATCATAGACGTTATGTCGAGCGACCAATGGGAGGCACGCAACACAAAGCACTCATTCCACACGACATTCAAAATAGCCTCCTGCTGCGTGGGGGTTAGTGTACGAAATTGTTCATTGCATTTAGCCTGACGCAGACAAGTGACTAGGATTTGTGCAAGTATTTGGAAATTCACCGCATTGCCGGCGGTGAGCGCCGCAGCGTGTGGCTTCTGCTGCAGCGTTGCATAATGCGGACGATACGTATGGTGCATATAAGCACAGCGTGTCAGTGTTAAACTTTTCGAATTTGGTTGGCCATGTTTGGCCGCAGCTGCTTGGGTGCGCGGTCCGCGCTCCTCTTGCACGGCGGCCACATTCATGCCCACGGCCAGGCAGCGTTGCAAACGACAATATGGACACCAATTGCGGCGTGCCTTATCCACAATACAATTGCCTTTTGCGGCGATGCACGTATACAGGGTACCTTTGCGCACACTACGCTTGAAGAAACACGAGCAGCCATCACAGCAAAGTATTCCGTAATGCTTACCCGAACTCTGATCACCACATACTTGGCAAACACTGTGTGATATATTAGCTGGGGCTAGAGTTGAGTCGATGCCATTGTACAAATGGCAGATTCTTGATCTCGGGGACTCTAGCGTGTCATCAACGCTACGTAGATCCGTCATCCTTAAAAGCTGCGCGCTTAAACTCAACTGAAATCCTGCGCTGAATTGCAATCACTTTTTATAGCCGCGCTCGCTTTAGGTTCTTACTCGAGTTTCTGTTGAGCTCGTCAACACCCGCATTTGTACACACATGTTGCATGCGTTCTTCGCGAGCGAGTCGTCCTTTCCAATTACATAGCCTTTGTTACTGGTTATTGTCAAGAGACATATGTATACTTATTACTATTTTAGTCTTGTCAATCATTGCCGCGTGTCCCCTCTTATAAGGCATATTTGCATACGTTCATATGTTTGGTTGATTGGTCAATAAGCGGTTATCCTGTCGATGAACATTGCACTTCAATGGCAAAGCAAAGGTTCGCAACTTTTCACTAATAAGTCCAGGAAAAATCGTCATCGGGACTTAAGTGTACCGACTGTTCGGTGAAGATTACAGTGGAATGCGATTAGTGTGAACAATGGTGTTCTAGTTCCTGACAGCGTTTTTGAATATAAGACCCAGGGTTTTGGAGAAAATTAAACGAATAGTTAGTTTATTTAAAGCATAGAAAGATAAGATTTGTATCTCCTGCTGAAAGGGCAAATATTATGATAATAATGTCATAAACGATACATGCAAATCCTGAAATAGTATGCCAAGTAATCGCTGACAGTCGTGTTAGTAGGAGAATAGCTAGAATCCGAGCGAAATAGAAAAGCTGATGCAAGCGAGAAAGACAAATCTTAACTGTTTTCTATTAACCATATTCGTGTTTTAACTTTCTGAAGTTTATGACTTTCGAATCACTACATAGAACAGGCCACAACCTAAGGATCAGAGGACCCATAGAGCTCTTGGGTCAGATACTTTTCAATTGCCTACTAGTCAAGTAGCACCTGTTGGCAAGATAATCCTGCGTTGGATTTTCAGGCTAGCATTATTGGTGGTGTTAATACTGGTTCCTAAATAGACGAAATTATCTACAACTTCAAAGTTATGATTGTCAACAAGTCGAGCCAAGTCGCGAGTGCGACGACTGTTTGTTTGATGACAGGAGATATTTCGTCTTGCCCTCGTTCACTGCCAGACCCATTTGTTTTGCTTCCTTGTCCAGTCTGGAGAAAGCAGAACTAACGGCGCGGGTGTTGAGGCCGATGATATCAATATCAGAGCGGGGTACGTTAGCTAAAAAGATTCCAGTTCTCTTATTTGAAACGATCTTGCATTTCCGATACCATTAAGTATCATCAGTCGAGTGCTCACTGTATTATGAACTATTTTTCAAGCAAGTCTCTAACATTTAACATCATACATACTCGTTACATAATTACACATGTCTTTTAGCATGACTGACAATGTTTATTTACACAATGATTCCTAACCAGCAACTACCGAGAAGACCACTTAAAACTCGCCTTCAAGCAATAACAACAACAACGTATTTCCTTTTCGTTTTGTATTTGATTATTTGGCTTTCCTGCAAACAAACACATGTGCATGAGCGACTGGATACAGACATACATATGATGTGTTTTTGTAAGAGAGTGTTAGACAATTTGTCAATTGTGACGCGTCATTGTACCGTTATGGGTGTTAACAGCAATCAAAGAAGCGCTAACATTTTGCCACGTTAATAATTTGTAAATAAATAAATTGATTTGATTAGACCTTTGCCATCGCTGATTTAGGGAAAAGGTGTGTCAAATGCGGTTGACATGGTTTAATTATTCGTTGGTATGGGAGAAATACCTTGTAGAAGGTTATTAGACTGCTGCTAGCTGAGTACGCCCTGTATAACCTTTGCAGCGTATATTCAGTTTGTAACGATTTTTACATGGAAATACATATATACCATATAAGGAACTAGCCCATTCGTTTTTGAGTTATCGCTCTGCAATTTTGCAGACTTTTTTTCATTTGCATGGATTATTGCTTAAGGCAACAGTACCCGAAGAAACATTTATAATCGGATCACTATACCATTTACATAGCTGCCATACAAGCAGAAGGCTGCTTCAGATCATAAAACACTCAAATTCATGCATCCTATTAATCCATGTAACAGGTATTGATTTGTTACAGGAATGGCAACCCTAGGTTATTTGAAACCACGGCCAGCTGTCATGTAAATTAGTTTGACATTTGTTGCAGAATTAATAGAGCGAATGCTTTTCAAAACATTCAATTTTATAAAAAATATGCCATAACAAGTTCATGAAGATTTAAAATTTTACGGTGAAATTTCCCATTTAGCAAATTCGCTTTTTGCCGTTGAATCTTGTTTAAAAACTCGATACTTTCAAGTAAAGATGCAACCGGCATTTTAACTTGCCATTTGCTTTCAAAAACTGCATTCGTAAATATTTATCCGCTGTCAATAAATTAATAATTTTAAGACTTTGGACACATTTTTTCGATCTTTTCGTGAAAAAGTTTTCAAAATTGTTAAAATTTTTACTTTAGGAATAGCAATGATTTTGAACAACAATACAACACACAATCGACGAAAATTCTATAAGATTTTCGCCAGTGGAGAAAGCGCACCAAACCGGTGATGTGACGGAAACAAACAGCCGCCAAATCGGACCAATTGTGATATAATTTTAGGACTTTTTTTTCGCGATAAAGATCTAGGTCAAACTTTTCAAATATTAAAGACACAAACTATTAACTTTTTGTAGATCCATTTCCGACGCAATTCGACACCAAAGGGAAAAAAAATTTGTATCAATTTTAATACCCTTTAAAGAAGTAGACCTGTTGGTCAACATTAAAAAACGCACCAGAAAAAAGATAAAACTGTCGGATGGCGCAACCACCAAATATTGAATTGTGAAATGAAAGTTACCGACAAGCTCCCCCTTAAAAAGTGGTGACCTGTTAAATTCTAGCAATTTGTTACAGGAATTGGGGACCCTTTCCGGATTTGTAAGTTCATTGCCAGGGATGACATGTAAATGTTTTGACATTTGTTGCCAGAGACGTAATTTTGAAAGGGCCCCAATTTTAAAAGTTTTACCAAAAACATTAAACATTTTATAAAATTAATATGCCATAACAAGTTCATAAACCGATTTTAAAAATGTTCACGGTAATGAAATTAATCATTTATAGCAAATTCGCTTTTTTAGCCACAAAAGTTGAAACTCTTCTTAAAAACTCGATACTTTCAAATAAATTGAATCCGGCAACACGGCATTTCATTCACTTCGCCATTGTTGCTGTTCACACTGACATTCGTAAATATTTATCCGCTGTCAATAAATAAGTCAATGTGCTTAAGACTTTGGACACATTTTTTCGTTTTTTCCTGAAAAAGTTTTCAAAATTGTTAAAATTTTAGGTTTTTCTTTAGCGAATAGCAATGACTTTTGAACAGACAATACAACACACAATCGACGGAAATGTCTGCCGACTACAGATTGCGCCAGTAGAGAATAGACGCACCAAAGCCGGTGATGGTGACGGCAAACAAACCAGCACGCCAAATCGACGCAATTGTGATATATTTGTGGAGGATCACAATTTCTTCATATTCGCAGATACACGACTCTACCGGTACAAACTTTTCATTAATATTAAAGAGCACCTACTTAGTTACACTTTTTGTAGATTCCATTTGCCGGAGCGTCAATTCGACACCAAAGACATGAAAAATTTTGTTATCAATTTTAATACCCAAACTAATAATTACGAAGTAGATTTACCCTGTTTGCCCCGCACGACTGATGATCAAAAAACGCCACCAGAAAAAAGTGATGCGGAGAAAACGTGTGCGGATGGCGCAACGCCACCAAATATTGAATTGTGGAAACTGAAACGCATTACCGACAACTGCTTCCTGCGCGTAGATAAAAGTGGTGAACTGTTGAAATTCGTAGCAGATTTTGGTTATGGTTTTGCAGGGAGATTTAAGGGTGATCTTACCGGATTTGTAAGTTCATTGGAGGAATGACAATGTATATGTTTATGACTGAACTCTCTTTTGTACACAGCAGGACGATAGATCTGCCATTGCGCAAATGCCGGAACCACGTACAGTTAGTCCGCTACAACGTAGTATTGACCGTGAAATAGACGAGCTTAAAAACTTTTCACGTGATCAGTATAAATTGAATTTCGTTGAGCTGCAAGTGCCCGAAGGTCATGAAAATCCTATGAAATACAACAATAATTATGAAGGTGTGTATATGTATTGCTTGTGGTGAAATTATTCACCATATCTATTTGGTTGATAATTCAATGTAGTTAAACAGAATTCGCTGGGAGTATATTGTGTAGTTTGTAAATTTTGTTTGTTTAGTATATATTACTTTAAGATATGCAACTATTTTCCAGATGCTAAGCTAACACACGATGAAGAATGCCTGCTACACAATTTGACACGCAAGTCGCAAGAATCAGCGCTGTTTGCCGAATACGAACAGTCGGATGTGGATTGTGGCCTGATTTGCATACTGTTGGCAATTTGCTATGATATACGGTAACACTGAATGCTTTTCAGTTTCTCAAGCGCACATTAACGATGCAATTACTTTTCAGCACCACATCGAATGAGCCGACTTGCGAAAGCGCCTGGACGCGCAGCATTCTCTCCGCCACGCTTAGTTACTTTGAACCGTTCGAAAACATTAAAGATGTTGTTGTTAGCTTTTTACGCCGCTCACTTATTTATCCACTGTATCGCAACTACGACTTGGGACGCTTGTGTCTGCAAGATGCCATTGACGGTTTGAAGAAAAATCCTGCATGGGTATTGAAACAGCTGTTGCAAACGCATGCGTTATTCGCCAGCAGCGATTGCAATCAACAGATTTTTAATCAGTACTACATTGAAGATTATATACGTTATGTAGCCGATAGTAATCGTTGTGGTCCCACGCATTTGCGGCTCTTGGCGCGTAATCTGAAAAATGTGCTGCTTGATGTATCGAAAAAGCATTTACGTTTGGAATTGGGAGAAATCGAGACTGAGTTGTTGAAGGAATTGATCACAGATATGCATTTGGGTAACACCTCGACTAGTGAGGACGAAGTCGACGATGATACAGATGAAGATATTGACGATGAAGATGCTGACGACACCAATGAAGAGAGCGGCACAGAAAGCGGAGAAGATGCTACAGACTCCTCATCGACCGCGGCGTCTTCCTCATCCAGTAGTGATACCGAACAGAATAGTGTTATCGAACAGTGCAAAGATGTTGTGAATGTGGCAAAAACTTAAAATTTTGAACTCCACTAATTACTAACTACTAGTATGTGTGCTTTTAATTTTTTTGTTATACATACACATGTGAAAAGCAAGAAGTCAGTGTAAGTGTAGGTTATGAAAATAATGTAATATTTATTAAATGTATGTTTTTAATAGCCGATAAGTGATGCTTGCAAATCAATTGACATTTCCATAAAGCATTTTAATAAATATTTTCTTGCATTTCAAAAGTACTCTAAAGAGGATTTATAATCAGTAATGTGGGATTGGAAGTGAGTATGAGGCGTGTATGGAATTGTATGCAAGAAAGTATTTCCCATTTCCAGCAATTTCAATCTCAATTTTTAATTTACCAACAAAACTCCATTTCTAATGGAAATAATACTATTAAACTTTCCTAACAAATGATTAAGAAGAAGAAAAATGGCATATACTATTTATGTGTATATATTTTATCGACTTTATTTATTTCATAAAGTATATATCGCTTATTACAGGCTTTACATTTTCAATATAAACTTAAATCTATACTTTAAATTTCGGTCTCCCGTGCTTGACAAACAGTTTTCTTTACAAATCATATGTTTTCAAAATATTTTAACATTTCTTTGCATACATCTGTACATATGTACATACAAGCAATTATTTAGTTATGAGTATTTATATGCTAACATTTTAAATCTATGAAACTTTCAACTGTTTTTCGATCATCAAAATTTTTATTGCAGATAATGTTTTTTTTATAATTTGCTTAGCTCTTCTGAATGGTTTCGGGGTGTTGTCACTGGCTATTGCAACTGGATTATTAGGATGGCTCATACAATTTTCGGCAAAAATAGCAATGTGCGCACGTTTGTATGTGTATTTTATTTTATAAGTAATTTCGTATTAATATTATACTTAAGTACTTCCCGATAATAACCAGGTATGCATGAGTAAAGCTAAAGCCATTTTGAAAACATTCATATGAGAAAACAGAAATAAAAGGAAAAGTAAAGCATTTTATTTTTAATAAATATATATGTGTTTTTTATTTTGCAAGAAACTAATATATTATTGCAAAACGTTTGTAATGTAAAACGAAATTTTTGTAAAATTTTGTTTGCAGTTTTTTATGTAAACACTGTGTTTTATATTTGAAGACTATATGAATATTTTAGTGCTGGGCAGTGTTACCATACTTAATCTTCAAAAAATCACACATATTTTTTAAGTTTTTTGACAAAAATATTTTTTAGTCAAATAAGAGTTTCTATTTTAATTTTTACAAAATTGTTTGGAAAATATTGTACTTAATAAAAAAAAAAAAAATTGCCGAGTGATAAAAGTTATATATTTAGTACTTTTATAGTTTACACAATTTGGAAAAATATCAACAAGAAATAATGACCACATATTGCATTAGAAACGTTTTGCTTGCCGTTTGAGCTGTTTTCTTTTATTTTACTTTCTATTTACATACAAAAATATTCTTAAATACGTTACGAGATAAAGTAAGCACTGCTTTAAAGCAAAAAAAGAAAAGACAAAAAAAAAATAAAAACAAGAACTATGAAATATTAAAAACGAGAAAAGGAATAAAGCCTTACTCTAAAGTAATAAAAGAAAAAATATTAATTTTGTTTTCATGGCTTTTATCGAATATATGTATATTATTTTTTATAGTACTGCACAACACTATAATTTTTAAGTATTGTTACCTTTGTTTCTTATAAAATGCTAACTATTAGACAACTGCATGCCAAAGTGAAATATTAATTTATATTTTTTCGTGAATATGCTTATTTGTTGGCACTGCTTTCATACGAACGCACACTTAAGTTTCACATACAAGTTAAAATATTAATTGACGACAAAAGAAAAAATAATAGCAATCGTAAAAAACAAAAATATGCATTGAATACAAAATATTTACAAAAGTATCGCAAGTACTTAAACAAAAATTAAAAACAAAAAAAAAGAATAAAATAAGGATATGATAAAAAAGAAACTTTATCAAATAATAATGTGAAAATGTATTCCTAATTTCTAATACAACTAGGATTCGCAGCTTTTTGGCGGCCTGGCCTTTGGACAGAAAGTGCGCACGCAGCTGTGGAGCTTAGAAATGCTACAGATCTATAAGAAGAAAAGAGAAAATTATTTAATAAAAACAAAAATGATAAATTAATCCGTTGGAATTATTAATTCAATTATTTGAACGTCATCAGCGACGGGTTAAAATAAAAAAAAAATATTATATTTATTTTTTACATAATTTTTTTTACTTTCTTTTAAATTGTTCAATTTTATACTCACTCATTGTCTCCTGTTGTATTTCCACCTTATACGAAGGATTATCATAGGCCGCATCACTCTTTCGTGGTGGCGTTATAGACGCTGTCTGATGTACTCGTCTCCTGGTTAAAATCAGTAACAGCACAATTGTCGACATAATTGCTAAGGCAGCAACAACTGAGACGACTACCAGCGGTCCATAGTAATCGCCGGCTGGTTGGTCACCGCCGGCACTGGCTGTGAGCAGTTTTCCTGAATTAAAATAATTATTATTTTATTAATTATGTCACATATCATAGAATGTGGTTCGAATCGTTGTCAACATTTTAAATTTTAAGTTAATTCGAGAGAATAGTTTCAGTGTTAACATTACAATAATAATTGCTACAAAAACATTACATGCATTCTACTAGAGAAAGCCATTACTATTATAAATCGATCCACGGATCGCACTTTGACTAATTACTTGATTTGAAGGAGCCTTCAGAGGGTTAAACTAGCATTAAACATTAAGATACTTTTCTATACGAAGTAATTTCTACAAATTTAAAAACACATCCTAATCGTTCTTCATCGGTACGTTAAACTTAGGGTGCCCGAGCCGAGTCGGACGCATTTTGCATCCAACACGCTCGGCTCGACTTTGAGCGTTCCCACCGCGATCTTAGTCAATATTGGAAAAAATAGTATTACCGGTTTCTCATACAAAAACCTCTCAACTTAAGGGCCGATCTTTCTAGAACATGTAACGAGCTCCCCTTCGTTGAATAAAAACTGGTGAAATTCAAAATACTCTTAAAAGTAATATTAATTACCCATATCCGCAAAGAATACTTGCATCCTTTCGATAGCATTAAAGACTTTACAATACGAAAGATAAAATAAAAATTACTCTGTTCTTTCTACTTTTTCAAGCCAAACCAACACTTACCAGTTTTTCCCGGCGTCGCAGGTCCACTCGGCTTCGTCATAAAGTTCACTACATTACTCTTTTTGATATTGCCATTCGTTAGATACATCTCTAGCCACAGATGATATTTAGTGCCAGGTTTCAAGTCCATAATCAGCGTACCCGTGGTACTATCACGTTTCGCCACCTTGAAAACGCTTGAATCTTCCTTGCCAGCATCACTCTGGTAGATAGCACGATAAATATTTACATATTTATCTTCCGGATATGGCACACCGTTCCAAGAGACCTCCACACTCTGCGACTTCACCTTAGTCACATTAACCATAACATCAAAGTTGTAGACATCAACCTTAGGCGCGGTACGCACTTTAATCATATGACCAGCCAAGAGCTCACCACCATGCCCCGCCAAAGGTATATAGAATAGACCGATTTCGTAACCAGTGTCCGGCTGCAAATTCTCAATTGTATAACTGGTGAGTGTGCGATGCACCAGCGGTGTGGATGAATAAATCTGACCGGTCAGCTCTTTGTAACGCAACTGTATACCATCAACATATTCCAGTTGCTCATCGGTGATCTTCTTCCATGTTAATTGCAACCATGTGGAGTTTGTCTCGCTAACATTCAACTCTGGATCTTCGATATTCTTGAAGACATCCTTGAAATCTGGACGATAATCTGAGATTTGTGGTGGCGGTGTAATCGTGCGATCGGCAGGTGTGGTAACTGTCAAGATCGGACTTGTCGGTTGTGAGTTCAGATCGCGTAAAATAAGTGTAATCTTAATCTTGTACAACGAATTCGGTTCCAAGCCGGGAAGATCAAATTCCATCTGCGAAGTTGCAATCAGATCTTCGGGTGGCGCAAAGATTTGTTGTTCCCAAGTAGTGGTATCGTTGCCGGGCCCATTTGTGTAACGCAGTTCGACGCGACCGTGCAGATTAACATAAGTGGGCGGTACGGTGAAGATTATGCGTATGGTGCGTGGATCGATGGCTTCCAGATTGAGAACTTCAATGCCGCTTTGCAGATTGTTGAAGCCTAGCGTGGAGTAACATGCGAAAGACAGATAAGGTAATTAAATTTAGCTATACAGAATGTAATGTTGCAAGTAGTTGCCACTTGTCATGCTTAAAAGGGCATAACTCAAAACTTAGATAAATAGAAATATGTCGTTTTACTGGGTAAGAGTTATTCTCGGTGTATAACACTGTATTCCTATCAAAATTGTTTCTGTTTCTTATATTAACATGTCACCACCGACCCTTTTTAGAGTTTTAGTGAATGTTATTATTTAGTTTAGTAAACTGTTTAGTTTTGAGAAAATAAAAGATAGGGGAAAGTGTAGAGTAAAGAAAAAGTTACTTAAAATAGTATAAAGATTATATAATGATTCAGTGAACCGTGTTATGTTGTGTTATGTACATCGCAGTGGTCAATACGGAAGGGTTAGATGAAAGGGATAATCAGTTGAAAAACGAAACCAAATACCATGGAGAGTTGATGGCTCTAAATGTACTAGATTCTCATGTTTAATGTTAATGGAATTGTGCGTGTATGTGTGTGAACTATGGCTAAGGCTAGGCTATGAATCAACCTTTTTGACTGGGATGCACTGCGGTGGCTGCAATGGCCGGTAGCACGCCGTGTTTGGTGGACTGCGCAGTTAAGCCCACAGCGCTGGTAGTCGCCGCAAAAGTGGTGGAACCACTCGCCGTTTGTTCCTGCGTCTGTTGGTGCTGCAGCAAATTGCTATTATTGTTAGTATTGCTGTTGCCAGGCACATTTGCTGGATGCGTATGGGGGTTATGTGGTGGCTGTCCCAGGCCAGGGACCACTGGAAAACCGCCATAAGCTACAGGTTGGCCATCGACAATTGCAATACCATGTGGTGGTGGTGGCGGTGGCAAGCCACTATGCACGATGGGCACATATTGGGGGGGCAACGGTGGTGGACCCGGTTGTTGGTGATGTATTAATTGCTGCTGTGGCAATCCACCATTCGCGCCACTCTCATTGCCATGCCCATAGCCCGCGATGTAGGCACCCTGTACGGGCGTGTGCTGCAAGTGCTGCAAAATGTGCTCGATGCGCACGTGCGGCGATAAATTGGCTGGCGCACCTTTGAAACCGGGCGGTGGACTAGGCGGTCCTCCAGCAGGCACAATGCCTGATGGGTGTGGAGCTGGTGGTCCGGCACCCAGGATATTAAACAAATCCGATTGACTAGTTGGGGCGGGTGGTTTGCCCTTGTGCGATGCCATTGGGGCTGATATCGTACGGTTCGTAGGAATTATAGGGATCAAAGCGGTCCTTCGGTGGTTGTGCTGGATTGTAGAAACCATAGGGACCATTTTGGCTGGCTGTTGGTGCATGCGGATTATAGTTTACAATGTTGCCAATACCGCCAGGTCGGCCCAAATGTATGGGTATGAAACCGGGTGGCACGGTGTCGTGTTCATCTTGTGGCTCATGTACATCGTATTTAACCTCATTTTGCTGCGGTTTCACAATAACCGGTTTCTTAACAAACTTCTCGTGCTTATCGTGTTTGTCGGGACGCGTATCACCATAAGGCGAAGCGCTCTTCGGCGGTTTACCATCGATGGTGGGATAGAATGCGTCACCGGGTCGACCCGAGGGCTTCTCATGTGCTTTGCTTGGATAAATATCGTTTTTATCGCTGGAGACGTGTGCCGTTATGCCGCCGGTGCTGTCTGGCTCTTCGGTGGATGTTGCTGTTCGGGATGATGAAATGCGACAGATAGACAGTTGGTTTTTATGACGTTAAACGAGTATGATATTGATGACATTGGCATATTGTTTATTTACAAGAGAACGATTTGATATTATGCAATAGATTTTCACATGATGTTATTGATTTTTGGTTTTAAGATTTAGAGATTGCGTTTAGATACGTGATATGTAAGTGCACATGCCATTATGAAGCGCATTAGAAGTTACAAATAAAAGAAAAATAAAAATAAAAGATATTAGAATTTAAAAAAATCATAATGAACGATGTAAAGGCCACATCAACAACCAATGCAAAGCATAAATTTATAAAGTAAAACGCTCGCGGTTTCTTTTGCTCGTAGAATTGAGTATGCCAAGTCCTTTCATGGATTCTGAAGAACATTTCAAGCTTCTAAAACTATGTTTAATTATCGTTTGCATTTAATTTTAAGTGACTTAAATTCCCTGATAATATTTTTTAAAATTAAGTAGGTCATTCTTAAGCAAAAGAGTTTCAAATAACCGCTCAACAGCTTCTCAAGGCACTTGCGGCTCCTTAACCGTCAGTTAAGAACAAAAACCCGCCACTTAATTAGTAAAGTGTTAGGCAACCTCACTTCTCATGCAATCAACGCGCCTTAAATGCACATGCTTTGACGAAATTCATTTTTAGCGATCGCTTTTGCACTTTTTTATGAGCTTTCCTCTAAGGGTACCTCCTTCATAAGCAGACTTTTACGAATATTTCATATTTACCGTGAATTCCTTCAGTATTGAAGGCATGCATGGGCGGCGCCAGTGTGGACAACGCTTCCTCGCCACCAGCACTACCGCCGCTCAGTTTGGGCGTCAGTGGCGCGCAGGCCCAATGCTTGCAGCATTCGTCGTCGGGTATGGGTAAAATGCGCGCCTGCGCCAGATGGCAAGGTAAATCGGGCGGTGGTCGAGCGAGCACTGGCGGGCAGGCCGGACGGCATTCCACCTTACTGTTCTCACAATAGCAATGCTGCTCACAGCCTGTTACACGAAAGCGGCGCAATGAGCAGAGCGTGGCATGAATGTAAAATGAAAGAAAAAACAAAAAATATGTAGTTAGTGTTAATTGCTTGCTGGCATAATTTCAATATTAATTCATGTGTTTGTGTGCGCATATGTGTTATGCTACTCACCAGTAAGATTAGTTGGTATGGGCGACCAATTGTCGAAGGTGTGACCCAAGTAATTACATGTGCCATTATCCACACAGCGCATCTTCTCCGGGCAGCAGTTGGGCGCTTTCGCCTCAAAGTTCGCCGGTTCCGGTTCCCAACGCAAACAATGCGGATTCATAAGATCCAAACCGAATGTGGATGGACACTGCAGCTTGGCACAATGCACACCTTCTTGCGTGCAAATGCACAACTGTTCGCAGCCGTCATGGAACTGCTGACCGTCGTGATAGTGTTGTCCCTTATATTCGCAATCGGGCGCCTCTTCACCACCGGCGCCGGATAGGTCGCGCGCCTCCTCGGAACCATATTGCTCGTCGCCAATCGAGTTTTGCGCCGTCGGCGGTGAGGCCGTCTGCTCGTGATCGTCCAGCGTGACATCGCACAGCTCCAATTGACAGCAGATGTCCTTTGGATCCTTCACGTACACACACTTGTCGAGTCGCGTGTGATTGCGTTCCGGACAGCGCGATTTGCAATTCATTACGCCACCCTCGTCGCAATGGCAGATCTGTTCGCAGCCGATTTCGAGACGCTCACGGAATTTGTACACGCTGCCTTTGTAGTGGCAATCGGGTCGCGGCGCTTGTGCGGAGGCTGCGTGTCGCGAATTGAGAACGTGTGCAAATATATAGTATTTTTTTGTTTTTGTTGCATTTGTCAGTCGTAGGTGGCGTGTTATGCGTTGCATTTCATTTGGGTTTGGTGGTTGTTTTTATTGTTGATGAATTTAGCGCATTTTTGTGGTTTCACATGTGTTTTTGGTTTATTGTTTTTGTTTTTGTTTTATAGCAAATGAAATGAGAAGAACAAACAAAGCTTGAATAAGCAAAATGTGGCAAATAAATCATATGAGATAATGGCATTTGTTTGATATTAAAGTTTTTTCGAGCTTATGGCTTGGATGTTTCCGATTGCATGGCCTTCCCAGGCTTTGGCGACAATGCGTTTTTTGTTGGTGGTCTTGGAAGTGCGAGCTTTTATTTTTGTATTTCTCCCTTTGTTAGTTTTACGAAAATTGTTATGTTGCTAAAGCAGGTGAATTACCGTTAAAGTTTATTGTTCTTATAAAAAGCAGATGCAATGAATCACTTTGAGATCGGAAGTAGGTGCTTAAATCGACATTAATTCAACTGCTTTAATGAATGGATGAGCTGGTTAAAAAATTCTTTTAGAAAATCTCTGAATTGACATAAAATTAATTTTTCTTTCATTTCTGTCTTCGCTTTATATACATAATTTTGCGCAACACTTTTGAGAGAAATGAAATTTGTACTCTTTGACTCTTTCGTTTCGATTTGTGATTTCTTCCAACAACTAATTAGCTATTTTTTCAAAAGAAAATGGTGAACTCTTCGTTCTCTGCAATTTCAGTTTCTACATGTTTTTTAACGTTTCACAAATAAAATAAAAACAACAAAAAATTCCTTAACTTTTCGGAAGTGTAAATTTCACTAGATTGTCTTATGCGATATGAAAGTGATATGAAAGCAACCTGCTAAGACAGCCACGCCTAATATAAATTTTTACTTAAAAAGAAATAAATTGATAACAAAATCCCCTTCCCTCACTAGTAATGCATAGCAGTATTTCGCCACACTCACCATTCAGTCCACCTTCAGCATTCAATTCTGGTGCACTCATTGTGGGCAAGAGACCACATTCCATGGTCGCACAGCATTCATCCACAGCCACCTGCTGGCAGTGAGTCACATCCATATGTGGCGCACCGCCAACCAGTTTGAATGTGTTGCCCATGCAACGGGGTTCACAAATCCATTCGCCGCGATTGCATGTGCAACGCTCATCACAGCCGCGATTCATTGTTTCGCCATTCTGCAAAATAAGTAGAAGAAAGAGCTTGAGAGATGTGGTTGATATGTATGTGTGAAATGGTAAGGAATTTAAAAAATTTAAACCGCTTAGAATCAAATAATAATATTAAGTTCGATGTATGCATATTTTATTTCTTCCATTTAATGTATCTGCTGCCTTATGATGCTGAGGTGGATGCTTGAAATTCATAATTTTTAGTTAGTGACAAATATGATTTTCTTTTTCAATCAAAGCTGATTTTTTAAACGACCGTTAATATTAATGGAAAGACACAGTCTAAGATTTCTTGAGGCACGTTCACCTAAAGAATTCTATAATGGATTTTTTTTTTCATTTATAGGTTGCTGTAATGAATTCAAAGGCCATTTAGAGTTAATGTTGTATACAAGTGCCTTTTAAATGCTTCTTTAGAGAAAGCGCTATATATTTTCAAACAAGAAAGAACGAAAAATCGTAAATTATAAGTTATTCAATGTATAACTGAGTTTCAGGATACATTTGTTTAGCAAAAAATTATTATTGTTCAAAACTTCCAATCTGTTTCCAACAATTCGGCTTGAAATCAGCAATAATTCAGTATAATAAAGTCTTAAGGCGGTTTTGTCATTCGCTGGGTGGAAGTCGTCAGTGATAATCTGCTACATGTCTGAGTATCCGATAATGAATTAAACTTGCTATGTGTACAGATTTCAATTCAATTGAGGATTTCCCGATATGGAAGTGTGTGTTAGTTGTCCTTGAATCATTAAATTTTTTTTCTTATGCTCTTATATGGAATCTATTTGATGATAAATGTTGTCAATAGCATCATTAATAATAAAAAAAAAATAATAATTTAAAACTCACAAAGTGAAAAGGTATTGTAAATAACTGAAAAATCAAACAATTGCATTCAAAACAAGAATTTCTTCTGATACATGCATACCTAGATTGTACTTGATTAGACAGTAAGCATAGAAAATTTATTAATATTTCCTTTACTCATATGTAATATCACAGTATTTGGCGTAACCTTAATGCTCTGCAACACCTTCGGAACTTTATACTTTGTATTTAAGCGCATATTTGCTCAATTATCAACTATTTATATTTTTTTTATTTTCCGCGTTCAATTGTCCAGGTAACACTGTACACATGTATTAATAATTTCACAAAAAACTCAGCAACAATAGAACAACAATTTACTTACACAACAATTTAGTATATTATATATAAATATATGTATTGTAGGCGCTTTGAGCCGTTATGTGGGTTGACTCAACAACTCTACGTCAATAGTCATTCTTACACTCGGCAATCAATTAATTATGAACGCAATTGAAAAGCTGTTGTACTGCGGTAATATTTACCCATTTAATTGGACACATGCATAAACATACATATATATAAATATATATGTATATATGTAAATAACACTGCTTTTGTACAATATATTACTCACTTTGTTTGTGGCTGGCTAATAAGGAAATACCTTAAAAGGTTTCTCGTGAATTGGACTTGGCTGAGTACCGAGACATATTTTAATTGTTATAAGCAACAAGTTTCGTGCTTAAGTCTTTTGTTTGGTTGGCTCAGTATTTTGTTTGATAATCATTACATTGTCAAGTGAACAATTTAGTTTTCAAATAAATGGGTTTTAAAGTGTATACGCAATATAATATACATTTTCTTTGCAGCAGAAACTTTATTGCAATCTGGAGGAGCAGATTTAAACTCGTGATATTTACTATTGATTATCGATTCATCATGCTGTGGCTGGCGCATGAACAATAGAATCAGGAAAAACTATTGTACTTATATGTATTCTGCATCTATTTGACTACAATAAATCTCTCCAATACGAGAAAACTGATCCGACTGTATATATAAATCCAATAACACCACCAGCTCCTTGTTGATTGTAAAGTATTAAACCTTTCCAAGCTGATGACATTAGAAACGGTTTCAAACGGTATGAGTGCTATTCCAGCCTTTATTACAGTAAAGTTGGGATGCTGAACAGGTATTTTGATATTTTAATAATTTTTTTTATCTATTTCGTCAGTCTAAACTTTTAAACAAGTAAATCAGCCATCTAAAGATTGCATTATACAATCGAGTGAGGCCTGCTTTTGGGTTGGATGAACCAAAGCTTGATTGGCTTAGACCCTTGAAACGACAACGATGAATAAAAATAATTAAAAAATCTATGAATGTAAGACCACCTATGCTGCGGAAAAGCCTACTCGACAAAAGCTTATAATCAGTAGATATTATATTTAGCTTATGTCAACTTATAAACGCCGCTGGTGGGCTAAATGTTAACTTTGAAAATTGTTTACAAATTCTTGAGACCTACAAATTTTATTTTTTTTTAATTTTTTACTTGCTTATTTGGTTGAAAAGTGGAGCAACAACTAGATATATAGATAATGGCAAGGCGCGCAAACATTTTTCAGCTGCACATAGAGCCGCCGTCATTGCCGCCTTAGTGACTGCAGCAGCTGTTGATTGCTGAGGTAAATATGCATAAATAGGTATGTGTGCTTGTGCAGGTTTGCTTGTGGCTGGTTGACTTTTCCACTTGCAACCATATTAGGGTGCCTGTGCACATTTTTCAACGGACTTTTACACTAAGACTGCAGCAAAAGCACACAAAATAACAAAAGCAAAAAAAAAGAGAACGCAAAAATTCAAAATAAAACACAACAAAATGAAGTAAAAACAAGCCATGCCTTTTGTTGCAATGCATTTTGGTTTGCATATACTTTTAATTGCTGTTTTGCCATTTGTTTTTGTTGGGTTTTCACTCGCATTTGCATTCAGCTGCATTTTTGCTACAAAAAATTGCACTTTTTGCACACAAATGCCAAAAATTATAGATTTTTCTTTTTATTTTAATTTTTATTTTATTTAATTTTTTTTTTTTGTTTCAAAATGTATTTCCATAATTTGCCAAATGCAAACTGGATCTTTGCTGGCAATGTGCAGCACCTACATTTTGCTTGAAAGTTGCTCAACAAATTACCATGCAAGCGGAAAGTTTTGTGGATTTGATTTTTCAAACGACTTTCTTTGCATTTTTGGGAAGGTTGTCTGGTGGCGAGCGATTCCGCATTTGCCGGAGAGAAAACTTGTCTTCGCCTATTTACCTGGCAAACGTTTACCTATTTACAGACCTCATGCAAGATACAAGCAAACATATTTACATACCGACAATGCAAATATGTATTTGATTTTTATTTCCGTAATTGTGTTACAACTACCGGCATCAGGCCGGCATCGGGAAGCAAATCGCTAGATGAGCTTAGCGGATCACTAGAAAGGTATTTATGTATTTATAGAGTAATTTGGAAAATAAAATTTTTAGTGCCGGAAGCAAATCCACTTTAATGATACATAAAATCTATAAATAATATTAGTTAATGCTTGGGAAGATAAAAATTGGAATTAGTACACAAGTATCGGAATTGCTAATATTCACATCCTGTGAAGAATGTGCTTTATGAAGGTCTGCAAAGGGAGCCTCGGTGGAATTTTCGAGTTCCTGGGGTGGAAACAAAAATAAGTAGCACGCAGTGAAATCCAGAGAATGCTGTGGATGTATTATTGGTTTGTTGCCAAATTCAACCTATTATTATTATTATTTATTCTTCGACGTCGAAGGATCTCAATGAGCTCTATGACAGTCGACGTAGTTAGATCACATCATAGGAATTCCAGAAAATGATAGGCAACTCCTTTTGGGATAATCAGACAGTACCTGCCTTCAGTATCACCGTTTGAAGTTCACTGGGTTCCTTGGTATCACGTGTGTACTGGTATGGATCTATTTGGTCGAGTTTCCCGAAAAAAGGTGAACCTTTGCTAAAATGCGTTTAAAAAGTGACAAAAACTGTTGTGAAATGATCTCACAGTTGTCATGCGGCTCTATGAGATGCCTACGGTATTAACTGCCCTACATTCAGTTGTTGATAATACGACTTTGTATACTTATGTCACGCTATTCTCAATGGTAGGCAACGAGAGGTAACTCTTCAGTAAACTTCGTTAGACCGCGTTGAAACTCGTTCAGACAATTTTTGACGGGCAGCATTGAATGAGAGGAGTTGCTATATAAATATCTAATAGTTCTTTAATTTCAGTGTGATTTTCCTTTAAAAACGATAATTAAATCATTGAACGATATTGGTAGTGAAAAAAAACTATTAGTGCGATTCAGCTAACAGTAGAAGTCTACAAACATTTAGAAGTAAATTCTCTTGCGATAGTAGCGCCACCGCGACGGTCGGGTCTAGGTAGCTGGAACGGACCCGGATTTTAACCGGTCAAGGACTATCAAACTGGAGGCATTTCTCCAAATAACTTCAGGAATATTTTCTGCCACTACAACAAAAATAACTGAATACTAATTATTCAAGACCTCTTTTATCGGAAGTTAGTATTTTAAGCACATGTAATATACTTTCCTGTGGAAATTTCCTATGGAAGAGTTACTTTTTGCTTAGAACA
The DNA here is from genome assembly GCA_027475135.1 of Bactrocera correcta. Lineage (NCBI taxonomy): Eukaryota > Metazoa > Arthropoda > Insecta > Diptera > Tephritidae > Bactrocera > Bactrocera correcta. Next base: position 50,493,528 of record CM050323.1, read on the forward strand.
TTTTATATATCTCAATTCTGCTACCACACACCTATATCCCAATAAAGTATGTCAAAGGTCAAAGCGGTGTAAACAATAAAAGTAAACAAGACTGCACACAGAAAATTAGCCATTTAAGGTCAACACTTTCGCAATGCCACGCCCATTGCCAGTCATTTAACCAACCACTTGACTATGCAAAGTTATTTCGCATTGCGTCGCCACCAAGACCAGCCAACAACAACAACTATAATAACAACAAATACACAAAAGCACCTGCTAGGCGCAGACGCGCATGCGGCGCTCGTGTGGCAGGCGGAACGCGGTGGTCGTCGAGCGCATTGTGGCATGTGCATGTCCAGCAGCGCAGCTATTGACATGAAATGCGTCACGAAGCGACTGAATGCTTCACTGCCGTTTAAGTGGGCAAACAACACGACAATAAATGAAAATATTTGCAGACCATTTTGAAAAGTGAAAGTAAAATTCGATTTTTAAATTGCGTTTTCTCGTTTTTCGTTTTCATTAGCTGCGCCAACAGAGCCAACACAGCCAACGGAGCCGAAGTATACGTAAAGGCATCAATGAAAGTGCAAAATAAAATGCACAAGTCAAAAGACAGATAGCCAAGCGAAAAGTAAGTATGTGCACACACACACACTAACGCACGCTCATATATACATAAGTGCACACGTAACTGCAATATGAGTTCATATGTTTGCTTGTATGTTTGTAAGCGCTTACGGCAAGCAGACTGTGCAGGTAAAAACCCGTGTTGATGACGGACCGACAGCTATGCAACGCTTTAATGAGTACCGGCCGGCAACACACACACACACACTTGAGTGCTTACAAATGTATACACATAGGCACACTTATAGTTGCAAATGCATGTGTATTGTTGCCGGTCTTGGTTTGTCGGTTGCGATGGGCGCGAGTGGCGCTTCGTACCATTTGGTGGCAGCTCGATTACTGTAAACTATAAGACCATTGTAAATATTATAATTAAAGCTTTGACGAAAAGTATGAATGCTTGGCGACACCTTAAGGGGATATCGAAATTTCGGTTGCATAAACGCGAATTTAATATCTGTATCGTATAATGTGTCAGCGTACGCACTTTCTTAATATGAAACCTTGTAATTTCATAACGAAATTGAACTGATTTTATTAAAGTTTTAGTTATTTTGAGCGAGTTACTGCAAGGAGATATCTCTTTTTCCCCTTAACACCAACTGTTACCACTTCGTAAACTTTCTGAACTAGAGTTAGCACATCTATTCGGACGATAAGTGCAAGGCGCCAAAGCCTAAAGTATCTTAGATCTATATAATATTTGCCATTCTCATATCAGTTCTTCCATAACATTCGAAACACCTTTCACAGAATACTTCTTCAAATCCTCTAAAAGCTTCTTAGTGTAAATTTATCAAATATCAAATTATCGAGTTCCTCTTATAACTATAGAGTTTTTTGTATCCTGTCTTTAAATCAGACGATTTTTCGACTCAAAAGATATTAATTGCTCGTTTCTCCCGCATAGCTCCCGAAATTTCATATGTGAGTGAAACATAAAAAGTTCTCCTTCCTCTAAAAACGCATATGTAGACCTGAAGGATTTCTCGACAATATCGAACGCATTTATTATTTATTTACCTGTTACCAATTCCTACGTTGTATGCGAGCCACTTGTTTGAAAAGAGCAGTTTTAACATTTGCGAAGAATTCAGCACATTGTTGCGAACTGTTAGACGCTAATATGAACCATAATTGGTTGATCTCGAAAACTAAAATCGCAAAAAAGCGTTATCAAAATCTTAAGAACCTTAACTTTTCGGATGAGAAATGTAGATTTGGTTAGGTTAGAAATAGATACGAAGGCACCCAAAAATGAAAAAGCAAACCATCATACATCGACAGAGTGCTTTAAGCCGATCACAAAGCTTTTAAATCTTTTGGAACTTTCTTTGAATTTGAAAGCATGAAGTTCAATAAATATGTGCAAAAGTTCACTGAGACCCTAGCTCTGTAGCTTAACTTGAGTAAAGCTCTATGAAACATTATTTTTCCAATTTCGGGCGTTGTGTTCTAACATTTAATTAGTGAATATGGTTTGACCTGTAAAATTAGATCTTAATAATATTAAATATAGTCTCGAATATATTTTCTGAACATATCTCACTGTTCATCCATTTTTTACCGATCATATAGTTCATGATCCTATTTCAAAATACATCATCCTTGTAGTTAATAATGTTAAATAAACCTCAAACCCAAAACCTCACCCTAAATGGCTTTATAGTCTCAGCAACAGATTCATCAATTCAAAGGGAGCATACACGAAAGTATTCAGATTGTATTGTGCTGAGATAAAGGTGGATATACTATATAGGATATATTGCAAGCCCATGCAAATTGGCACAAGCCCCAGCTTGTAATATTGGCTTGAGAGGAGTAAGCTGAATATAAAGCAATGTTGGCTCCAAAAGGATGCGTCATTCAGGAATTGTGGAGTATCTATAGCAGTAGTGTTATGATGTCAGGTTGTGTGATAGAAGAGCTATCTTTTAATGGCGAATATATTATATTATATATAATATATTAGCTGTGTTATCGCCAATGTTGTCACAAACTCCTAGAAGTTTTTTATTAAATCGTATATCCCAATGAGATTGTCAAAACAAAGAAAAGGATTTAACAATAGAATAGTGCCAATAGCTTCATATCAAACTGATTGTGTTGAAATGGCTTATGTAACGATTTTAAGTTCTTAGAATGATAAAAGGATTAATATATAAGCTTCAAAGTGAAGGCGGAGAAAAGTAAAATAGATTGCGTTTACTCTCACTGTTATTATAAAGAGAGCACCACAACAAAGTGACAGCGCTTTATAAACCAAACTGCTTATTTCGTTTGTGATAAGCACTGAATGCAACATTTGCAGCTGTATAGAACTAAATGCCGCTATAATGTTAAAAGCAACTCGGTTCCCTAACAAAAACTTCAGCAATATTAGGCAGCTCGCCGAATAAAAAATGTTACGCAATTTATTAAGTGCATACATTACAACAAAAAAGAGAATATTGTCAAAATAAACCTGTCACTTGTGTATGTGTTTAGTGTGTTTTCGTTTTCTGCTACGCGAGAAGAAAGTGAAAAATCTTGTTAATGAAGCGCCACAGAAATCTGGTTTTCGAAATCGTGAGCAGATTACGAAACGCCAAGCAGTTTATTTGAGCTTTTTTGCTTAAAGTAAAACACCATTGTTTTATCGACTGGAGCGTCCGAACGCGCATTGATTAGTAATGAGACCAAACGTAACGGCGGAAGAGTAACAAATATCGCATAAACAGAGAAGATAAAGAAAAACAATAAGTGTTACATAAATTGTGGACAATGGAGTAATACGCACTTGAAATAAATAAAATATGAAAATCAAGCGTTTTTCACACGTTATCTAAAGTAGACATACATACATATATGTAATGTAACATTATATTATGTAATTAAAATTTCGATATTCTTACGCCTCCAATATAAGAAGACAGCGGTTGTTATTTTTGTTGTTGTTGTAGACACCTTGTATTCACCCAATAGTTTTATTGAACACACACACACTCATGCATCACTTACCTTGTACATTCTGTCATCGCTGCCGGTGCAGTCTTGATGCATGGCGGCCGCGCCCACCACCGGTGATGTAACCTCGGTGATCTTCAACTGATGTTCATGTTCATGCTCTTGTTGCAGCTCGTCATTGGCGCTATGATTGTTTGGGTTGTGTGCCAAATGCTGATTTTGTTCATATTGATGTTGCTGTTCGTAGGTGTTGTGCGTCATATCCATTTGATCGTCATCGTCCATGTTGATATCACTCAAGTCAACCAAAGCACCACTCTTATGCACAGCACTTTTATTATTGCTGTTGTTGTTGTTGTTGTCGCGTTCTGTGGTCACAAAGTTGTGGTAATGATAGTTCAATGGCACATCATCGTTCTCCGCCGAAATGCTATCGCCCACAGAGCGACCCTCGCCATGATAGAAGAAATGTTGTGGGAATGGTGTTGATGGTGATTGGTCATGGCTGTTATGCGTCTCAGCGCTGTTGTTATTGTGTTCCATGTTGTCGCTTGTTATTATTGTTGGCGTTGTTTGTGCGTCCATATGATCGTGCGTATGAATATGATCGTGAGACTGTCCTTCAACCATCGGCACCACAACTGGTTCTTCAATGGCATTAGATTTTATTGTTGTTGCGGGCACTTCTTCTTTAGCATCATCGTGCACAATATTCATTGCGCGTCCACGTTCTTCATTTGTAGAGTTCGACTCAGTCATTGCTGGCACAACAATCGTTTTGCTCTCTTCGGTGCTGATCGTTTTCGCAACATCCTCTGCAGTCGATTTGGTTGTCGTCTCGGTGGCCGCTTCTGTGGAACTGCTCATGTCCTCGGCAATTAGTTTAAAATCTTCCTGCTCCGCCAAGCGATCGTGTTGCTCGGAGAGTATATGTTCGTGATATGGATCGTCTTCGTGTTGTGCCTCGGCTGCGTCGCCCGCAGCACCTGCAACTGTGCTTTCACTTTCGTTTTCTTTCTGCATTGCTGCAGCCATCATGGCGGCCATCATCGATTCATCGCTATTGCTGGCAGTGATCAGAGTTGCCGGATGGCGAAAGTTATTCAGGTCCTTGTCCTCTTCGAATTCATGTGATATCTGATTGATCAGCACTTCAGCGGGCGTGTGCACTATCTTCTCTTCGCTGTGTGCGTCATGCTCATTATCTTCACTTTTGACACCGCCAACAGGCTGAATGTCTAACGGTTGACTGGGTTCTTTGTTCTCGGCAAAAATGTCATTCGCAGTTGAGGAGATCACATGTTCCGTCGAGTGCTCTTCAGCGATGTGATCATGTGTCGCATGTTCATCATGATGTGTGTGATCGTCGTCATCACTATGTACGTGCTCGTGATCATGTGCGTGTTCGTGCTCGTGTTCGTGTTCGTGCGCGTGTTCGTGTCCATGATGTCCGTGTATGTGTTGTATATGCTCCGCTTCATATTTGGTCAAGTGTGTGTGATTGTGATTGTGCTCAGCCTTCTCCTCTTCGATAATCTGATGCGCATGCTCGGCCAATACATGTGGTACTACGATGGCTTCATTCAGTTCGGGCGTTGCGCTAGTCGTTGTTGTTGTTATAGTTTGATGCGCATTAATGTCACTATCATGTTCTTTATGCTCCTTTGCCTGTCGCTCGCTGCTATATTCGTAAGTGGGCGTGGTCGTTGGCTCGGTAGTGGCGATCGGTTCTATTGTGGTCACCGGTAAGCCGGATGGTGGCGCAGGCGCACTGTTGTTAGTCGTGGCCGTGCTCGGCGCAGCAGCATCGTCATGTTGCGCCGCTAATGTGGTCTCTGCTGCCGGAAGGGGTACCTCTGTTGAAGAAGCTGCTGTGGAGTTGGCGGCAGAATCTAGAAGAGCAAAAGTTGAGGATTTAGTAATAATTAATTCGGAAATTCACTAAAAAAAATAATAAAATTTTAATTTTTATGCAGAATGTTGAAATGCTTTTAAAAAGATTTCAACTAAGTGATGACCACACAGATTAATTAATATTGAGAGAGGGAAGTAAGACTGTAGGAAAAAGAGAAAATACTCTTGAAAACCCGGACGCGTAAGATCTCTTTAACAGTCATAAGATCACTGTGTTTTAGATTGGAATAAATTGGATGGGTCGCTTGGCTGAGCACAAAGCTCTAAGGGACTTATATGAACCAAAGGTCTCTAACGGAAAACCGCTTGATGGTTAGAAAGGTTGTTCGGATTTGACTATTAATAAACACAAATATTTCATCAAAGCAGAATTTCCAAAAAAGACTGTCTAAGAGGTCTGTACACATTCTAAAAAATTATGCTTAATTGCTTAGCAAATCGTTGCATGAAATAAAATATTTGTAAAAAAATTAATTATTTTCCATGTCATTAAATATCCGCTTATACCAGAATTCAACGCGCAAATAATTAATTACATTTCATGCCAGTAAACACAGCAAACGAAGAGCAACAACAGTAAAAGCCAAATGCGTGAATTACGTATGTGCATAATACTTGTATATGCGTACATATGTACACACTCATGTCTATGTTTTACGAATTTATCTAAGCGGAGAAGCGTGTTTGGAACGTGCTTTTAACACATCCGCTGAGTGGGCACGACCCAAGCACGCGGGAGAAACGCAAGCGCCGGCACATGCACTTATAAATACATATATTTATAAACACTATATAAGTTTATGTATGTATATAATATAAATATGTATGCATGTATGAACGTTTAAGCTGCTGGTGCCATGAGGGCGTCGCTTTAATACAATATGCAATGAGGTAAATCGAAACGGTGAACTTTTTCATTGAGAATAATATGAAATAAAATCAAAACTGAAATCACAATTAAATTTTCTACGAAAGCGCCGTAAAAACTTATTATATAATCCATGAGTGTTTTAGAAAGGTTCTGCCTGGTTAAGACAGAAATTGTTGTCACATATTCACATTTAGTTTTTATACTCTTGCCACATGTTGCCACTGTGTATCATAGTTTTTTTTACCTAACAGTTGTTTATAACACCTAAAACTAATCGAGATATATAAAGAGTAATGTATATATAAATGGTAATAATGACTGTAAACTGTAGCAAGGGCAACTATGAGTTAACAATTTTGAAAAATTAAGCGTGTTCCCGCCCCATAAATGGTTTAATGTACTTATCTCCTAATCCACAACAACCAAACAGAGCAAACATTATATAAACTCCTACCGACAGCGTGAAAATGGATAAAATCGGATCATTACCCCGCCCACTCCCCATACAACAGAGCTGTTGAAAACAACTAAAAGCGCGATAGTCAATAACTAAATGTGCCAGAGACACAAAACTTTATGCCCGAGATGATATATGAGGGCTTTATTGGAGCTGATGTCAAACTTGGACGGGCGTGGCACTGGCCACATTTACGTGAACAACCATATCTCGGGACTTACTCGGCCATTCCGACCAGACTCCGTACGTAATATTTCCCTGACATTTCCGCCTCACAGTGAAAATATACCATAATTTTAAATTCCATCCGATTCTTCCATTTTCGAGAAGAAAAGAATATAACGGGATAAAACTTGACACGGATAATGTCTTTAGTGTGCGCCAACTTATGGCCAAAAATTTTCCAAATCCAACCCAGAATTTATGGTTGACCTTTGACCGAAAATATCAGTCTATGTGTGGGATATACAATTGAAATTCAGAGAGAATTATTTCCTTATAAATAGTAGCATATCTGCTTGTATACTTCCCATATGCCTAATATAAAGATTTTCGAACTTCCTGGTGATTTTTTACTGCACTAATCGGCCAATATTTGAGTTTTCGAAACGAAAATTACCAAGCGAGATTTACTCATAACAGCGTTTCTTTGGGCCTGACTATATAACATATAACTAATATTATGATTTTCGAATATCCGGCTGACTTCATTCCATATGGTATGTGAGGTACGTTGATGAATTTCAGGGCACATTTTATTAGTATATGGCATGTTAATAGTATGTAGTATTGAATGATGATTTTCGTTTTTCTAACAAACTTTATTGAATGTTAGTCAGTATATGAGTTACATACATATAGTATATGTCTAAGTTGCAAGAGTATAAAATGTTCGATTGCAACCGAACTTAGTTCTTCCTTAGTCGTTAACATTTATAATCGCTGCTAAATGCAAAGTTATTTTTACTTTATCATGATTATTTCTAGAGACATTTTTATTTTTCTTTCTGGAACGTGACTATAAGATTACAAACTGATATGAGCGCTAATAAAAACTTAAATATCAGAAGAATAGAGGAAAGAGAGTAAAACATGCATTCATTGTGATTGACAGATAAAACTGCGACAAATCACGGAGAATAGCTACTTAAGCTAGTGGTATCAATAACCAGAAATCCGGATTTCAGTAGATATCCATACTAGCATCTAGCATAACTAGCTTTATTATTAACTTTTTTAAGTTATTGGCATTTTATTATATTAATTATAGCTGGAAATTAATTAGCAAGCTGCAATATATATAATAATTATGCTTATTTCAAGATGATATTGAAATTTTTCCTGATTTTTATGTATACATAGTTGATAAGACCATTGAAAAAAAATTTCAGGCATACATTTTTAACAAAATTCAACCCAATATACCAAGAATATACCTTTTGTTTTAAGTTAAGTCGTTTGATTAAGAAAAAAAATCCAATCTCTTAAGTAAATTTTTATTCTTATATCATTATGATTCTGTAAAAAATTTGTCGTCAGTTTTATTGTAATTCCAACAATCTCTCTCTCTCTCAGATTTGAATTCTTATACAAAATTTTTTGTTGAACATAACTATTTAAATCATATTGAGTTGGTTCATTATTGAGAATTACGAATTGAGCGAGATCTAACCTCATAATAAGGATAAATAATAAATCGGTAAGGCGTAAATGTTATTATAATGTATGCTGATTTTAAATAAAAATATATATCTCAAGCAATTTTAACATTTACACCGCTTTCAGATTTAAAGTTGAAAAAAATATTACTGTTATTTCTTATGGAGTACTTCATAACATATTACTTTATTTCAACTATTTTTATTCTGCTTTCTTTACTTAAAATTTTTCTACGAATTTGTTATTCATTTCTTATTTCTCCAAATATCACTGCCAACATACTCAAAAGCCGTTAGTTTCAAATCCTCAATCTTTTCGTTTCAAATGCCAATCGGTGAAACGGTTAAAGCTGTTCTGCATGACTCATAGTTCCTTAGAACACAATACATAAACATTTTAAGTTATGAGCTCAAGCACGAAAGGTGGGCAATGACAATGCCATTAAAAGACCAACAATCTCCAACAAATCAAATTAATTGCTAAATATAAATATTTCTGTCGAATTCACGGCTAATTTTCCTGTTGCGAATTCGAAAAGGTAAATGATGGTAAAGAAGCGATTAACGGCAAAGCAGCAGCTTAGAAGAGCTTAAATGAGCGAACAACAGCAAAAGGTAAAGAAAAAACGGTGTGAACGAAAAGGTTGCCTATATAAAACTGAGTTGTAGCTTAGAAGTAACCTTTGCTAAAGTAAGTTTATTATTGGGAATTTGTGATAAAGCATAATGCGCGGAAATATTTATTAAGCACCGTTTTGAAAGTTGGCGATTGAATGAAGATACATTTAGTATATAGGAACAATAACGGGCTACATGGTTAAGTTTGGCGCTTTACTGTGTTCTTTTACCATTTCATACATGACTTAGAGGACACAAATTTCCATACCTTTTATTAATAAATATGACATATGGTAACTGTGTGTAAAATAAAAGCGCTATGCCATAATTAAGAGTAAAGAAAAAAGTTTTTCAAAATATTATAAGTTTGTTTGTAAGAAAAAATGGTCAAATTTACGAATATAAAATCTTAATGTAATTATGTTATATTTTATATATCATATTTAGTCTATTTTATATTTATATTGTGTTGTTTGGTTTTTTTATAAACAAAGTTCAAAGTTTTATAACACTGTTGCACGGGATGGTAACTTTAGGTAGTGTTGACACACAGTAAAACTGTTAACTTATTGACTAGGAGTTAATAAGATTATGAGATTTTTGCATAACCAAAATCGATTATATAAAATCACTAATTTTTATTTTATATTAAAAAGAAAATGTTTCATTCCAATAAGCCATCAAAAACTTCAAATATTTCAAGAGTAAAAAATGTTGCTTGACTCATTCCTGAAGTTCTTAGAACTGCTTAAAATAAGAAAATCTTCAAAATAAATAAAAAATATATACAACTGCACCTAAAACAACCAAGTTTGGTATGCAAAGTACAAAAGACGAGTTTGGCAGTAAAAATTTGCAGCCAGTCATAAATCAAAATCAGCTCCTATCACACCAAAAGAACGTTTGTCATTATTCTGAAGCGAAGATTTAATATATATTTAGGCATTTTTATTATATACAAGTATGTACCGTGTATATTGAGTAAGCATTTATGCCCTTGTGTAGCCTCAAGGTTGTATACGTGTCTTCCAGCGTGCCCAACCGAGAAAATATTGTATATTTGAGGATACGTCTGAATATGAAATTCGTTTTTTACTATGGGGCTAATGGCTAATGATTGAGTCAAAACTTTTATGTATCATATTTAGTCTCAGCTGCATAGGGAAGGCGAGTTCTTACTAATGTTTTGGGTCAAGTAAAGGGTGTGAATGGAAATTAATTAGACGACTGCGCAAAGATTATGGCGTATGGAAAATAAAAATAAACATAAAGCATAGTCAAACTTAAAAACAACAACAGCAACAGTGCGAGAAGCAATTAGTATGTCAAATCAAAATTTGCCGTAATAATTGACCGGCAGCTCTTACTTAACACTTCGTTTCTATGCGCAGCAAAATGTTTAAGAAATTATAAAGTAATTAAATTTGCCAGCACAGCGATAATAAAAATTTGAAAATTATATATATAAATATTATATTATTCGTTTCAATTTCTTAGTGGTGTTAAAATATATTTTTTCCATAAAAATTTTTCAAATCAAATATGCATGGTTGAAAATCAAGAAGTATGGAAAAAAATGAATTAATAATTAATCAAAAAATAATTTTTTTCTTTGTAAGATGTACTGTTGTAAGATTTTATGCAATATTCTATAATATAAAAAATGTTATATAATATTTTTTATATTTAATTATAAGGGATGAGCAAGTATAGAACAAGTTCGTTGCTAAACTCTTTTGATTCTTCACACATTTCAATGAAACACTTTTGCACCATTCTTCTCCTATTATTTTTCGCCGCTAGTTTCTATGGTTTCTACATTTCTACGTACTTAAATCTGCAAATGCTAAGTAGAAAAGTAACTCTGTAAGTGGGCAATCATATTGTTAACGCTGTCAGCAGAGCGAGGCGCGTGCAAATCGCCAACAACTACTTAGCCACCAAGAATGGCATTCTAATTGAATGAAATTTCACCAATTTGTGGACGCTGCTATTTGCGCCATTACTGCCAACACCATAGACAACTGCTAAGCTGAGCACTCTATAACATACTCATACATACACGCACACATTGATATGTAAGAATGTAAATAATCGCCCTGTGCCGTGCAGTAAAGGAAGTGTGATAGCGACGTTGTGAATGGAATAAATAAGCAATCGCAAAAACGAAAATAAGAGGAAATAAATAAACATGAAAATAAATAAGAAATAAGTAAAATTATAGCAAAAATAACACTCTTTATTTGCGAACACACAGAACTCAAGGTTCATGTCAATAACCCTCACGCGGCTTAGCGGCACATGGACTTTGCGAACGAATGGCCCGGTGAACGTTGGCTGGAGTGCGCTGCTGAAAGCTACTTTTAGCCCTTTCGCCCTGCTTCAGCTGTATATACAAACGTATTATACAGTGTATATATTGGTTACTACGGAGAGATTCTAGGTGAAGTCAACACTAACTGCAATTTCTATTCAAAGGAAGTAAAACAGTATTGGTGTGATGCGAAACCTTAAGCACCCATACACACCAACCCAACAACTAAAGGCACAGTTTGCAAGCAATGAAGCAAAGATTAAAGCGTTTTTAGTAAAAATATAAATAGAAGTAATGAAAAATAAGAATTGAAGTTTTAAATATAAATAAAAGAAGTTATACATAAATATTTTGCAGAGAAAAGTTTTTGAGAATGGTTAATATTTACTTAAACTCTGTTAAAATTTTTAAAAATAAAAAAGAAATAATAAAATGTAGCACTAGAAAAATATTAGGTAGTCGAAAAAGTCTTTTCGTATTTTGTCAATAGATGTTGCTGCAGACGTATATCTCCAGTGCTACCGATCACATTGTGACATACCATATAGTGTTGGAAAGGTAAGATTTCAAGCTTCATTTCTTTCAAAAAAATTAAATTCGGGAAGTGGAAAAAAGTTACAGCTGTTCAAAAATGAGTGAAAATAATGAAGAATACAAAATGGTAAATATTTGTTTATTTATTTATTATTATAAATTAAAAAAAAAAATAAGTTGAAGTTTGATTAGAAATACGAAAAGCCTTTTTCGACTACCAATATTTCTCAGAGAAAAGTTTTTTTCGAGGAGTTAAAAATATTTTTTTTACAAAATTTTCAGAAATTCTTTTTTAATAGTGTATGTTAGTACCAATTAAAAATTCTGATAAAATATTTAGTTTTTTATATGAAAAAAAAAATTGATAAAAGGCCGGTTTTTACCCACTGTAACCCTTTAAATATGTATGTTTATTCCAAAAGTTTTCTAAATTTAGCTAATTATTACAAGAAAAAAATTAAAAAGTACTAAGAAAAGTGAGAGTTGAAAAATATTACCAAAGTGGTTGCCACATTTTCTAATTTATTTATTTTTTTTTTTATTTTTTTTGTTAATTAATTTTATGAAAATACACAAATTTTCAGCTCATTTGTTATATTTTGTCGTTATTTTTTCGAAAATTGACTTTGGTCATATTAATAGTAGGATTTCTCTGGTAGCACATTACTAAAGTTATAACTTTCTTTAATGAATTTTTTCTCACTGTTTATTGCATATTTTCGAAACATATACATGCAAGCTAATGGCGCTCATCCCCCTCATTTATTTCATTTTATATCTCCAAGCAAGGTGTTTAAGTCACTATTATAGAATAAGTAGTTGCATAGTCATGTCCTTTGTGTTATTAGTACTTGCATATGTAGTACCGCTATTTATAAAAGCAACGCACGTTCCACACTTCACTCAAACTGCACTTCAGCATTTAAGTCAAGAAAAGGCATTGGTTTCAAAGGGTGATGGACAACAAAAGAAAATATAAAGAGGAGGAGTAAAGCGACAACTGCAAGTGCCGCTTAAAAGCAAAAGTCAAAGCAGACACAAAAAATAAATAAAAACACAATACAGAAAACAACGAAAAGGTGCATTGAGACGGATGTGCTCAAGCGTGTTTTATTTTACATTTTACAGTCAATATGCACGCATTTACATATTTCAAGGAAAAGTATACACATACACACAAACACACATACATACACAATCGCACTTGTTAGCATTTGGGTTTTTACAGTTTTGCTTTTCTTTCATGTATTATCGATTGACCGGAAGAGTGGCACGAAGTAACAATGCAACAACAATAAAAAGTTCATAATTTTTGATGATGCCGAAAACAATGGCGGATGCGACCACAAACAGCAAAGCACGACAAAAACGCCGGCGGCAAATAGTTACGTGTGTGGGCTCTTCAAGCCATAAACAAATTGCTGTATTCAAGAAGCAGAGCGAGAGTTCAAGTCTACAAATTAGAGTGTGAGTGACTGAAGCAAATAAAATAAAATATAATAGAAAAAAAGAAGCAAATTTTAATAAAATATTTGTATGAAACTCAACTGGACACGCAAATTAAGCATTACATGAAAGACACTTACACCTACAAACACACGCATATACAAGTTTTTTAATGCATAAGTGAAATATGTATGCAGTCATGTCATTTGCGCTTTTAATTACGATTATTAACACCAAAGTCAATGCGCGTGCGCAGCTTGTCGCCGCAACACATTCGCGCGGTCGCACACGCACATCCGCATGTCGGCTACACAGCTACATATGTCCGTCCGTATTTGGTAATAATGACTCATTTGCACAACTGCACATTCACTGGCGGCAAGCGCTTTCATTTGTCGACTGTAATTTGTCCAAAAAATATTGCACCCCAATACGTATGGCTCAGTTGGCGCGATTTTTGGTATTTCGTCTACACATGCTTATGACGAAAACTTTTCGTAACGGTCCAACTATGTCCAAATTCGTATCGTATTTGGGTCGTTGATTCGTTAGCATTCAGCGGACAGTGTGTGGTGACAAGCTTTAGAGCTTTATGGGTATTACGTTATGTTGCTTTACGGTCTTTTTCCTTATTACGGAAATTCAGAAAGTGTGTGTGAGTGTGTGGGCGTCAACAAGAAAGCGACAATTCAATACGAAGCGGTACTTAATTATGAATTTATGTAGTATTATGTGGCGTGTGTGGCATTGCGTATTCTTAAATGCGGTGTGAATGACATCTGTGGGTAAGGCGAAAATTTAGCTGTCATTGAGGATGACATAACTTTGTGGCATTTTGTAGGAAGGAAAATCTGCAGTACTGTTATAAAAGCAGACTTTTCAATAAGTGTTGGGTAGAAAATTTAGTCCCGCTCGTTTTATATGGATTATTTAGCGCACAATTTTGATATGAAACTTTAATTTTGCAATTTAGCCAAGACACAGCTTTTATAAATGGTGTGTGTCTCAACTATTTATTTAGAATAGTTTTGAAAAGTTGCAAAGGCGATAAAAGTTAAAAAAATTTTAATTTGAAAACAAATATAAAGTATTTTTTATAAATTGTTATATAATATTTTTGTTAGCAAATGAGTAATAATAAAATAAATACTTTTAGTTTAATAATAGGATTTTTTAGCGGTAACCGAAGTATAGGCACCCTGTAAAAATAAGTTATAATAAAATAAATAAGTTATAATAAATTAGATTTAAGAGATAATACTGTGAAGTAAAAATAAAAATTTGAAACATAAAATTGAGTTGCTGCAAACAAAAGACTTAAGTCACAAACTTGCCAGTCATACTCTGGCACATAATTCCAGCGCTTTGCATGCACATTCCTATACTCATTCAAGTGCAACACATGCTAACATGCACTCGTCTACTTTTTACTGTATTCTGTGTGCATGCCTCGCTTCTATTTTCCAGCTCATTAATTGAAAGCGTCAACAGCCGCAATGCGTTCTCCTGTTAAGCAATAGATCTTCTCAGCTCATCATTGTAGCAACAATGTTGCATGCAGTTTGCCACATGCATGAAGCGCTCTTTCTAATGCTCTTTGCTTATCATGCTTCCAAGTCATTACCATCAACATCATAATCATCAATTCGCCTGACACTAATTTATGTTTCTTTTGGCTTTTGTGGCGCCGCATATTTGTTGTTCGTGCAGTTGAATAGTTTTTCTTATTTCATTTAGTGTAGTTGCTTTTGTTGTTTTGAAATTTTTTTGTATACTTTTTATTCATTACAACTACTAGTTATGTTGTTGTTTTTTCAATTTGGTTGTTTATTCACCACATTCCGATTGAGCCAGAGAATTGACCTTTTCATTGCGGTTTAACATTCAGCAGGCATGCAACATACACACACATTATAATATATGTGTAGGTGTTTGTTAACTGAATTGTTGTTTCGCGTTATTAAACTGAGTGCTGGTGTCACGGCTGCTCCACTGCAATCAAGATTATGTTTGTATTTTGCTGCAGATATTTCTAGAAGCTGTTAGAAATTGTCTTACACTGAAGCTTAGAATATATTGAACAAGTAATGAATTTGATAATGTTTTGTTGTTAAGTGGATAGGCAAGTTTCGAAGAGTGCTTAATTTGTATGAGCACGTGAAAACCTTAATATCAGATGTTATGTTGAAGAGTGAGAGCAAAGAAGCCGAATACCTATTTCATTTTATTTTACTTTATTTTATTTCATTTTATTTTATTTTATTTTATTTTATTTTATTTTATTTTATTTTATTTTATTTTATTTTATTTTATTTTATTTTATTTTATTTTATTTTATTTTATTTTATTTTATTTTATTTTATTTTATTTTATTTTATTTTATTTTATTTTATTTTATTTTATTTTATTTTATTTTATTTTATTTTATTTTATTTTATTTTATTTTATTTTATTTTATTTTATTTTTTTTATTTTATTTTATTTTATTTTATTTTATTTTATTTTATTTTATTTTATTTTTTTATTTTATTATATTTTATTTTATTTTATTTTTTTATTTTATTTACTTTATTTTATTTTATTATTTTAATTTTATTTATTTCTTTTATATTTATTTTTATTTTATATATTTCAATATTTATTTTTCTATATATAAGTTTTTAAAGGTGTTTTTATTTGTTATGAATCAAATTTTAAAAAATTATATTTTTATTTTTTTATAGGCTAAAATTAATAATAATATAATATACATCGATATACAATTTTGCTGCACTAAGACCATTTTATTTCAAATAAGATTTTTTTTAAGACAAGTTCAATAATAATTTTTGTTTTCACTATTCTTTTTATTTTTATGACTAGTGTTAATTTTGCGTTTTTTATAATTTTCGGAAATGTTATTTATTGCAATTATATAATCCACATTTACTTGCAGAAATGTAATTTTAATATAAATGTGTAAATTTTTCTAAAAATAACTGCATATTTATGCAGACTTTTAAAAGAAAAGTAATTATCATTAAAAAAACCCCTAGAAAATAAAAAAAGTGCTCAAAATTTTTTAATAATAATAATTTGCCAAATCGTTGAAAATAAATCGAAAGATATCATAACATGCAACACTGATTTATTTGTGTTGAACAAATTGCCCACAATCCAAAATATTTCTTATTTATTTTTTAACAATCAAACGCAGTTCGCTTAAGCCAATCCGTTCAAAAAAAAAAATAAATAAATAAATAAAAAACTGTTAAAGGTCAAAATGCGCAAAACAAAGCAAAATAGCAATAAATATCGATTTTAATTACTTTGCTGTTAATGCTAATGCAAATACATTGTATTTTTAATAAAAAACCATAAACATAATAAAGTATGTTTAAAGAAAAATTACAATATGCGAACATTTTATTTGCACAACACACACACCTCTACATACAAAAATTTGTATTATTTATTAGACATGCGTTATGATCATTACATCACCGCTACATATTACAGCAGCATGCGAAGCAACAACATGCAGCAACAACAACAACAGCAGCATGATCCGACAGCATGACTTGAAGTATGCACGCGTGTGCTGTGTCTTGCGGCATGATGTGGCAGTGAAGTGTTGCTACACAGCATATTACCGTTGTTGTTACAATCGCATTTCATTGTTGTAATTATTTAATATCGATTTGTTGTTGTCTTTTTCTCTGCCTTGTTTCTGTCTTTTGTTGTTTTGCTGGCTATAGGCGTTACTGCCTTGAGTTGGATTTGATTTTCGTTTTTCTATTGCAAATCGGAATGTTGCCGGTAGTGGCCATATAATGGAAAATTTATTTATGAATTCGAAATTTCATGCAATATTTATTAGAAAATTATTCGGAGCATGGCGGTAATTAGAGAAAATTATTTTTAATGGGTTCAAGTGGTTTTAATTAAATTAATAAGTTGATGTTGCTGGCGTTTAATAATATTTTTCGAGATATAATAACATGAAAATCTGTCTAAATTTTTGAATTAAAATGTTTGTAAATTAAATTGATTTTTTTTTTTTTATTTTTTTTAACAACGAACTAGTGGCTTTCAGATTGCTTTCCAACCCTAGCTATTGTTGGATTTATCAGCCACGTTAGGCCGTTTCTTGACGATTTCGTCCTTCAAACGGTTCAATAATGTGTCGGTGCTGATAGCTTTAGTTAATAAAAATTATGAAATACGCATAGCAAGATACTGACGCCATAATCTTGCCAGCCGTCTATTGAGCTTTTCCACTTTGGAGCGGGATCATCGTGTCCAGTCCACTCAGATGACTGTCGATTGGACTGCGGAGTGAAATGATGTAACCATGTTTCATCCATTGTCACATATCGACGCAAAAACTTAGGTATATTACGTTTCAACATCTCCAAAAACTGCTTCGAGTCATCAACTCGTCGTTGTTTTTGATCAAAACTGAGCTCGTGCCCACTATGCCCACTTTGCACAGAGCTATCTCAAACCAAATATTCATGAATGATATGATCAACACGTTCAGTTAATATCTTTAGAGTGCCTGCTATCTCAAAAAACTTAATTTTTCGGTCGTCCAAAATTATTTTGAAGACTTTTTTGACAATGTCGTCGGTAACAATCTCTTTTGGGCGTCCACTACGTTCAAAATCCGGTGTTCGTTAAGCAGGAAACTACCTCTTAACTTAGCATACCAACTCTTCATGGTTGATTTTCCGAGGGCAGTGCCCGGAGCTAAGTTTTGCTTGAACTGTATTTTTTTCCTTCAAAAAGCAAAATTGTATCAATGACAGCTGTCAATTTTATACACGCGCCTTTTGAAGGTTAGGGCTAACTAAAAATCATATGGATTTCATTCTAGTAGTGCCACCTATGGTCGCAGGACGGGACTCTTCAATTGACCTGTTACCATAACCACTTACTAACGTAAACCAATTATAAGTAGTGAGCAGATACTACATCTCTCTTCAATTGAGGGAACCAATTATTATAAAATTAAATAAAAGTTTAAAATAATTTAACAAAAAAATATTTTTTATTGATTTCTTTACTATGTTTTCTGAAATCTAATAAATAGCCTTAGCAGTTCTGTTAGAAGAAAAGTCAGCTCTCTATCGCCTTTTACACTAGAATCTCATATTAAACTTACTATTCACGAAAAGATATTAAAAATAGCTGTGAAAATGTAGATACAAGTACTCAAACTTATATTTCTGAGACCGGTTGGAAATTAGGGCGGGCCAAAAACTTCGTTAGAAAGTATAAAAATAGTTTTAAAACTTGACCAATACAATTTGACTTTAATTACTTCCTCCGCCTCTAAGCTCACTTGTACGAAAAATACTAAATAACTCAGCATCAAGTGCCTAAACTGTAAGCACTCATTAAGCAGAAAACTTTCTCTAATGGCTAACGCTTGATTTAATCTAAGCAAAACAAAAATACTTGAAATCGTTTATATGTTAGCAGGCAGCTACCAAAACCAGGTGTATGAAAGAATGCCAAATTAAAAATAAGGAAATAAATCGATGCCACTACCTGAAAAACAGCCATGCGAGTTTGTAGCAGCTAGGTAATACACACGTGCATATATTTCCCAGCTGTCAGAATGTCAAACGAATAATTTACGACATTTTCTGGCGGCCAAACAACTGGAATTGCAATTAACACCGCAGCAGCGGCGCGAGATGAGCTAGAGGAAAATCAATAGGAAAGAGCAACAAGCGTAGAGACAAAGAAACCAGTTGTTTTCGCGGTCATTGATAAGTCAAAGTGGTTGCGTTGTTGGTCGACGGGGCGGTTGTAGAATTTCACACTCCACTGTACAAAGCGCATAGCTGTTTCTGAAGAAATTTATGTGGTGACTGAAGTAAGTTTGCCAGAGTTGAGCGCGAAATGGAATGTGCTTGCATGATGCTGAGGCGGTATTTGGCGGCAGGCGGCTCTCAACCACGTACATAATTGATGACATCAATTTCTGTCAAAGAGATTTCCCGCTCACATAAATTTGAAGTTACACCAGTCGGTTTTTAAATCAAATTTCTCTTTCTATAGTGAATTCTACGACTGTAGAAAATGTATGTTATATTTATTTAGATAATAGTATGTGTAACAATCTGTATAATATTATTACATACATTTATCTACTTTTTTGTTAATCTCAATCGCTCAAGTTGTTTAACAAACTTTGCTTGGAAATCTTTTAATGACTTTATTAAATTGTGCTTTATTCAAAACTTAAAAATATTTCAAAAGTTAAGTAAACCTAACCGCTGCTTTCGTAACGACAGATTTCAAGCAAATGAGAACATTGGAGCGTGAAATGTAAAGAGTGCAGAGCATAATTTGTAACAACGCTAATAAAGCCAAAGCTTTAAAAGCAAAAGTAGACTGAATTAACATACAAAAACAAAGATTACATACAGGTATATACATAAAGATAGTTCACACGCAGATAAAAAGGAGTTTCACATTAAAACTCATCAACTGTAACGAATGTGATTATGCATACACTGACAGAGGGTTAACACAAAATGGCCTAATAAACCTTAAAATAAATTAAAAAAAAAAAAACAAAGTTTAAATACTTGTCAAAATAAAGTCAAGTCTCAATTAAAGTGTTTATGTCTATAATATAACTCACGAAACCCATATTTGAGTTAGTGACCAATTTAATTTCTTTTTTAATATTTATGATTCTGAAATTATTATTTTTTGCGATTTTTTGAGGTATACTACTATACAAGGAGGGAAACAGTTTGCAGTTTTTTGTCTTCTTATCCGTGTATTCGTCCTCGTAAAATGTTCGCCGGTGGCTCAAGTATAAAATGTTTGTTAAAAACAAACATAGGAATGACCCTCTTTATTTTAAAATTTTAAGAATTTTTTTAAGAAAAAAAATTTTCCCTTTAAGGTCACTCCTATTATAAATTCAGAAATGGGATAGTTTTCAGTATACAATTTCCCAGCAGATCTTCTATATTATTCCTATATTATAAATTTAGATATAGGAGAGTTTTTTGGTATACAATTTCCTAGAGGGTCATTCCTCCAACCAGCTGTAAAAGTAAGCATTTGATTTTTACATTTTTTAAGTATATTTTAACAATTAACTTTTTTCCAAAAACTCACAGTTGGCAAAACATTAATTAATATTCGTTAATAGCCAGACATAATTGTATATGAACCACCGTTACCTAATAATGGATGCTTATTCATTATTGGCATAGATTAAATTTCACATTTTCAAATTCAAACTCATTTAATTAAAAAACAAACACATATTTAGTAGACAAGAAATTATATTCGCCATATATTGTCCATTGCAACAGCGAAGACACATGTCACAGTGTCATTACATAATTTCAAAAACCAATGCATGGCATATGACACCGAAATAAACTAGTACAGCAATGCAATCAGTAAGTGATCAAGCGGTAAATATTGTGTTTAATTGCAGCGCAAGCAAATTACCGTTTACGTAACAGCAACTGCACTAACGGCAAATTGACAGCGCAATCAAAGCAATATTGTTGCTGATTTGCTAAATAAATACCAGTTAAGATGCTGTAAATGTTTGCCGATAATAAGCTGTTGAAAAGTTGTTTAAAAGTCACTTGTCGTCTTCATTAGTCGCGCAAATAAAGAAAGCATTCAATGATGAAGAAGAGTTGATACGTCTGCGAACTATTTACGAAAATGTGACTAAATATAGCAAATTATAGTAAGTTTATGACGAGTTAAAAGTGAGGCAAGATGTGTATGGTATATGTACTGTTATGTGCTTTACATAGTAGTATATAAAGAGCTTATGCAAAGCTGAAAGTTAATTGGATTAATTGCCATACAAGCTGACTCAGCGAAATTTGCATCGTCTAACAGCACACTTTGTGACCAATCGATTTGAAAATAGTTGAGATTTTATCGTTTACATTTCGATGTGAGAAATTTGTATTAATTTAAAAATTGGTTTAAGATGCAGTTTAAGTGATTCTTTCAGATATTTGCGATATGTTACTCTTTGTAGGTCTGAAACAGTAAATTCAGCCTCAATTGAATGGGCGGATCTCAATAATCTTAACAAATTTGTATGAGAATTGACAAAAGGCATGATCGCAACATTTTTGATTAATTTTAATCAAACTTTTTATGTGAGAAAATAAAAAAAAACTCAAAATCCTTAAGTAAGAAATTCGTAATTTTTACCTCATAGAGACAGGGAGGGTGTATGTAGCCATTTTAACCATGTGTCACATATAATATTTTTGTTCAAATCGCTCACTTTGGAAGTCCATAATTTAATCTAAAGGTTGACATAGTTCCATATATAAGACCGTTTTAAGAAATATATGAAAACATTTTGTTAATTAAAAAATTTTACTAATTTTTAAAGCAATATTTAAAACGGCACATACTTACTTCTTAACGCTTATCTTATTGTGAAAAAACACAGACACAGGAATAAAAAATAAATAATTAAAATATATTATTTTCTCATTATAAGTTTTATTGTCTATAAATATGCAAAACCCGCCATAAAAATTAAAACTGTCAGTTGAGAAAATTTAAAGTTCATTTCATGCTGTAAAAAGTTGACAAAAATTGCAAAAAAATTCTAATAAGAAACGTTAACTTCGGCTAGAATACCATGCACAAATCAAGAATTTTCCATACAAGAACTTGACTTTGCTCTTTCAGTTTGTGTGGCAGCTGATATATCGGCCATTCTGACAAATGAGCAGTTCCTTAAAGAGAAAAGAGCGCGTGCAAAATTTCAGATCGATATCCCAAAAACTGAGGTACTAGTTTGTGTATATTCAACCCTTCTGGGTATACACACTTAATGACATGCGCATTTGGCACGCATGCATGTTCAGGGTATACAAATTGTATATACTTCGCATTGATACATCTGCGCATATGGAAAAATGGAGTTGCTATTTTAAAACTTCAGGGACGTGGTGAAAAAATGCATTGAAAACAAATTTGTGTTCTCTGATAAAAAAGCTGCAGCAATCAGCAAACAGAAATGTTTGTATGTATTCAAAATAATGCTGAAATATATAATTGTATATGTCTGCAGAAAAGTATATTTCACAAAATATATTAATACTCATAATTTTTGCAAATAATTTTCGCCAATAAAAAACCAATAGATTTATCGAATTATCACGCAGTTACTTCGTCCATTATATAAATATATATGTATGCATTCGTGCATGTCGTGCAGCGCAATTATTTTCCCAAAAATGTTAGTGTGATTAGCCGCCTGCACAGAAATGACCTTTATTTCGTAACATACTCATATATATACATATAATGTATACATACAAAGCCTTGCATTGCCAAATGTGTGTGTTTGTTGAGAAAAAAGCGCTGGCAAAAATGAAAGAAAAACGTTTCATGCAATTACCGTGAAACCTGCAGTGATTTTAAAGTCATTTTTTTAAATATTCGCGCTTTTTAATGACTCACTGAATGCCTGTTGAGGCGTCGAAAAGGCGTGGGGATTGCCAGTATGACTAGTTCGAATGTATTTAGGTTTATTGCAAAATACGCATTTCAAGGAATTATCGGCATTTTTGCGAAATTCACATATTTACGTATGTATGTATATTATTTTTCTAAGTTTCATTGACGCACGTACGTCCTTGCGAGGCGCTTTAGCAGCGTTTTAGGTTTTAGAATGCCAAAGTGCTGAATGCAATCACATTTACTTATAACTGCTTGCAATGCTTTTGATAAAAATAGATTGTGATACGCAAAAATTGTTACGGTGTTTTTACATGGTTTGAGGAAAATAACAATCCAAATTTGTATTTGTAATGCAAAGTGAAGAGAAGTCATAATTTCAAGTTATTTATTATCAAAGCGAACGATTTCCAGATGCGAGAGATTATGAAGTAGAAATATTTAGTCTATTTGCGAATTTTCCACAATAAAATTATTAATTGACTAAGTTAAGAAACTAGTAAATTATTCGCAAATAATTTAAAAACTAAACCAATTAGGGGCAATGTACACACTAAACTGCACTTAACTCATTTAATTTTCAATTTAGTTGCAGTTTCTATTCAGTTGACCTTAATTACGTCAATTAGCAAATTGTATAATCAAAAGCTGTTAGCTTGACTCCATTTCACTAATTTGACTAATATTTATGGTTTCTGTGTATTTCACAATTTTTGAACGTGTAGAAAAATATTTTATTGTGTTAAACGATTTTTTGTAACTAAAATCCACGCAAAAAATTGTCATAGACTGTCGGATGGAGACCAAAATTGAAAGAGAAACTCTTGATAAACTCTATTGCTCGGTACAGGATTGATTCTGGGTTCACTGGGTTCGTGTAAAGGCTTACTTATAAAAATTGAACACGATGCTTATCCATATTGATTAGGAAATTTCATATTTTCCTGCTACCAGCTCTGAGGTGAATGAATATTTATTTATTAAATATGGTGACCGAATACTATTAATCAAATACAATTAATAACTGTACAATTTAACAGTTTTTCAGTCGAAATAGATATTTTTACAAGTTTCTAAACGCTATCTCTTTGCGAAAACACTAATTGAGGGTCGGTTAATTGAAGACCTCAATGTGCATACTTTCTAGCGTATTTATAGGCAAAGACATTGCCAGAGCTTAATACTTGAAGCACAAAACATTTGAGACTTTCGCTTTTCCGTTTTTGCACTTACAGTTATCTAAGCAAAGAATAACTTAACTACTTTATAGCGCATTTATTCATTTGAGCTAGTGAATTTCTAATGAGCATATCTATTTATATTCAAATGGTAAGTACTTTAAATATAATTGTCAAATGTTGGAGATTGTGTGGCTTTATCTAGAGCAGTGAGCATTTAAATATTTATAATTGCAAAGCCATTCTTATGTTATATTTGATATGAATTCAAATAAATAACATAAAAAGCAAAATTGTACTCGCGCATTAATGAAAGCACGCCTATTAAGGCTACAAAGGCCAAAAAGTAAATCAAGGTCTCACATAAAGTGGATCGCAAGCAAATACGTGGCGTCGCCTTTTGTATTTGTCTTTGCCTTAGAGTTATTTATATTTACATACGCGTTAAAACAAAAAGCAAAAGTGGACAGATATAAATTTTATTACTAGCCATTCACTCTTCACACACATACATACATACATATATGCACAAGTTGATGCGAAACTTTGAACTTTGCAGACAAGTTTTTTATTATTAAAATTTTAATTTTTATAGCTGAAAAACTAGTTCTTGGCTCAAACAAAGTGGTGCGCATGAATAATGATTCGAAAAATATTAATTTCTATATAAAGCTGCTTTGACGTTGTCATTTCGCACCTTGCGCTCAAATTTTGTGATTAATGCCGCGGTCACTCATTGTATAAGCATTTGATCCAAACATAAACCGCCAAACTGCAGTTAAAAATCGATTTAGAGCTAATAAGCATAGCATGAAAAAGTTAATTTTATCAAATATGATATTATTTGTATAACACAAAAGTATTTATGATTTTACTGAGAGTTTATTTAAGTCAATTAAGTGAATTTTCATTTAAGACACAAGGAGAAAGCATAAAGTACTGGGGATGGCTCGACATCACAAGAATTTGAAAAGTCAGTAATCCTAAGAATGAGGGAAATTGGATTAGCAAACTAATTATCGAACATTCATTTTAGACTTCATTGGGCTTAAACAATCACTTTTGCCACTCAGAATTGTGTTTAGATACCAATAATAGCTCAAAATATCTCACAGAAATAAAAAAATTAGGAAAGGAATAACATTCACTACAATGTTCGCGATTGAACTCTATTTTTTGGCCAAGATGAATATTTTGAGTAACTGTTAACATCACAAACAGCGCTTGTACGTCAAAACGTTCTGACTGTGTAAAACATCAAAAATGTCGAACTTTTCGATATAGTTGTGAAATGCCACTGCAACACTAGCGTTGCCATATTGCGAAATATAAAAGGCAACCAACATATTCTGTTATAATAAGAATTTTTTGTAAATTCATTTATTAAAAATTGTTATATAACTATTATTATTTTCTTTACACAATTTTCAAGAGCCAACAAGACAAAGAAACGCTCTAAGTATAGAAAATACTGTGTTGCTGAAGATGGCAATTCGTCTATCCCAAGACGTTCTCAGGAATTGGACTGTCTAAAACCACAACCTTGAGAATTTTGAGAAAAAATTTGAGCTTGCATTCATATAGAATTTTTCTTACTCAAGGACTGAATTACTGTAAACGTCGTGAATTTATTCATTTTGCCTTGGAACAACTTAAAAATGATAACGATTTTTTTAAGAAATTCTAATGAACAAAAATGCGAGGAAAATTCACAGGTTATTCATGAACAACCATTACATTCTGCTATTTGACAGTTTGGTATGGTTTTTAGAGTGTTGGAATCAGCGGTTCTTACTTCTTTCGAAATGAAGCTGGTAACACCGTTACTGTCAATGAAGAGCGGTATAGATCGATGATAATCAACTTTTTGCGACCGCATTTGGAAGAGGTTCATCTTGACAACATCTCAGTCCAACAAGTCAAGACTACATGCCACACAGCACGTTCAACAACCAAATAACTGCTAGAAAAGTTTGGATGTTCGATTACTTCAAGAAATTATGACATTGAATGGCCTCAAAGAAGTTGTGATTTAACAGCATTTGACTACTTCTAGAGAGGTTATTTGAATTCGTTGGTCTTTAGTAAAGAACCAAACTATCTTCAAGCTTTTGAAGTCAAAATTGAACGTACTATTCAAGACACACGACATAATTTAATGGAAAAGGTACTTGAAAACTGGGATAATCGAAATCGTTCCTGCAAAAGAAGTCGTGGAGGCCATTTTAAAATAAATAAAAGCAATTGCGTGTTTTTTTTTTTAAGAAATCAGTTCACTCTTATTGGAAATCCCTATAGTACTAAAACTAACGGACAATCTGACACCTTATATGAGCCTTCATTCAATAAGTAATAGAAATGATACCTTGTCGGATTTCATTGTATCTGCATTATCCCACACCAAAATTCGTCAAAATCGACGGAAATTTCAATTACTTGACATGAAGACGTTGCACCGTCGAATCAGCCGCGGAGCGGTGTCAGAAATATCGGAGAAGAAAAATGTAGATAATAATCATCTTACTAAAATTTAATATGCCTCAGTCCAGCATATTCTATAGCACAAACTCCTTGAGTCTATATACTGCAAAAAATTTCTTTAATTCGAAATCTTCAAGTACTTTTTCTTAAAGCTCTGTTTTCTTTTTAAGTTTTTTTTTTTGCTAAAAATTGAATTGTTCAGTTCTTTATGCTAAATATATGGGACTGAAATATTATTTCGGTATTTAGGTATTATGCAATAAATAAAATATGGGTATGCTCTTAAGTATATAAGTATATATATTTCAACTATTAAAAATAAACATATTACAATTTGGCGCTAATTTCAAATTGATTGCATAAAATAATTGAAAAAAGTCCACAGAGGTGTAAATTGGCGCACACACTAACACTGACACAAATCTGTACATGTATACGTACCATATAACGGTCAAAGCATAACAAAGCACCAGCGTTTCTTGGTTGCCATCTTTGATATTTATTTATGTGTCGATTTGCATATAAAATTAATTTGGTGTGATTTGCATAAATATTTAGAGATGTAAGCGAATAGAAGGTGAAGTCGCTAGATTATGCAGTTTAAGCGGCCAATAAATATTTATGTGAAAAGCGCATACAGAAAGACAGCAGTGACTGGTGAAGACACGGTTGTCGATAAAAAAGCATGTGCATGTATATAAACACAAATCCATGTATTATATGTGCATATATACATATATGAATCTACATTATTAGTCGAACACCGCAGACAGCTTCAGAGATGAGTTATAACTTTGTACATATGTATGAGTATGGACGTGAGTACGTGAAAGCGATCAAAAGCGGACCGAGATTCGGAATCCAAGCTTTAAGTGGAAATTAGTTTATGCGCTGGTCACGGGAATTCATATGCGTTTATATGTAATAGCTTATCAATTAATATAATTTTATTATCTGCTGTTATGATCTGATATCTATGTAAGTAGTTGCCAATTAAAGCTGGCAAACGTGAAATTAAAAGCGAGATATGAAACATCGCTAGCACCAGCCAGCGCTAGAATTGGCTGACATAAGTATATGTTTATATATGCAATACCTGAATCAGTTATCATAATAAACATAGTTGTGGCATGAGGAAGTAATTTTCTTGCGCATTAAAAGCCATTGCAAGTTGTATTCTGCTTAGAACGGTGCTAAATATTTAATTGAAGAGAATTGAGTTTATGTCACAGAAATAATCATTATAAAGATTTGAACAGACAATTTACATCCGATATAAAAAAAATTAGATCGACTCAACGTAGAATGTGAAATAAGTTTCTTGTTAACTAATAAAGCTTTCACCAAGCCCAGTTGAGCTTTTTTATACGCGGTTTTACTTTCATAAAAATAATCTTTCAAGTTTAAAATCATCGCTGTACTGCTTTAGAGTTTTTGTTAGAGCTTTTTATAGTACAGAGCTTCCTTAGGCATGGTTTAATTTTCATAAAAAACATTTCGTAAGTTTAAAATCATCACTGAGTTGCTATTGAGCTTTTTCGAGAGCTTTTTAAATTATAGGGCTTCCCTAGGTATGATTTTTCTTTCATAAAAAAAAACATTTGGTAAGTTTAAAATCATCACTGAACTGCTTTTGAACTTTTGCGAGAGTTTTTTTTTATATTATAGAGCTTCCCTACGTATTATTAGTGAATGAGTTGAATTCTACTAACAGCTAAGAGTAAGAACTTTAATCAGAGCTTTTCCACATCAACTAGTTATATTACCAAGCTTTTTTTCGTAATGAAAAAGTTACTATTTTTTGCACACATAAGATTACACTAGTTAAAAGATACCTATTGAAGCCTTAAGAGCTTTTGTGAAAGCTTTTTAAAAATTTCAATGCCAAAAATGAGATCTTATATTTTATAATCGCTATTTGGTTAGAAAATATTTGAATATATAATCATAGTCTTTTATTATCAGTTCATAAAAAACTTTTAGCGGAAGTTTAAGCTGTGCCATACTCTAACTTGAACTGTTTTTTTTTATTAAAAAAATTGTATCAACTTGCTTAATTCCTAGGTGTGTATTATACACATATAAATTTTAGTTTTTGCATTAAAAAAATGTATTTATTTATAATATATGTATAATTACATTATATTAATTGAACCATAATTTCGATACGTAGAACCGCTGAACACATAACTTAAAGCTCACTCATAATATTAACCAATATTATAATTTCCGAAAAAAGAACAAGTGCAAATTTTCCAGCAATTAAATGAAGCTAATGGCCAATTAGTTTATCTAAAAGTATAACAATATCCACATGGTCCGCAAATGTGAACTCCGGACTAAACTATAAATTCAAGTCAAGAAACTTAGTCGGTGTAAAAGTTAAGTTATAGCCATAATTACCCACTAGCAGTTGACCTCCATGCCGCGACTAAAGCAATTAAACGGTTGTTATTGTTGTTGTGCTGTGCAGACACTCATAGTTTTAATGGCTTCATGGTGGGAATTGAAGAATGAAAAACACCATTCACTCAGCAAGTTGATGGCGTGTGGAGCAAAAGCTGCGACCACTAATGTGAGAGTAAGAACTTAATCTGATAGAGATGGTAAAAATGAAGCAAAGGAGATTCTAAATTTGAGCTGGTGTGAGGTTTTCGAAAGTAAATGCAAGTTACTGGGCGATAGCGTGCTGAGTTTACAAGTCACCAAATAATACATAATGAAGAGAAGAGTTTTTATCCAATTATCAATGAATATTTTCCTGATTTTAAAGTTAGGAAAATTAAGTATTCAAAGCCTGTGGAATGCGTCAAATTTATAAACTAGTTATAGTAATAATTTATTTATTTTACAAAAAAAAAAAAATAATAATATAATTGCTTTTCAATGTTAAACGCACTTTGAATTTGGCAGGAATTTCCTGCCTATTAGACTTCAACTCCATGCCAAAGAGTAACACACTCACGCGGCTGTTAATTAACGCCAACACACTGAGTTATTCAACAATAATTAAAGCCAATCAATTTTTACCAAAATTTCCTATTCAAAGCTTAATTTGTAAACACGAAGAATCAATCAAGCTAGAAGGTTGCGGTCGGCCTCTTGCAATAGGTCAAAGCATCATTCATCAGCTCGTCTTTATGTGCTTTAAAGATCAAGATTATTAACAAATTCTTGCCAACTAGCTAGCCATATCGTTTGCAAGTTTATTGCCATACATACACTATCTGTACGTACATTATATGTATACATATATAAGTTTTTAACATTTTTCTCTGATATCCTCCTCAGATTCAGCGCCAATATACCCGCCTCTACATATATGCATTGGTAATTATTAACGGAATATCTACTTGAGTATTGTTGTACGAGAGTGCATCCGCTCAATGATGCGTGTTCCAATTTTAAAGCACTTAAGCCATGAAATCGTTTGTAATGGAGGAAGCGGGCGATTGAGCGCTTTTGCCTAAGATTCAATATAATTGTAGAATATTCATAAATTGATGCTATGAGTTTTCATAGAACATTTGAATTTAATCAAATATTGAATTTTTTTTACATAAAGTGAGGAAATGTGTGAGAACTTTTCCCAGATAAGTGTTGAAATTTCCTTGAAAAATTAAAAAAAAAAAAAAATCATATTTCTCCCACTCCTGCTGAGCAACTCCTATATTTTAATGTAAGCACTAATTATGAGTTCAAATTGCATCTTAACGCAATCATAACTCACTTAAAATATACTATCCCCAATAATTCTCACTCTACGCATACATGTGGAGTCTACCTTGGCATTTTGCTTGGAGAAAAAAATAAGAATTTCTTCACTCAACCAAATTGCCGTATTCTAAGAACCTTCTTCGAATAACCACAAAATACACATATATTACTATTATTATTCTAATTTATGTGTGGAACTTACCAACAACATGCATGTTGTGCGCCGCATTAGTGCTCTCCTCTTTCGCACCCACTTCTGTTGCCGCAGCTGCTGACGTCATCGTGGCTGCGGCATCCGTTGTAGTTAACAATTGTGCCTCATCGTGTAATGATGCTGGTGTTGTTGTTGTGATTGTTGGTGTTGCAACAGCAGGAGTGGATGATGAGGCAGCAGTCGTTGAACTCACGTCACTCAACACAGCGTCAGTGGATTGCTCCACGGCATCTGTAGACGTCTTCATGTCAGTCTCGGCTCCATGTAAAGACGTTGCATTCACGCCAGTCTCCAACTCCGCGGCAGCGATTACCGGCAGTGCTGTGGTGGCCTCATCGCGCATTGTTGTTACAATTGCAGCTTCATTACTAGGCACAGTTGTGGCGGCTACAAGTACATTTGCATCATTACTCGGCAATTCCTGAGCATTGGCCGCTGGTGCGACGACCAAAAGTAATGCACAAAATGCGCTGAGCAGCAATAGACGCAAATGCTGTGCTGTTGTTGTTGTTGCTGGCATTTTGTTGGCGCTTTTTCTTCGCTTACCGTAGAGCGCATACATTGCGGATTTTTGCGGAATTTTTAGCGTTCGCTGTGATTAGGTTTTATATATATATATATATATGTGTGTGTGTATATATTTTTGTTCAATGCAATCTATTTTGTTGTGTTTTTTTCTTTTACTCAGACTCTTTGTACGCTAATTTAATTCGTTTGAATGAATGTTTTTTGCTTGGCTTTTTACTTGTTACGTTCGCTTCAATTTTGTTTCGATTGCACTTCCCTGTTACGTCAGCAATGCAGCTTAACGATTGTATTAAGATTGGTTGTTTTTTTTGCTATTTATGCACCTCCACAAGGTGCGAGTGCGCTGTTGACGATTTTACGATTTTTCGGCTGTTATTTAATCACAAATTGACGACTTCGCCGATTTGCTGGGAGCATTGATTTTATCACTTCGCGTTGTATATTACTCACCGAAGATTAACGGTATTTTATTTAATTTTTTCAGCGCAGCCAATTAAGGTCACTGTAATAAAATTTTTTGCGGCTATCGTTTTGACACAATTTTCATAGAAGGGAAATCAGGTTTTGGATTTCACAATCACATTTTTGTCAATCAAATTAACTGGAAATATATGTAAATATATTTAATTAAATTTCTTAAATATATATTTAACAATTTTAAACTTTTTATTTAATTTTTTTATCAATCATTATTTATTTTCAACTTTTAATGAAATTTCGGCAACTTGGAGTCAGCATCGAGTTGCTCGCTTGAGTCTTTTGTTCTACCAATAGTGGAGTTAAGCAATTTTAGTTCATTCCAATTGTCCTTTCACACTTTGGCACTTCATTTACTTAATTAAGTCTATTACTAATCAAAGTATTTGAAATTTTATTAGCTTTTGTGCTATATTACGATTCTCAGATAACCACCACCGTTGCGTACCAAATTAACAACAACAATAATAGTTTATTTGAAACTATGCCAAACACCGTTATATAGTGCTACACTAAAATTAGGTTGATAGGCGATCAGCGTAATTAAAACAAATCGATAACAACAAAAATAAGTGGCACACATAATTATATAGAGAATGGAGAGTGGTGAGTTTTGTCTCGAAAAATAACAAGAAAGAACAATTATCAGTTTCGTTCATTGACAAAAAGTAGTAAAATGAAAAATTCAAGATATAAAATGAAATATACAACTTTAAATTGAGAAAGAAATAGACATTTCTTCTTAATATTTTGTAAAACAAATTTTGAGGTTTTTAGGAAAATTTGTTTTTTTTTTTGTATTTTTGACTATGAAAATGTTTCAGCAAATGTAATATGTAACATAAAAGAACATTCGGTCTTTCTAGGGATAATTTACACCTGCCAAATCTTATTCTTAAGCCCTTGGTTCTTAAAAACTCTTTGGCGGTATAACCTCTTAGCTTAATTATATTCAGCTATTTTTAGCATTATTTAAGTCTTGATGATAAAAGAAACCAGGATCTAGACTATTTACGCGAATTTGTTGAAAAAAATTATATAAAAAGCTTGCTTAGTCAAAATGTATGTCTTCAACGCTAACCTACATATTTTTCATGTGCCTTGATGTTATGTTGAAAGTAAATGTTCAAACTAATGCATATGTTTTCACCCTAATGGTAGAAGCTTGAGATCTTCGTAAAGTGGAATGTGGTGTTTATTTTACCTATAAAAAATTGCTGGAGGAAGAAAAAGCAAGCCGACTGTAATGATAGCTATAAAGGGCTAATGAAATTAGGTGCAAATAATCGAAATGCAAACATGCCATTCGGTCACCAATGGCATCTATTAGTTAGCTAGGTCAAATTGATTTATAAAATTAACCATTATTTCTGCAAGCTTAAATACTTTATACTGCTTATAGGTGCCTAGATACAAGATGTAATAAACTTTTGCATTGAAAATATTCAAAGAAAGTAAATGGAAAAGTTACTAGGTTAAATAAATTTCAGTATTTCTGAGACAACAGTTTAACAGCATATTTTATATGCGATTTTTCAAAACATGTCCTCATAAACTCAAAGGCTCAAACACGGAATGCCATAAGCTTGATGCAAAAGCAATGATGGTGAACAAAATAATGTGATTAAAATTCATTTCATATATTGAATACAGTATATTTGCTATATAATCCGTGCTTTTTTCACACCTATACTTAAGTAAACATTTTTTATTCAATTCATGTCTACTTGTATTTTTGAACTTTATGTAGTATTTTAACTTAATATCTTTAGCCAATTTCTTATGATAATCGGCTACTCTCTGGCTTAAATGTTAATATTTTCCGTATTATTTTATTCAAATGATAATTGAATGAAGGTATGAAAAGTAAAATGCCTAAAAAACTTGATATGAAGTTCTAATTATTTTGCCACAGTTAACAATTTTCAGTTAATTGATAACATGCCATTGCTAAACACAAAATATTAAAAAATTCAAAGTCTTAAAAATGAAATATGAAAATCGAAAGACTTGCCAATGTCATGCACATTTTTACTGGCAAAAGCTTTTTCAAAATATGAGATAATTTTAATATATATTTTTAGTCGTTGTATTGAACAGTGAATAAGTGAGAAACTATTTTTTTATGGTCCGAAACTATAATTTTTCCATAATCTTAAATAAATGGCTACAGACTGTAGCCAGATTAACGGCATTGTAGTTCTGTATAAGATTCATACTCATATTTTGATTTCATACACATATGCACAATACTTCTTTCATTTTTATAAAGAAAGTATTTATTTATTAGAAATAAATTATTGACCACAACATTTTTTCCAACAGCAAATTCATATGATATCTTTGAAGATAAAAGCTGAAAATTTTCATATTATAACCGCAAAATTAAAAATAAATATGAACACGTGTGCGTTCTGTTGTGCTATCACATTACTTGGCCCGATCTGCCTTATGACGTCACTTTTAAAATCATCGGTTATTTCTATGAAATTTTTTTCAACACAATCTTTCATTTCAATAATTTAAATGTCTGGAATGCACAATTTTTAGCAAATTTTCACTTTATTCATTAGTTTAACATATTTTTGCTTAGAGAAGCTTTTCTTCTAATTTCTCATTTGACTTGCACTTAAGTAAAGGCTGGTGCTGTTGTTGTTATTGGTGCATAACAAATACCCGCCATGTAAATGAGTTGGCAGCGGTAACCTGTAGCCTGACACATGCAGAACACAGCAGCGCAGAGCAAAGCAGGGCAGACTTGCAGACAGGCGCGTTCAAGAACTTGTTTGGCCACAACCCGTTTAAGGCTATGAAAGTTCGTCAGTATGGGTTGCGGTTGATTAGTTTGCTGGCTGTGTTTGGTTTAGGTTTTTAGTTTTCTACATATATATAGCAGGTATTGTTATTGCTGTTGTTGGCGTAAGATGGAATTATGGTATTTTGTGTGTATTTCAAATTCAAATCATTGGAATAATTTTGCGAATGTGGGAAATGAGAGAACCCGAACAAAAAATATTTTTAATAGACACGGAACCGAATATGCAGCACTGTTTGTTTTATTATATTACTTTTTTCGAAAGATTATTTAAAAATACTAAATTACTTTCAAAATAAAATTTTGAAATTTTAGGCACAAGTTTCAAATTAAGTTAAGAGTATGTTTTGAAGCACTTAAATCATTTTCTTGTAAAAATCTATATGAATGTTCTCTTATGCAGTTAATTATATTTCTTTTGACAATCTTTTCAATTTATTTTAATTTTTAATTCATTTATATATCCAAAGCCATTTGAAAACATTTTACACAATCTCTATGCAATAATTAGAAAATTGCAAGCACTCAATCCAACACCGGCACTCATTTGACATATACACCAATGCAGTTTGAACATTTACCCGTCACACTATGCGGTTCGCTGGGCGTTTTCACCCGTCCCAGCCAAAACACGAACTCAAACTGATGTTGCTGCGGCACTGGCCAAGACGTGAGGCTCCAACATTGGTAAAACCAGTTAGTCAGCCAAGTGTATGTGAAACTAAAAACACGAAATAGTAAAATCGAGCAGCTTAAAGAGTTGGCCGGGCAGCCTTCAACAGATGAGTTGAGATTCATAAAGTTACGCGCATACATTCAAACACTCGCACACACAACACACACACAAATTCATTTCAACGCAACTCATATGCATGTTGTTGCTGTTGTTTTGTTGTTTCTTACGCGATCGCCGCGTTTAATATTGGTATTTGGCTTATTGGCTGTGGTTGAAATCGGGGTGTGGTGAGTTTCGCACCCAGCACTTGTAGGAGTAAATGGCAAATAACTTAGATTTTTACGCTCATGCAAAGAAACAACAAAGCAAACTGAAAACAAAATTTCAAAAAAATGTATTTGTTTTTGCTTTTGTTTGTTGTTCGCTTCAGTCACGTACAACACACATCATTTATGCCGCACAAACTTTATGGCATTATAGGCGATGCTCAATGATTGTCGCTGCACTGCAGTGTTACTATTTATTTTATTTGCATCGCAAAAATACATATTTACATACATGCAAACATGTGGGAAAAACAATGCAAAAAGTAGCAGTTAAAACAACAAAAACTACGCGCTCAACAAAATGACAAACTAGCGATCAGGTGAGCGGCTTACTCATGCATTGGCGCTCTCACACGCTCTCGCTCCACTAAGTGGTGAATAACTTGGCATGTTGTTGAGTTTAAGCGCTACTCAAAAGGTTCACCAACAGCGGCTGAGCAAATATGCCGTTGAAACTTATTTGTTTCTCACTTTAATTCATATATAAAATCGACGAAAGAGCGGCAATCGGTGATCTACATATTCGGACAGTTCGGCAAGCCTTAACGGCGAGCGCGACTGACAAAAATCACTTGCATTCTCTTTCGTATATACCGCAAATGAAATGTATGCAGTGCATAGAAGCGGTGAACGTTCACGCATCGCTCGTGATTAGAGTGGGGGCAGTCGACATAACAACAAAATAAAAAGCAACAACACAATTGCAGTAACGAAGTTGAAGTAAAAGCAAATGCTGCCGCTGGCGCGGTTGCCAAATGAAGCGTTCATCTCCGCGCTTTGTCTGGCACTTCAACTACACTCACACACGCACACATGTATATGTATGTATGGAGAATCGGCGCATTATCGCATATATGAAATAGCCGCAATCGATTTGGTTTCAATGACAACCAATTTGCGCGTGAAAACATTGCGAAATCCGCATTGTTTTACCGTTGCGTTTGATGAATGAACGATGCAGGCGCCGAGTTTCGTGCTTAAATCTTTCGTTTGACTCCATTACGTGTGCATGAAGATGGATTTTTAATTGTTTTTCGCTAGTTAAGCCATGTTTTTGTAATTTTATTGCAAGTTAACGGCACGGCACACATAATTAATTGGAGTTGTTATCGGCGCAAAATTTAATAGCAATTAATTAGTTCGCAAGTGAGGTTAATAATGCACATTTGTTGTTATTTTTGGTTGTCGGAAAAATTATGTAAGCAGTTGGCGATGATGGTGAATTGGTTTAACAAAGACATGACTTCAAAAACATACTTATATTTAGATTTATTATTGAAAAAAAGTATTATGTCCCGATTTGATATAAATATTTTATATACTTTTAATCTAAAGTTTCTAATATTGTTGTTCTATACTTATGTCCACAAAAGTGGTTGTGCCCAACACCAGGCAAATGTTTTGCTATATTCAAATTATTTTTATACTTATTATGCCTTCGGTAGTCCGTTGAATTTAGAGTGTTCAAAATCCATGAATAATGATGGAAGTAAGGCAATTGTGGCTTTAGAGTCTTCAAAATGTTTCAATAACGATAGAAGTACGACAATTGTGATTTCTTCGGAAGTTGTGTGATAGAAAATCAGCTTGAGATTTCACCTGTAGACGTAAAAAAAATTAAGAAAGTAAACTTCCACTTTGACGAGTAAGTAATACAAAAGGCTATATAACCAAATTTGCTCTACTTTTGCTATTAGCTGACTTGAATTGTCAAAATTTTCCATTTCTAAACCAATACAGAGCTTCACTCGCCTCTAGCAATCTTTCCTTGTTTGATGTATGCAAATTCAAATATTTTCAGACCTTTCTTTTAAATTCATTAATACTTCTCTTAGACATAACATTGTTATATGGTCTCCTTAAAAAGGGTCAAATTTGGAGGCTATATAGACGACTTTAATTATTCAGTATTATTCAAGCCCATAACTAACAATAAAAAGACGCCTCTCTTATCGTTGTTTTCTATGCATATATATATATATATGCATACAAACACACCTACATACAATAGCTTCCATTCTACTCACATACACAATAGTCAGTGAAGCATTGGAAAATAATCTCAAAATATTCATATTCAATACCCCACCTTCGCCGCCAACATCAGCGCTAAAAAGCAACACAATACGAAGAAGCAGAACTCTGCATTCAATTGTAGCGCTGTGGCATGCAACTTGCAGCGCAATGAAGATGCATTGTGGTGGCACTAACTGTGGGGAACGGCTGTAACGCTGCCTATTACCATTTTGCATAATTTTCAGCATTTTTCTATGCTTCGCTTCCAACCTCGGTGCCTTATGCGAACTCTTTCGCGTCCCAGCCAACAAAAAATCGTTCTGTTCTACTCACTTTACTTAAGCAGTCACACGTACGAGGGCTTTGCCTGTAAGCTGGCGGGTGAGTATATGCACTATTGGTGGGTGCATGGACTGGTAGTTAGGTAAATACTTGGTAATAATGTGTAATTTGCATGGAATTTACAATTTTTGCTCTATTCTTGTCATTTTTCGGATTTCTCCGTTATGCTTGATGGAACTTAATAGTGTGAGTATATCAGAATCATTTGCCTATTAAGTTATTTACTGCATAAAAAAGGTGAAATTTCTCTAATTTAAGTTGATTTGAAGACATTTGGTATGAAATTCTAACAAAGAAGTGTAATTTTTTACAACTTTAGATTTCTTAAAATATTATTGCACAGCGATGACTGTCAGGTTTCGAAAGTTTTTCGTTCCCCCAGATAGCTGTTATATAGACATTGGCGTTGCGATCAGTGAGCTCAAAGCTGGTCGAGAAGTGTATGACCTCTCTAGCAGTAGCATCAAGCTACTTCAATATAAAAATTGTGTGGGTGATA
Source organism: Bactrocera correcta (assembly GCA_027475135.1). Lineage (NCBI taxonomy): Eukaryota > Metazoa > Arthropoda > Insecta > Diptera > Tephritidae > Bactrocera > Bactrocera correcta. Next base: position 50,531,635 of record CM050323.1, read on the forward strand.
GCAGAATCATCAGAAATTTTAAATCCGATGAGCTTGCAAGAATACCAATACCCAAACTTCAGCAGGATTGGAAGGAGTGGCATTCCCCTTTTATTCGATTACTCCGATTTATTTGGTTGGCCGGCAAACCCGCATTTGTGGGATTACATAAGTTTTCCGGCTCAGGGTGGAATGCAGAAGGTCCATTGAACTGCTAGCTCTTAGCAAGGCTCGCATCAACGAATGATAGCCATCCTAGTTGGACACTGTCTCATTGACACATACAGTAATACTAAAGCTTTTGAAGATCCCAAGTTATCAAAGTTGCAATGAGGAAGATGAGGTTGAAACATTTAGAATCTTTCCCCTCTACTGTTTAGCTTTCGCCAGGCTCTCGGTTATCATACTACCCAGCGAATTGGATAGAATTAATATTAACCGTCTCAACGCCAAACGTAGGTCCTCGTCTCTTTGCTGAATAACATTATAACTGTAATCTGAACTGAACTTAAACTCAGAATTTTTATTGTTGCAACCTCTGAAAACATTTCTGAAATAATATCAATCAAGTTGGCAATCCCGTGACCGATAAAATTTCGGGTCCATGCCTATTGCGTAGACCCAACTTTCATGGTGAATAACAACCGAAACGATGTTGCATTGTTCATTTTTTTATTATATAGATTCTATTTGTGGAATTTCTTGCCCTCAGTCCTTCTATTGATATTTTGGTTATTATATAATCGTCGATCTCGTCCACAATAATAACGACTTTTAAATTATTTTTACTTAAAAATTGTATCATTATTTACACACACTTCTATTTCATTTTTAAATCATTCAATAGCCTTTGAATTTGAAATAATAGCTTTTTATTATGCTATCATAGAAATATACATACATACATACTTATGTCTTTGCTTGAAATGTGAATTGTTATTGTGTTTGAGCAAGCACAAAATCACAATGGACACATTAAAAATATCGCAAAAAATTGCAAAAACAAATCTTGCTAATGCAAAAAGCGCAAAAATATGAATAACCGAAAATTTCAGTTCAGATAAGAATTGATTTAACCGGTTAAGGTTGAATTTCTTAAACAACAAAACAAAGATTTCCGGATATGCCAGGTAAATGCAGCAATGAGAGTGACTAATATTTAAAAAAAAATCTTTGTTTTTGGTTTTAATTGTGCTTGAAAGTCATTTTGGTTCCCACACGTACAACATTCTGACAATTTTTTTTGTTTTTAAAATTACCTGCAAAACTGCTATATAAATATTTAGTCACCATTCTACAACATTGTCTATAAAATATTTTTTGTATTTTTATAAATTTTATTTTATTGCCTTATTATTTGTTTAAGTGCATAAAACTAAAAAAATTAACATTGAGACTGAGTTAATGATCGCTTTTCGGGTGCTTTTAGGTTCACAGCTCAGCTTTAATAGGTTAAAAAAGGTGAATAGCTGTGGTATATAAAATATCCAGCTGGTAAATACTTTATATGAAAAAAGTTTGAACAAAAAATCGGTACCTTTGCATGAGACCTACAAGTTGTGAGTGAAGCTGTGCCCAACCTCAAATTGTTCAAATTCATTTGTAAGCATACCTATGTACATACACAGACGTTCCGACGCAAATGTACGAGGTTGTGTGGGTGCAAGGGCGGAACAGTGCGTTAAAACCCATACGCAACACATTCGTGTCAATATATCAATGGCACATAGTTATAAATCGCGCATATTCGAAATCTCGGCTGGCGACAAAAAGCAAAATGATTTTTAACTTCGTTTTACTTTTACTTTCGTGTGTAACTGGTTTGTGCGCATGCGTTGCTGCTGCGGCCGCTGCCACCTTTGTTTGTACATTTTAACCCCACATTCGCCTTTTACACATTCTCGCTTTGTTGACTATTGTTTTGATTATTTGTAATTTACTTATTTCTCAATGCACTCAATGGGTTGTGTGTGTGTGTGACATGAGGAAAGCGTTGCATGGCTGAAAGTGGTTGCCAATCAATTTCTGGCACCACAGCAAGCAATTACAATATTGTACAATAAATATTGGCAACACCATTATCGTCACAAAGAGCAGCAGGCAATTAACGGCATGTTTATTGTTTATAATGAATTTGTACATATATATACATATAGACAGATATGCCTATATACATATATACATATTTTGGTGATAATGCCTCCCAAATTCCAAAAACAATTTTTGTAAGTATGTAAATATTTCAGCAATTTGTAAAAGCTTCGAAGAGTCATTCAAGTATGCGCAGCTGCAAGCAACTCGATTACCGTTAAGGACCATTGATGCGTAAAAAATTAATGACACACCGCAATATCGTTGTTTGTCAGCTGTTTGCAAGTATTTTTAAACATTTTTACAAAAGTCTCGAGTGACCTGCTTGAACTTTCCGCACGCACTTACACATTGGGTATATTTAATTATTGAAATTACGCCTTTGCACGCTGGCGTACAAACCTTTTACAAAAGTCAACAAATTTGCTTTGTGACTGACCTCCAAGCTACTTTAAATGTTCAATAGCCTAATTGAAGGTAATTTTTTAATAATAAGGCAAGTATAATATATTGAAAATAATATTAATTTCAAAATATGCAATGAAATTTTATAAACTGAATTACTAAAATTCAGCAATATAAAAACAAAAAATTAATAAATGAAAAAATTATGTGAGGTCAGCACTACTATTCTTCAAAGCGTTTTCTTTCTTCTCTCACATGACAGGGTAGATAATTTTTAAAAGAAAACAAAAAACACAGTTTGGATTTTCATCACCCGTCATCAGATAAAGCAATTAAAGAAAAAATAATATACGAACGAAATGTGGTCGCAAAGAGGAAGGGCAGGGCATATATTAATGTTTAAGGGTTAAATGTGGAGTATCTTAATTTCCGGAAAATCAAATAATCCTGCAGAAAAAATTTATATGGCAATGTTGTAGATAATGAATGAAACTATAACTTAAGTTTAAAGACTTTTTCCACCAAATCGCAAAATTTATTTAAAAACTTCAAATAAACAAGTTTTTGGGTTTTTTTATTTTCATTTGTAAAAAAAATGTTTTTTACTCACGAAACTTACCTTCTTATGTCCCAAATAAACTGTACTCTTTATTTAAAATATTAAGGAGTAACTCTTAAATTTACTTAAAATAAAAAAAGGCTATAATTTTTAATAAATAATTCTAACCTCAAAAAATCTATATTTTTTTTCTTCGTTGACATCTCTCACTTCAAAAAAAATATTACAATTACCCATATATTTAAGTATTTATTTCTATCTGTACGAATTGCAGTCAGAAAAATATGGGTAGTCGAAAAAGTCTTTTCGTATTTCTAATCACACTTCAACTTATTTTTGTTTATACTAATAAATAAATAAACAAATATTTACAATTTTGGTCGACCTCTTTTTGCCAATTTTCTCCAGGAATATTATTAGATCAGTGTAAAACTTTTCTGGTTTCTCCGCGAAAAACTGCGACAAGTAATTTTCACAGGCTTCTCTTGAAGCCAACTTTACTTCATTAAGAGAGTTCTGCATTCTGCATGGTAGTCCAATAGTGCAAGGTCAGGGATATATGGTGGATTCATCAAAACTTCCCAACCAAGCTCTCCCAGTTTTTGCCCGGTCATCAAAGATGTGTATGGTCTAGCGTTGTCCTGGTGAAAGACGAAGCACTTTCTGCTGATCAGTGGCCGTTTTTTCGATATTTCGCTTCGGTTTTATCAGTTGTTGACAGTCAAATGTAGAATCAATCGTTCGACCATGCTGGAGCAGCTCATCGTGGATGATTACTTTCCAATCGCACCAAACATTCTACATAACCTTTCGAGGTGTCAATCCTACAGGTGTGAAACAGCATCGTCTCCACAAACTTCGCAAATTTTATTGGTGGCTTGCGTGGTATTCTTCTTTTTTTTTTACAAAAATTTAAAAATATAGCGAATTTCTTCATTATTTTCACTCATTTGTCGCAGCTGTAACTTTTTTTCAACTACTCCGAATTTAATACGAAAATACTTTATCGATTACACAATATAAATATATTGATCAAAGCTTTTGACAAGCTTTGAAACTTTGAAATCGAATATTATCGTTATGAAATTTCTGGATAAAATTGCTCTTTGAGGGAACTTCACTCGAAAAAAAACGTCACGTGTTATTACAACACCATTTCTGGGAAAGAAATATCAACATTTTATTGATGACTGTATTTTAGCCCATATACTTGGCGATGAAATCATTCCTTAGTGGTTTGGTAAAGTTCGTACAGACTATGGAAGCTTCAACACCGATGAGCCCAGTGGATCCTTATCCTCAAAAAATATCTTTGGATACGTCGAGGTTATATAATATAGCCTTATAAATACCTCTGAATTAGTAATGAAACTATTCTTCCTTAGAATTATATAGAAACTCTTTGAAAATGCTTTTAAAAATATTAAAAAAAATTAAATGATTGAAATTAGAATTAAAAGTGTACCGTATTCATTTCAAAATATGGCAGCACTTATTTTTTGCAATAATTAATATGCAATTTGTGAATTATTTATGAGCTCACCATATAATGTCTTCATGTGTGTATGTGTGTATATACCAAAGGTTAAGTAATTAAATGGTCACTTTTACTCTCCAACTAGCAAATTTGTGCTATTAAATCATTGGCATTTGCTAATAATTATCAACGAATACCATTTCCGCATGCAATAATATTTTTGGCAATCGAATGCTGACTTATTATTTGATTGTTTGTTAGCTAAAGTAAACAACTGAACTTATACTCACGAGCAGTTTTTGGTATTTTTTAAAAGATTTCGTTGAAACTCGCAAAGCAAATCAACTTTCTACAACTTTTAACTTGTGGTAGTACAACGAAAGTGTTGTCAGATATATATATAATTTTTTGTCTTTCTGGGCATATGCATATATACTCATGCGTACATACTTGTATGTATGTATGTGGAGTAACAATCCGAATAGCACGTATTGTCAAAAGTTAAAAAAAAAAACGCACAAAAAACCTCAAAGAGGAAAAATATAATGAAAAGTTGTCTGAACTTTAATTTCAGGAAAGCGAAAATCTACAACAATAATAAAAATAATAATAGCAATAAATAAAAGAAAATATTTTTATGGACTGCTGATTTCTACCGGTTGTGTATAATTGACACTTCTTACACTGCGTGTGCTGTATGTATATATGTATTTATATAGTATAATGTATTTATATTTTAAAAATGTTTAAAGAAAGTCAAGGTTGCTTTTGTTGACAAAACAATTAAGCTATAAAGAAATTATTTGTTTTGACTCATGTAAAGTCATTTGACCATCACAGTGGCTGGAGAGATTCTGTGCTTAACTACCATGAGATGGACAGTGAACTCAAGTCTGTTCGTGAATCGTGTTATGTATAAATTTTGGTTCATTTTGGGGAGGTAAAGACATCTAACTATGTGTAAATAAATAAAAAATAAAATTAGCTATACTAAAATATTATATAAATGAGCTGTTTTTGTTTAAGCAACTCCAAAAAAATATACATAAGGTACTATATATAAGATATGTATTTTTTTAATATTTATTCCAGCATTTTTTCTAACATCCACAATTCAAAAAAAAGTTCTTAATTACCATTTACTTTTAATGGAATTTTTTCACTTTCAACCGACTTTTTAGTATAAGCAAACTTTCAATGAGTCATTCTCGAGTCACTTTAAGTTTAATTTTTTTCATGTTGGCATACGAAAATTCATTTTTAATTCTTGATAATCTGGAATATGAACATTGGATAAAAAGTGAATGAATAAAAGTCACAGCGGCAACAAATACTAGCACAAAATGTATTTGAAGAAATCTTGACTATTTGTGTCAGCGTCTCGAGAGCGAGTTGAACAAATTCCAAGCGACAAATAAATTAATTACAAACGAAAGAAACTGGCTTATAAAAGTGTCAAGCAACCGAACTCACCGGCTCTTTTTAAATGGCAAATAATTCAGGCGTTAATATATAATATGTTTTTATATGTATGTGTGGAAGTTGATGACAAAGTTGACTACCTTCGCGTATGAGCGGGTTCTTGACATTCTAGTTCTTTTGTTCCCCAAGGCAAAGTCACTTACATGGCAACGAATTAATAGCGAAAATATTTTTATTAGCCAATGAACATATGCCTGTATGTGTTTGTATATATATATGTTGATAATTAGAAAATTGCAATAAGCCAAGTGCATGTAAGCCTGATAAATGATATACTTGAATACATTAAGAGCTTACGAACTTGCGCTTGTACACTTTGGGTGGTGATTTTTAGTAATTAAGTGCACTGGTCTAATATATTCAAAGCTGCTGCTTTATTTTTAATAACAAATGCACAATCTTAGTGATAAAATAATAAATAAAAAAATAAGATTCTTATCTAGAAAGATTTTCATCTATGTTGATCTTACTTTTTTCTACGCGGACAGAAAGATCGTCAGTTTTTACAGTTGTTAATGCTTTGATAATAGTTTTTCGACTATCTTTAAATATAATGAGAATACTTTAGTATGCAGACAACTGGTTAGAGTATAGGACTCTAAGCAGAGTTTGCCGCGGACTATTTATACTCATCATAATGGTAGGCTTGATCTCTTATGATAAAAACTCATCCTTTAGTTATTCTTGCATTTATGCACGTGATGTGATATCACACGAACTTGGTGGCCAATGGACCGGCCCAAAACGAGAAATTATCTGCTCACCGAAGTGTTTTCTCAATTAATCCATTGATTATTGCGATGTATGGGAATAAATAAATAGTCGGTTATCAAGGAACAATAGCTGTCGCCTTTGCCGGTTGCGTCCTCACCGGCATCATTTTCGAAGATATATGGACTGATGATTCCTCCTGCCCACAGACCACCGTTGTTTTTTTCTGGATAAAATGTCAGCTCTTGAATCTCTTCAGGTTCCTCTTCGTCCCAAATGCGGCAATTTTGCTTACCTACATACCCATTGAGCCAAAATGAGACTCATCACATGTACCTCTACTTAGATCACCAGTTATAAAGAGTCATCGCTATTATAACAACTTCAATCATATGATTCAGTTTAAATTTTTACTCACGACCCATACAATAATAATCACGTATTCAATGTTAAAATTTTCGGCAGCAACAACGCTCCATCAAACGATATATAATTTTGTATTTTCCCAAATAGATATGATACATGTAACTGTTATATACAAGTGTATACAGCTAACTGCGTATATATGTGTTTACTCAGATCTTTTAGGATTCAAAAGGCATGAAATAAATCAAAATATCGTCGAGACATGAATGGAATCATAAAAATCATAAAAATGAGTATAATAGCTTCTTGTTAATTTGAGCAATATTTTCAAGACACTGTTGTGAATAATAAAATTTCACACAATTGCAAATTCATAATTTCACATATACATACATATTAACGGATGGCAATAGCAAATGTGTATATTAATCCACTTATATATATTTTTCTGTTAATTCAAAAGCACATTTTTACCTACTTAGCTGTCAAAAGCGCGCGAATATTAAAAAAAAATGTTTTTGTTGGAAAAAAAAGTCGAAAACAGCTCAAACTTCTTTTATTCATTTGTCAAATTTAAAGCTGTGGGTAGATGTTTTGGATTTTTTGTTTTTATTTTCAATGCGATGTGACCTTGAGCTTGCGAAAGATATTTTTTATATACAAAAAAATCACAAGCGAAACTTAACAGTAGCACACAACTATAGTCACATGAGATTTGTATGTGCATATATGTTCATGTACATATTTCCGTAAGTATTTCAATTGAATATTTTTGTGCATGAGTCTACACAAAATTTTTCGAATACTTCTCTAATAAAAGCAAATTAAATGACATGCGACCAGAGCATATAATGAATGCTCATATTGAGATGACCAAAGTGGTTTGGCAGCAAAAGCAACCAGAGGCCAAAATAAGTTGGAAAGAATATTTCGCTGAAATCGTTATTTTTTTTATTCTGAATTATTAACGAATATTTAAAACTAAAATGCAGTTAAAGAAACTATTATATAGTCTCCATATTACTAGGAGTGTGAATAAGTTAACTATTAATTAACACTAGAAATTACTTGAAATTTTCGCTCCACATCACAAAACGACAGAAATTCCATGGAGAGAAAACATTTTCATAAAACCAAAAATGTTAAAATATTGCTTAATTTTTTTTCATAAAAAATCAGCGCAATAAATTTATCGCTTCTATTTTTAAATATTTCAGTGCTTTCTACCAACACATTGCATTTAGCATGCACTCAGCTTGAACTTGGCCTACTATCAGTTTATTATTGTCACATGGACGATTATCGTAGTTTTGATTTGTTTATTGACTAATTAAATAAGTGTAACAATTAATAATAATTTTTTATAGCGTGTAATTTATGCACATACCGCGAATGCTATAATTAGCGAACGATCAAGCGATGTGTTGTTTAAAACGTTGTTGGGCTGCATTGAGGAAGCGATTTATTAGTTGCAGATTTTGAATGATAAATGGAGCGTTTGGACCTTCCCATAACACATTAACGATATTTTATTTCGATGTGGGCTGCTATCTGACTTTTCCCTAGTTTTATGTAGACATTTTGACAAAGTCCTTGCCAATTTATATAACATATATCTTTTATTGTAATTATAAGTTGAAAATTATATTATTACCAACGACCCACTTTATGGTATAAAGAAATTTTAAAACAGTCACCAATTCATATATGATGTTCTATCATACCTTTTTTCAAGATATCTATCTAGTATATATCAACGATTTTATCCAATTGAATTTATCAGAAATGAATCTTACAGTGGTGTAGGTTTTTTTTAGAGATGGCTGATGACCAAGGATCTGACAGAAGTTCTTTTAAATATCAATTACTCTCTTTGTCGCCTTTTATTTCGTAGAATAAAACGAATACACTTTCTTCTACTTTTAGCATTGTTACACATTGTGTTTCTTTCTCTCTTCTAATTCGAGATAATAGCAAGATTGAAATTGCTAATCTAAAGTCTCAGTGATATAGAATCATTTTATTATGATTTATTTATCCACATAAGCGTATGCCATGTCCAATGTCTTTAACCCGTCTGAAAAATACGTTTTCTGGAAGCTTGCAAATTAGGTCTTTGTGGGGGAGTTAATTTTCATTAATTTAATAATTGTTTGAGACCTTTTCGTTGACAAAAACTTTAGCCTCTTACAACTTTACATTTCATATTTTTGATGATTACGTGGCTCAACTCGTCAAGAGTGCTTAGATGAACTTAAACGGTTTTTTGACGATGAAGCTCCATCAAACATTATATTGCGTGAACTGATATTGGAAGATCATTATGTGATTTATCGTGGGATGGATACAACTAAGTCATTAGCGGCCTTGGTACATGAGACCAAGCGTTTACATGATATAAAATTAATCTCTGACTTCAATTTGATAAATTGTTGCTGGTAGTGTTCCTCGTTAATGCTTTCACCCGGTTTTATAAGCGCATAATACAGAATTAGTAAAATTAGCTTTAGAATCAGGATTCCCATTTGAGGTCGGTATAAAATAATTGTGCAAGCGAAAGAAATACTTAATACACATAACAATTTCATTCACAATAGTCTAACAGAGGCCTTAGTTTCGAGCATCCATTAAAACTATTAGTAAACAATTACTAGAAATATGCTGAAAAATATAACTCCAGGAGTATTATAGAAAAAGTAGTTTCTGTATTTAAAAGCAGGAAATAGGCTGAATTGCTCGATATAGTAAACCACCATAGCCACTATTTTTGCACATAAGCTTCATAGTACATGTACACATTGCAACAGAGCCAACCATGTGTGCTCTTATGCACCGCACATGTATTTTCAGCAACTTGGGTGACACTTTCTCGCCACAAGAAATCCAAGTTATGTGCGTAAGTTAATCTCTAGTCGACTGCTTCCGCTGATTTGCCACATAACTGGCTTAACCTTGCCGCATGACAAGGTGGCAAGACAACTGACAGCGCTATTTGAAGTTTATGCTCCGATTAATGTCTAACCTTGCACTTCCGGTCGAATACGGTTTTTACATACATATCTCTGAGGCAAAATAAAAAAAATAATTTTCAAACCAATTTTGTGCAATTTTGAAATGCTCAAGAATTGAGACAGATTATATTTAATTTATTTAACCAAATTATCAAAGCTTTATAAAAATAAATACAATAATACGCTTTTAATACATATTACGTGAATTATCAACCTGTTCGAGAGACTGAGTCTTGACCACCAAAAGAATGCTTTCATCAACTGCAATTTCTTATTGAATGTCAAGCAAATTTATTTCACCATTTCCCTAATTATTAGTAATTATCATAATTCCTTTGACACATACCAATTATAAAATGAGATTGTACAATATCAAAGGTGAATAACACCTTTTGAGTAATTGGAGAATTTACACTTTGTAATAAACAACAACAAGGTGTCTGTTTGTATATTAATTTCGATGCCGCAATGACAAAGAGGAAATAACTACAATATCTACTTCGAGTTCAAACAATTTCTGTTACTTTTGTGTGGTGTGTGTGTACTCGTATAAATCAGAGTACTACATAGTCACATGTCCGAGTATTTATTACAAAAGTCGTAAAGTGATATGAGTAAGAGCAAATACAACAATAAATTGATAGAAGCTCAAAGTTTTCGTGCATGTGTTTATGTGCATTTGTGTGAGTGCGAGTGTGAATGAAATAATATGCACGTGATGATAAACATACATATCTGCAGTAAGTGATTGTTTTGTAAATAAAGAAAGGGAAAGTAATTGTGTGCAACCGCGAAAAGTGAAAGATGTGTTAATGAAGAGAGTAAAGAAGTAGTGATATACTTACATACTATACCTATCTAAATAACTAAGTGTTGATATACATATTTCAAAACATTTCAGCGGATATTTACGTTGACGAATTCAAACGCTACTATTGATTTCATTATTTTCAAAACATACCCTTATTACGACTCATACAAATGTGCGGAAATCTGAAATTGCATGAAAATAAGTTAAATAAAAAGAGTTTACCCCATTGCTATGGCAATAACTTCACCAGCTTTGTGTTTTCGATTTTTGGAATAATTTTCAAATAGAAGCCGGTCGTAACCTTAAATCGTAGGTCCCACTCCGAGTGATAGATAACAATGTGCTTGGATCTTGCACCGAATTTAAACTCAGACGGAATTCTTGGCGCAACCAATAAACATGATTCTTGGTATAGTAAAGGCCACGCTTCAAACAATATGAATTTGCCACTGCTTCGAAAACGAAAAATGAGATTGGTGCCTAAAACTTCCAGTAAAAAATGTTACTCAAAAAAGTTGACAGATCAGAGAACATTCCAGCGAAGATGAAATACAATATCTGGCTTATAAAAGTTAATGAGGGAACGAAAAGATTTCGAATTTATAGATTAATGATAGATTATGAAATATCCGCACAACCCGAAGTAGCATAAACATTTCATTAACTGGCCCTAAAATTCACAAGCAGCAGCAATAAGTTTTTGATACAATAAATCAACTGGAACTGGAAAGATTTAACGTCAAAATACTGCAAGGAGTCGCTTCTTCAGGAAAGTTCTGTTGGAAGCAAAATGCTAATGCTTTCAAACATTAAGTTTTATCACATAAACTTTAAATTTACCCATTATTATTATTTTATGACTTCGACTTTAAAATTAATCTTTGCTATATGATAGATTGTCGTTAATTATCTTAAAAAAAATGGCTTTAGAAATTGAAACAAAGGAATTTTAGGTATGAGCTTCTTCTCCACCCGCTTTCAAAGCCAAATTTAATCGGCGGTTATAAGCAAACATTTTGAGCAAAATAAAAGGCCATTGGATCGAGCTCAAAAAGCTCGTGCTTTTAAACACAAGTCAAATATGCTTTCATAAATACTCATGCATAAATGTTTGCTTTTATTCACTTCCAACACTACAACAACCGCTTGACCATCTCACTCCACTTCGCTTCGCTTAAATCCAAATTATTTAACGCAAAACAAAAGCAACAAAAATTTAGAGAAAACAATAATGCAAATTCAAATTCATTAATGGCAAAGCATTGACATCCACCGACAACTGAATTGTGGTGTGGCGTGGTGTTTCTGCAAAATAAAAAAACTGCACGGCGGCATTGACAGCCATGGCGATGATTGCGATGACTCTGGTGGCTTTTATGACTCTGGTGGCTTTCATGACTTTTCATTTTTCGACTGTGGCAAATTGCAAAAGGAAGGAAGTATCCTATTAATTTTTGTTTAATAGTTGTTTGAATGCTTCAGCGAAAATGATTGAAGTTGAATATTAAACGGACTGTCTATTAAAAACATGAAAATGAAGTAGACACATGCACATCTGTATATACTATATACATGTACTTATGTATGTATCAACTTAATCAGTTTGACCACACAGCGCAGCATATGAAAGCCAAGAGCTTTCGATTTCTGTAAAGAAATGTTATAAAATTTGTAGTTGTTAGATTTGCATAAGGAGAGGTACATGGTAAAAATTCTGCATTATTAAAAAAAGTAATTTCGATGTTTCACAGATTTATATGAAAATATTTAAAATTAAAAAAATTATACTAATTATCTCAAACATAAATATACATTAATTCAGTAAAGGGACAATAGTGATTTCAATTAGAAAAGAAGCTTCTCAGTGAACTGATTTTCTGATAAATCGAATCGACCGAACGAAATATTTTGACTTAAACCTAAACATATCTTCACTAATAAATTTAAATTCCGCACTCATTGACCTCTGAATGACGCATAATCATCCCGACAATACCTTTAACTGCTTCAGAGTTATTCACTGAATTCGAGCTTACAATAATTAATTAATTTTTCAAGCTGTTTTTTGAACTAAAAATTTACGAAGCATTTTCTTTCAGTGCACACAATGTGATTTTTTAGTCAACAACCCCTAAATAAACGCAGTCAAAGTTGCCAAACTTGTATGCCACACTTCGTTGCATGCAACACATTTGTTTGTTCATTTATCGTTTTTATGAATGGTGGTGTTGTTGTTGTGTTAATTGCTCCGTCGTTTGCTTATTATATTTAAAATGCCGGTTATAAGAGGTCTGTTCAATAGTTCCGTTATATCAGTTTAAATTTAGAGAGTGGTGAAACGAACAAACAGTTGGTATAGGTAATTCATGCGGCATAGCATTAAAATATAAGTTGAATGATAGGCTTTAGATAGAGATCTATATAGACCGTTATATCGATTTCAACCAAGTAACATCTATAAGAGTTATAGGTGCTGGCGTATGCCGATGATATCGATATCATTCGCTCAACAACCGCGCCGTTAGTTTTGCTTTTCCAGACTGCATAAGGAAGTGGAGAAGGACCTGGTTTCGTTTGGAATCTCCAATTGGCGGCAAACGAGATAATAATGAGAGGCAAATAACCTCAGAAATAAATGAGATGCTTGACGAAATTGCATTTTCTTTCTTTACTTGAAATTATGAGCTTTTATTTTGGACCCAACTAAGTTGTTTATATACCGAACTTGTATAAACAATAATATAACTAATTTAAATAAGCAACTCAGAGGCAAAGTCCTCTCTCGAACAAGAAACTAACACAGAGAGTCTCACATCACATCCATTTAAACATTTAACGAAAAAATGTGGGAAATAACCATTTCAGCCAAAGCGCCTACCAATTATGAATCCTGGCCTCTATTTAAAAAAAACCTCTTTATTACTTTAAAGAAATATTCTGCAGAAGACCACTGCTTATTCAACCGCCCTCGTAACTGCATGCACACATAAAGCCGCTGGACGTTTCAGTCTGCTGAGCTGTTGATGACGGCAACCTGTCTGCCGGTTTTTGGCGACCTGCGTGCTATTTTTTTTTTCCTCTGTTGCGTGGCTACTAAATAATGGAGACTGGTGTATGTTCAACGTACCGGCGCTTATGATTGTTTTCTTGGCTGTTTTGGCGTCTTACGAACGTGTGTGTATGTGTGTGTGTGTGTAAGAATACATGCATTTTGATTTGCAACTGGTATTCATTTCAAATTTTTGTTGCGCCTTTTGTTCCCTCACAATTATATACAGTTTCCAATGGCACTTCCGAGCATTTCAAAGCGATAATGTGTCCAGTAAATGTCCGCAAGCGGCTGCGCTTGCTGTTGTTGCTTTAGGTGAATGGGATTGTAAGCGGATTTGATTTAACTTTATGCACATATAAGCCGCTTCAAATATATTTATGAATCTATCAGCAAGCCTTAAGAGGCTAAGAGGTTCGTTATGATCGAATTAAACCAGATTGTTTGGCATGATGCCAATTGCCTTTATGAGCATTTCCAGTTGACTTTGAGCGAATTGCTTTATGATGACAATAGAGAAAGGCAAAAACGCTAATTAGCGAAGAAAGCAAGTTACAATGTAGTGTAGAGTTGTCGAAAGTAGAATCGGAAATTGCAATAAAATCAGTTTCCGAAAAATAAAAGTTCAGTTAGGCACTGCGAGAAAGAAGTGTTGATTTTGCTAAATAATGCCTGCGAATCATATAGAATATCAAAAGTGTCATTTTGACCGTGTAGCATACAAGAAATTATCTTACTTAGAATAAAGAAGATAAAAATGGAAAACATTTTGCAAATAACCACACAAAAGGGCGCAATTTTTGTTTTCAAAATTGCTTCAACTTATTCACACACACAAGTAATTAAATATGTGATGTGCCTTTAAAGCTTTCTTACCGCAAAATTATCTGAGTATTAATAAAACGACTTGAAATGCCTCAATCAAGATCAATACGTCCTCACGCGGCATACAGTACAATAATCTTGAGTTGATTCCATCTCATTATGTAGTGCAGTGGCTCACGGCAAAAGGGTCACGTATACGGCTCGTCGCACATTAAGGCTGCTAAGCACTTAATATGCACTTATAGCACACACATATTCACATTGCAGCAATCATACATACATACAAAAGCACTTTGCGCCAAGCGAGCCAAGTGCAGTTTCGTTGCATGACAATGCTCTGTGGCACGGTGACTTTGCTCAAAGGCAAAATCAATGCAACTGCGCACAAAAATATAAATTTTAGTATTTTTGAGACTTTGCAGCAGCAAGATGTTTGTGTTTTTAGTAACTTTTGGAATTTATTCTATACTGAAATTAAAATTTAATGATTTTGTTTATAAATATTTGAAAATTTTCGAAAAAAATATTTTCTGTTTAAAAAATTTGCACACTTTATTGTTGACACTTCCTATTTTCCCTTTTTGCTTCCTTTTCAATATTTTAAACTGACAGAGAAAGCGTCAATTAGCCGGTCGCCTCAATCGTGCAACTTCAATTCATTGCAAATAACCGCATGCCAAAATTAACCGTTCCCAAACAATGTTTACGAATATTAGACAAACACGCTCACACAGCCGCGAAGTCGAGGGAAATTGCTAATAATTCACTTTAATTATTGCACAATTCAAATTCGATTAACACGTATACGACATGTTGGCCCGCCGAATGCATGGCAGCGACTCTGCTCATTGAACTGCGTTTGCCATGCACTTTGAGGCAAAAAGTCTCACTTTGTTTCTCACTAAATGTTTTATGAGCGTTTGTGTGAACCCTTTTTGTGGCATCGCAACCAAACGCGCTGTCTGACTACTTGCCCGTTCGCCTATCTCGGTATGTATGTATGTATGTACGCAAGTATTTATAAGCCAAGCTATTGATGTTTGTTGCTCCTGCTGCCTTGCTGCCTGCTTTTCACTTTGCCATGACTGTTGCGCAGTCAGTCACAAGCGGCGGGGCACAGCTCAACAGCATCCAAGTGCGCTGCCAACGCCACAAGGCTTTGCTAAAAACGAAAGTTACGCATACAAAGAGATTTATGGATATACATACATACATACAAATAATTGCTACATCCATAAACACCACTACTCACGTAAATATTCGAATGTATGTGCATAGGTTTGTGCGCAATGTATTGTATGCCGAATACAATAAAACATTTATAAATAAATGCAAAAATAGTTGAAGAAAAAAGTACCGTTATTTGAATGCCGCACTGCTTTATGAAAGTGTATGTAAAAAGGGTGTGCTATGCAGGGCATATTCTTACTTAAAAAGAGTAAATTTTTCATTTAATTTTCATTCATTTTCCTGCTTTTGCCTCACAAGACAGCACTCGGTCCTTGAGATCCTGTCGGCGAGGAGCCAATCGTTTCTCATTAGAAATTTGGTACCACCGATTAGCTGCTTAACTGCGACTTAGCTGTAACTCACCCTTTATAACAATTAATCCCTGTGCTGTTGATATTTCAATGCAAATTGCCGTAATGACACACCCCTTATAGCACAAAATGCTGTTGGAATTATTCTATAAATGCTGCGAACTAGTAACTACAGAAGCCTAAATAGAATGTATTGAATGAAATCCATTTTAACCGAGTTAAAGGCTACAGGAAGAAAGGAGGATGTTAATAAATGGTGTGATAGGATGTACAAGGGTTGCTTTCAATTGTTCGAAAATCGGGAAAAAGACTGAGACACTGATTGACTGTTCTTTTATAAAGCTTTATGTATTTTGCTGTACATTTAAATAAAAAAAATATTCTTAGCAGTTTTGAAAAATTGGTCAAATGAACTTTCTATTGTAACTGTTCACTCAACGTTGAATGCTTTGTGTTCCCCAGATTTTAAATGAAGCATATAAAGCCGAAACTAAAAGCAAGAATTGAGTGTTCTAAAATCAGCCAATAGTTAACTCTTCCTTCAGTTTCGAAAACAAACTAGTAAGTTAAAATATGTGGTTTCAAAAATACAATGCAAAATTGTCTTAATCAAGTTGAACGAAGAACTTTCAAAATTAGTAAAAATTAATGCAAAAATACTTAATTTAGGAGTTACTATTAAAAAAAAGCTAATACAATTTAATTTCTTTTTTTAATTTTAATTTAATGCAAGTAAACTTTTACAATCTTTTGTTAAGACAGGAATGTAAGTTGCAACCCTCGTGATAGAAAACTTACACTATTCAATTATTGATTGCGCTGATTAATAAACATAATTATTACGTGACTGCGCTTAACTTTATTTTATGTTTATATTTATGATTTGTCTGTATATACATATGTACACCTGTATATGTATATTGTAAAGCAGTATGCTGGCCGACAGGGGTAATGCTCGAAAATTCTACGAAAAGAGGCGGCGACTAACGAAAGGTTTCAAACCCGGAGCTTACTCTTGTAGGACGCCAGAGATGATCTGGTAGTTGATGTTCAGAGCATATTGAAGTTATTAGAGGGAACACGTCTTCAGTCTCTTGACGGCAGGGAAAGTGTAACATCTGGAGATGGCGAATCAACCAAAGGTGAAAACCCGAAGACTTAATGTTGGCAATTACCCGCCTAAAGAACAACAAAGAGGCAGATCAACCACAATCAGAGCCAACTACCGTGGGATAAGCCTGCTTAATATCACATATGTATAAGGTCTTATCGAGAGTAGTGTGTGAAAGACTGAAGCCCACCGTCAATAAACTAATTGGGCCTTATTAGTGTGGCTTTAGACCTGGAAAATTTACTGTCGACCAGATTTTCACCACGCGCCAAATCTGGGAAAATAATCGTGAAAAGAGGATCGACAGACACCACTTCTCGTCGATTTTAAAGTTATGCAAAACTAATACGGCTGAGTAAACTGACATTGAGCAACACCAAAAGCTCCGTCCGAATCGGGAACGACCTCTCCGAGCCGTTGGATACCAAACGAGGTTTCAAACAAGGAGACTCCCTATCGTACGACTTGTTCAACCTCTTTCTGGAGAAAATAATATGACCTGCTGAGCCAAATAGAGAAGTACGTTGATGATATTGATATCAGTATACACAAAAACCGCGCCGTTATGTTGTTGTTGTAAACGAAGACAAGACGATATAACTCCAGTAATCGCATTAGTGACTTGGCTTGCACATCACTGTTGGCAATCAAATAAACTCTGAAGGCATCAATACCAAAAACAATATCAGTTTCACTCTTGCTAACTGGTGCCACTTTAGACTGAGTGGGCAATTGAATAGTTGAATAGTCCTCTCTCGACGAACAAAGACCAATCTCTAGAAGTCTTTCATCAGCCTTGGCTACGGTAACTAGGTCATGTTATCCACGAATAATCCGAACACACCCGCTTTGAAAGTTTTCAATTCAGTATCTACCGGTGGTAACAGAGGAAGAGGAAGACCTCACCTCTGTTAGAGAGATCAGGTGGAGAAGGACCTGGCTTCGCTTGGTATCTCAATTTGGCGCCACGTAGCGAAAAGAAGAAACGACTCGTCTATAACAGCGTAAGCTAATTGTGGACATTTTTTAACAACTTGCCTGATTATACCATTCTCAACTATTTTGTAATTTTAGTAAATCGAGGTGGTTTAAACGCTACACCCCTTAACTGAAACACAAAAAAGGAAATTTTTACTATCATTTTCGGTTTTAGCACCCAAAATTACCAAGAAACAGCCTCTCTAACATCATATATCCAGAAGTGTGCCTGTGAACTTAAAAACACTGAGCGTTGTCAAATCATCGATCCACTCAGCTGCCGCCTTTTTGATTACATACATACATATGTAATATGTTTGTATATCTAGCAATATTTATTTCCGTTTAAGTTCTCCAGCAGTCTAACGCTAAAATTTGGTTACGCCCAAACATATCCTGTTCCAAATTATTTTCTGTTTCTGTTTTTAAGTTGGTAGAGTGTGAAAATTATTAGACATACACACATTTATAAATATATATTTCGCAAGGATAATATGCATGTACATATATTTACGATCAAAAATGAAATATTCCCTTGTAATGTCGTTAGAGGACAAAAAAATCAAGATAATCAGTTTAAGTAAATTACTTTACTGTTTTGCTCACAGCAAAAAAAAAACTTTTAAAATAATTAATTACAAAAATAATTTCAAAATAAAATAAAATTTCACATTGCACATTCATATAAAAGTTTTCTTGCATTTTTCTGTCTCCAAATCAATTTATTTTCCTACGCGGTAGTTTAAAATATTTATTTTTGCCAGAACTTGCCTTAAGCTTTTGGATTATTTGCATTTAAAGTGAAATATTTGTTGTGGTAGTGATGAATTCATTCAACATCGCAAACTATGAAGTCTTAGAGATAAACATTTACTTGTAAGGCTGTGTATTATATATTTAAAAATAGAGGCTCATTCTTAGCCTACTTCAGGGCACTTTCACATATGCATACATACATGCTTGTTTTGATATTTACTAAAGTATATTTATTTGAAATGTAAACAGACGCATATAATATACATACACCTTCGCAAGAAAAATCACATACATGTACATATGTAATAGATAGACGTTGTATTAAACTACCAACGAGGTGAATGTCAGGTGCAAGAATACAAATATACGTCAAGATTGTGCATCAGCCTTGGTGGCTTAAGGCAAAAATTAAGTGGGAGTATGTGGAAGTAACTGTCAATATTTTGTTTATTTTCTATTTCAAAGAACGATAACAATAAATAATTAATTTCAAACCCCTTACCTTACTTACCCATAAAATAATAATTATAAATACTTTTTGTTCTCTTAGCTACATTCATATGAATTTATGTATGTGTGTTATATTTAAATATAAATATGTATGCCAATTTCTTAATGTGAAATGGTTGATTGGCAACGCGTTTGTGCCTAAAAGTGTTGCCTACCATCAGGCGCGGGCTGAAATTATCGAACAGCTGTTTATATTAATGCGATTCTCACGATATGGTAATATTGTTGTTCAAATAATTAGAAATCGTATGCGCGGGTTTATATTGAATTTAAATCACTGTTTTTTAAAGTAAGACACATAATTGAAGTGTAAAAAATGAATCCGCCGGCTAGGCGACCTACAGGACGCTTTATACGTGGTCGCGGACGAGGTGGAGGTGCTTATCGTCCGTATTTTTATTTTCGCCGCAATGGACGTACAATACCAGCTGGTGGACACGGAAATGCCAATGCACCGGTCGTGCAAATTACTCAGGCTGTCGTGGTCAAAGACGTGGGGCAATCAAAATAATTATTATAGCCACCCACCGAATGTAGTATTAGATTCGTCTTTTCTGCGGCCAGAATGCTATGCTGCACCTGATGATATTCAACACACAGTTCAAAGTTTTCGTGCAGATATGCCCCCACATTGCCCCGGCTGGCATTTATATTTTCCGCAAGAACCTTATAATGAAACATCAGAGCTAGCAAATCGTATTAAAGCAATTGAAGAGTATTTTTTACAAAATCAAGAGACTTATATTTTCAAAAAAATACAACACGAAAAGTACTTTAATTTGGAGGCAATAAATGCTTGTGGCGACAAGGCGCTTACAACTGTTTGGCCTAAATTGAAAGAAGATATGCTGGAGCGTACGTCACGTACTCTAGCAACATTTGGCGTCGCCATGCACAAAGTAATAACAATGTCTGCCGTAAATAGTGCAACCAGTCAGCTGGTCAGTAGCGTTAACGCTTATGTGCCTCGTTGTACTTTACCACGAAAAATATACGTACGACCGAACGGTTTTGCAGATATAAGCTTAATTTCAAACTTGGATAGAACGTTGATAGGGAACTTATGCAGTGTACGCGGAGCTGTGTCAGCCATAGGCATAGTAGAAGCGGCGGCCACATGGATAGCATATAAATGTCCGCGCTGTGGACAGGAGCAAGCAATGAGACAAACCGGTAAAAACTACGTACACATTCAAAAATTGAATAATGCAAATTATTTTTGAATTACAATAGGATTTTACATATCACGACCGCATAGCTGCAAAAGAGAAGGCTGTCTCGCGAAGAAGAATTTTATAGAACAGCGTTCCTCACCTTACACACGGATCACACCTCAGCAAATTATACAACTTCAGGAGACCAATCTACAAGCATCTATTGACAGAGAATACGATTCATCAAACATGCTTGATGTCGAGTTAAGATACGATTTGGTTGATACGCTCGTAGCGGGTGAGGAGGTCATTATTTGTGGCATAATTAAAATACGCACATTGGACGACGAGCAGAATGCAAATCCATGTTCCTCTGTAAGCACAAGTAAAATCTACATGAAAGCTGTTTCCATTAAGAAAGCAAAACATTTGGGACACACATTTACTCAACGAGATATGGATGCAATTGCCATGATAAACTCTGAAGCAGATAGTTTTAAACTTCTATCACATTCAGTTGCGCCTGAGTTACATGGACAAGAGATAGTAAAGGCAGGTATTTTGTTATCACTTTTTGGTGGCGCTGGTTCACAAATACACGATGAGTCTGAGATTAACGTCTTATTAGTGGGTGATCCTGGTATTGGCAAATCCCATTTGCTCGAGATGTCTGCAAAAATTTCAGAAAAAGGTACCACAATTTTTAAAACTTTTCTAAACCTTTTGTATCTTTCATTTTGCATATTTCTTTTTTCATAGGGACTTTCCTCAGTGGCAAACATTGGTCGCCCGCCACACAGTCTTTAACTACCGCACTTCAAGGTCGTACAAATCACATTCTCAGTTCGGGTGCACTCACTATTTCCAAAACGGGCCATTGCGCCATCGATGACATTGATCGTTTGGCTTCCCAACAAGATATTTTAATGCAAATCATGCAGTCGAAAATGGTATCACTACCATTCCCCAATTTATATGCAACTATAGCTATGCCGACATCTGTAATTGCAGCCGCAAACCCAATTCGTGGCCACTACGATCACTCGCGGCTACTCACCGAAAACATACGTTTAAGCACTACATTACTTCAGCAATTTCACTTAGTATTCCTGCTATTGGATAAGTCGAACAAAGACTTGGACACCTCATTAACAGATCACATTAGAGCAATGCATGATGGTATAAAGAAAAATGCTGCCATTGCACAACGCTTCGATAGAAAACCCAAAACGAATAATTCCATGACCTTATCACTGGCTGATGAGGAATTAGATGATGAGCAATATGACTTAAGTGCGCGTTTAAAGTTAAAATACGATGATTTCAAAGAGGAGGAATTAGATTTGCTGCCGCCCATATTACTGAAGAAATTCATAGGTAAGTTAGCAGCATATAATTTTTGTTTGATCTGTTAACTGTGAATCCTTGATGGTCTTACAGCATACGCACGTCAACAATTGCGTCCTTTATTAACCGCTGAAGCTGCCGAAGCGCTTAAAACCTTTTATATGAGCTTGCGTGACAAAGTAGACGAAGAGCAAAGTTACAGTGTATCAACAAGGTAATTAAGATTTTAATAATTATCTCACCACATATGTAAAATCAGAATTTGAGGTTAGATTCGATTCGTTAATTCGAAATTTTATATGTGATTGGTTAGCAAGTTTTACATTTGTGAATTTGCTTTTTGTTGCTGTAACAGTAGAGAATAACACGTAAGTAATTTCAAGGAATTCCGCCGAGTTAATTATTTTTGGCTGAATAAATATGGGATCTGATACGACTGCCATTGAAACTATGTTAAGTTGTTCCGCAATGCTTTTATATTCTAAAAACCGATTTCTTTGTTAATTTGAAGCTGATTCCAGTATAATAGAGCTTGTTCTAGCTATATCCATTACACAACATTCTAAAAGTGAACAGCTCTTTTAAACCAGTAATGAAAAAGTTTTGGGTTTCGATCTTATGTAATATTACTCAGTTATTCAACGCTTTGCACGAAACAAAAGTAGTTCAAATATTAAAAATATATGTATATATTTATAAATAAAAAATCTCCTTAGTCAAATTAAGTAATACAAGTGATAGGCAAATCGATTTTATGAGATAAGTCTTTCGTAATACAATTATGCATTTCAATTAGTTGGGCAACTGTGGCAAGCGCAATTAATTTTTAAAATCAACGCATGAGCTTCAGCAGTGCAGAAGTGGGTAATTCAACCAAAACAGCCAATACTAGAGATAGCAGATAAGAAACCACCATAGTAGAAAGTATAAAATAGAACTGAAAATAAAAAAGTTAAAATTGTTAAAATAAAAATATTTGAAAAACCTTCATTCACTTACCATAACGCCAGTGCCAAAGTAGAGCGGCGTTCTCAAAGTGCCCAACACGACGCGTGACACGAATATATGTATCACGAAGGCGCCGTATGTAAGACGTCCCAAAATGCGGAAGATAGGCAGGCAAGAAAACTTGCGGAATAAACCTGCAATTGAAATTCATGAATTTTACTTTACTTTTCAACTTCACCAAAGCGATCGACTTTACCGCCAACTTTGCAAGCCATGCCCACAACAAATACGCCCAGACCCAGCCCCCAGTTGTTGCGTTGTATGGCAGCATAAACACTGTTCCAAAATCGTGGTTGCTCCTCGTAGTAGTGCTGATAAATGGGATGCGCCGAAAAAAGCCATAGCACACCAATGGGAATGAGGGCGTACCAAAGGCATTGGAACAATTTGTTTTTATGCAATTTATATTGTTTTTCCGAAATCTCACTGTATGCGATGGCGGCAAGCACACCGCAAAAATAGCAGGCGAAGTTCATGTGAAACGGCGCATAGAAATCGCTGAATTCGCGATCGTCTATAAACGAGTCCTTTTGCGTTCTGTTTTAAGGGAGGCAAATATATGCAGTAATAAATGGAATAATTTATAAAATTTAACAACTCACTGTGGCGATGGCACAAAGAAGGGATCATAGTCACCGAAATAGGCTATAAAGCCGGGCAGCACATAGAAAAATCCGCCAACACAACCAAACAGCCAGTTGCGCATGTGCGGCCATCTGAGAGAGTACAAAAAAACTTGAATTATTTCATGTGTAACAAGTAACTTATATGACACTTACTTGTGCGCTAATATCAGTAGGAGCAATGAAATCATAAATGAGAAAGTATCGGAAGCCAAATACCAACTCTGGAGCATACACTGTAGGCAGGCAAAAAAGAGAATGATTATTGCGAAATAAGAAGGGTGTTATGTAGAAAGTTTTATACAATATATCATGATGTAACTAACCAGACTGTGTTAAATTTATATGAAAGTGTCTATTAATCGCTTTAAAAAAATTGTGTTCAGAGGAGGACTCTTTTGTCGGATCATTTTCGGCAAATTATCTCTTGGTGTCGTGTTCACACGAGCGATGCGAGTCCAACAACTTGAGTCGCACAATTTTCTGCATTTTCTTTCATATTCTTGTAAGCTTCATGCACGAGGTGTACAAAAATATTTTTGTTTAACTAATTTTTGCTCTTATTCAACCTTTTCAAAGATATTTCTCATATATTATGAATATTTGTATGCATATTTCCACGTTATATAAAAAAATTGAAAATGAAATTAAAAATTTAGAACATAATGAAAATAAATTTGTTATTGGGTAAAAGTGAACTTTTAGGCACAACAACACAAAGCGTGTCGCTTGAGTTCGATCTCTTCATCTTTACTCGACGTACATACCCTCGCCTACAAAAAGCTGGTTTAGGCGACGAAAGAGTCCTCGTGTGAATATAGTCTAAGTTCTCGCTATTTTACTCACCTTCTCATTATTGCGATAGTAGTTATTGATATAGAGCAGGTTAACCCACCAATTTTTGCGACAAGCGAGCTGTTCACGCTCAACAATGTGTCGCCAAAGTGGCCCACCCGGATTATCAAAGTACACGCCGCTCAATAAGATGACAAACGTATATGGTACGGTCAAACTGCAATTATGGAGTGGTGAAATCAATTAAAACACACCTCACGCCTTACCAACTTACCGCAAATAGCGAAAAAGGTTGAACTTAATAAACACCTCCACATACTCCCGATTGCTCAAGTCATTCTTAATTTTCGTCAACTCTATCCAATTGATCGTGAGCAACAAGCCGCTAAACACAAAGAAAGTGATCGTAATCAAACCGCCCGATATCAGCAGTGTGCCAGCAACTGTGTGCAGCAAACGCTCATTATCCTGTGGATTACTTATGGCGCCTTCGTACAGTATCCAATTGGTGTGTGCGAAAACCACCAAGAACATGCAGAAGAATTTGAAGCAATCGAGAAAACGCAGATCGCGCCCCAATTTGCCGACAGGCTCCTGATTCAGCCGATACCAGTTGCGCACAATGGAGAAACTCACACACAAGCGCTTCACTATTGCATACGTAATTTAAATTAAGTAAAAACTTCATGCCTGTAAGCAAATTGAGAAAACAAACTTACCTCGTCCCGTTATCGCGCTTTTGTAGTGATCCTCTTTGGATATTTCCTTGTCTCCGGGCGTGTGCTTGCAGTATAAGTCGAATAGACTGCTGGCGGCTACCAAAAAAATCAGCACCAAAGTGGTTGTGTAGAAGGTGAGATTCCACGTATCTGCGTACATATGAATAAAATAACGATTATAACTGTTTTCAAACGGATTATTGTTGTTTTTATGCATAAATCTCAATTGTTATTGCAAATCGCAATGCAACAGTCGTGGCATATATGTATGTACAGTAATTTTGTTATAAGTGAAATTTATACGGAAATGTTAGAATACTGCAACAAATGCCTTACGGCCACTACGTGATCACACTCGAAATATCGCTTAATATTTGTTTACATTTTCAACGTACTGTTACATAATAGCTTGCTCACTTGAAACATTAATAACAGTAGTAATGCATTACTCACCCATTTCGACAGTTTTATAATTAGTTTCGCAATATTCAATCATGCTCAGCGCCTTAAGTCCATGTGTTTGTTGTAATTTCAAATTAATGCATTGGTTCAATAAGGTGTTATATCGCTGGCGATTCGTCCCCTCGGCGCTGAACAAATTAACATATGTATTGAGCTGTAATTATATGCACGCAATATATTTCTAAATTTAAAATTTGCTTTGAAACTATGTAAATCAGCAATAAAAATAGCACAAAATTCATCATTCTGCAAGAAATCTACATATAAACTGGTTTCACCACAATCTTCCCTTTTTACTATGTGACCGCTCTGCAACAAATGCTGCGAGCATAAACAAAAACTGTAATATTCAAATATTTGTGCGTTAATGTTCTGTGAATCCCAACAATCTCATTCTCGAAATCAATTTATTAATTTAGTTCAGCCAAGCACGCTCCATACAGTTTTTGCGATCTTTTTCTCAAGCTACCCGTGAGTAACAATAAAGATATGCTAATGACATTACGTATGCAAATGAGGAAAGGTAGGCAAAAAAACAAAAAACAAACAACAAATAAATGGAATCTCGAAAAGTTCAATCACGCGCTTAGTTAGCCATACCTTGCTGTTGTTGGTGAGTAGACCGGCGTAAAGTTCTTTGACCACATCTGCTTTGACATCTGCCAAGTCCTCCTCGCACCAGCGCAGACATACACCGAAGTACAAGTGCCTGTGATCGAAGTGATGTTTGTGGTATTTCGATATGTCGGTGATCGCCCGCCAAGCCTCCGAGTCGTCTTGCGGCAGCACCTCGGCACGCACAAAGCAATATGTTTGTTGGCTTTTATACTCTTCTAAACAACGATCGTAATCGTCAAAGTCATACAAATTCGGCATTTTAAAGTACTCGGTCACTGCAAGTTGGCGTGGGAAGATAAATAGTTCGTTAATTTATTGTAGTCATACATTCAATGTCCTATGCACAACAAACAAATTGGATAAATAATACTATAAATCTGCATGGCACTCGTTGGTCGCTTAAAATAATTAAAGTTGGCTCTTAAGACTTTTTTTTAACTTTAGTGAGTCTTGAAATCTTTCAAAAATACGCTGCTTCTTTTTTTCTAGTATAAAAAAGTTGTAGGGAAAATGTCTATATTTGATTATCGAAAATCTATGGTGATTAGCGAAATGTGTTAAAATTGTATAGCATTAAAAATCTCCAATGTGAGTATAACTAAAATGTGTGTTCTGTTAGGTCACGTACCCATTTTAAATAATAAAAAAATGTAGGCTGTTTTAAGCTGTTATTTCAAAAGCCTAAATTCCTAAATAACGTGAAACGGTTTTTATAAATTTTGACAAAAATATTACTGTGCTCGAAAATGTATTACAATGCCATAGCGATATGACTATCTATTAAATCGGCTCAAGTTGAGCATTTTTTGTTCGTAAATAATGATATTTTTTTGCATAATTTTTCATTGACATTACATAAGTCATCCGAAAAGCCATTGTTTTTCCATCACAACAGCCATCTTTAAGATCAACAACCGTATTAATCATCTTACAACGAACTTGACATGTGTGCGTCTTTTGTTTTTGAGCTGGTGTGACAGTTTTTGAGCTTTTGGCGTTTCATCTAACAGTCATAACGAAACGTCTTTGGAATAATTTTTGCCAAAATATCGCAACTTATTTGTGGTAATATCATTTTGTAGTTGGCGCATGCCTTAGAGCTTTTCATGTCGGCATGCGAGATTTAGAGATTATGGCGTTCAACACTAAAGTTATCTGGTATAGAAGATGTAAAGTTCGATTTCTAATTTATGTCACAAAGGAAGTGTAGAATCGTTGCCCTACTTCCTTCGAGCTTGCAGCTTTGGCAAGTGCTGTTATATTATTATTATGCATATGGTTTTATATTTCCATCTATTTTGCGCTTTTTGTTCGAATTAAGCTCCCTTTTGTTCGTTTCTAGCTTAAACGGTATTGTCTCTGCCTCGAAATCGTCTGCAAGGGCTCCTGGCTTAGACAATTTGTCTGTATTTTCTTGAATGCTAGTGAATTTAAAGCCTTTCCTCGCTTTGTTTACTAAGCTGGTGTTGATCTTTGGCGATGACATTCTGTGTAAATGGTCGCTTTCTGTATCCTCCCGTGAATGTTCGGAAGAACTCGCTCTCTACGCGTAGTAGTTCCGCTAGAAGATTTTAGCTGAGTTTGGTAGACGGAAAGATAGAGAGATATCAAGATTCTCGTCCTTATAGATTGAGATAGTATTCTTCTTCCTTACTTAATCTCTCCTCCATTCACGTCTACAGGTTATTCTCATCTGGAAAACACTATTTAAGTCTAACCTTACGACATGACTTAAACACTGCGTTAAACCCACTCACACACACACAGACTCTGGGTGTCCCTTGAATCCATATAATTTTCTGCTGTTATATTGTTTATTTAATGCCGGCCACCAAACCAGCACTACAATGAAGGATTGGTCTAATGACGTATATATGCTATAGTCATAG
The DNA here is from genome assembly GCA_027475135.1 of Bactrocera correcta. Classification (NCBI taxonomy): domain Eukaryota; kingdom Metazoa; phylum Arthropoda; class Insecta; order Diptera; family Tephritidae; genus Bactrocera; species Bactrocera correcta. The sequence continues at coordinate 50,559,912 of CM050323.1, forward strand.
GCATTTAGACCAGAGTTTCTGCTGTGCATTCTGTTGCAGGTGTAATACGCCATATAAGCTTTCAGTAAATAAATTCGGCAATGACTTTGAATAAAAATGAAGGTGAAATTAATTAAAATGCTGGAAGCAATTTTTAACTAAATTTTTTTTTTTTTTATTTTCTTTTCTTAATTTTATTACGTTACTTAATTATTAATTTTTTTTTTTAATTATTTTTAAATTTTTTTAATTTTTATTTGGTTTATTGTTTCATTTTATTATTTGTACATTTTGCAATCCTTATATTCAACAGTATTCTTCCTAGTTGCCACTGACTCACAATAAATGTCCGTTACATTTACCGGTTTAATGATACAAGTTTCCAATGCCAACGTTTCGATCACTTTCCATTTTTGCATTGTCTGCATTTTGATTGAATTTAATTTGCTGCATTAAAGAGAAGGGCGAACGAGTTCAAGTTCAACATTCGATACCTTCTGCAAGGAGCTGTTAAATGAAATAAATACATGCATATGTGTGTATATAAAATATAGCTATTTGTATTTTTGTATGTATCAGACATCCTACGAAATTCTAGAAATTACTTATATTCTGTAATTGATGGGAAGAATTGGAATGGAAATTTTATAGCCTTACAAATGTAAAACGGCATGGGTAACACATATATATATAGTATATGCATGTGTAGTATAAAAGAATCGCCACTTACACTACTCAACAAATCTGAAGGGAAAATTTGCTACTGAAGTGCTAGGAGGTCTGTGGGGTATTTGACGTATCCTAATTACGAATTTGAGTCCAAAGTTTTTCATCGCAGCTATTTTGGTCATTTTAGTAAATAGTTTAATCGCTACAGCACTTGACTGCAACACAAAAAATTCTATGTGTTAGCAAATTTTTTCCATCACTTTCGATTTTAGTAACCCAAAATTTTCAAGAAACAGTCGCAAAATGACTGTAAACTAGTGTTCTAGTGCGTTTACTGAAATACAAAAGACTTAAGCAACAAACTTGCTCATATAGCTGCACTTGCATATGTAGTAGTTATAGCTGTACATACACGCTTGGGTTCTTTGATTACTGTAAACACTTCCTTCTTGGATACTCAAGGTCACATAAACGCTTTGAATATTACCTGGCTTTAATACGGCTTCGGAATGCATTTCTCACACCTAAACACACACATATATTTTTTTTGTCAAACATTTAAATAAGTGCTTTAAAGAGTCCTGCAAGCATTATTTTCACTTTGAAAAGTATTTTAAAATTAAAAAAAAAAAACGTTTTTACGAAAAATAAGAAGCAAATATTTATTAAAATTCATAGTTTTATATACGAGATTTTAGTAAAATTATTATCCGTGCCACTTACTATTCATTTCGTAGCCACTTGCCAACCGCGCAAGGCAACATATCAGCGTGAAAAACCACAAGGATGTCTTGCAAAACATTGCCATATTTAAATTTAATTATTATAATATTATTGTTTTTGTTTTTCTCTTTTATTTCAATACACAATTCTTTAATTTCACTATAACGTTATATGCACTTTTATATGGTTATTTTTTGTTCTTCATATTTCCATTATTTGCACCCCCACATCTCAACACTTCCTTTTACTTTCACAATAAATGAACCGACTAAATTCTAACGGTTTTGTTTAAAAGTCAGGGAAGGGCGACCGCGTGCTTCGGCTGTTACAAAAGGAATGAGCACACGAGATGATGCGACAACTTTCGTCTAGCTGGGGTTGGTTGCGTTCTGTCGCTTCTAGCCATGTTATTCTTACAGACATACATACATACACACGTATTTATGAGCATCGAACCAGTTGATATTGTTGGCGAACATATTACACGCCGCCGCTGTTTATGTCTTCTGCTGTTGATGTGTTGATGCTGTTCGTACCAAGCTGATTTGTGGTAAAAGCGGTTAATTATCATGCGTGAGGCTTTTATGAAAACCAGAACAAAAAATAGGCGCGTTTTTTTAGTGCTAATCAATGCAAATTTGTATATCCCCAAATCTTAATATAAAAACCCAAAAATAAGCTGTTTTTATATGTACATATGAATGAAGGTGTTATGGTAGTTCAGTTTTTGACACAATCATTTTTTAAATTCGCGACTTTTTTAGATAAGACTTAATTGTATCTTTATATAAAGTTGTACTGTAAAATTCTTGGATACTATGTTTTTGCCTTGAAATTTGTCTTTCAAAATCAGGGTTTTTCTAGCTGAACTTTTTTTAATTACTCTTAAGGGGTGACATGGGTTTCCTCGGGTTAAAAACAGCCTTTTTTGAAGAATTTTTCGTCTGTATAGGTGTTTCAAGGGTCGAATGCATGAAAAATTTTATTGATCTTTATGGCGAATATTAAAAAAAAAAATAAAAAAAAATTAAAAAATAAAAAAAAAAATTAAAAAATAAAAAATAAAATAAAAAAAAAAAAAATAAAATAAATAAAATTAAAAACAAAATAATATTAAAAACAATAAAGACGATTTTCGATCATTAAAGTTATTGTTTTTCTCTAATCCCGAAATATAAAAGGCAACCTACCTACATACATATGTATATAGTGTCTTCATCAGCACAGATCGGAGGAGCCGCTTGGTGCTTTCGGTGAATTTCTTTTTATACCCTACAGGCTTTTGCTGGAACAATTAATAATTATCTTTTGTAAACAAAAGTTGCTGAAGAAGAATGGTTGTAAAGAGGGGTTCATATACATTTTTCATTAATAAACAAGAATTAAAGTGCCGAGTTATTTTATGTTCTACACACGCACATTTCGGCAACCACGTGGTCTCTCTTAAACTTGTATTCATTAATTTTCATTGTTATTGTTTTAACTATTTTGTTATGGTGAATCAGCATTTTTTCAAGATACTAATTTTGTGAAATATTCAATTAAATTAACTTGAATGGCCTGTTGATATTTTGCACAGGCAGAGCATCAAATAAATAACTGTTGACTTCATTTATTAATTTTTTTCGTTTTTTAAGAGAATATTTACTAACAACAGAAATGTAAACATGATGGTTACATAATATATTGAGTCACCTCTAAATGCCTTTATAAGTTTCACTTTCGCAAGTTGAAGATAAAAAATGAATTTTCATTGAAAACAATCTTAACCTCACGTCGAAGAAGATAAGCTTTAACAAGGACCACAAGAATTTTGTCATTACTATAGAAAAGTATTTATCGCTAAATAAATTACACCTAAACCTATTACATTTTTTTCAGCCACCTGGAGGGCCTGATTCGTCTCGCACAAGCACGTGCGCGTGTCGATTTTTCAGAAGAAGTTACGAGGCTTCACGTACGTGACGTTCTCTGTATCGTACGGCATAGTATAGCGGATACTGCGCTAAGCGATTATGTCGATAGAAACCCAGCCACGGCTAGCGCGCCCACCAGTCAACGGGGTACAGTGAAGAAATTCATACAAATGCTGCAGTTGCGCTCCAGTGCATTGGGCAGACGAATATTCGATTACGACGAAATTAAGGATATGGCGGGACGAGCCGGCATCTCGTGTGGCGTTAGCAATTTGGTGGAAATGGTGAACCTGCAGGGTTACCTGCTCAAGAAGGGGCCGAATATGTATGAAGTGATGACCGATTAGTCGCTGATATGAATATGTCTACTATAATGTTTAAATTAAGTTTATATACAAACCTGTAAGTATTATATAATGTAAGATGAGCATAATTTTTAATTTTCTATATCATCGATATGTAAATAGTGACTTTAAGTTTAAATACACATTCTTAAATACATTTTAATTTGAAATTTGTTTTTATGTGTACTCAGATTTATATATAAAAATTACGTGTCATGTTGTTTGTCCGCGAGGGCTCCTAAACTACTGAACTGATTTTAGCAAAATTGGCACACTGTCCAGTTCGAAACAACTTAGAAGATAAGATAGTAAAAACTATTCATAAATAGAACATACAAATGGACGTTCTATTAAGCGACATTTCCATTAACCATGCCCATTGGCCGGTCTCATAATTTGTTGATGTTTATTAAGTACAATCTATTAAGCGGACAACTCTATTAACTGGATAGAAAGGCTGGTAACCAGACATTGAGAAAGCACCCTTTAAATTCGTTACTTTTTCCAATGAAATTTATATGTATGAACATATTCAAAATTAAACCTCAAATTCAATCCCTTCGATTCTTATACCGACAAAAACGTTTTCGTCTTTATTCATGAGTAAAATTTTCTCTGTATTGAATACTTTATTATATGTATAATAGTATAAAATGTATACACAGCAAACACGTGGCCAGATCCACTAGTAGATATATATTATATAACGTGATTGCATTCATCACATTGTATTGAATATACAACTATGGATCCAAGATGAATAAAGGTGCGGTAGTGACGAGACTTCCGGCTAAACTTTCCCAGTAGGTCTCGGTTATATACTTCGTTACGTTAATGACACAAACACTGGAGCTGAAACGTCTAAAGGAAATAAGTTGTTCGAAAGGGCTGAAATGAAATAGATTTGCTACAAAAAACGTGCACAATTATAGGCAAATCTGGCGTAGTTGACAAATCCAACATAGACAGGACTTATTCGTATTCACAGTGCATATTGCATGACATTCGTCTTTCGCGAAACGCTCAGCAAAGCATTACACAAATTATTATAGCATCGTTAAAAATATTATAGCAGCATTCTTTAACCAATTTATTTTTCTTTACTAATACCCTCGATACTTCGTGGTCGACAAAATTTAGTTTCATACCGGATAAGCAAGTCAAAAAAAAATTATTTTCGCTTTTAATCATCAAAAAAACAAAAGCATATTTCTTTTAAATATTTTTTTTTTTTATATATTTTGGAAATACACATACATATATTCTCCGTGTGTTTTTATTGGAATACAATACCAACTTATCAATGCATTCCTCTCCACAAATATTACACATGTGAAGTATAATTTATTTTACTTAAGAGTAAGAGTACAATGTCTTTTATGCTACATCAGTTTAAATTAACTATTCAATAACCACATTCGCTACTAATTTATGTATAATTCTAGGCATTCATTATAGTAACTACAATTCATACATTTCTTTCCCGCAACGTCGGCTACGACGGACAAATATCGTTCAGTTTATGTTTTTTTTTTCATTAATACTTAACATTCCACGGCTAATGCTTAATACTAGTTTATATTTCATTTCTAAAATTTTGATAATATTGTGTATTAATTTGTTCGTTTATTTTTTCTTTTCAAATAATTACAACATTCGGTGCATTGAATTGTTTAGGTGATTTTACAATTTTATACGCGTCTTTGTGTTTTGTTTTTTTGGTTATAATAACTTGCAATAACTATATACTATATTAAAAACAATATTTTTTATTTTAGTTATTTCTTTTTACTACCCATTGTACAGTGGCTTACTTAAATTGAGAACGTAAATTTGCAGGTTATAAATTAAAGTGATTACTACAGTAAGGCCTATGTATACATGTATACTAATAGTGGTTGCTGTCTACTTTTGCTTCGTTTATTTCATAAATTAAAATAGTGAACTTATTTTGTAATGAATAATGCCGTTAAGTTTCAATTATGGTCGATTGGGGTTGATATCATATCCCTCGTACATTTAAAACGGTCAGTTTGGTTCGTCTTTTATAATTTATAAAATGCACAAAATTGTAGGGTTTGGTTAAATTGCTCAAAAATGTTTATAAGAATTAAATGTGAGATTCAAAAGTTTCTCTTATTGAGATTCAAACAAAAATAACCGTATTTTAATTTAAATATAAAACTATTTGTTCGGGTTCCGGACACATAAAAATATTTGTTCGTTAAAAATATCCTTAAAAATTTTCATAATATTATACATTCAATTACATTTTTGAAATAATTTAAATATATTCGAAATAGTTTTTAAACTAAACTGCCTATATTTTTGGTGCAAACGCAAGAAATATAAGTATACATATATTATATACAAACTTAAAAATATAAATATAATTTCCTTTTTCACCACTTATACATATATACATATACATATATGCTCAAAACAGCTTTAAAAACACATAAATTAATAAAACATATTATACTAACCTATAAAATTAAACGCTAATTCATTTTAGTTGTACATTTATGCTACTCAGTCTAAAAGAAACTGCAAAACAGCGAAAAAAATTTGTTTTCTTTCAAATAAAATAAATCAATTTTAATTTTGTTAATTTTTCTTCCGTTCCAATTTTTTTTTTAATTAAAATGTTGCCAAATATTCGCCACAACTTTATAAATTCGCTAATGAGAAAGACGATTAAATCAATTTGTAGCTATATAAAAATCTAAGCTTATTGCATACACACACATATTCGATAGCTAATATCAGACTATTTCCACACATTCAATTGTTGCTTCCAGATTTCGACTACTCAATTATTACTGCAAAGTAACGACATTTTAGCATTGCAATAATAATATTAATAAGCTTGTGTCACTGGCTTCAAGAACTGTCATTGATTTTTTTTATTTTGGGTTGAAAAATGTTTTCAAGTTAAACTGCAAATATATTTAAGTAAATTTCAAAGCCTTAATGACAAGTAAACGAAAAGGTGCAACAATTAGTTGTGTATGGATGATTACATTCCATTACCTTCATAAATAGCATTACCTTCATAAATACTTACTACATAAATATGTGTCTTAACATGTTTTCTTGTCGTATGTCTAAACATTATTAACTGCTAAACTTAACTAGGGTGCATGGCGTGCATTTCACTAAAATTAACTATTAAGTGTTTGGTATTTTGGTTTTATATTCGCATCGTATTGCATATAATTTACCGTTATTTAAAACCGTTTTTGTATTTTACATTCAAATCTTGTCTTTAATGCTGAAATGCTGAAGAGCTGCCTGAGTAAGTGAAATAAAATTAGGCTGCGCTTGAAGGGAAAAAAGTAAACCCAGCATGACTTAGCATATTTTATATAATAAAGAAATTATAATGCTAAACATAAATGTTTGAAAACAATGAGTTCGCAAAATGAATATCAGCTGGTAATAAACGTTATTTATAGTATAATATAATGTTACAATTAAACTATTTATTTGAAAGTAATGCAAAAATACTGGTGGCTTCGACAAAAGACGAAAGTGGCGAGGGACCGTTTAACAGGTAGCTGTGTACAAGTTAGCAAAAAAATATTGCTAGAGTAATCAATAAAGCTCGATTAAGCTTTGATTTAACGGTTTTTGGTTTTAAAAAATATAAATTTGTCGACACACTGGTCAAGTCAGCACTATAACAGTACATAATAATGAACAAAAAGTTTTGTTGTTTGTGTAAATAAGAAAATTATCGTTTCTATTGCTAAAATATTTCACTAAACTATTGTAAGCGTATTTGAGAAATTAAATAGTTTAAATATATTATAGCTGTTGGAATGGTTTTTGCTTTAACTGTACTATAGTGGTTGCGAGTGTTTAAAAGGGTAACAAAGTACTATGAAATCGCATTGTATTACTAAGAAAAGTAAACAATTTCTTTAAAAATATTTGACAAACACTTTTTGTTTGAAATTTTTTAATTTAATTTCTGAAATTTTTTTACCTTTATTAGCAATACAATGCAATAAATGTGCTTCTGAAACCTAGTTGTTGTTTTTGCTTGTTTTGTTATAAGTAGGGAAATGTCAAAGGCAGTTTTGTATTCAAAGTTGAATGGAAATGTCAATTGCGTGAGGCTTCCTGTTGAAATATTATCGCGGTTAAATGTAAATTTTAATAAATACATTCCAAAATAAAATATATAAATAACAGTTATGAAACCCTTAAAAAAATAAAAAAAAATAAATAAATAAAAAAAAATAAAAAAAAAAAAGAAAAAAAGAGAAAATCAAATACGCAACACGAATTCTGCCGAAAAGTCGCGTTAAAATTATCACTAACATCACACCACTAAAATTTTAGTGTAATTTTTCATAAAAAAAAAAATTAAATAGATAAGTTAATAATAATTTAACTAATTTGTAATTTAAAATTTGAACGTCACATTAAAAGTGCGCATTTCCATGGGATCCAGTGTGATCTCCGCAAACGATTTCAGTCGCTTGCGTTCGCTCTCATGCAGCGTGCCGGTCAAACTCGTCGTCTCCAAACGCGCGATATGCAGTCTATTGAAACCCACCGGACCCAGACCGCTTGCCGATGTAGCACACACACGCGTTATATCGATATTTTGACCAATGGCACAATCATAACCCTGACGCTGCAGCACCATCAAAGCCGATGTCGATGGGAAGAGCTGTAGCTGCTCTTCGGAGAGTGCGCGCAAATTCAACAGATGTACATCACATGGCAGCGCGCCATGATCGAGTAATGCGACTTTCGGTTTCAGTTGCACAGCTGGCGCATCAAATGTCTCTACAAAGTACAGGTTCGGTGGATAACGTAGACCGTTCGCAAGCTGGTTGGCCAGTAAGCTGGGTATTTGGTAGGCATTTTCATTTTTCGTTGGCATATCTTCGATGAGTATCCAAAATTTGTGTCGTGTGAGGCGACTGTCCACAATGCCTTCGCCCATGCCACGATAATCGTCGTAAAGTGTGCGCCGATCGAGCATCACTTCCAATTGGCCCGGTTCATAGGAGGCGGCCCCCTGTGCATGTGTGGTCAGTAGGGTGAAACGCACGCGCGCGTCTTGTATGAAGGCGCCGCTTGTGATGGGGAAGTAGTTGCCTTCAATGCCGATTGCGGGCACTTTAATGCGTCTACAATGGACGAAATAAACAATTTAAATACAAATTAAGTATATACATAATTGCGATTGACACGTATGCTAAGGAGACTTAAAGAATTGTTTTATGAAAATTATAATTTTCTTACTTACTTGTGGTATTGGAAACCGTTTTGATCACTATAGAATACCGGCAATTCCGCTACAGTATCCGCCTCCTTCAGCACATCATCACGTTTTACTGTTATAATATTATCCACGTCTGTGACAAAACGCATGAATAGCTCAGTTTCACGATTCTTTGGCGGCGGCTCAAAATCTACATCATTCTCAATATACATGGCTGCATCTAGGTGAGTATGTGTGTTGAAAATGCGTACTGTATGCGCCAAGAATGGACCATAAATAACCGTAACATCGCTAGCAATCGGACCCGATGAAATAATAATGCGCACATCTTCATACTGATCGAGTACATCTTTTTCGGCTTCATTTTGTTCGGGATCGGTTTTGAAGAGATAGGCTCCCGAGTGGAACTGTGCGCTGCGATAGGCAGCGAATTTTATAGCGCATTGCATGGGTTTGAGCGCTTGCTCATTATCGCTCTTACGCGTAACGGTCTTGAGGAAACCAGTCTTCTCATCGAAGAGCAGACGCATGAAATTGTTTTCGAGTTGTATGTCACCTAGAAGTGATGCATGAATATTAAGTTAATTATTTAGATAAAGATGTAGATTTTACCTGATGGCTTGGCTTTGACCACAAAATTGGTGCTGGTATTAGGTGGGTTCGGCGTTGACCCATCTGTGCAGCCATCGCAATAAATAGTCGCCATTGTCGGTTGACTAAAGTTCTTTTCATCCACAACCACAAGGCTGTAGGTCGCAAGTGAAAGCGCATCCAATTCAGCTATAAACATGATTTCATACTGACGTGTAGAAACGCGTATACGTCCCATAGCACTATTAGCACCCACACCCGCGCCCATGCCCATCTCATAAACATCGGTTATATTCCAAACTGGATTGATTTGCATTAAGCGTATCTCCTCGCCGCGCTCATTCAGCACTTTGACATTCGGCACTGGCGAACGCAACGTAATCACTTCCAAACGTTTCTGCGCCAACGAATTGAAAATGACAAACGAAGCTGTGCCAGCATTTGCATTCAAGTCATCAAATTCATCAACCATGCCATTACCACTGATTGGTATCGGGGTCTTGCGCGCCAGCTTACTGAAGTTATCACGCTCTAATTCGCTCAACAGGAAATTAAGACGCTCACTGCCTTCTTGCAACAACATTTCAATAGTGGACTCTTGCATCTTGACCGCATCTTGTATGCTTTCGAACAGACGCATGCCGTAATCGCGCATTACGGCCGCTTTTGATGTGCCGGTGATGGCATCATGGTGTTGGAAGAGTCCCAAATTGCGACGTGCATGTATCATTTTCTCATAATTCTTCTCGAAGATCTTGATGGCATTCACATGATGGACCTGTCGTGCGGTATTGTAAGCCACGGTGAAGAGTATTTCGGCAGCGCGCAGATTATGCTCTAAATCGGCGCTAAGCAGCTTATAGAACGGACGTGTGGTATAGTAGCCGGACCAGTAAGCAGGCCGTCCTTCGGAGAAGATGTCTGAATATACAAAGAAATCGCCCTTGAGCGTTGGGAAGGAGGTGGTGCGACGACGAATTTCGTTGAAGTAGTCACGTGGTGTGCCTTTTGGGAGTGAAAACAATTGACAATAATGAGTAAAAAGTAATTGTTGAAGAATTGAAACTAAATCTATATATAAAAGAAAGTTGATGTTAGTTACACCATTTATAACTCAAGAACGGCTCAACAGATTTGGCTGAAAATTGGTGGAGAGGTAGCTTAAAACCAGGGTAAGGACATAGGATACCTTTTACCTCTTTATGTCAAAATTTAATACAACTCATAAATACAAAAATTATATTTCAAATCATAAGCATTTGTTCAAAATTCGTGTTTGTAGGAATATTCGAATATTTCATTTCTTTAAAAAAAAAAAAAAAACAATAATAAAAACATTAAAAAAAACCTCACATCTATATATATAAAAGAAGGTTGATGTTAGTTCCACCATTTATAACTCAAGAACGGCTGAACCGACTTGGCTGAAAATTGGTGAAGAGGTAGCCTAGAACCAGGGTAAGGACATAGGATACCTTTTATCTCTTAATTTCAAAATTTAATAAAGGGTGATTTTTTAAGAGCTTGATAACTTTTTTTAAAAAAAAAACGCATAAAATTTGCAAAATCTCATCGGTTCTTTATTTGAAACGTTAGATTGGTTCATGACATTTACTTTTTGAAGATAATTTCATTTAAATGTTGACCGCGGCTGCGTCTTAGGTGGTCCATTCGGAAAGTCCAATTTTGGGCAACTTTTTCGAGCATTTCGGCCGGAATAGCCCGAATTTCTTCGGAAATGTTGTCTTCCAAAGCTGGAATAGTTGCTGGCTTATTTCTGTAGACTTTAGACTTGACGTAGCCCCACAAAAAATAGTCTAAAGGCGTTAAATCGCATGATCTTGGTGGCCAACTTACGGGTCCATTTCTTGAGATGAATTGTTGTCCGAAGTTTTCCCTCAAAATGGCAATAGAATCGCGAGCTGTGTGGCATGTAGCGCCATCTTGTTGAAACCACATGTCAACCAAGTTCAGTTCTTCCATTTTTGGCAACAAAAAGTTTGTTAGCATCGAACGATAGCGATCGCCATTCACCGTAACGTTGCGTCCAACAGCATCTTTGAAAAAATACGGTCCAATGATTCCACCAGCGTACAAACCACACCAAACAGTGCATTTTTCGGGATGCATGGGCAGTTCTTGAACGGCTTCTGGTTGCTCTTCACCCCAAATGCGGCAATTTTGCTTATTTACGTAGCCATTCAACCAGAAATGAGCCTCATCGCTGAACAAACGTAAAGCGCGAAACACATTTCGAACCGAACACTGATTTTGGTAATAAAATTCAATGATTTGCAAGCGTTGCTCGTTAGTAAGTCTATTCATGATGAAATGTCAAAGCATACTGAGCATCTTTCTCTTTGACACCATGTCTGAAATCCCACGTAATCTGTCAAATACTAATGCATGAAAATCCTAACCTCAAAAAAATCACCCGTTACAACTCATAAATAAAAAAATTATATTTTAAATCATAAGCATTTGTTCAAAATTCATGTTTGAAGGAATCATTTGAGTATATGCGTACAATTTTAAACACAGTCTTCTCAAAAATAATAAAACTGCTAAATATTGGGAATAGAAGAAAAGAACTGCAAACAAATACGCAGTGAAATAGATTATAACTGGCTCAGTAATCAATCTTCAGTCTATGTATTATAGCACATGCTTCCCAAAAGACTGATGTCATAACCTTTCCCGTCGCCTTTTTGTTCTTCCACGCCTAGGAACCGGTTCATCAGATTCATTATGTTGGAGTCCATTATAATGACTGTCGATTGGGCTCCAGTGGGAAATGATGGAGCTATGTTTCTATCACTGACGAAAAATTTCGGCTTTATTCCGACTAGAGAGCACTTAAACACTTCTCAGAATCAGTTATTCAATCCAAAAAGCCAAACGCTTTATTAACACATTATTTTGTAAACTAACTCTATGATTCATTATTTTGTAAACTAACTCAAGTTGCTTCACAAAATATTATATCTCATTAACTAATAGTTATAATTCAACTAATAGAAATCATATATGTAGATGGTAGTAGTAGTATCTATGTATCAGCCACAGTGAAGCGTGGACGGGTCCTCTAGTTTTCAATAACCAAAACTTACCGAAAGAGATGTCCACATTATAGAGACGCTTATTGGCCATTATATGATCGATTAATTTCTTATAATTCGTATATTGCTGATCCACTTCGCGCTCCTTATTGTAACGGAAATCATCGCCGACTGGTATAAGCGCTACGTTGTGCGGAAATAACGAAGCAGTACGTGAATATTGTTCCAACAATACTTGCGCTTTCGATTCAACATTGTCATCGGTTATAAATTGCGCTTTCACCGAATATTCCGTATACTCGCCTGGTATTTTACGGAAATCGAAATTTAGGCATATAAATGGATGTGGACCACACGAACCCTTAATCGAGTAAATGTCAAAGGGCATATTGTGTGTTAGCAACCTGCCACGCTCCGTTGGCGCCTTGCCGCGTTGCTGCCAATAAGGTGTCCACATGAAATCGCCCTTCTGTTGACGCGCAAACCACTGTTTCCAGGCATAGTGTATGCGTTGTATTATGGCGCCTTCGAAATTGCTGCCAGACAGCAAATACGGCACTGTACTGCCATGCCCGAAGGGATCGATTGACCAGCCGACGGTTGGTGTTACATTCAGATTGTTGCGTAACCACTGATGTCCTTCGATGAGCTGATCCAACATGGCGTAGAGGTGCACATTCGCTTCGTCGGTCATCACCCAACCGCCGGTTGTGATTTCGAAACGTCCTGACTTGATAAGTTTCTTCAGGGCGCGCTGCTTTGTCGGATGCGCTTGATCCCACCACAGTTGTAAAAAGCTGATCTCGGACCAAATGAACGTCATGTCGGTGTACTCCTGCATTTTTGTTACTATCAAATTAAGTATCTGTCGCGAATCAGATTGGAAATAATTAACGAAAGTCTTCAGCCAACCGGGATCATTGTGCGAATGTGGTACGACGAAGATCTGCATATGAAAACAAAATATTAAAGTACCATTTCGAGAGATCTGTGATCTAATTTTCTTTAAAACACTTATACATAACCTCAAATAGTTACACAAAAACGCATTTACCTTCAGTGGCGGTCGTTTGTAGTCTTTCTTTTGTGCCTCAAATCGTTCTTCAAAACCACGATCCCAATATTCCTTTGTGTGAATCCATTCAGGCTGCAAATAATGAAAGATGTATCTATAATAAGCTTACCAAAACTGTCTGGAATATTAGAATAACATGCAATCATGATTCCTAAGGGAATTTTAGATTTTTTTCGTTTATTTCTTCATATATCTTTGGACCTATTGTATTTCATCGACTTGGTATGATATAAAAGGAAACTGTTCATATTCCCGAAATGAGCGAAATCAGCACGAAGCTCAATTGTAAAATTTTTTCCCTGATTAAAAACCGAATATAATGAAGAAGTACACAAAAGTCAAAGGGAAGTTGGAAACTTTTAGCTGATAAAAGTAGGCTCACTTTGTGGCGCTGTGTCTCTAGTACCGTAACTCTTACAGGTAATACATTTCAATGATCAAGAATCCTTCATATATGATCAGTACTAAGCACCTACATATACTACTCACACAAACGCAATATCATTAGATGTACATATATCTGATTATAATTTGAGTCCACAACTCAATGCAGTCCACAATGACAGCAGCATAGACCGAACCTAAATTAAATTTTCTTCATTAATAAGACCGGTAACATACACGCTCGTCACTTAAATTTGACTGTACAATAAATTTCCGTGCGAATACCAAACTTAAGTGTAATTTATTACCTGGAAATCAAATTTCCCATACTCCTCGTTCGTTGTGATATTCGTGTCACTCTCATCCATCACATAGCAAACATCACCCCAATCAGGATTCTTGGTGGGCGCGCCATGCGCGGTCATGTCGACGCCATTATACGCATCGACATTGCCACTGCCGTCCGCGGTTGTTGTGCCTGCCGACAACTGCGCTGCGCTGGCGCCACTGCCAGTCGCAGATTTCTCCGCGCCACTCTTCTCTTCGCCATCGCCACGCATACCTCTGACTTTGGCATTATGCACATTCACTTTGTGCATTTGCTGCGGCACTGAATTCAAACTGGTCGCCACTATGCTGCCGAATCCGCTGCTCAGCGCAACAGTCGTGTCTTTGCCCGGCTGCAGCGTTTCGTCTTGTTGCTGGCCAATGGATATGTAGTAGAGGCAGATTAAGATCGTGATGAACGCGGACAGTAGACCGAAACAACGCGCCGAGCCGCGGCGAAATAATTTAAATGTCATTTTGCGTGACGGCGCTTGTCAGTGGCTCTGCGGAGGTGCTGATGTGAGGCGGACAGTTATTGTGACGTTTTTGTTTTTTCTGTTGTTTGTTTTTGCTTATTAATTATGATAGTTGCCTTTTTATTATTTTTGTTTCAAATTTGTATATTCTTTCTTTCTTCTTATCGACAAATAAACTTTTTTTCTTGATTTTCTCAATTTAATTCGATTGCATTCGATGTGCTCGCTGGTTTGTGATCAAACACCGTGGTGTTAGTCAATTGTCGCTGCCCGAAGCTGTGCAGTGTGCTTCCCGTGTCATTCTATTTAATTCGCCTGCTAAGCCGCTGCACTACTTACCCGCCCTCAGTAGATATAAGTAGATACCTGGCGGATATAGGTTAGTTAACTGGGCGTTTTCGAGTTCGTTGTGTCGTTCTGTTACGTTGATTGACATTGGATTTTCGATTTCTATTGCTCTGTTGCTTCAGTTGCATAAAACATTCATTTCGCTCCCCCCCTTAAGGGTGTGAGATATCCTATTTACTATTTCCAATGCAATTTCAGCGTCACCACCGACATTGTTACGTATCAAACCTAATTTAGGCGCCGGACGTTCGCAAAGCCTGTGGCTATTCCGGATTGGCAGCGCCGGTTGTTCAATTGAACATTTGCAGTTGCAATTTACTTTATGCCTGGTGTTTTCCGCTTGTCTATTGGGCTCATCTAAAAATCAACTGTAGCTACCGCAGCATTTCGGCTGTCAGAGGGCTTATCTGGAAATTGAAAATAAATGCAAGTAAATGGAATTAGCGGGTTTATGTTACAGTTGTCAATTTTTAATTGATGTGTGTTATAAAACGTCAAAAGTACGTACATATATTATATATAAATGGGTAAATCTTTATTGAAAACTCAATTTCGTAAAAATTGTTCAACTGAGAACTAGGACTGCTTACACTAAAAACTATTTTAAAAGGAGCGCTTGTCAATTTAGTGATATTAAAACCAGTTAAGAAGTCTAAAGATGTCCATATATTTTAGCAGAATGCTGTCGAATTGATAGTCCGGATCTTTCCCGGTTACCTAGAACCGTCTATTTTGCTATCTAAGATTATGAGTATTATTTTCATATTTTTTCCAGTTTATCATAGTTACATGGTGCCTACAAAAATGTGTTATGAAATTTCACTGGCAGGGTTTACGTTATTTTATACACCTGAAATACGGCGCATATGAAATTATGTACTTGAAATAACACCTCATATTTGTTAAGAGGCTTAACCCGTGTCAGATCAATCAGTGCATCTAGTAACATTAACATTGAACCTAAAAGGATTTTAAAGCTATGTATATGCATTTCTGAATATGTACGCATATAACAGGTCAATTGCAAAGGCCCCGGCCTACCATAGTAAAGCCCTTTTTTGGCGAAATTCGTTTTTCTTTCGATAGTTCCCTTCAAGGGTGATTCATTGATTGTAGCGACCCTCCAACTTTTCGATACCATTTTGGTAGATGATTTTTCCTTTGCTTCACATTCACCACGGCGATCACCACTTCATTCCACGAAAATTTCTTCCCAGCGAGCGTTATTTTGGGATCTGACAACAGAAAATAGTTGCTGGAGACCAGATCTGGAGAATGCGCTGACTTGTGGTAGGTGTTTACGTTTTGGTAGAACAGCACTTTCAATGAAGGGGGTATTCTACTCTAGAAATTAAATTTTGGGCAGCTTTTTAAATTTTATTAAAAAAAAACTAAAATATTTTTATTTTTTTTATGTATTTATCTTAAAAATACAAAAAAAAATTTTACAAAATAAAATTTAATAATTAGAGGGGGTGTTAACATGTTATTGATATCTTAAGAAATACAGTAAGGAGCAATCCGGGAAACGAATTTTTATGCTCTGAAAAAAAATATTAAAAATTTAACACTATATTTGAAAGTCCGGGAAAAGGTTTTAAATATAAACACGCATCTGGTGAACATTAAGATCTATTCTGGTGGTTAAAAAAAATTTCAAGAAATTCTTGACAGAACTTGAGATAGCGTTATAGTGGGAACAAAATTTAGTTTTTTTGAAAAATGGCGACGTTTAAAAGTTTAGGAGACAATTTTAGTGAACACGGACGCCACCTTACAAAATCGGCTGTATCTCCGAAAATAAGTCGAATTTTTAAAAATCCTTCCAAGGTCATATTTTTGAATGTCTAAACTTTAAATATATGAAGAAATCGAATTTTTCAAAATTCTAGAGTAGAATACCCCCTGAAGCCGTTACCACTTTAATTGAGGCCGTTCTTCAGCGGTCTAAAAACGCTGTGTATTAGTCATGTTGATGGTCCTTCCTTTTTGATTATATCAAAAACAATTATTCTATGCGTATCCCAAAATAAAGATGTTATAACCGTGACAGCCGACTGTTGCGTCTTTCCACGCCTTGGAACGGGTTCATCCTGTGACTGTCGATTGGACTTCGGAGTGAAATGATGGGGCCATGCTTCATCCATTTGCTCCGAATCATCAACTCGCCGTTGTTTTTGATCAAAAGTGAGCTCTCGCGGCACCCACTCCGCACAGAGCTTTCTCATACTCAAATATTCGTGAATTATATGATCTACACGTTAAGTTGATATCTTTACAGCGCCTGCTATCTCAAACAACTTCCCATTACATCGGACTTTTTTGATGTTGTCGTCGGTACGAACCTATTATGGGCGCCCCCTGCGTTCAGCGTCTTGTTCGGTGCTCATTTCACCATGTCTAAGTTTAACATACGAATCTTTGACGACTGAGTTTCCTGGGGCAGTGTTCGGAAACTCGTCACCAAGGCAAGTTTTTGCTTCAACTGTATTTTTTGCTTGCAAAAAGCAATATTTTATTAACGCGCGGAATTCTTTGTTTGTTTTCTTCACTCAAAGTGATATAATACACAAACTAATGATCTGACAGTTGTCAAATTTATATATGTATCTTTTGAAGGTTAGGGCTAACCAAAAATCATATGGATTCGATTCTAGCAGCGCTATCTACCATAGCATATACATATGTGTCAGTCGGAGACTTTCAATTGATCTGCTATTAATAAATGTTGCAAAAGGGGTATATACATTGAATATATCTAGACTTCACTTTTCTATTCACTTGCTGTTGCATGCACTAGCAATCTGCTAGAGTTAAGTGTGTGAATGTAAGCAGCGGTTGCGCCTTTCATGCCCACTGCACAGCGTTTGCGTGCATGTTTTTGTTTCGTGCCAGCGAAACGCAATGATTTACCATCAATTTACAGCATGCGCACTGTTTTTACTCTATAATCACAATATTTGCGTTTTTCGTCATGCTCTGCGAGGGCTGACTTTTTGCTTATGAAATTACAGCAAAGTAAACGTTGACAATTTCTGCTTTTTCCATTTGCCTGCCACCGCTATTATTTAACACTTAATTACCACCATCTGTTGTGCAGTAGCAGCAGTGACAATGCGCTTTGTTGCTCTATAATTGACGCTTGGTAAATATATTCGCCGAAATGCAACAAAAACAAGCAAAATCGTGCAATAAAAACCGTCTCAACAATGCACGCGATAATTTAATTTCAACGACTTAATGTACCTATCGAGCCAACACACAGGCCGCACTGAGAGCTCCGAACTGCCGCCAGTCCATAAAAAGCTGCCCCTCGTGCGTTTCCTGGTCACAGCTGTCGGTTCGCCGGTTTGGCTGCTCGTGCATTAGACAGGATATGGCGCATAAATAATAGTGAAATAGTAAAAGTGTGAAACTATCAATCGCTGGTAAATGGAATTGCACAAAAATTACTCTTTAAATTGTCAAATTCGCTTTTTTGCGCTTCTGCAGGGCTGTGTTGTTGTTGCATTTATACCCATGGCTGTGTGAGTGCACTGGTTGAGGCTTGGCTGCAGCGCTGTACGCAAACATGCAGTGAACCGGCTGATCGGCCGCCTGGATGTTTTATCACTTGAGTGCTTTTATAGTCAAAATGTATGACCATAAAATTAATGGCTTTAAAAACGTGAATGGCAATTATTTTTTGCTATTCTCAGCTACTTTTACACTGGTGGGCACAGAAAAATAATGGCAGGTTTTTGTTGTAGCCATGAGTGGCTTGTAATGGGCTATTAAGATAATAAGAAATATTATTATATAATTTAAATCTATTCAAAAATATAGATCCAACAAAATATTTTTTTCAGCATTCTAGAAAGTTGGTAACCCTAACCTGCTTAAAGTTGCTCTGATATTATTTTATATAACTTACATTTTAATAAGATTTTTTAAGGTAATAAATTTTCTAATGAGCGAAATCTTCATAGATATAAGAAGGAATCAATATGATATATTTTCAGGCTGAGGAAACTCCAGGCCTAAATTGCGTCTCCTTCATAGATAAATCACTTCCAAATTATACGTTTTCAGGCTTATGAAACTGTGGGCCTCAATTGCAACAATTAAGTCCATATTTCTCATATTCCAACAAAATACTTCTAATTTTTTAATATAATATAATAAAGCGAGTTCGCAAAACTTAAAAAAAAAGTTGACCAAGTGGTGCCTCTGATCAATATGTTTTATTTCAACGAACATTTTCGTTCTTGACCAATTAATTTAGACTCCTTATGCTGAGATTTTCGAAGAAAGAATGTTAAATTTTGATTTTTAAGTTTTCGGTCGGTGTTGAAATTAAGTTTTCCATAATAAAGAGTTTTGACAGCGTCTACACGTATTTTTAATTCAAAATATTTCGTATTTTAGAGAGACCAAAATTATTATATTTATAAACTCGATGTTTTCAAGGTCGTGCTGTAATTTGTAAATCTAAAAATTTCATTAAATATTACTCCATTCAGATTAATTCGTTTGGAACCATAATATATTTTTACTGAAACGCAACTGAAATTTTTTGATTTAAAAATATAGAGCAACAGCTTTTCCGAAACAAATATTTTTTTCCATTTCTGTCCAAAGCTATAAATTTATGAATTGATAGTGGCACAAAATCATGGCCTACGATTATTCTCATCCGTTCTTTTATTCAGCAATGTACTTTAGTTTTTTGGTTCTCAAAATTTGAAATTTTTTAAGATTCTCACTATTTGTGGCCACCAGTGTAACAGTGCAATCAGTGCTCTATCAAGCTTAATGCCGGTTTCTTTTTTCTACAGTCAATGTTGCGTGCTTTTATAGCCTTTTCCTCTCCCACGGTGTGGTCCGTTGGCTCTCGGTCTTTTCAAGCCGACTGCGAATTAAGTTGTTATGTATTGTTTGTTTTAATGTCAAATTCAAACCGAACACCAAAACTTACTTATCTATGATTATTAAATGGTTATGTGGTGATATGAGCTTTGATAGTGTTTTATGGTAAAACAACTATTATGTGCTTCATTATGTTCATGCCCTCAACAGCAGGCAGGAAATCGGCATCATTTTGCTGATATAGCGGTATTTTATGATAGCTCAAGGGTTCAAAATAGTTGTTTAAAGTTCTACCAAAAATAAATAAAAGCAAGAAAAAACATTAAGCAAACATACATAACTATAATATTCCTTACAAGAACATGATTTCGATCAGTCAGTAAACATGACTTTTTGAATCTAGCGTCCCTAGGTGGCGTCATCTATATGTCGACTAGTGCGTTAGAACTTGCTATCTTTGTCCAGTGAGAATTTCGTGACATTTCATCGATTGGAAGTGAAGTTATTGCGTTTTAAGAGTCAGTACGTTTGGGTTATTGATGCGAAAATGAGCTTCGAACAAAAAGCCAACATTAAATTTTGTCTTAAAATTGGTAAAACTTTTACCGAAACGTTTCAACTGATGAAACAAGTTTATGGCGATGATTGCCTATCCCGTAGCAGAGTGCACGAGTGGTTTCAACGTTTTCAAAGTGGTCGTGAGAATATAAATGATGCTCAACCTGTGGGCCAATCAAAATCCGTGATCTCCGGAAATTCCATCGAAACGGGGCGTGAATTCATCAAAAATCAGCCAAGAAATTTACGGAAAATGGAATTGAACATCTCCAAAACATCGATTTATCGCATTTTGACCAAACATTTGGTCTAACGAAAGGTGTGTGCACGGTTTGTTCCGCACAAATTGACTGACGACTAAAAAATGCTCAGAATCCAACATTCGAAGGACATCATTGTGACCGATTATTTGACCAAAAATCACATTTTAACCATTAACCACTCACCGTATTCACCTGATATGGCACCGTGCAACTTCTTTCTTTTCGGGAAAATGCATTTGCGATTAGGAAATATCGAATAAATGCAAAACATAGCAACATATTAGAAAAAAACCTTTTAATTCTCGATTGTTCACATTTTTCCAATATTTGTATAAAAAATTGAAATATGGATTAACGGAAAACCATTAAATTTACCATCTATCAACTAAGTGCAGAATGAATTTTCCAATAGTTACCAAACTTACTACTAACACTCGTATTTTCCGCCACCCATTTGCCCTAACTAATTGCAAATTTCATAGAAATCATAAAAAAAATATTTACCATAAGCAATTTAGAACTAACTGCACTATTTTTGTACTATATGCCTGTATATGTATATACGTACATGTCATATAAATTCCATGGTGCAAGCAGTGACACGGAATAACAACTGTAATTACGATTTCTAAGTATGCATGTGTATGTAAGCCTTAAAAGCCATAACCAGCGTTAATAAAACAAATTACAAAAACAAATTCCGAAATTGTAGCTTTCATAACTGTTGCGGGAAAACGTGGAAATTATATTTCTCCTTCGTTTTTTCGCACTGAAAACTCGTTTAATTTAGTTACAATTTTCGAAATTTTTGGATTACAGTAGCTACTGCTAGAAGCTCGCACACAGCAACATTTTATTATGCGCTTGCGAAAAATTATTTTAAATTTTTATGATTCCCACAGCTGCAGATACCTTTAAAGGGTAATAAGTAAAGAGGGGCTAAGATTAGAAGGGGTCAAAACAAAAACAAATTTCTGTAGGATTTTTGAAAGAGCTATTCTCAATATGTGGGATGTGGTACCTTCTTGTTATTCGCACACAAGAGAGACTCTCAAGTTTTCAGAAAACTGCATACTGCAAGCAGTAGTTTAATAAAAACATTTTCTAACCAAAATTTCTTCAGATCAGTCAAGTAATTTTGTATTAAATTTCGCCAAAAGAAGAAAAAAATGTTAACTTAGGTTGCACAAAGCTATAATACGCTTCACAAATACAAAATGTTCCTTATAACATTCAGTTTATATGGCAGCTATATGCTATAGTGATCCGATCTGAAAGATTTATTTTGAGATTTTAAAAGATCCATGTCAATTTTCATGAAAATATCTCGTCAAATGAAAGAGTTTTCCATACAACGACCTGATTTCGATTGCTCAGTTTGTATGTCAGTTATATGCTATAGTAGTCCGATATCGACCGGTTTTGAAAATGAGCACCTTTTTGGTGAGAAAAGGACTGGTACACAATTTCAGATCGGTATCTCAAAAACTGAAGGCCTATTTCGTATATACCAGATAGACAGAAGGACATGGATAAAACGACTCAGCTCATCATGCCGATCATTTATATATATATATTTTATGGGCTCTTTAACGCTTTGTTCTGGTTATTACAAACTTCGGAAAACATAATATACTCTATTCAGGGCATAACCATGGATCGTGACACGTCCATTTCCCCCATTCCAATGACTTATGTATGGGCATACTATACGAACCCTCTTTTAAAATGATGTTAGCGTAATCGGCTAGCTATATCAGCAGATCGAAGTAATGTTATTTTATATATGCATTTGGGCGTGACGAATTTCGTTAACTGTCTTACCGTTATTCTGATAATTTTGATAATATGTTTGTATATAACCCTTTATCCATCGGGATTATTTTATGAGGTTCCCAATAATAGTTCAGTGAACAAAGCTATCTTACTCTATGCAAAATGTTGCGATGGTATAAAAAATATAAAACGGCATATTCCGACCAACCACGGCGGGCGAAGCATGTATTGAGCAATAAAAAATGGAGTGGCGCCGAGAACGGAGGGTACAAATAAACGATGGCTTTTACTATGCAAACGTTTATGAATTTTCCGTTGGTGAATAACAAATACAAATTAACAACAGAAACAACTCAAAGCTGCCAACATAAAGTAATTTTTGCTATTCCTTTTGTGTTTTTTATTGCCATGATTATGGCATGATTGTTGTTCTTGCAACGGTTTTTGGGGCATGCAACTGGGTTGGCTTGTTGTCGAAGCATTGCTTGGCCGACTGGTAGTAATTTCGTCACGCTAAGCCGGCAATGTTAACAATACAAAAACAACGACAGTGTGACTACCACCTACAACAACAACAAGAACAATGTGAATGCGATTGTTGTAGTGTGACACTTTGTGTGTGTGTGTTTGTTGTTTGCTGCTGCCAGGGCCAGTTGGCCAACGAGCCAAGTTCATGCAAATTGTTACTGCATTTTCCTCATTTTGTGCATGGTTTGTTCAAAGAAAATCAAAAAACGAAGGAAAACGTAAATAAATAAATTACCTACGCGTGAACAGGCGACTGTCACAGCACGTACTAGCGCACTGAGTTAACTGTGTATTACGCAAACAATAACAAATTAACCGTTCAACTGCACAAAGCGTGGAAACGCCAACGTTGATGAAATGCAAAACAAAGCTTTACAGGAAGTGAAAGAATGTACAATAACAGCAACAACATTGTAGTTAACTGTCACTTCCACTAAACATAATTCTAATACGAAAGTCTTCAAAATCGTAGCGACGACAAAAAATCAACGACAAAAATCGACGAGCTTTTAAGCCTTCATTGACAAGCAGCCAAGAGTTTTAAGCGAACGGCTTTCAGCGCGCCAAAGTGTTGACTTCGAATGTAATTAGTGTTGGCACAGGCATTATGTAAGTGATGACACCGACTGTTGACAACGAAATGTGAGGTACACACACTTTTTTAGAAATTTTGTAACAATTTTTTTTTTGGAAATATCGCTAAAGGGAAATTTAAAAATTTTCATAATTTAAAATAACAAAATGTATCAAAAACTAGTTGGCAACCAAACTAAAACGAAGGAAGGATTCGCTCAGAAAACACGGAAACTTCAAATTTAATGGAGTTTTTTTTTATCATTCGAAAGATTATTCTTTGGCATTTATTTTTTGATGATTGTCTTTTTCAACTGTTGACCACGGCTACGTTTCAGATTGTCCATCCGTTAAATCCACTTTTCGTTGACGAATGACAGACGTTTTGTTTCGAAATCGTTGGATCTTCTCGGACCCATAGAGCATAGCGTTGTCGCTTGGAAAGGTCGAGTGGCTTCATTTCTTGCAAAAACTGTATTTTGTATGCTTTCATTTTAAGATCTTGACTTCAAATGCGCCGGAGGTCAGTCTGAGTTACTACGAACGGTGAATCGACTCTCCATGGTCTTCGTGTACACTCTTAGCTGCTGCTGCTATATTTTTTTTTTTTACTGCGTGCTGGACGTGGTCTATTCGGTCGATTATTATAAAATAATGAATTCTGGGTAATAAATTCTGGTAAAGTTGAGCGAGAGCTCGAACATCTCCAGAACGTGAATTTTCATAATAAAGTGACGATTTGTAAACGTTGTTCAAGCGTAAGTCTTTCTATGATGAAATGCCAAAGAATACCGAAAATACATGACAGCTTAACACGACTCAAGCTATTGAAAAAAGTACCTCTACTTAGATCACCCGTTACTTGCTTGTGTTCTTCATTTTGTATTTTTTTCTAATGACTAAAATTCATCAGCTGATTGCTGATTTTATCAATGCACACAACGAAATTTATAGTGAGGACAGCAATCCGGAGAGTTACACTCCAACTCTATTGAATTCGGTTAAGAATTAATGTAGTAAAATAAGATTTTTATTTTTGATGGTAAATCCATCCAAACTAGCGCTCTATTCGAGCAAACGCCAGGTATTTGATTAATTAATGTGCGAAGAGGTTATTAAGGCAGTCCAGCGACCTCAAAAGTTTGCGTACCTAATTTAGATAAGTTTTTTGATTTCTTATAGTTTTTAGGCTTTGGACTACATAAGTTGTATTTTATAAAAGCATACAATGGAGCAAACTGGTAGTCATATTTTAGTCATAATGAACCTAACTAAGAATTAAACATGGTCTCTGATATGAGTTACAAAATTATAATTCGTTAATAACCAGTATACTACTGTGGCCAAATAGAAAGGTGAATTTTGTCCATTTCATGTCCTTCAAAGTAATCCCCTGCCGCTGCAATACACCTATGCCGACAAATTTTCCAGTCACCATAGCACTGGGAAAGTGGAAAAATCCTACGTTCTGATGGCCATCAGAGCCTTCTACGATTTAACTTTTATATCTTCAATTGAGTCAAAACGATGTCCTCGGAGTGGTCATGTGAATTTGCTGAATAGCTAGAAGTTACACGAAGGTAAATCAGGCGAATGCTTTGGTTGCGGCACGATATTAGTTGAAAATGTGTAGAAATGATCAGGAATAAACAATGCAGTATGAAGATGGTGCATTATCGCACTTCTTTGTTCAATAAATTCAGACATAGTAAAAATCGAAGAATTCACATAGAGCCTCACAAAACGACGCGTATCTCAAATACTAATGAATATTTTGATGTGATATTTAGCATAGATGTCACTAACAGTATTACCAACTTACAGCAAAAAATGTACCGACTCGAAAAACACGCGAAGTATAAATAAAAAATTCACCTTTCAATTTGATCACAGTAGTATATATGTACATATATAAGTGAAAAATATTTCGTTCTTTTGCAAAAATCAAATTTATTTATGTGCAAATACGAATCGAACGCGCAAATATTCCCCTCACTGCATTTATGGACATGCCGTTAATGGCATTTTGTACCGAAATGGAGAGACATGCTGGTTAGCACTCAAGTGAAATAGTAGGCCGCTATTGCTAAAAAGGAAAAACGGCTGTTATGCTGCTTTAAAATTTTTCTCACATAATTTAAAAAGTCTGAAAAATAAAAAATACCGAAAAATTATATAAACAACCATGTGGGAATACTAAAAATCGCAGGCTTAGTAAACTATGTAGGTATTTCTGTACATATTATGAATATAATATCGTATTAAAACCTAGCTAATTTGGTGCCCCGGGGTATGATGTATGTACCTCCATTCCAAAACTTGCTGAATCGGTCGGTTCTCACTTTTATCGAATATTTCGGTGAGGGGCCTTAATAAAAAAGGGGGTAATCAGGCCGCACTTTAACTCCTTAACGAGTTTACTCCCTAAATGATTTAATGGAAGTTAAAGTTTATTCTTAAAGAGTTCCGCGGCAACAAATGCTTCATCTAACCATAAATGCACAAAATGCAAAGTACAAATTTCCAACCCAAAATGTGCCTAGGTACATACAATAAACTCTAAAAAACGTTTCGTTACGATGTGGATTAATTAGCGTGATATTACCAATTACGCAAGCGTACCATGAAACGACAACCAAAAGACTGCCGGCCACCGGCCACCCATTCGGCACATCCCAACTAAGCCAGCGGCCGCTGTAAGCCCATATAAACCGATACATACATAAAGTATATAAGTAAATACCAGGCTGATTGTATACATCAACTAAATGTTTGCTAATTCTCTCGCAGTCCATAACAATAAGCCGGGCGTCGCATTTCAGCATGGCCGCACAATTGCACCGCTGGTGGCCGTCCGCCGATGCATTGCTGGCTAAGCTGTTTAGTTATGGCATTTGTTGTTTTAACGGACACACACAGCATCCTGGCGGGCGCGCAACAGTAGCCAGTTTCGACTCAAATTTAATTGCTGAATCGGCACTAAAATTACGCATTTAGTCGGCAAAACAGATGGATGAACCAAAATAATGGGTTGATGGAGACGTGCAATTTGAAAATGATTTATGCAAGTCAGGAGCAGAGCTGGGCTGTGTGCTGTGTGTATTGTGCTAGCCTCTGGTTGAGCTGTTTTTAATGGATTTCCATTAATGTTGCGGCTTCTTCATCAACTCGCAGTAATTTAGATATTGTAGCATTCAAACAACTTCAATGATATGCATAACTGAGCTCGTGCTCCTGAGATGAAAGCAATTTGACTTGGTAGATGATTATATGGGGAAGTGAAAACGAATTTATATCTCTTCTTGCTCTAGTGTGCTAATGTAAAAATAATAAAAAAAAGTTGTCTAGGCTTTAGACCAGCTAAGAAAGTAATTATCTAATAGCATTAGCTCTGCGTTATGCTTAAGACCGAAGTTTAGTTTTGTCATTAAAAAAGCTTCTAGTAATATTCAAAATCTTTAAGTCTAAGTTGGTGGTTTTACAGGTTTGTCCGGAAAGTAATAGGACTGATTTTCATCCGCCGCGACTGTACTTCGGACCGTGCGCGCACCGAAAGTATTCGGTGGAGGGCATTCCTAGCTAACGAAGGATCGCTGATCGTTGCAGACTGGACATGCAGGACAAACATTTTCGAGCGACGTGCTTCTGTGAGTGGTGCAGCATGAAGAGCATGAAAAGTAAATATTTTGAGACGACAGAGGAGATCCCAGCAGCATGCACTTCGGTTCTCAAGGCTATTTCGAAGAATGCCTTCGGTGACGCCTTCAAAGCTTGGAAATCGAGCTGGCAGTGCTCCATCGACGCAAAGGCGCCTATTTTAAAAGTGTTTAAAGAGTTGTAACGTTGGTTAAATAAATTTTTTTAAATCGACTTAGTCTTAATATTTTCCGGACCAATCCTGTAAAATAAGGTACTTTGGCTGCGGTTTATCAAAGCTACTCCTTTTTTCCATATTGATGTGCATCAAATGATGAAACTTATAGCTTAGTACTTCTCTTCTGAGATGATTTTACGATTACGGATGTTTTAAAGCCAATATAAGGAATGAAATGTCATTAAAGTATTGCTTGTAGTTTTACCGAAAGAGAGACGTCAATGACTTTCAGTACGTACCATACCCATACTCTACGCAAATGAGCTTCTATGCTTTTCAGGTTCAAATAACAATCACTTGTTTTCTATGGCTGCACTACTGACGAATTAACTAACTAAACATCAAAGTCCGAGAATGCTGACAAATGGATAGCTTAATTAATATTTAATTACAATAATTATTAAAATAGCGCTTGTTTGCGAAAAATCATGAGCATTACATATTATTACAATATACGAGTATATCATTAAATATTCCATTATTATCGCTTGCTAATGGCTTGTGACATATGTATAACATATATATATGTGTGACTAGATTCATATTCAAAAGGAAAGGTTGAATGACCGGAACTACAAGTGGGTGAATGTAGAATTTCGCCAACTGCCAGGTTGACGATATAAAAGTCATTCAAATACGACATTACATTGCTGGATAGAATTACATACCTTTACAAAATCGTGTTGCAAGAGTGAGTGCGGCAACAATGTGTGACGGTTTGAAAGTGCACCGTTCCATATTCAACTATATATAATATGGACGTGTAAACATATTTAGTTATATTGGTGTGTTGTTGGAAGCAATAAACAAATATTTAATTACATCTCTAATATTATGCTGCCACCAACAGACAAGACAATAACCTTTGCAGGGCTGTCAATCATATGTGACATATGACATGTCATTAATATTTTAGGCTATTTGTGGCAACTGAAATTCTCAACGCACATATACATATACAAAGAGTCGCCCTGGCATTTGTATAATCCGAATATTCAATTTAAATATATTTATAATAATTAGAGTAGGAGATAGTCATTTTGGGATTTTGATAATAAAAATGTGTAATAGAAGCTTTTGTGTGCTTTCGTTAAACCCATATTCTTTTTATTGGTGGATACCACCAACTTTCTGGATCTGAACAGAGCTGCTTCCGAACTATCATATTCATCCGATTTCGGCTACCGAAATATAAGGTTGTCAAATATCTCCCTTCCGCCTTTTTGCTCTTTATTCAATGCTTAATAAAGTGTTACAGTGATCGGATTTAGTTCAAATATGCGCCGTTTCGTTTGACAATCTGTCTAAGCGGCCACTTCATAATACCCCGCTCGTAGAAGCCCCTCTCCTTATCTGCGAAGAACTCGGACAGCCAATTTTCACAAGCCTCTATTGAGTTCTACTTTACACCAAAAAGGGTGTTCGCCATGGACAAGAACAGGTAGTAATCACTTGGTGCCATGTCCGGACTATATGGTGGATGCGATAAAACCTCCCATCCGAACTTCCTTAGCTTCTGACGAGTCATCAACGAAGTATATGGTCTGGCGTTGTCCTGGTGAATTACCATACCCTTTCTGTTAGCCAATTCTGGACGCTTCTAGTCGATCGCCTGCTTCAAGCAGTCCATTTGTTCGCAGTAGACGTTGGAATTAGGCGTCCGGTCATATGGGACTAATTTGGTAACTAACTCCCATCTTCTGGGCGATGCCACATGCCAGTCTAACTAGATGTTTTCCATGATTTGATCGGTATTTGTAGTTACAGGTCTTCTGCCGGGTGGCTTATCCGTGGTGTTGTTTAAAATTTATAAGAAAATTCAATGGCGTACTATTGCCACCATAATTAAACACCTTAGTACGTTTTATCAAAGTTGAATGTTCGTTTGTAACTAGCTAAACGTTGGTGGATTGGTAAAAAATATAAAAACATTAATTTTCGTAAATCAGAAGAAAATTACCCCTAACAATAAGAATTCGCAACGTATGCCATTCTCATGAAATAAAATTTCGTTTTCCTCGCAACTCGTAAGCTTGGCAGTTAAGCCCTCACCAAATATACAGGAATCTTTTAGTGAACTGTATTGTATTATAAAAACTAGTTACACAATTTCAATATGATCTGTAATTTGAACTGCTTCACATGCCTTTAGTTGATAACCATAAAGATTGTTTCAACTTCACTTTTGCTCAACATCGAAAGATGTGCTAAAGTGATCAGCGGGTGCAGTCGTACATTTAGTGACCCTGAATATTGTCATAAAAGGCTCTGATATGCTTTTATCGATACATGTTATACGAGTACAATGCATCTAGTTCACGCTTTAGAATATATATACTATATTGTTTGTCCCGACTGCACGCTCTATTTTGTTTTCATTTCATTTAGGAAAGCAAAAACCTAACCAATGAGCTTTTTTAATTTAATAATTTGGCGGTAGCTATATAAAAAAAATCGTTTTCATTCGACATTACAATACTTTTCATGCTTTGTTTGGGCGCTTAACAAGCGCCATTGACAGAAAAACGCGATCACATTGAATATTTAATGACTGAACACAAATGTATTGCCCTAAAATAACAAAGCGTGACGGTGGAAATAAAAATGAAAAAGGAAAGTTTGACCAGCGTAAAATAAAAAGTGCTGTCGTCGACAATAACTAAAAGCAAGTACAAATTTATTATTAGCAAATCGATAGCACAAAGCGGAGGCGCCATGCAGTGGCGTGGGAAGTAAGCCTGGCCGTCTGGCTGAAGAAGGAACGTGTTCGCGTAGACTTTTTAAACAAAAACAACATAACGAAAATTCCGCTGAATTTCAAAACCTTATAATATATATATATATATATAGTATATGTATATAACAGACAATGAGCTCTTTAGTCTTGTCACACAGATTGAGGCGGCCCACACATTTAAATGAACTCGTCCACACGTGCCCCCACAAAATTCCACGGCGTTTTGCAGGCGCAGCGAAACTTCAAATAATAATAATAAAAGTACTTAAACGTGAGAAGCGCAAACACAAAATACAACAAAAGCAACAAAATGGTAAAAATGAAACACAAAAACAAATATTAACTTTATTTAAATAAAGTCCATGGAAAGAAGCTCGGCGACGTCCACACCAGCGTCAACCAATCAATAATGTGTGACAAAGAAAAGGGGAGAGCAGCAATCTGGCGTATCAAGAAATCACTGCGCAGCCAGTCAAGTGTGTTGGCACTTTGCTGCTGAAAGTTATTTTATGAAGTACATGGCTTTGATTTTTGATGAGTTGTTGACCGGCAAAGTGTAGTGGGAATATTCTCTGCCATTCAGAGCGCAGTGGAAATTTGAATAATAAATTAAGGTAAAATGGACTGAAATAACGGGTGATTTTTTTGAGGTTAGGATTTTCATGCATTAGTATTTGACAGATTACGTGGGATTTCAGACATGGTGTCAAAGAGAAAGATGCTCAGTATGCTTTGACATTTCATCATGAATAGACTTACTAACGAGCAACGCTTGCAAATCATTGAATTTTATTACCAAAATCAGTGTTCGGTTCGAAATGTGTTTCGCGCTTTACGTTTGTTCAGCGATGAGGCTCATTTCTGGTTGAATGGCTACGTAAATAAGCAAAATTGCCGCATTTGGGGTGAAGAGCAACCAGAAGCCGTTCAAGAACTGCCCATGCATCCCGAAAAATGCACTGTTTGGTGTGGTTTGTACGCTGGTGGAATCATTGGACCGTATTTTTTCAAAGATGCTGTTGGACGCAACGTTACGGTGAATGGCGATCGCTATCGTTCGATGCTAACAAACTTTTTGTTGCCAAAAATGGAAGAACTGAACTTGGTTGACATGTGGTTTCAACAAGATGGCGCTACATGCCACACAGCTCGCGATTCTATGGCCATTTTGAGGGAAAACTTCGGACAACAATTCATCTCAAGAAATGGACCCGTAAGTTGGCCACCAAGATCATGCGATTTAACGCCTTTAGACTATTTTTTGTGGGGCTACGTCAAGTCTAAAGTCTACAGAAATAAGCCAGCAACTATTCCAGCTATGGAAGACAACATTTCCGAAGAAATTCGGGCTATTCCGGCCGAAATGCTCGAAAAAGTTGCCCAAAATTGGACTTTCCGAATGGACCACCTAAGACGCAGCCGCGGTCAACATTTAAATGAAATTATCTTCAAAAAGTAAATGTCATGAACCAATCTAACGTTTCAAATAAAGAACCGATGAGATTTTGCAAATTTTATGCGTTTTTTTTTAAAAAAAGTTATCAAGCTCTTAAAAAATCACCTACTATAGATAGTATATGGTTTGGTCAATGGTATGGAAGTTTCGCTTTTAATATCGAATGATTCCGTTAGAATTTTTTTTTGAGAAATTTTTTTCAACGTTCACAAGGGTCTAGAAATATTTTGACCAGAATTGATTTTTAAATTTGAACATTAAATTCCTGGATACTGCTTTAGTTAGGTATATTTTAACTGTAGTAATGTGTTTTGCGTCGTAAAAGTGCGATAGGGTTAGGTAATGTGGCGTTAGAAAGATAAGAGATAGATCAATTACTGGTGATTAAAAATTATTTAATGGACAATGTAAAGCGAAAACAGTGCTGGTCAAAGCGGTGGCTACATAGATAATAAAATTGAGGATTTGCACTACGAACTAGGGTTCATTATCCGCTCCCCTATATCACATATGGTCACAAAGATCCAGCATCCTGAACAGTTCCAGGAGCCTGCTATGCGCGACTGATTTGATGTGATCGCTGTCCAGCAGACAGAACCTAGGGCTTCAAGCCTGCTTTTGCATGGACAATGCAGAAACAGGTGTTCCGGAGTTTCCTGTTATATGTCGCAGAACGGGCAGTTTGCGCAAGAAAATATGCCCATGTTGGGCAAGTGCTTCCTATCCTTCAGGGCCCTGTATAGAGCACGACAAGGAATCGGAATTTGTCTCGGGGGAGGTTGATCATTTCCTTAAAACTTGCAGGATTATATCCTCTCAGAAGTAGCGGTGGTTAAGCCAGGATGCATTGACAGTCAAGTGTTTGCTGTGCGTTTGGTGGGCTTGACAGTGAATCAGCTAGAATGAGCTATTTTCCTAAAGCGAAGCTTGTAATTCGGAACTGTACTGTCAACAATTAGACCGTCTGAAGGAATCAACCGCCCAGAAGTGTCCAGCTTTGGCCAATAGGAGGGTAATCGGGTTCAATAAAGACAACGCGAGCTCACACATCGACTCTCGCTCGCCAGAATCTTCCGGAGTTCGGATGGAATGTTTTTATGTATCCACCTTTTAGTCCAGATCTCACACAAAGTGATTACTATCTATTCCTGTCTAATTCGAATGATATGATTTCGCCTCAAGAAAAGCCATAATTGACATCAAAAATTATCGAACAAAACCAAGTCTTTAAATTATTGATACAATTCTCTTTACTTGACCTTGGTCTAAAGTTACAATTTTTATTTAAATAATCATTTACATTAGAGAAAATAATAACTCATTGAGTTTTTAATTAATATTCCGCTGAGTTCAACGCAAATTCAGAATAAAATTGCTCTCTTGTAAGTTTCCCATTTCAAATCTAGTCGCTTTGTGCTCATACCGAGCTGAGCTGAACAACAAAATATTTGTGTTTCTGCACCAAGATTCCTAATAACACCAGGAATTTTAAAATGTTTTGCAAAACATGAGAGAGAGAGAAAAAAGTGTATGCCAAAAAAGCCACAGGGACGAAAGGAAAACTGGGCAATTATCCCAGTACGCAGCTTTGCTCGTTACACATGCACATGCACACGCACACACCCGCAAACATATTACGAGGAAACGCAGTTCGCAACAAGTTCAACGGCACTGGCAATGTGCAAGAGCAATGGATGAGGGCAAGGATGGGGGCTGCGCTGCAGAGCTCAAGCAAAAAAACCAACAATTTCAACAAAGTCAACACAATTAAGCGCTGAGAACGAGTTGAAAGTAAGAAAAACAAAGTAGAATTCAATTGAATCGAATTGAATTTTGTTGCTGTTGTTGTTTTTGGTGTTGGCACGTCCGTAAGATGGACTGTGATGCCGTTACTTGAACGTTTGTTTAAACTTCACTTTAATGTAGATAGTGACTTTGTAAGTATACGTGTGTGTGTGTGTGTGTGTAAGTGTGCAATACAAAACGCATACATACATACATATCAAATGCGTCGATTGTCGGTTGCTCGTAAGGCGTCCAACTGCATTGCTGTTGCAGGCAATATTGCGTCTTTTCCTTCTATATTTTATGCAGCGACTGTAGGGAATGCGGCTGCAACTGCTGCTAATGCCAAAGAGTACCGCACAAATTCAATTACAACTGCTGCTGCGCTGCTTTGCTTGCTTTGTTTTTAGAATTTATTTTTCGCTCGTTTTTTACACTTAACATAAAATTTTTACATTCATTTCGCTGCGCTCGTTTCGCAGAACTTCAATAGCAACCGAACTTTAACTTTTCACATGAAAAAAACAACAGAAACAACACTGTTCAACAGTTGCATTTGCACTGCTCTAATATCTTTTGTTTTTTACTTTTATTTTATTTTATTTAATTTTTCATAAATTACACACAAACGGTTGTAATTCTTTTGTAATGAAGCCTTGCCGCCGCTGAGGTGAAGGCCTAGCACTCGTGACCGGTTTACTGCTTCTTTTCACTGAACTAAAAGGTTTTGTAGAAATTTTTATTGTTTCTCAAAACATTTAACTTTTAAAGGGCGGTCGAGTTAGGCCAGCAAACGCGCGCACTTTTATTATTCACCACCGACGCGTTTCGCACACAAATCGAAACTGAGAGTAACTAACGTCAGTGGTGAGCTGTTCGCCAGCTTATTGTGCCAACTTGGCTATGATGCCTGTGTGTGTGTGTGCAGTTTGGCGCTCGCGTGCTCGTGTGGCGCTCACTCGTGTCTGTAGAGTCAGCAGCAAACAACGACGACGCCAGCAACACTTTGCTGTCAGCAACAGAACGTCGTGCAGCGGCGCATGAAAATTGCAGCGTTTATTGTTGGTTGCTGCCAGTTAAATGGTGGACTGTGCAAATATTACTGCTGGTTTGCCTTAGTGGCAACATACTGCTGCTCACTACAGTTGTGATGCAGCATTGTCGTCACAGCGTCATATGTTAAGGATGGAAAGTAAAAGCAAAAAATTGTGTAAATATACACACGGACCAATAATTAGAGACACATTGCAGATTAATGGTAGCTGGATTTTGGACGTAGATTAAATATCGACGCACTGCACGTTCTCGGTGGATCTAAAGAGTTTGCTAGTGATCGTTACCTGTACAGAAATGTGTTGTGTTTACATTTTTACGAATATAACACTTATCTTTGCGGTTTGGTTCGAAAATAAATATGTATATTAAGTTTTAGGACAGCTGAAGAGTCTCGATGATATACTGCTTATTTGCATCCTTTTCAGAGACTTTAATTGTTAATTGTGTCCACAGAAGTCTTATATAACAAGGTGGTGGAATGAATTTCGACGTAAAATCCCAGCTTTTTCCATTGATCAAACTGCAGAAATAAAGGCAGAGAAATGCCTAACCGAAGTAGAAATATGTAAAGGCTGGTTAAAGATATGAATCCTTGAGAAACTTTGTTTATAAATATGGCGGGTTGTGAAGCAGGGAACATTGACTTCGAGATAAAATTAGTAACTGGATTTATAAACTATTCTGTTTGCTTTATTTTTTGAGTGAGAACAATTTTCAATGGCTCCCAAATCCTTTCCCAAAACCCGACAGGTTGTGGTTTGAAAATGCCAATTCTTTAGAACGTCTTGGAATCGACAAATTGCGGTCTTCAGCCACACCGGCCTGAACGACAGCAATGTGACAAATCAAAAATGGGCAGTAACGATACTTAGAAATTATATCATTCCGCTTTAGCAAAATTTTCAATGAATAGCTTTTTTCGACTTACAAGCCGTTGAAGATGATGTAAAAATAACAAAAACAAAACAAACAGAAAGATAAAGAAACATGTCTGCAATTAAACTATTTTGAGTGAATTATATTATTATCAACCGAAACCAAAAGTTTTTTTACAAGCGTTTCTATTAAGCTGCCGCTTGGTGTACGTGCCTACACTGCCATTGAATAATATTTATAAGCTGTCAGCTTGGCAGTTGGTTGTGCTCGCATCAGGCTTTAAGGATATCACAGCCCGCCAGTGTCCTACACTCTTTGTGGGGTGCAGTGCACCGTTTAATCGAGCGTGATTCCACGCGTATAGATTTCGACGCATACCCACACACATACACACATGTATAGTATGCTTGTGTTTGTGTGAAAGAGAATTTGCATTGTTGGCAAACAGAAATCCATATCTGATATGTGATTTACAACAGACAAGTGTGTTGAATTCAATTAGCTGCAGGTAATTACCTGGCAAAACACGACAACCGAGCAGCAGTGATGACTGCTGATACCGCCATGCAGCGCAGCAACACCACTACAACAAACAACTGGTAACGCAATTAAAAATATAATAATTGGACATGGCGAGTCTGATTATATGACAGTGCATTGAAATTATGGGCGAAAAAACCAACACGCATCAACTTTTTGTGGTGCAATGCAAAGTAGAACCGCACCGTTTTCGAGATAGCCGAATACTACGAGGGAAAGCTTTTACGTTTTCGAACTTATTAACGTAAGAGGACACATAAAACTATTTTATTTAGTTATCTATTAAATAAGTCGATGAAAATTGTGCACAAGTTGTTTGAATATCTAATTAGTAATATATACATTCATCCTCAAAATTCGAAATTGCTAATTTTTCATATTTCAGAAGGTATTGTTATATTTCTTAGCGTAGTTTAAGGTTGCGTTTCAGAAAATTTTTGAAAAACATCAACTACTTTAGTGAAGAATAATATTTTTATTTCTAAAATTCGTAACTTAGTATCTATCTAATCGTTATTTAAAAAGTATTTAGAAGTTCTAAAAATTACGAGTCGAAATTATTTTGAACAAATAACAAAAAATATAGTGAAGTGAAAGTAATTAAAATTTGTTTAAAGTATTAAAAATCATTATTCAGTTAATAATTTGTTTTGAATATACTGGCGTTTAAAGCCCACTTTTATAACCGCATTGTCATTAAACTAACTATAATAAGCATTATTAAAAAGTCATTATCGATAACGATTTGAATAAAATATATTTTAAATGCTAGAAGCCAACCGATTATGGCTTTTAAAACGTCAAATTGCTATTATTAGTGGTGATGTCAGCAATTTTTACTGGTGTTCAGATAAAACATATCAAACTCATCCCAAAACAGATTAGCAACTTGATTTTCTAACTCTTTGCTAAATATATGCACCAAAGAACTTGTACATATGTGTCTCCATTTCTTTTAGCTAAACTCAGATAGGTATACCCATTATCAGTCCACTACCCTCCTTTTTATTCGACACATAAGTTCTTCTATGAGTTTTAATCTTGTGAAAAGAAGAATAGTTGGAGAAAATATAGGCTAATGAAACATTTGGGAAATCAGACAACTAAAGCTGGCATACTTTATTCTAATTTCAGAACACTTAGACGTATTTAGACTCATTTTTAGAATTTTTGAACCACTCGATGAATAAACATACATATGGAATAGCTATTCTAACCGCTATTAACAGAAGAAGAAAACAACAGGGTTGTATCTTAAACATTAAGCGGATAATATGAACGATACAGATTTTTAAAATGACGCTTTAAGTGAATAAAATTTATATAATGTAAACAAAAAAGTAAAAAAAAAATCGTTAGATTAGATTTATTTTTATTTTTTAATTTTTGATATTTCTAAATGTTGCTAGCGTTCTTGAACGTCAGGTCAGTATGTTTCTAAAAATGAGAGACGTGGAAATCGCTGCAATATGTTATAATATATGTTTTTTCTTTACGAAATCAACAGTTAGGATTTACCTTAAGTGTCAATTGAAAGTAAATCCCTGAAACGTTGGATTCGCAAGGTGCTTCTTTTTTACTTTGTTAGAGAGTGCCACAATTTTTTTCCTAACTCTCCGTTCCTCTGCATAAACATTCTTAGCGATCAAATTTGTTTTTGTTTTTTTTTTTTCTTTATCGTGGGACAATTAAATTTGCAACATTGAAAGATCTGCTGAAGATGCGCAGTGTCACAGTCGAATCATTTATCTCGCACACATAGTCGGCTGGACCACATAGTTGCTTCCATATATTGTATGCACACACAAGACAACACATACTTCACGGCAGATAGTCAATGAAAATCCCTATAGGGTGATATGTTGTAGAGATTATAATCTACAAATCCTCACCATAAACTTGAAACCTTCAAAACTGTGCAAGCAAGCAAGCGTTCACGGTGCATCATGATGTCGAATAACAAGAGTAACAACAACAGCAAACAACAACATACAAAGACGTCGATGGCGATTACATCGGAGCAAACGACAATGCCGTTGAGTGACTTTTACAAGCTTTTAAGCCATAAAGCCGCAATGGAGCTCAGTAGCTGCCTGTGTCGCTTAGCAATCTACACGACTGCCATATAAAGTCAAACACAAATTTTAAACACAACCGCAGAGCCAAAACCACCAACCGCAATCTTTGATTTCACAAACAGTTGCACGGTTAGATGGCAGTGCTCGCAGCAACATAAACTTGCAACAAACACGCGTTATGTACTACTTTATATACAACAAATGTGTGTATGTAGGTGTGTGGTTAGTTGGTGCTTACCTTCAGTTTGCTCACATTTTCCGCTTACTTTGTCGCAGAGGTGAGCATTTCAATAAACTGTAATAAAATAAATTTAGTACAGTTATTATTAAAAACATAAACAAATAAAAAATATTTGACAAAATAATTAAATATAAAATACAATAAAAGGCAACACTCCGTTCTAAAATCAAGAGCACTATTAATATAAGTCCAGAGGTGTCGAAAATTTTTTTTAAGGAAACTTATATTTTCGCAGTAATGTAATCTCTTAAATATAGAGTAGACTCACGCTGGAAACACGAATAGTGGAAATTCGGTTTAATAGATTGTTAGTACATGGTTTACACTATGATAAAAAACGAAGAATTAAAATGAATGTTTTTTTAACATTATTTTTAAAGTAATTTGTCCCTTTCTAATTTTTCTGGATGGTATTGATATCATTGGCCTTAACAACCGCGCCGTTAGTTCTGGGTTCTCCAGAATGGATAAGGCAGCGAAGCAAATGGGTCTGGTGTTGAGTGAGGGCAAGACGAAATATCTCCTGTCATCAAACAAATAGTCCTCGCCCTCGCGACTAAGACGTTGACAGCAACCGATGAGTCGACGTTACGAGCTTTCGAGAGAAAGGTTATGCGAAAGATTTATGGTCCTTTGCGCGTTGGCCACGGCGAATATCGCATTCGCTGGAACAATGAGCTGTATGAGATATACGATGACATTGACATCATTCAGTGAATTAAAAAGCAGCGGCTACGCTGGTTAGGTCATGTCGTTGGAATGGACGAAAACACTCCAGCTCTGAAATAGTCGACGCAATACCCGCGGGAAACAGAGGGAAGGAAGACTCCACTCCGTTGGAGGGACTAGATGAAGATGGACTTGGCTTCGCTTGGATTCTCCAATTGGCGCCACCTTGCGAAAAGAAGAAACGACTGGCGCGTTGTGGTTAACTCGACGTAAGCGTTTTCTACCCTAGTGAGGAAGAAGAATGTACAATTTTACGAAGAGATTTTCATATCAGATATCAGAAAAAACTTATAGATTCGATGTAGAAGACATCTGGGAAGACACGAACGCAATTTTGTGCGTCCATTCGCCCGAATTTTTTATGCTCGAAACGAACCGCTATAGTCTGTTTTGTTTCCACCTAAGGACCGGCAACCAATCAGCGCTCCTCGGTTTGCTCAAAGAATGTGCTTTGCAACTGATTAACAATGAACATTTTCAAAACGGAAAAGGGTTTAATTATGAAGTAAATTTATTTATAAATACATATATTTAAAGCGGCCAGTTGTTGTGGTCTACTAATCAGCGATAATTAATCCATACTAGTTACGTTCTTTTACCCTTCATAGCGTATATTTATGCCTTAAGGTTCTATAGCTTTATAATTTATGTATGTACGATGGGGGGATTGACAAAAGTTTGTAAAATTTGCCGAAGAAGGTTGTAGCTAATTATGCGTTAAAGACAGTAAAGTGGTTTCATTGGTCATAAATTCCGTGACTTAAGAAAAAAGTACGAACACAACTTTTTCAAATCTTTCTTGGAAAGCTCGATATAACTTTTCATCCTGTGATGCTATCCTAGAATCAAGTAATTTTACGTGTCGTCTTGTGAGTGGGACTGCTTCTGAGCCACACTTTGTGCCATTGAACGGAACAAGTAACAATCGGACGGTGAAATACCTGAGAAAAATGGTCATTTCCCTTTAAGAGTTTAGAGGTAGGTTTTATCGAGTGTGGCAATGTAAGGCCGAGCGTAGTTATGCAGCAGAAGTGACCGTTATCAAAAAATATATGATATACAATAAGCGACTTTCCATCAGGGTTCAACCCTGATATCTTGATCTTGATATCTAACACATTGAACTTTATTGTGAAAATCATAATATTACATTCCTATTTTTGTACAATCGTCGTCCCTCCCTGGACATAAAGGACCTCGTGCATAATTCTTTTGAAATCGAGCAGTTTTTCTGAAATTTTTTCCGGGTTTTCTATATATAAAAGATAATTTCCATCAAAGATCTACGATGAAGTAAAGGTCTTGAATTAATTTTTATGCGAATCTTTGTAAGTCGCCACGTACACGTATTGTCCGACTTCTTGGTAACTCGCAAATACCTACATAAATATATGGTATAAACAAGCAGATTTACTTGCAACAAAATTGGAACGAGCCCTTCAACGTAAGGTTAATACCCACGCCAAGTGGCGTTGCACTAAAGCGAATGTACGCAGAAGAACATAAGAGTTAGTTATCCGAGCGACCGGTTACACGGGCTGCCAGTCAGCCAACTAAACCGTTTTGTACCTTTCAAGGCGGAACACGCACATACACATGCATATAAATACAAACAAATGAAAACAAGAAGAAGAGGAACAACGAATTGAAGGCAATGTACAATGAAGTGGCCGGCAGTGTTGGCTCGTTGCAATACTTGGAGACGAAGATCTTTTTAGCACTGTGTTTTTTTGAACGATTTCTTTGTTTTGCTTGCACCACTAAATCGATGTGTGGTTCTTACGCTTACGCTGCAAGGATGTGTGTACATTGATACTGATATATTGAGGGAGGTACAACGGCTCGTTAAGCTAAGCCCTGCTAAGGCATTGAAGCGCACTTGGTGTCCAGCAGCGAGCGTGATACTCCACACATACACACTACCAGACGGACATTTGGTTATTTAGTAGTTCGATGAATTTAAGCCGGGATACATAAGTATGACTGAGGGAAGCTCCAGTGAGCGGGCAATGCGAGAGCAAGATTTGAAGGAAAAAATAATAATAATCAAGTAGAAAAGTAAAGCTGAGGGAGAAAAGCAAGTGAGTGAATGCGCACAAACAATTGCTTGGCGACTGTGAATTGAAGTGACTGGAAAGTGTGACTAAAACGGGGAACAAACAAGTGCTTACAAAAACTCGTACGAGAATAATAACT
This sequence comes from Bactrocera correcta, assembly GCA_027475135.1. Taxonomy (NCBI): domain Eukaryota; kingdom Metazoa; phylum Arthropoda; class Insecta; order Diptera; family Tephritidae; genus Bactrocera; species Bactrocera correcta. The sequence continues at coordinate 50,601,162 of CM050323.1, forward strand.
GGGTAAGGCTTACAAAGTAGAGGTTTATTAAATTTAGGGTATACAAATATACTTACGAGGGCGCACATGTAAGTACTTAGCCCACAAAGTTTTGGAACTCAACTTGACCCAGCAATGCTCCAACTTATTTAACCCGTCTGAAAGCATGTTTTCTGCAGAAGCTCTATCGAATTGATATTAACTGACAGGTTCTCTCGTATATAAAATTCGACCCATCCGGTCTTATGAGTTGTCTATTAGTCTGAACTATCACGTGCATTTTCAATCGGCGATCTGTCAATATAAAATCGTGGACTTTTGCCACGTTTTCCGTTGTAGCCGTTTTCGGTACACTTGGGCCATGTTTATCAAAAACTGACAAAATTTTTACGGTTTCTATCAATGGAGTAGAGTCATCGTATACAGCATCCAAGCGCTCCTTGACTTCGCTACCCGATTGCTCTTCATGAACAATATTAATAACATTTCTCATAAATTCGCGCACCTGCTTCCATGGTTCTATATTCTTGAGCTAGCGGTGCCATCGTGCGGTGAGATCAAATACTTATCGAACCACCCTAGTGTAAGTAATATGTATGTATGTATATACTTGTATACTATTGTGCAATACTCTGCCGGCGGGAACATTGGATATTTATGAATGCAAAGACAATTGAGCGTTGTTGTGAAACGCTTAAATGGTTCACACACTGCACAGCCGCAGAAAGTGCACAAAATAAAATGTGAAATGACAACAAAAGACATGAAAAAGAAAGCAAACAAAAGTGCTAAGCCATAACTAACAAAAACCGAAATTATTTTCCTCTTTTTATGTTGCGCAAGCGAGCTGAGGTCTTTGTGGCATGGAAGCGCACACAAAGGCTTAATGTTATGAAAATATTTTACGCTCATTATGACAACAAAAACATCGGGAGCGTTACAATGAAAAAACAAGTGACTGAATTATTACAATCGTTTATTATTTTTGCCCCAAATGAACGATAATGAATTTTTGAAGGAGTGAAACGCTGAAAATGAGACAATTGTCTGCAGGCAACACAAAAAGGGGGAAGCCATCAAACCTGTATGAAAAAGATGTAGATTAAAATATAATGTAGAGACACAAATATGTAGAAATAATTAAAAATGATAAATGCTACAAATGAAGTAAAGAAATAGTGCGAGAGAGATGAAGAAGAGGTTACTTTGCTGGTCATTTCCAGTGAAGACATTATTACTTGCAAAATCAAGAGGAAATTGACAGAAATGAGAAGCAACTGGGCGTAGGGTGTTCTTTTTCAAAGGTATATTACAACTTTTATTGCATATGGTCAATGTTATACTGTATAGGACCTTCGATTCGGTCAAATTCTACCCACTTTTGCCAGTGGTTTCTTTGGATTAGCATATCTCTGAAAAATGCAAAGCATCTTTTCAAAAATCTGAGGTTCTCAAATATAGTCTAGAGATCTGACATTCGATACAAACTTAGCAGCTACTTCGGTGACTGCACACCTTACAGAGGCAAAAATTTATAAAAGTATTGCAGGAATAAAATTTTATCACCAGTAGCTCTATCATTCAAACCGATATGACATCAGCGCTTGCACAATAAGCAGTGGGTTACGCCAACAAGATAGCGCCAAGTATGTCTGTTAATTAGTTTCAATTTAACAGTTTGTTCAGAAAAGCGGACGTTAATTGCTCCGTTGAGGTCAGAGGTTAGCACAGATTGACTGGCTCGCCCTTTACGATAGACAAGCGCTAATTGCCCACATGGATGACTCAATACACATGCAACAAATGACGGTAGCACCGACAAAGGGTAGACGAAAAAACTTCCACAAATATGAAAACAGCTAATCAAAGCCAGAATTGCAAATTGAAAAAGGAAAGTTCAGTGGTTGCAAAAATGCACAATTTTTTAGAACTGACATGTAGATCCTTGTGTAGAAACCAAGCCTAAACAATTTTCGGCGGCTCGTTCCACTTTTGTGTTTGTGCAACGTGCACGAGATGTCAATTACATGTTGCGCAGCCACACAATAACGAACATGCCACAAACGTATCCATGTAAATAATATCACGAAGGAAAGAGCGAAAAGGAAGCAAATTAACTACTTTGCAATTTGAGTACAAAAAGAACACAGCCAAGCAGAAAGCAGCTTGTGTGTTGACTTGATAACTACGAGTTCATTGACTTCATTAAAATATACGTTACAAAGAAAAAATGCTGAAAAGGGATATTGTCTTCAAGGAAAAACTGACAGAAATACTCGACTCTGTGAAGCTTTTTAATTAAATTGGCTCCAAGGCTTATGTTGTTGTACTGTAACCAGGCTATAGTGTAATAGCGGCACAAAGTAAACATTGAAAAGCATTGTTGCAAGACCAAGAACACTTTTGATCGGTCATACGTGCTGATTTCAAAGACTTGATTAAGTCAGATCATTGAAGTGGCGAACTTTTCATGAAGTTCGAATGCTCAATGATTAGAAAAATGGGCGGAAATAGACGAAAATTTGTTTATTTTTAGGTGAATTTAATGACAAGATGCCCTTTTCGTAGAAAAATAATTAAATTATGGCTCTAAAATAATCTCAATTTCAGTGTAAGAATGCTCTGGACACGGCAGATTTTCGCAATATTATGTACAGTATATAGAATGAGGAGTGGAGAATGTGTATCTTGATTCTAGAATATAATTCGAATAGAAGAATAGTGCCTTTTAAATCTAAATACTCAGAAAAACAAGATCAGACAGCAAAAGCGCATTAATTCAGTTTATCACCACAGACTCTTCCGCTCATTTTACACTTCAACAATAAGAGTTTAATTCGATTCGTGATCTATTGGGGTGTTTCGCTTGAATTATTGGCTCTTTGTTTGTTTGTTGTTATTTGAACATTATTTATTCATTGACCGCCATGGGAACCCGAAAATGACACAAACTGTTGCTGCTTGTTCTTGGTACAATTCCAGATTTATGGCAGCGAATATGCTTTGATTGCACAGGTCAGAAAGCTAAAACGAACTAATTTGCATATAAGAGAATTTAAACATTCTCGTGCACTCATTATAACCATAATTCCTCTAAACTCTCTTAAGACAATGATTTATTAATATTTCAGCGAAAAATTAACAATGTTTTGATAAAATGTTTGGGGAGCATTTTCATGGGTATTAGTCATTTTCGTTATACATATATACATATATAAATATAATACTATTCGGTTAGTTAACAGTGATGTCTCAACAAATCGACCACACTTAAAAGCTGATATCAGTCATTTATACAAGTGATCGCTGCCAGCAACAGCAATCAAGGTCATGAACTGTTCACACGTGTTGCTGAGTGAGTGAGGAGTTGATTGTAATCGAGTGATAAGTAAATTAGTAATTGAATATTGGTGAAGGTGAAGGTGAGAAAAGAAGATAATCGAAAATGTTTATTTTTATTTTTCAAGTTGTTTTATAGCTATTTTTACGAATATAAATCTGGAATTTTCGTAGAGTAGATCCATAGAGAAAAAATAATCGAAACGTTTCTACAATTCTCAGACGTCGGGCGTGGTATGGTGAGAGAAGCTTTTTTTTTAATTCCTGAATTTTTTTTTTAAATATTAAAAACAAAAATTTTGACAGGATGCTGGTAGGAACGATAAAGGATTATATAAAGAAGGTTCACACAAAATTTCAAGTAAATCGGTTGTATAGAACTTGAGATAATGCCGGTACCGTGTGGAAAAAAGTAGTTTCGAGAAAAACGCGTTTAAAAAAGTGAGTCCACCTACCTACCGGGCTAGGTACTGCGTCACTAAAGTAACCGTAGCTCTTAAAATAATTTTAATTTTTAAAAATCATTTGGAGGATATGTTCTTAAGGGTCTAAACTTTAAATATATGAAAAAAAATCGAATTATTCAAAATTCTAGAGAGAATACCCCCTTAAGGCCAGCACAGGTATCTTCTTCATTTACTTACAGGCCTCCAGAAAACGTATTCTTTAAAATTTTAGTTCAATTAACAGTAGTTTTATTATTCAATTTTGAAAATGTGAGTGCTTTATAAACTTTTTTTGATGATTTCGCTACTTATATTCACAAATGTATGCTTGCAACCTCCAGTTCATATTCTAGCCGGAAGTGTGCATATTCAATTTTTCCAACTTTTCTCCTCTTCACTCAATTTTACACGCTTATCATGCAAATACAGCAATAATTCCTATATTAGCTTCTAATGAAAATCCACACTTCTACTTTCGTACACATCGATAGCAGCTACGGGAACAAATCCGCCAGCAAAGTCGTTAATGCTACTCATTAACAATTTAATTACCACCACACTTACATATATTCCTTATACGCTTTTGACCCGATTTACGAGCGTCGAGGTGGAAAGAAGCGCAAGGCTAACAGGAGATTAACTATTGCCATTGGCGACGCTGCAGGCACCACATGCACGACTATAGTTAGCTGCCACATGTGGCACATAGCATGTTGCTAATTTTTTCCTTTCGCTGCACATTTTCCCCATCACTTTGTTTGGTAAACACTTGGGTGTGCTGCGCGCATTGCGCTTACAAAGTAGAAATTGCCAACGACTCATGAGAGAAAAGCGGTCTGGGAGGGAGGGCGGCAAATGTGCAAAAAACTTTGGCATTGACAGCGATGAGTGTGTGTCGAGCATATCCGCTAGTTGATGCGATAGCATTGGTTTGAGTGGGGCATGAGGAGCGCTAGTAGTGCAAGCGCTACAATATAGAAAAGAAGCCCATTTCTGCGCAAATAAATGAATGAACAAAAGTGGTGGCGGCCAGACAATAGTAAAAATAGACTAAGCAAACACGAAATATATATATATATATGTATATATATATATATACGTACATATGTGTGTAGTTAAAAGTCAGAAGGCAAATAGCGCGGACAAGTAGGCAGACAGACCGGCTGTCATGTACTTAAATGGGTGAATAGGTAAAGATGTCGCCATAAAAGCGCACACATACATGCATTCATATAATATATTTACACATACATACATACACAGATAAGCATCAAAAGTTGTAGTGCAGTTGGAGTTGGCAATTGAAAACCGTAAGCACGGAAAATCCGGTAAGAAATGAAAGTAACAACAAGTGTGTCATTCAAATAGCCCACAAATCGTGTGATACTTTCGCTTGGTAATCAGCTCTAAATTTCTACCCACGGGTATCTTCATTACAGACTACATATTAATTAGATGCTAGTTTGTTTTGGTGCCTGCGGGTGCAGAGTTATCTCATTATTTCTTTTCGTTGTATTATTATTTTTGCGCCTACAACTTCTGGCACTTATTTCTTTGTAGTTTCACTTTTGCACTTACGCTTTCGTTACTATTTATTTTGTAACATTTAATTGCTTTCACGGTTGTTAATTTCACTTCGTTGGCTTTTGGTTTGCTTAATAATATTAGCGCAGCGCTAAGATCACACCTTCTGCGTGCGCCTCTTAGTCGTTTAGCTGGCCGCACTCAATTCTTCGGTCTAGAAAAAGTTTTAATTCAGTGACGCATTTGTTTTTCGTAGACGAATTGGCAACGTCAGCTGCAATAAATAAATATAAATTTTGTAGACAACAAATGTCTTTTGTATATCTTTTATTTTGAGCTTCTACATAACGTTTGAGGCTGAAAATTCGTGCCAACTAACCGAACACTAGACCAACAAAAATGCAGACTTTCGTGACATGCTTCGTTGGTTGCCACACAGATTTTCCCTGCTATTTTTATTATTACGTGAGTTATCATATACATATGTATATATTCGATGTGTGTGCGTATGTATGCTCACTTTAAATGTGCATGCGGTTGAAGCTGCCAAATTCGTACGGGTTACGTTGTCTTGTCTGCTGCCGGTCTGTCCGTCTACATTGTTTCTCATGTTTACTATTTAAGTAGTTGCCGTTGTCGTGTTGTTTCCGGTGCAGTGTCTCGTTTATTTTAACCAAAATATACCACAGTTGTGGTCACAGCACGTTACACACTGTGTGAGCGCATAAATAGCGCCAAGCGAGAAATGGGTGAAGAAAGTTTAAAATTCTTTTCTGTGATAATATTGCTTTCGCTGTTGGGGACAATGACCCACAAGTTATGAATAAATGCGTTTAATTTGAAATATGGTAATTCTTCAATATAAAATTTGGCAACTTACCGCAGACTCAGAAGTCGCAAATTGATCACCTGCAATTGAAGGAATAATAATAAAATTATAAATACAAATATTTTAAAAGGTTTTTTTATGCATGTTTTAGATTTTTTTTGTACATACATATGTAGGCAGTAACAAAAACATTCACCAATATAAACTCGAATTGGTAATGGGTGAAGGTAATGCCAGTAATTACTTTACGAAATCATAAAATCTCAAAAGTTTATTTTTTAACTTCCGAAAGGAACTGACTTCGATAATGCAGTTTCAAAATTGTAAAACACATTAAACAAATTATGTTTTAAGAAACTTATAAATAACTAAAATATATTTAATTCAAGAACATTTGTTGGCAGTAACAAAACCATTCACCAATATAAGCTCGAATTGGTAATGGGTGAAGGTAATGCCAGTAATTACTTTGCGAAATCATAAAATCTCAAAAGTGTATTTTGTAACTTCCGAAAGGAACTGATTTCGTGTCATTAGTATGATGAGTCTGTAATATTTTACATACCTACATATATTTTCATAGATACATAATATATTTTTATTAAAATTTGTATATTTTCGACTTTGAAATATTAGCGCATTTTGATAGTAATTATATTTAAATTGCTTCATTAACATTCACCAACAAATGCTACAATTAGTAATGAATGAATGCAGTGCACATACTTTTTTTTACGAAATCACAAAATTCCAAAAATTTAGTTCCTAACATTCAAAAGGAACTGGAACTTAAAGCTAAGTTTATTGCATAACTACGAAGCTATCACATCCACTTTACTCTTTTCGAAATCTTCATATCTTCAAATCATATCTTTTGGGATGTTAGAATGGAAAAGGGGTACATATTTTAATGAGATGGTGTTTCGAAATATTATTTTTAAAAATTATGCCAGCAGTTGAGGTACTTTTTTAATGGCCCCTCCGAAGACAACCCATTACTCCGTAATTTTTCCACATTTAAAAAAAAAAATCTTAAAACATACTTTATTACGTTCATAGAAGATCCAAATATTGAATTGCGTACTTTCTCTTAAAAAAATTACGAAAATCGCCTAATTTTTCATGCGTCACACTGGTATAGCACTTTAAGGACAGCTGTCGATTTTTTTTAAGATTTTGTTTTTGGATAATTGCGCTTATCATCATTACTTATTTGGTATTGCATTAGTGTATGCTCTTATTAAATGTGACCTGGTCTACGAAAAGGGGGCTTAGGTGTAAAAAATCATTTTTTTTTAATTTTTTTTCAATTTTTTTTTAATTTTTTTTTATTTATTTATTTTTTTTTTTTGACACCTAAGTCCCATTTTCGTAGACCAGGTCACAAATATTAAATTTCGATGCCCTTGTATCTGATTTGAAATCATTACCCTAATTTAAATTTAAATTATTATTATTAAATTATTAAAATTTTACTTATAACAGCTTTGAAAAATGGCGACTTATGGCGAGTTTAAGAATATAGAAACGACCCCAATATGAAAAATTATTAATTATTTAAAATCGTGTGAAAAATTGCTAAATTGTTGTAGTCACGACAATATTTTAATAATTCACATTGCATACATACATATGTCAATTAATCTATTTAATTACTTTACTAATTTCAATTAAGTGCTGCTGCACGTTACAAGATGCAAATCGCAGACTAGCCCTTGATACAATGCATGTATGTATGTATGTAGATATGAATGTGATAGCTACCTGCAAGCATATTTCTATATACCTAGTACATAAATACTTACTTATATACAAACAACACATAGCCATTATCAATATGAACTTTATCTTTAAATTATCACAATGAATTCAAAACTTAAAAAAAATGCCATTTTCTCACCCCTGTATTTGGTCGTTTTTAATCAATATACCGCAGCTCCAAGCGTCAATGTATAATATAATGAAAACACAAACAACAATCACTAAAACAAATTTTGCCAAGCGCTATGGCAATTTGCGAGACATTTACAGACACAACAACACTTTCACTATTTGCGAATTTACACAAGGTGTAATTGATTATTTCGCTTGCTTTTGTTAGAATTTATTGTTTATGCACCCCGGCACTTGATACAAAAAAATGTTAAATTCAGCGCGACACACGGAGCAAAAAAATACACAACCCTTCGACCAATCGACGGAGCAGCACAAACAAGATTGCCAGATGTGATATTCTGGTTACATATTTTTCCATATTTTGTAGCACTTGCAGGGTTGCTGTGCCGAAATCCGCGTCAGCTGCTCATATTAAGGGGGCACATAAAATGTTTATTTCTTCGTTTCAACGTAAGATTAGTTAGTTACTAGAGCTGTGAACCATATTTAACATAATGCCGATAATATGTAAATATAAATGTATGATCTACATATAATATATATATAATGTACCTAAATATAAAAATTCACAAAGATTTATTTTATGCATTTGCTGCTTAGCTTTGCTCTTCGCCGAGAGATGTCACGGTTGTCAAAAATGCAACTATGCAAACAGCTGATTCTTAATACCGCCTGAAAGAGACAGACAGTACACGTTAAAAGAGGATAGCGATCTCGTGTTTTACGTAAAGAATTCTTACATATGTATTAGAGTGTATACTTTAATTCTCTGGCGTAGCATACTTTCGTACATGGTCGAGTTGCCAACTATTTGGTGGTAGCTACAAAAACTTATGTATAATATTATACATACATTCATACATACATATATATGGTTTATATAGGCAAAAAACTAATAATTTAGTAATTAGTTTAAAATTTAATGATTTTTTTACTTTTAGAAACATAAAAATATTTTTTTCTTTTAGCCGATAAAATAATACAATAGTTTACAAAACAAAAAATATTATTAAATAGTTACATACACATATTCCAAACATTTTGTAGATCAGTTCTTCATATTGGTGAGTTACGTTAGGTCTGATAATTGTTTTCTGAATAGCTTATTTTTTAACGACAAGACTTTCTGATATTAATCAGTTCATAGGTAACATTCATGAGAAAAATTGTTTATGATAATTTCAATTTGCCTCTCGGGCTTAATTCGAGCCTGCACCGCTCATCTTATCGACGTTACCAAAACAATATTGTCTACTTAAAGTGGTTTTAAAGTAAGAAATAATAGGAAATTATCCGTCTGGAAAAGCGCTTAATTATTCCATCTCTATCACAAACAAAACCCGAGCTTTTTCCAGTAGGTGTACGGATAATAAGTCCAATCCAGCTACCCAAAATTTGATGGAAGAAGGGCATTGAATATAGAAAATTTTTTTTTTAAAGAAAAGCTTTGTCCCAAAATAGCACCAATAAGTGTTTCTCTGCGGGGTCTGATTAAATTGGCACTATTGTTCAGGGTTTTCCGCATAAAATCTCCAGCTCACTCCCACATTGCACGGACAAGAAGATTTCTTTTTCAATTCGAATGTGCGGGATGGTTTGTGTGGAGTAGGAATAAAGGACCAAGATTGAACCCAGCACAGGTCTTAAATGAAAGCAGGCTTATATATAAGTACATATGTAGCTAATAATGAACGAGAACACTTTAAACAAATTTGGTAAGATTAAAAGTTCAAATTTAGATGAAAACCTATTGTCGTTTACCATTTCCCGTTTCCGCTTAAACTTGTGAAATAAGTAATACCAATCTGTGTGGGTATACAAAACATTTTCCTATGCGTTTCTGGTTATTTACAACTTCCGTTTGTGCTTGTGCGTTCCCTGTGCCTGTGGTTTCTCATCAAAACACACAACTAAAAGGGCAACGATTTGCCTTCGCCCAAAAGAAGCTAAATCAAGGCATAGATGTATATAGTATGCGGCCAAATCGGGCTTTGCATGTGCGGCGATTTCAAACCATATGACTGCGGCAATCAGCAGTGACAACAACAAAGCGGAATGCGAAAACAACACATGTCGGGGCAATGCCAAACACCGTCATTGGAAGCAATAGCAACAATTGCTTTGAGCGATTCATTTTGGCTACACAAACCACTCCCGTTCGCTATTTGGGATGGTGGAGAGGCGTACCAGCTTATGGTTCATTTTCGCCAGTCGCCGTAGTCAATTCAACCTTCCAGCCAGGCTGCGATTGTCGAAATTGCTGAAAGTCAACTTGGCAAAGGGACCAGTCGTGTTCGTACCGTCGTCGAGTCGTGTTGTTAATCGTGCATTAGCGGACGCGTCGTTGCGAAGCGAAAATCCAAGAAAAAAATTCATGAAAACAGAAGAGCAAGAAGTAAATTGTGACTTAGCAGAAAATCTTGATTGAAATGCAGAAAATCTGAGGCGATTTGCATTGAAATTTGGAAAATAATTATTAAATCAGTTAAAATTTACGGAAACCGTGAGAAAAATTGAAATTTGTGAAAGTATAGGTGGAAAATTGCGATGTGTGAATGAGTGTGACATATCCACGAGGCGTTTGACGGAGTGTGCCATTTGATTGCCTACATTTGGGTGCCAGCCAGACAAATCGCCAAGTTGTAGGACAAGCAAGAAAACAACCAACCAAGCAGCAGACCAAAAAATATGCACGGAATTAGTCAGCCAGCTCGCAGGTCGATCGCTTAGCTCGTCCAACGGCATATCGATTTTGCCACAAAGCTAAGCAAATTTGCATTTTCACACCCTAACTGCGGAACACCATATTATTTCTTGTAGTTCCATTTTTATTAGCACAATGTGGAAAAAATTAGATTTTGAAAACGATAAAAATCGATTTGCCACGAAGACGGCAAGCAGACCGTTAGGCCGGACGGCATTATAAAAACTTGTACGGCCATCCGGCAGGCAGGCAGGCAGACGGCTGGGCAATTGATGGCACCGTTTTTGTGTACCATAATG